>CM076570.1:364261771-364875225 GCA_034641835.2 Pinus albicaulis
AGTTATCGTGTTTAACTGTGGATCATCAGATCCAAAAGTTAATAAAGATCTAACGGTTGTCATGCTATGCCATAGGGGAAGGGGTGAAAATGAAATAAACTGTCGTTCTTGATAAGAACCGTTGGATTTCAATGGAGTGATGATCGAACGAATAGGTTTTAACGTGATGAGGAAGGAAGTGGTCTAGAGATAAGATTATAGCTCTTGATAAGAAACGTTGGATCAAATGGGTTAATAAGGATCTAAAAGATGAGATTAGACTCGATGGCGCAGAGGATTTTGTTAAAGTTCATATATAAATAGGCTTTATACATAGGAAAAGTGGTCTGGAGGGGTATAAAGGGGTTTTACCTAAGGTTAAAAACTGCAGTAATGGAGTACATATCAGTTAAAATAGATAAGGTTATAGTTTTAAGCTTAGGTTAAGGGAGTTGGGAAGCGAAAATATAGACAGAGGGATGGGTCTAGTGATGTTTAGTTTAAATTAAACTTTGAGTTTTATGATTTTTTTCTTTAAAGACATATTGAAACATGTTTAATGATTTTTTGAGTATTTTTATTATATAGTTAGTTAAATCATGTTGATTTAAAAACCATAGAGGGCAGGATATTTATATAAAGTTATTTTAGCCAAAGGGGGTATAAGTTCGGTTTTTATTTAAACATGTGGGGATAAATAACTTTGGCTAAAGATATATTAATGGGTTTTTTGGGGTTATTTTATAAAAGGGAATTATATAATATAGGAAAAGGTTATTATATAGGGAGTTATTAAGTAAGTTAAAGTTAATATGATAAGGGGACAATGTATACTCAAAACACATCAACATAACTAAGAAAAGTGAAGTTTTAAAGGAAATTTTTTGTTAAGATAACTTCATCACTTAAAATTAGGATAAAATGCGATTTTGAGGGTTTTATGCTTTCAAATGATGTGGGAAGTTAATCAAATGAGGATTAGAGTATTTTTAAGTAAAAATGAGGTTTTTACTTATGATTTTCAGGGAAATGAATGCATGAATGGAATAATGATGTGATTTTGAGGGATTAATATAGACATTTTACACTTTCAACTAATCAGCCATAGAGCCTTGGGTCCGGTCCCTACAGAAGACAAAGAAATGACTTGAGCCTTTCTGACTGATATTTTAGAATGATAAATGGCAATGGAGAAGGGAAGTTAGTTATTTGCAGCCCTGGTGAATAATATTTACAATTATGCTTCTGACCTTCTTCTACCTACCCAATTTTAACTGCTATCATTTTTTCTTCCATTTTGATTAGGTGCATTTGAGCTAGAAACCTTTACAGCATTTATTCTTTCAGAAAGCAATAAAACTATCTAATTCTACACTTATTTCATCCATGAATCCAGATTAAACTGTTGGATTCACTTATTCTCTACCTAATTACTGAATTTTTCATGGTTAAACTGTATGACAATTCATTATTCTCTATCTACAACATTTGAAATTGAAAGGTGATAAGTCAAGATTAAAATTTTCAACTCATCACAGATTATGGCATTTATTGACACTCTTCCATAATCAACTGCAAAAATTAGTGGCATTTATACTTGCACACTTTCATGTTTTATTCATCTTTTTCTTTGGGGAATCTTATTTTTTCTAAGTCCTTTGATTTTTCTTTTAGGACTTTTTACCCTCTTTTTGCTTTTCTATTTTTTATTTTTTATTTTTTTATTTTTTTACAAAATATGAGAATACAAATTGCAGAAGGAAAAGTATGTACATATTTACAAGATTACAATTAGTCAAGTAAAAATTATCAATCCTATATTTATAGGTCACTAACAGAGGTGACCCTTGTTTGTGTAGCTTTTGGACTGATTTACTTGTTTGGCAAAAACATTCATAAACCTTGGTTCTCCAAAACATAGGCCTGATGCTTTTCTTCTCTGTTGTTTATGGTCTTCTTGTAATGATTTTCTCATTACCTTACCTTTTTCCAGGCTGATGGCCATTTGTTCCCTTTGCAAAAATGTGAGCAAGGGGCAGTTGTCCCCTGCAAGATTTGTGCTTTAGAACAAAGAGCCTTCCTTGAATGACCTTTTTGATCAGTTTGGACAAGATCACCCATCATTTTCTTATTTTAATGCACTTTCTTTATACAAGAAATGCAGAGTTTGTAGGGCACCAAATCCACCCATTACTTTGTGAAACCCTAGGTGACCTAGTGGAGGCTTTCTTGGACTTGGCTTTTGGACTGAGATCTAGAATTTGGGATCATCAAGTGTAAGATAGATTTTATGATAAAATAATGTATTGAAGATCCAAAATACAATGTACTTGCTTTATCTAAAGAACCTACAGAGATAGTTTGATACTATCAAAGTTTAGGAGTATTTTGGGAGACACAACAAAGTTGTTTGATTAGTGGGTTTAGGTAGTAGCGGGGGGTTTTTTAGGCAAAAAAAAACAGAGGATTTTCGCCAAAGGTGAAAGAATATAGAGAGAAAGTGACATAAGCCACTAATGGTTTTTCTGGGACTTGTAAGAAAATATAAACATTATTGAATGATGAAATAGTGAAAAATTATCTTGAAGATAATGAAGGCAGTGAGATTTCTAGAACTCACAATGTTTATGAACCTTTTTTCTAGAAATATTGGGATGATATTTTAGTCATCAAAAAAGGAAAAAATTATTGATGACTAGCATCATGACTCTAATAGGTTTCCTTTCCAAGGAGGTGAAAAATATGTAAAACATTTGCAGCAGTGAACATCAGTCTTGAGCAATGTTGGAAACAAGATGTCGGTGCAAGAGATTGAAAAGGTGAAAGAGAAAGCGACAAAGAAGTTTTACAAAGAAGGCATGGGTTCCAAAAATTCTTTCTTTTGGTTTCCAAAAGGGTATATGGCAATGGTGAAGATACCTGGTCGAGAGTCGATGCAAGTACAAAGCAAGAGTAGCTAATAATTGCCATGATGACAATGTGTAAGGTGAGACAATTTTTAAGTTTCCTTTGATTAATGACCAAGGTAGTAACAAGAGGGTTTCTACAAGAACAAATTGCTCCTCTGCAAACTTATGGGAATTGTAGCATGACAGTTCCAATGATAGTAAGAGAAGGTCAAAAGAGAGAAGGAAAAACTTACTTTTTGTGAAAATCTCCAATTGATGAAAATGGGAAAATTTCAGTGGATAGAGACTGGAAGGGTGAGAGAAAACTACCCTCATCCACATGATCAGTAATCAAGGAGATTTTTGGGTCAAAAATGCTTCTATTTTGGAGGAATTATTTGGTGCTCAATGTAAAAGCTCAAAAATAAAAGTGCTCAAAATTGACTGGAAAATGAACGAAAACAAAGAGCTCATCGTCGGGACTCTAACAAAATTCGTTCATCGAAAATAAAGTATGAATGAAGAAGATAGATCCTGCTATTTTTTTCCCTAAATAGCTAAAAAATTTGTAGAACGGTGACAGGTTGATAATATGGTAGCTTAGTCATCATACAAGTTATATTCTCAGAATATTGTTCAGTTTTTCCAATGACACTGTGACACGTGCCATAGCAGGATTCATTGAATTGGATTGAAGGTAAAAAATTTTTTATGGATTTTCTCCTAAGGTTGAATGAGAATATTTTTTTTTATATTATGGATATGGAAAACCCAACCAAAGGCTGACATGTGGTGCAACCAGGGTTTGCCATATGCCGCCTCTCATGGGCCCTCTCCAATGGTTGAATTACATTTTAAAATATGGTCAGATATGGTATATCATTGGTGGCTGAACTATAGTCTATATGGTGGTGCATATAATACATTCCAAACTCCGAATTTTATTTATAAACCAAAGTTTGATAGTATAAGTTTTATATATGGTGCACATTTTATTATATTATAAGGTTTTTAAAACCTTATGGTAAGGGACAGTGAAAAATATATATGGGATGGGTGGATATTGGGGCTTGACCCCATGACCTCCCCCACAATAGCGCTCCAACTTACCATTGGCCCAAGGCTTTAGTCCTGGCTGTATTTGGACGTCCATGTATATTTCGACTATTATGTTTGGACTAACAAGGGAATAGAGGGGGACAACCCCCTCCCCATACAACCTTGCTCCATAAATAATGGCACGAGATTTTTTATAATGCACGGTTAAGATTTTAATGTGTTGATTAATTAGTGCTAATACCACATAAGTGCTAATCTAGTTTTGAAAAAAAAAATTCTTAGAACATTTAAGCATAGCTTATCCATAATTAAACATTGGATTAAAGTGGTGGAGGTTTCAACAGTTCTACCAGTTTTGACAGAAATCCAGCTTTGGTGGCCCTAACTAGAGTTTTGTCTAGTTTTAGGGGCATTTTACTAGGAAAAATGGTCTTGAACATATCAGGAGAAATTTTCGACCAAATTAGAGGCAAGAAGAGTAATTTCTGATAGATTTTGAAATTCTAGACTCATTGAAGCATGTTTTAGGAGTTTTAGGTGAATATAAACAACATTTTTTTCACTTTTGAGCTAATATAGAGGCCCATACCAAGGAATTTTGACCTAGGAGATGTAGCCCAGGAGGGGTGAATTCTTTCATCAAAAATCTATTCTGATGGATCAATTGTAATAGTTTGTTGTAATTGTTTATGTTGATGTTCAAATTTTTTTTTTCCATGCTTTATGCTCTTGAATTTCATTTAAAAAACTCAACTATTTGACATGTTTGACCCTCATAACCACCAAGGAAACCTATGCACATTAAGCATAAGATCAAAAAATAAAATTTGAATTTGAAGATGAATTTATCACAAAAAAACTAACATTCATACTCAAATCAAGTTGGTATCAGAGCTTGGTTAAAAGGCTATTTCCCTGATAGTTCCTTGAGTTTTGTGCAAGTAGGGTTTTAATGGTTGTAGGTTTGTGATGCTTACAAGGTTAAAGTTGCTAAGAGGTGAAGGGAAATTGTTAGTTGCAAGTCCTGAGATTAGGACTAGAATAAGTAGAGCCACAAGGGCACCATCTCCACCCAAATTTTCACTCATAGCTACACTTTAATAACCTCAAGTTTTATCTCAAGCACTTGATATTGTAGAGGTACAAGTTGCATCAGAAGTTGAGTTGATTGAAGAGGTGAAGCATAAAAATTTGAGCTTGGGTTCATAGCCATTATGTCAGGTGTGGGAGAAATTGAAGGTCATTCATAAGAGCATGATGTTAATAAAGACTTCAATTACATAAAGAGGATGGCTAAAATTATTTTTGATGCATTTACTGATTGGATGGAAGGAGAAAGTTCTAAGCCTCCCAATTGACAAGGAACTTCAGATGATAAGAAGGATGAATAAAAGTATTCAAAGGGTAGTGGATGAAAGCCACCTCCATCTCCACCATCTTCATCATCCTCATCATCACCATCAACATCATCTTCCACTTCCACCACAAAAACTACTCATACTCACTCAAAAGCCACAAGAGGAAAGACATCCTTACTCAAACTTGATGTCAAATTTGAGCTTCCAATATATAATTCCAAGGTAAATTCAAAAATACTAGACAATTGAATACATCAATTGGAGATGTATTGCAGAATTCAAAACCTTCATGAAGATGACATAAAGATTCAATTGGCTACTTTGTGGATGGAAGGATCTGCACTTGTATGGTGGGAAGAAATAACTCAATAAGAGATTAAAAACAATGGTAATATATCTATGTCTTGGTCAAGTTTTATTGCTACCATTAAAATGCATTTCTATCCATTAGCTTACATGTAAAAGGCCATTATGGATTGTCAAAATTTTAAATATTTGAAAGGGAAAAGTGTGCAATATTATACTCATGAATTTAGAAGAAGAGCTCTTATTTTAGGTATTAGTTTATATTCTCAAAAAACTTTGTCAAAATACATTGGGGGTTTGCACAATTACATTAGGAACACTATTCTCATGTTTGATCCCACAAACATAGATGATTTTTGTGTTCAAGCCACACATTTAGAAGCAAGAGGGGAACATAACATAGATGAGAAAAGTGACATGAGGGTAAACAAAAGGGAAAGCTTTATGGAAGAGGAAAGAGAAATAGCTCTATCAAAATATAGAAATAGAAAGTCACATGTAAACATTGTTTGAAGAATGGCCATGATAAGGACCATTGTTGGCAACTTCATCCAGATTTGAAGCCAAACAAACTAAAATCCAAAGAAAAGGAGAAGATTGTTGCTATCATTGAACATGACTTAGGTTTAGATTTAAGAGATGAAACAAATATTACAACCATGGGTTTGAAAGGTTAGCATATAGAAAGCACTAGTTATTCAAATTTTTACAATTTTACTCAAGATGAAGATACAAGAATAGAACCTTTTCATATTAGAGACATCTCTAAACATACCACGATTGATAAAATTTTTGATGGTGGGTCACAAGATAATCGGATTTCAGAAGACTTGGTTAAGAAGATAGACCCTGAAACTGTTAGACATCCAAGAACTTATCATTTAGGGTGGATATGAAAGCATTCAAACTTGCAGGTTACAAGGAAGTGTGTACTAAGATTCGACATCAATTCAAAATTTCTTGATGAAGATGAACTTGATGTGGTGCCACTTGAGATATGAGGTATTGTTTTGGGAAGTCCTTATCTGTATGATAGGAAATAAGTATTTCATCTCCATGAGAATAAGTATCACTTATTTAAAGATGGTATTGAGTACATAGTTAGAGCACATAAGAAGAAGAAAATTTGGTCTCTTATACATGGAGTAGAAATGAAGAGGATAGTTAATGCAAGTCAGAATTTGACATTTTTAATGATCAAACATGTGATATCCCAAAAGGGAGAATGCAGTAATACTGAAACACAATATAATAAATACACTAAGTAAACAATAAATCTCAAGACAACATCAGCATATATAGAGAATTTTACCCTTTTTATTTTGGGGAGAGGATTCAGTTACACAATGTACAAAAGATGAGGGAATCCAGCCAAATAGATGGCCTAGAATGACCCTGCAAACATGCTACAATTAGCACTTCATAACTGGTGAGCTACAGGAGGAAATCCTGCACTATCCCTTTTGGTGCTAATGTACATAAAGCTGCTGCAAAAGGAGATGCAGATATATGGAGCTCAGGAGCTCTGATGATTACAAGATTCAAGATTTGGCCAATGTGATGGGAAGCCCAGAAAACCCAGAAAGGATTTTCTAGATCTACAACTTTTGAAAATCACCCTCCTAGGGTTTGATCCTTTGATTGTTGGGTTATGTATATCTAGAACTAGATCTAATCCAAATATAGTTGAAATATTTTATACAAACATATCTAAGCTTTAAGGGTTGAACCCTCCTTCAGATCTACAAGCTAAGAGCTTCAGATCTTGTCTCCTCTTCTTCCTCCTTCAAGTTGCAGTGACTGAATATGTAGTTGCTACAGAAATTGAGTTGTACAAAAGGGAGAGGCTCTATTCCTACTGAAATGTGTTGAAATAAGCTCTAGCCTGATGGAAATGGTGATGGAAATGGTGAGGGGATGATGATTTACAAGATTACTAACTGAAATGCTAGCAACTTCCTTCCTCCTTTGGATATGCAATGATGGACTGCACAATCCTTAATGGGAATACTTTTGATAGGAGGTCAATAAACTTTGTCCTGATGCCATGTATAAAATGAAGCCCTGGGAATGCTGATCATCAATCCCAAGGTGACATTAATAATCCTACACAAGTTCTCCAGCTGAAATATTGAAGACAACCTCCACATCCCAAATTGATCTTCAAAAATTGCGTAATTATTGAAGGTATGTGTTCTGTAGAGAATGGAAATGGTGTCACACCAATTCCTAATGATGAATGAAGTACAACCCTCTTCCTTAGAGATCACTCAAGGAAAGAGGTGGGATTCCTTACCAGGAACACCCAGTGCTAAAAAACACTTGTAATATTAGCAAAACAGCGAAATAAAGCATGGAATATCAAATGACAATTCCAGATCTAAACAGATCTCCAAATGAATAATTGAAATAATCCCTCCATTGTTTCCTTAATATCCTTTATATAGTTTAGGAGTCTTCCCATGCCTTGGCCCACCTCTAAACTATGCTATGTATGTGGACATAATCCTCCATGTTTGACTGCGTTGTCTCTCCAAGTCATCCATCGTGCCTAAATGAAATTTATTCCCACTCCATCATGTGTGCATTAATTGCAGTACTTCCCCCATCACTTCATCATGAATTCTCTTTGATCTTATATTATATGCTCTCCATGATCTCATTTGACTGCTTCAATGTCCATGATCTATCTCATTAATGATACATGATCTCCACTCTATTCACATTAGTAGCTGCTCCACCACTCCATTATGTAGATCTATTCTTAATTAATCCACATTCACACATAAAAAGTGGATCTTTATTCATCTTGAGGATTAGGGTTACCTCAACCCTTTTATTTACTTAATTCATTAATAAAATTAAGAACTCTAATATTCCAAATATCGTGTGAAAATTTGGGAATATTACAGTCATCCCCAGAAAAATGTTGCTTGTCCTCCAGAAACTGTAAAATTAAATGCAAAGCCATCCATTCCCCTCCAAACGGAATCCACATAAGAAAGGTCTCCTCGATTTTCTACAATGTGTTATGCATTTTTGGTTCCCAACTTGTCTCTTTAAGCATGCATATAATGACCTCCAACTATATATTTAGATGTCATCCTTTCTCCAAGAAGTAGAAAGTGACAACCATATGATGTCCAACATCATCATCAATGCATGAGATACATAAAATCAAGAAGTTCTTTCCACAAAAAAAAAGTCCCATCTCACAAAGTATACCTCCATCCCATGCTACATGAAGTAAAGAGAGGCTTTTCATGCCTCCATCATTAGCCTTGTTGGCCTTGCTGGATCTAAGCATCATCCCAACATTGTACAAAAGAAGAAGTAAAGATATATGGGTAGAGAAAGATGTCAAACCATATTCTCCCAACAGTAGCCAACGCAACAATGCTCCATGCTTCCACACCACACCATTAAGATACCAAGTATGGTCTCCATACTCTCCACGTAAGATACATCATAGGAGTGCCTCTTGCTGCCATCCTCCAACACTATCATGAAAAGTAGGGGAGTATGTAGGACCAAAGTCTGCCAATAAAAGCCACAACAAAAAAATTTCTTGTTGCCTCTTCACATCATCATGTGAATCATGGAGCAACAACAACATACTGAAGGACATATGAGATGTCATATCATCCCAATACAAACAAACTCCATTATCACACATCATGAGAGTATCATGCCATATTACAAAAAATACAAAACACATGAACATGGGATATGTCATGTGATGGCCAAAATCTCTCAACAAAAATGAGTGTGCCTTCTTCTGCTTCATTCTTTCATGGGTACACAAGGCATGAGCCAAATAAATGTGAGCTATTTGGTGGTAACCATACTCACCCAAGAGAAGCCAGTGTAACCATGCCCCCTTCTTCATTAGATGAGTGCTTTTCAGGGCATGGATCAAGGAATTAGGAGCCTTTGGGTAGTAACCAAACTCACCCTAGAGAAACCAGTGTAACCAAGCTTCTTGTTGGCCCGTGTCATATGTCTGCAAGTGGTCATGTAACCCCTTGCTTATCATCCTCACCTACTCATCCCAATGTGGATGATGAATTATGTATTTCATAAACATGGTATCCTCCCTTTGGAGAATACCATCCTTCCCAAACTGATGAATAACTTTTCACTCCATGAAATGTTGAAGTGCACCTTGAGTGAGTTCTCTTAATGAGACCTTCTTCTCATCAATGGTCCTCCAAAAAAATGAGGTTCTGGATCCGCTGTAGGTATAATTTTCTCTTTGAGTTGTGAGATGCTCATTGAGAAAATGTCATCTAGACAGGAGAAAAGATTCCTCATCTCAAGATGTCTACCATTTATCATATTTACCTCCATTGCTTCATGAGTGAAGCTACCTTCATAATGGTCCAAGAATAATGGGGCCATTTCATTATCACTGTTACTAAGTGACAACACTATATATATGCATGGTGGTACATATGATGTCTCAAATCAAGGAACAATGCTGATCTCATAACTAGTCATTGTACATAGGATCATGCTCATCCCATTTCATGAAGCTCTACATTTCAACTAAAAGTGTTGAATGTAGTTCATCAATGAAAAACTGGGATAGATTCTCATCTCCTACTTGATTAGATCAAGGGTCCTCTGCGGTGTGATAGGTTGATGCTTTAAATCAAAATTTTGTTCTAACCCTTGGTTATGCATCGGCCCTGATGGAATGTCCTCATAAGTTTCAATAAGATCTACTAAAACAATATGTGATGAATATGTATTCATACCTTGGATCAACTGATGTGTGGGAACCTCTTTCAAGAACACAAGAGTTCCTCCAACTAGGAGAATGGTGTCTCTAATTTCTGTAATCTACCTCCTCTTCCTCATGCATCTCCTGAATCATGCATGGGACTCTATGTGTCAAGAGCTCAAGGCTATCCTGCAAAGTTTCAAGTGTCTCTTCTCTGAATGCAAGTACTTCTACCGTTGGTGGTGAATGTAGTGACCCATTGTCCAGATTGAAAAGAATGACATCCTCCTTTGTTTCCTTTGGAAATGTCTCTTTGTGACACATCTCTATTTTTCTTACATAAAACTTCCTTCTCAAATTGTGAAAGAAATTTGAATATTTAGTCACCTTTACATGCTCCATGTGACCAAACCACCAATCATTGGGTTCACCTAAAAGATGAAGTGCTACAATTTGGACAACCTCTCCTTCAGCTACAGGATGTAGCCTAAAACATTTATCTAAATCTTTCCTCCAAGCCTTAACAGTGCTTGAGGAAGCTCCATCAAATGTAGGAAAATAAAATCTATTATGTCGCTTTCTTGTATTTCTGCTATAGGATCTTCTTTCTTCTTTGAGTTCAAAGAATTATTGGAGAGTTAAAATCTCTTTGGATGCTCTAGACTGTGCTTTTTACTCTTCAAGATACATAGTGAGAGTCTCAATAGTCTCAGGTTCTCTTCTTTCTTCATTCCTATACATTTCACCCTATTCAGAGAAAGTGGGCATAGTAGATCTATGAGGAGATCTATGATTATCTGGTCTTCTTTGTTGCTGATAGGAAGTTCTTGGACCTTCCTCATCAAATATTCTTCTTGGATCCTTATTTTTCCTTTCCCTCTAAATTTTATTGACCTATTTCAAGAGATCTTGCATAGATCTAGAGAGAGGAGTGGAAAAATTATAATCCTCCTTCATGATAGATCTCATCTATTTGCTTCTTATTTTGATGCAAAAGATGAAGTGTCCACAAGCTGAGCAAAAGATCATGCTCTGATACCACTATAATATCCCAAAAGGGAGAATGTAGTAATATTGAAACATAATATAAGAAATGAAACTAAATAAATAATAAACCTCGAGACAACATCAGAATATACAGAGAAGCTGAGCCTTTTTATTATGCGGAGAGGATCTAGTTACACAATCTAGAAAAGATGAGGGAATCTAGCCAAAGAGATGTCCTAGAATCACCTTGCAAACATGCTACAATTAACATTGCGTAACTGGGGAGCTACGAGAAGCAATATTGTGCTATCGCTTTTGCTGCTAATGTACATGAAGCTACTACAATAGGAAATTCATATATATGGAGCTCAGAAGCTCTGATGATGCCAAGATTCAAGATCTAGTGAATGTGATGGGAACCCAAGATAACCCAAAAAGGATTTTTCAAATCTATAACTTTGGAAAATCACCCTCCTAGGGTTTGATTCTTTGACTGCTACGTTATGCAGATCTGAAGCTAGATTTGATCCAAATATGGTTTCAATATGTTATACAAACATATCTAAGCTTTGAGGGACAATCCATCCTTCAGATATACAAGCTAAGAGTTTCAGATCTTGTCTCCTCTTCTTCCTCCTTCAAGTTGTAGCATCTGAATATGCAGTTGCTATAGAAACTTCATTGTACAAGAAGGGGAGGCTCTATGCCTACTGAAATGTGCTTCAATAAGCTCCAGGCTAATGGAAAGGTGAGGGGGTGATCCCTGACAGGATTACTAGCTGAAATGCTACCAACTTCCTTCGTCCTTTGGATCTGCAATGATGGACTGTGCAATCCTTTATGGTACTGATACTGATAGGAGGTCAATAAAGTGTTGTCTAATGCCAAATCTTAAATGAAGCACTAGGAATGCTGATATTCAAGCCCAAGGTGACAGGAATAACCCTACACTGGTTCTCTGGCTGAAATATTGAAGACAACCTCCACCTCCCACACTGATCTTCAGAAATTGCATAATTCCTAAAGATAGGTATTCTGCAGAGAATGGAAATAGTGTGGCACCAATTCCTAATTAGGAATGAAGTATAACCCTCTTCCTTAGAGATCACTCAAGGAAAGAGGTGGGATTTTGGACCAGGAACACCTAGTGCTAAACAACACTTGCAATCTTAGCTAAGTAGCCAAAGAAAGCATGTAATGTCAAATGACAATTTCATATATAAACAGATCTCCAAATGAATAATCCAAAGCATCCCTCCATTGTTGGCTTCATCTCCTTTATGTAGTTTATGAGCCTTCCCATACCCTGACCCACCTCTAAACAGGGATCTGCATGTCAACATAATACTCCATGTCTGACTGCGCTGTCTCTTCAAGTCATCCATCATGTCTACATGAAATGTACACCCACTCCATCATGTGTGTGTTAATTGCACTACTTCCTCCATCACTTCATCATGAATAATTTTTGATCTTATATTAGATGCGCTCCATGATCTCAGTTGACTGCTTCAACCTCCATGATCTATCTCATTAATGAGACATGATCTCAACTCCATTCACATTAGTAGCTGCACCACTCCATTATGTAGATCTATGCTTAATTAATCCACATTCACACATAAAAAGTGGATCTTTATTCATCTTGAGGATTATGGGTCCCTCCACCCTTTTATTTACTTAATTCATTAAGAAAATTAAGAACTCTAATATTCCAAATATCATGTGAAAAATTTGGAATATTACAAAACATAGAGATATTTTGAATCAAACCTTTTATAAAGATGCATCAAATGAAAAAATTTATTTCACTAAGGTTGGTTATGCTTGTAATGAGATGTTTCAAGAATCTATCAGGTTTCCTTTTCAAGGAGATGAAGAAGATGTAAAACATTTACAACATTCAAGATCAGTGTTGAGTAGCATTGGAAACAAGATGTTGATGCAAGAGAGTGCAAAGGTCAAAGAGAAAGAAACAAAGCAGCTTAACAAAGAAGGCATGGGTTGCACAAGTGCTTGTTTTTTGTTTCCAAAAGGTTAAGAATCACCATGATGACAGTGAGCAAGGAGAGACAATTTTTAAGTTTCCTTTGATTAATGACCAAGGTAGGAACAAGATTTTTTCGACAAGAAAATATTGTTGCTATGTAATTCATGGGAATTGCAACATGACTGTGTCAATAAAAGCAAGAGAAGTTCGCAAGAGTCAAGGAAAAAACTTACCTTTTGTGAAAATTTCCAATTGATGAAAATGGGAAAATTTAAGTGGATAGAGACTGGAAGGGTGAGGGAACAATACCCCTGTTCACATGATCAGTAAGGAAAAATGTTTTGGGTTTGAAAAGGCTTCTAGTGGGGAGGAATGTTCAGGTGCTCAGTGTAAAAGCTCAAAAATTAAAGTGCTCATAATTGATTAGAAAATGAAGGAAATCGAAGAGCCCATCTCCAGGAATCCGACACAATTAATTTCGTCGAAAATAAAGTCTAGATTAAGAAGATAGAGTGAGTTGTTCATTTTCCTAAACAACTAAAACATTTGTAGAATAGTGTCAAGTTGATGACATGGAAACCTAGTCAGTATAAATGGTATATTCTAGGAATATTCTTTATTTTTACCCAATGACATTGTGACAAGTGTCAAAAGAGGATTTTCCAAATTTGTTTGAAGGTGAAATTTTTTTATGGATTTTCTCCTAAGGTTAAATGAGATATTTTTTTATATTATGGATTGGGATAGTTGAACTAGAGGCTAAAATGTGGTGAAGCTAGGGGTCGCCATGTGCCCCCTCTGGTGGATCGTATCTAATGGTCGAATTACATTTTATTTTGAAAATCCAAATTAAATTTTAATATATGGTTGGATATGGTATATCATTGGTGGTCGAACTATAGTCTATATGGTGGCACATATAATATGTTTCAAACTTTGAATTTTATTTATAAACCAAATTTTAAAAGTACGAGTTTTATACATGGAAGACATTTTATTATATTATAAGGTTTTTAAAAACTTATGGTAAGTGACGGTGCAAAATATATATGAGATTGGTGGAGTTTTGGGCTTGACCCCATGAACTCCCCCACAACAGTGCTCTAGTTTACCACTGGATCAAATATTTAGTCCTTGTAATGTATGGGTGACACATATATTTCATTTTTTATGTTTGGACCAATGGGGGAATGAAGGGGAAAGCCCCCTCCCCATACAACCTTGCTCCATAACCAACGGCGCGGGAGTTTTGATAATGCACGATTAATATTTTAATGCACTGATTAATTAGTGCTAATCCCACATCAACACTAATCAATTGTTTAAAAAGTGGATTTTATAAAAGCTCTCTTAGCACGTTTAATCATAGATTATCTATAATTAAACAACGGATATTTCAAAAGTTCCACCAGTTTCGACAAACTGCCAACTTTGGCGGCCCTAACTAGATTATTCTATAGCTTTAGGGGCAGTTTACTAGGAAAAATGGTTTTGACCATACCTGGAGAAATTTTTGACCAAATTAGAAAAAAAGGAGCCATTTTTTATATATTTGTACATTCTAGGCTCATTGAAGCATGTTGCAAGAGCGGTAGGTGAAGGTCAAAATAATTTTTTGCATTTTTGTGCTAATACAGAGGCCCAAGGCATTAAATTTGGACAAAGGAGATGTAGCCCAGGAGGGGTGAACTCATTCATCAAAACTCTGTGTTGATGGATAAATTGTGATGGTTTGTTGAACTTGTTTATGTTGTTTTTTAGCATTTTTTTTCCACGCTTTATGCTCTAGAATTTAATTTAAAAACTCAAGTATTTTACCTATTTGACACTCATAACCACCAATGAAACCTATCCACATTAAACATAAGATCAGGAAATAAATTTGAAATTTGAAGACAAAATTAGAAATAAAAAAATAACATTCATACGTAGGTCACGAAGCAGAGCCTAAGACATTGAAAACAGGAGAAACAATTTATTTGGAGAAATATAAAGCATAAAAAGAAAATTAAGCCACTAAGGGACCTAAGAAAAGACCGGAAGGGGCACTAAGCATGGCTCTTAGGTCACGGGAGGTCCGCGAAAGAAGAGAAAGGGGTCCAAATTAGCAGGAACAAAGGACATCACCCTTAGAGAAGACCATTTAACTAAAATTTAGAGCACTGTAAATTCAACAACAGAAGACATGTGGACAGAAATGGAAGCATAGCACAAATGTTTTCTCGAGGAAGTGGAGTCGGGTATATAAGATCTTAAAGTGAAAGCGAGCTAGCTTCAGTTGAGTTTGAATACTTCCAGTGTGCAGCCCATTAGCAAGGTGCTTCCATCTTCTGGGGATATCTGCCTAATTCACATCTCCATCCCAACCATCATAGTGTAGTGACCTACTTTGCGCATGACCTTGAGAGCCTATGAAGAAATTAGCATCGATATCATGGCGTTACGAGAGGGGAAAATCCATGTAATCTACAAGAGACCTGTGCCTTCAATGCTGCCAATGAATCTCAACAACAAGGAGCGATGCTGCAACAAAATCAATAGACAACAGAGGAAGTGTGTCATGCAACTTAGGCTCGGTGTGCAAAAGTATAGGCCTTGATCCACCAAGTTTGTGGTGACCTTCTAGAGGTCATTGTCCCTGCATTAGCCACACTGACAACAGATTTAGAGGACTTGGCTGCTGCACTCAAGGCATTGCCCACAAAAATTTAGACAGTATGGGAAGACTTCGAGGAACATATTTCTAATCTGTAGATGAAGCTCTAGCCTCAGACACCACTGAAGTTTAGAGCGCATCACGCCACAAAGTTCAAGGCAACTACAAGATATGTAGCAGCTGTAGTAGCAAAGTGTGGAACTTTACTAGACCAAGCCATGGGTGTTTGGAAAATTGTTCAGAATGAACCAATGTTAGAGTAGCTCAGAAATGAATTTCACATCAAGGAACAAAATTTCACTAAAATTCGAATGGCGGCACCCATATTGGTAGCAATGTATAGCATTGTTCACCTTCATGAGGACAAAGAAATTTAGACCGAGATTGAGGACCTGTGCCACCGAGGTTAGCTTTTGGGAGAGAGGATGTATCCTTGGGCTGAGGAAGCCCTGTAGATGTCAGAAACTTCTGATGGTGCCCTGAAAAGCCTCCAGCAAACACAATGAAGCATTAATTTGGTAGTTGATGGGCCGACAACAACAAAGTTAGTTGATGAAGCACAGAGTGGTACTACGCAGAGCGTCAAAGTTCTCTTACCACTTAATAGCTATGTAAAAGTACTAAAAGAAAATCTGAAGGAGACCACCCCACAATGTCTCGGTACAAGTCACGGGTTTGCGTTGGAGGCCTGTTGGAGCGGGGTCCCCTACGCTACATTTTTGGTCTAAGTTTTGTCTATGCATTGTTGGGGCAGGTCAAAGTCCCTTCATCATTATAATGGATTTAAAGTGAAAACCATGAGTCTCAAACAATGGTTTGAGACCATGGTATGTGTGTATTCAGGTAATATAAATATGCAAGGATTGAGTTGAGTAGAGTAAGTCAAAATCTCATGGTGAACTATTTTATTTAATGTTTTCAGCTAAGCCTCGGTTTTCAGGTATAAATGCTCGTTTTGGCTGTGTGCGCGAAGACCTAAATCCTAGTTGTGTGTGGACTCCGCTAAGTATGTGCACAGAATGATAGACTGTATTGAAGTATTGAATGTACTAGAATTGATAGATCTATTAATAAAGAAGACAATTTTTGCGATCCTAGAAACTCATGCGATTGTTGTGTTGATTATATGTTATTTTCTTTAAGATTTGAATTTGTTCCATGTTACATATTTATTTCTATTATGGCTAACTGCATATGCATGAATATGAATTGATGCTAAATGAATAGATCTAATTTAAGTATACTTGATTACTATGTGCAAATATATGTTTTGAAGTATTCTGTGATAATCTAGGAAGGGTTTTGATCTGTTGATGTATGCATCTTTGATATTTTCTATTATAAGTCAGTTTAGGGCCATGTTGAGATTCAACAAGATGATGAGCTTAGTGGAAAGAGTCGCCTTCACTAAGTGGGCCTGTAGGCTAATTTTTGGCGCAAATTCTATTTTTAGACTATTTATATTTGTAGACATGTCAATCATATTCTATGAGTTGTAGGATGCTATTTGTGGATGGTTGGTCAAGTTGGAAAAATAGATGGACTTCTATTTTTATACATATTGGGTGGAGTCTATTTTTAGATTGCCAGTCTAAAAATAGATATGTTGAATATTATTAGCTCTTAATAATATTTGGACTCTAAACATTATCTTATTCTCTTGGAGCACTTCAGTTAAGTGCACAGATGTGGCACAGCAGCTGACAGAAGGAATTACGCTATTACTGAGGGTTTACTAGAGCTAATGCATGAGGAATTTAGTTAGAACTCATGTGACAAAGCTTGGTGGAGTTAGAGAATTATTTGGTGGAGTTGTATTTAGTTTAACTCAGTTAGACTCAGTTGAGCTAGTTGTATCTAGTCTAACTGATTGATACACTAGTGAGAGTGGTGTGAATTAATTAGTTAATTAATTCAATAAATAATAACTCATTAATCAACTGAAGAATACATTAGTTAACTATAGTGCATGGTAGTTTTAGTGGAGACCAGTGGAGAGATAGGTGAAAGAGAAAGTGTGACTATCAGTTGTGACTATAGTGATGCATTGATTGCATCCAACACTCAGTAGAGATGCCAATGAGGATTGCGTGAGCAAGGCTGGGGTAATTCAAACTCATTCCTTAGCCATTCTTGACGAGTTTCACATTAGAGGTAACGGTCAGTGTAAAGATCGGTGCATGGATTTGCAAGATCGAGCTTGAATAGTGTGTAGCGATTGTACTGTACTAAGAGCTTGGTATGATCAGCACATATGAGGATTATTACATGATCTCTATGAAATATATGATATCTGAGATAGTTTGGTTTTATTCGGGCTTTCCCATTAAACAACTGTGTTAATGTGTGTGATTTTTTATTGTTTCATGTGTGCATTACAATTGATTTAATTTCCGCATGTGATGATCAATGGTGGAATAGATTTTGTATTGTGCATGAAGTTAAAATAGTGTGTGATCAGGAGAATCTTGGACATATGCATGCGTAGTGTATATAATTTCTACATGGTATCAGAGCATTGATCATTGGAGAAATTGCAATTATTGAAGCGGTTGAGTTTTGTGCTGGTGGAATTCGAATTTGCTGTAGTGTTTTCTTGGTGTCGAAGTTGAGCATTCATTGAAATGTCTTTCAACAAATTGCGATTGGAGTATGCCCTTGAGGGCAGCTTGAATTACATAGCATGGAAGGATAGGATGGAGGCGGTGTTGGATGATAATGGGTTGAAGGAGTTCATAGATTTTGATATTTCGAATCCTGCTTCTAGCGATGCAACTGCACTTGACGCATGGCAAAAGAAGGTAGCAAAGTGTCAAAGGATTCTGTTGGAAGGTGTGAAGGACCACATTGTGTCCAGCCTTCATGGTAAAGCCACTCCATTCTTAATGTGGAAGACTTTAACAGACTTGTTCCAAAGAAGAAGCAACCAGAGGAAGTTGGCGCTTAAAGACAAGCTCAGAAAAATAAAAATGGAGAAAGGCGACAGTAGACCAAAATACCTCACGAAGTTTGTCCACTACAAGGATGAGCTAGGAAGTGTGGGGGTTACTATTGATGAAGAATACTTGGTGAGCTTGGATCTCCTTGGGCTTCTGAAGAGTTGGCATAGCTACGAAGACTTTGTCAATGGACGGGAGAAATTGCCAAGATGGGAGCGACTTTAGTCGGATCTTGTGTAAGAGGAGATAAGGCGAGGTACCTGGGATGGATCTTCATCGAAGAATGAAGATGAAGAAAATTGCACTTTGGCTGCCAAATCTCGGAAAGGAAAAGGGAAGAAATCTTCCAAATCCGAAGCTAAAGGAAAGAAGCAGGATTTGTCCAAGGTGAAGTGTTTTCACTGTCACCAGCACGGGCATTTCACCACTAATTTCCCATAGAAGAAGAAGAATAAGCAGGTTGTTGGATCTGCAGTTGGAGAGGCCTTAGCCTCGTAGTTTGAGCTGGATTTTTCTTTGATCGCATGCTTGGTTTCAAGTGTGATGGGATCGGTGTGGTTTCTTGACAATGGTGCGTATTTCCATATGACCGGAGACAAATATTTGTTTAGTGATCTGGAGGAAAAGGATCTTGGAGTGCACATCGAGATGGGCGATGATGGTAGATACAGTGCGACTGGTATCGAGATCATTTCCTTTTGAGAGGGATTTTGGTAAACCTTTCATCTTGAAGGATTTCATGCATGTTCCAGGATTGAAGAAGAATCTGATCTCCGTGGTGATGCTGGAAGACAAGGGTTATGATGTTGTTTTTAGTGAGGGAAAATATTTCTTGCACCATAAAACAACTGGTCAAACCAGGATGATAGGGATTCAAGTTAATAATATTTATCAATTTCAGGTAGATGGCTACGCTGCAATGGCAAGCAAAGTAGAAGGAGTGGTGAGCCGAGATGAGGGCAAATTGTGGCACAGGAGATTGGGACATCTTCACCATGGAGATTTGAAAATTTTGCAGCAAATTTATACAAGGGTTCCCAAAGGTACACTTGTGCAGTCAGATCAGTGCAAGGGATGTACTTTGGGAAAATTTGTGAAGGCCACTTTTCATGAGAAGGATAGTCATGCCATGACGATCCTTGAGAGAATTCACACAAACGTGTGTGGACCTTTCTCAGTAGCTTAGACAACAAAGCATAGGTATTATGTGATATTTTTTGATGACTTTTCTCATAAGTGTTGGTTCTTCTTCATGCAAAAGAAGAGTGAGACATACTCAAAGTTCTGTGAGTTCAAGGCGCTGGTTGAGAAAGAGTCGGGGAAGCAGGTGAAAGCTCTAAGGAGTGATACTGGTGGTGAATACATCTCTAGTGAATTCAAAGACTTCTATAGCAAAGAAGGAATTCGAAGAGAACTCATAGCGCCTCATAACGCACAGCAAAATGGGGTCGTGGAGAGGAAGAATAGAACAATCATGGGTGTTGCACAAGCAATGTTGCATGATCAGGGCCTTCCCATACACTTGTTGGCTGAGGCATGCAACACTGCGGTTTATGTGCAAAACCATTGTCCTCATAGAGTACTTGGCATTAGTACACCCGAAGAGGCGTTTTCTGGTAGGAAGCCTGATATTTCTCATTTGAATATTTTTGGCTCACCTGTTTACATTCATGTGACGAAGGATGCCAGGAAGAAGCTAGAGTCGACCGCAGAGGTTGGGATAATTATGGGGTACATAGAAACACCCCACAATTATCATGTGTATTTTCTAGACAGACGGATGACTGTCGTGCGACGGGATATCAAATTTCATGAGGAGAAAGCCATGAAGTCGTTGCTTGAGAGGGAGCTACACTTTCATGCAGAGGAGGAGCTACTTGTTCCTAAATATGAGCCTCAAGATGTGGATCAGCCACAAGAGGAGGTTCATGGAGTGGAAGAAACCACTCATGCAGCGCCAAACATCAGAGGGAGGAAGCGCACTACAGAAGCTGAGTGATTGAATCTTGATGCAATGCAGAATGTAGGAGTTCCTACATCACAGCAAAGACAGAGAAAATCACCTGATCGATTTACTAGATACATGGCTTTGATGAGTAATTGTATCGTGACAGAGCCATCCTCTTTCGAGCAAGCTGTGGAGGATCTCGCATGGGTAGATGCCATGGTGGAAGAGTATGATTCGATTGTCAGAAACAGTGCATGTTAGATTTCCCCAAGGATGAAAGGGAAATTAGTGGTAGGTTCAAGATGGATCTACAAAGTGAAGCAAGCTGCTGATGGGAGCATCGAGAGGTATAAGGCAAGATTTGTTACCTGGGGCTTCTCACAGATCGAGGGGATTGACTATGAAGAAACCTTTTCACTTGTCGCAAGGTATTATTCCATACAGACCATCCTTTCTCTCTCAGCGCAGATGGGTTGGCACATTCATCAGATGGATGTGAAGACTGTGTTCCTCAATGGAATCATTGAGGAGGAGGTGTCTGATGAACAACTTTGAAGAGATTTGAGATCTTCGACGATGAGTCACATGTGTGTAGGCTCGAAAGGCGTTGTATGGGCTGAAACAAGAACCTCATGCTTGATGCACGGATAGACAATTATTTCACCGGACTTGATTTCGCCAAGGAGTGAGACGGATCCAAACCTATAAAGATTGTGGTGGAGGGTAAGATTTTGATCATTGTGCTTTATTTAGATGATTTAATACTAACGGGTGATGAACTATTGATACACTCATGCAAGGCAGATCTTGCAAAGGAGTTCGAGATGAAGGACTTGGGCCTCCTTCATTATTTCCTGGGATTGGAAATTTGGCGGCGGAAAGGTGAACTATTTGTGTCTCAAGGCAAGTACGCCCGAGAGATACTGGAGAAGTTTCACATGCAAAGCTGCAAGCCTATCGACACTCCTTTTCCTAGTGGTTGGAGGAAGGAGGATGCTACATCGGCAAAGGTAGTGGATGCCATTGTTTATCGACAGTTGGTTGGTTTGCTCATGTATTTAGTCAATACATGATCAGACATATGCTATGCTGTGAACCGACTTTCACAAGCGATGGTGAAGCCTACCAAGCTCTTTTGGAAGGCAGGCAAGCATGTCCTGAGGTATATCAGGGGCACATCTGAGTATGGATTGTGGTACAGACAGTCAGATGAGGTGAAGCTGCATGGCTTCACGGATGCAGATTGGGCAGGAAGCCCAACGGACAGAAAGAGCACATTTGGAGGGATTTTCAATATCGAATCTACAGCAGTTTCTTGGTAAAACAGGAAAAAAAGATCCGTGACACTCAGTTCAGCGGAGGCCGAGTACATGGCAGCAATTTTGGCTGCATGCGAGGCTATATGGATGAGGAAGATCCTGGTCGGTTTGTTCGGTTCTCATTTAGATCCTACTGTGATATATTGTGATAATCAGAGTTGCATTAAACTCTCGGTTAATCCAGTATTTCATGATAGATCTAAACATATTAACATCCAGTACCATCATATCAAAGATTGTGTGCAGCGGAAGATCATGTTGCATTCTTGCATTCCTACGGAGGATCGGGATGCATATATTCTGACGAAGGAGATCACCAGGAGCAAATTAGAATACCATAGAGACAGGATCGAGGTGGCAGATAATCCCTATCTTGTTGAGAGGGAGTGTTGAGATTCAACAATATGATGAGCTTAGTGAAAAGATTCGCCTTCACTAAGTGGGCCTGCAGGCTATTTTTGGCGCAAAGTCTATTTTTAGACTATGTCTATTTTTAGACATGTCAATCATATTCTATGAGTTGCAGGATGATATTTCCGGATGGTTGGTCAAGTTGGAAAAATAGATGGACTTCTTTTCTTAGACATATTGGGTGGAATCTATTTTTAGATTGCCAGTCTAAAAATATATATGTCGAATATTATTAGCTCTTATTAATATTTGGACTCTAAACATTATCTTATTCTCTTGGAGCACTTTAGGTAAGTGCACAGATGTGGAAAAACAACTAAAAGAAGGAATTACACTATTCCTAAGGGTTTACTGGAGCTATTGCATGGAGGACATCAGTTAGAACTCATGTGACAAAGTTTGGTGGAGTTGGAGAAGTAGTTGGTGGAGTTGTATTTAGTTTAACTCATTTAGACTCAGTTGAGCTAGTTGTATCTATTCTAACTGATTAATACACTAGTGAGAGTGGAGTGAATTTATTCAAAAATAATAACTCATTAATCAACTAAAAATTACATTATTTAACTACAGTGCATGGCATTTTCAGTGGAGACCAATGGAGACATAGGTGAAAGAGAAAATGTGACTAATAGTTGTGAGTATAGTGATGCATTGATTACATCCAACACTCAGTGGAGATGCCAATGAGGATTGTCTGAGAAAGGTTGGAGTAATTCAAACTCATTCATAGCCATTCTTCAGCAGGGATTGCGCAGTAGAGGCAGGCTATCAGGTGGTAAAGATTGTTGCATGGATTTGCAAGATCAAGCCTGATTAGTGTGTGGAAATTGTATTGTACTAAGACCTTGATATGATCAGCTTTGTATGAGGCTTGTTACATGATCTTTATGACATATATTATATACATATAGTTAGGGTTTCAGCTTTAGGCTTTCAGTTAAACAAGCCATATAATGTGTGTGAATTTTTTATTGTTTCATGTGTGCATTGCAATCTTGATTTAATTTCCGCAAATGATCAATAGTGGAATAGATTCTGTATTTTGCATGAAGTTAAAATAGTGTGAGATCAGTAGAATCTTTGACATATAACACATAATTTATATAATTTCTACAAGCTACTACATCAAAAAATTTCTCCGGGTGTGGAAAATTGGTTCTAACACCCCTTCATACTTCTTTGGGTGAGAATTTGGTCTATGGAAGAAGATCACTACCAAAATGGCTAGCAGTTGGAGGGATTTTTTTGTTGTGTGATAACTCTGAACCTTGGTGAGGACCCCTCAACCCAATATCCCCTCTATCCATCTATTCCGAATATCGAACTGAGGGGCACCTATGAGGTATCTCAGCACATGTTTGGCTACCTTCCAATAGAGCTTTTTTGGCTTAACCATTTCTTTACTAATATGGTTAAACACATCACACAGGTCTGGTCATGTGTTCATCAAGTACATAAGTGAACCCATAAGATGCTTGTAAATGGTAGCTTCAGCCACCTCACCTAAAGTAACATATTCCTTCCTCTAATTCCCTACTATAGGAGTCTCCATTGGTTGTTACTCTCCATGTTAAAATTCTTGAGTATCTCATTGGCATACTTTCCTCGAGAGACAAAAAGTTCTCCATTTTTTATCCAAAATTGCAGACCATGGAAATAATGCAAGAGCCCCATGTCTTTTATCTCTAATTCTCTTTCCAAATCTTCTTTGCAATAATTTATCATCTTCTCATCACCTGCTTATAATTAAATCATCAACATATGATACTATAATCAATAATTAACCTTCAACCACAATATGGTAACTTTTTTAATGTACTTCAATTGTGGGGAAGTCAAACTTGATGAAATAATTGTCGATCCTGGTGTACCAAGCACAAGGTGTTTGTTTCAGTCCATACAATTCTCTCTTTAGTCTTCACACGTGATTCTCTGTCAAAGGTCTCAAATCCTTCTGGCTACTCTATGTACACCTCTTCCTCAATCACTCTTACGAGGAAAGATGTATTTACATCCATCTGATGTATTTTCCATCCTACATGTGGTGAAAGTGCAATAATAGGACCTATTTTGGAGTACCTTGCTACTAGAGAAAAGGTATCATCTCAATGTATTCCCTCTATGTGAGAGAAGCCCTTGGCCACAAACTTGTCCTTGTGTTTCTCGACACTGCCATATGCTACTTTCTTCACCTTGTAGATCCACCTAGATCTTACAACTAACTTTTCCTCCGGCCTTGGGAAAAATTCCCATCCACTGTTCCTAATAATGGAGTCATACTCCTCTACCGTTTCATCAAAACCATATTGGTTTCCACACTAATTCTTCAAATGAGAATGTCTTAGTCTCTCCACTCTCACTCATAAAAGCCATGTAGCCAGTGTACCGATCTAGGTACATTCTTTGTCTACGTTGTGACGTGGGTTCTCCTACATCCTCTCAAGCATCATACATCAACCTGCTAGCATCTCTAGTGTGCTTCCTTTGATTTATGGATGTCTCTAGATGAGTGGGTTCTCCAACTATGTTATCCTCTGCTTGTGGCTGCTCCACATCTTTAGATCCTTCTTTTGGAGCTAAGATTTCCTCATTAGCATGCATTTGAATCTCCCTCTAAAGGGAAATTCACATGGCCTTCCCTTCATCACATTTCACATCTCTAGAAACCATTTTCATCCTATGAGATGGAAAGTACACATGATTCTTGTGAGGTGTATCAGTGTACCCCACAAATATAGCCAACTCAGTTGTTGGTTCTATATTTTTCTGTGCATCCTTGGTAACATGACAGTAAATTCATGAACCAAAAATTCTAAAGTGCGTGACATCTGGCTTCATACTGGAAAAATGCTTCCTCTAGTGTACTCATCCTGAGAATTCGATGAGGACTCCTGTTTTGCACATAAAAAATGGTGTTGTATTCTTCTGTCCATAAGTGCAAAGGTAGGCCTTGAATATGTAACATTTCCCATGCAACTCCCACAATGCTCATGTCCTTCATTTCTACAACCGTATTTCGTTATGGCCTATTAGGTGCTATCAACTCTCATTGAATTCCTTTTGTTGCACAAAAGTTATTGAGTTAATTCGATACATATTCTCCATCATATTTTTTCCTAAGAGGCTTCACTTTCTTGCATGCTTATTTTTAAAAAATTTCTTTGAACACATTGATGTAACAAACTAAAAAATTCTTATATATTTCCAAGGACAAGATATGAACACATATGAGGAAGGGCCATGATTTTCTTTTTCTTTCACAGAGAGTTGTATGAGGATTATTTTACAATATTATATAAAATGAAAGAGATGAATAGTGATTTAATTTAGGAAATATGCTTTTGTGATACAAGCATGAAGGTTTCCAGCATTATTTTTAAAGGAGAAAATGTTTCTAGGTGTATCAAAATAGCACAATGATAACATGCTCCAAGAATATTTTTATGTAAATGTATTTCGGGGATTAGTGTGTTACTAGTGTACTTGAAGAAGGATTTAGGAGTTTTTTGTTTTCTGTTTGTTTTTTTTTGTGGGGGGGGGAAGGGGTGGTTCGATATAAGGCTGACATCCAAAATTTTGTAACAAATTTTCATAAAACCAATGATACATTAATATGGGTACAGGGTCATAAACAAAGCATGAGTGTCATAACATATTTGGTGTAGTAGAGCCCATGGCTTTGAGTAACTTTATTTCATATAATTAAAGAGCTAACATAATGATAATAATAAGGGTTGATTTAGGAACATTGAGATAAAATTCATAGGAACATGCAACCATGACAAGGATGATATGACTAACGAAACCAACATTTTTCAAAATGTACTCTTTAGTGTGATAGAATAAGGACACTGAGCATAATATAACACTATAATTTTTTATATTTTTATATAGGCATGGCTAAAGCAGGCCTATAATAGTGAGGCCCATGTGTTTTGTGAATTTTGAAGTGGAATGCCACAACGATTCTGGGTTCGTATGGGCCATGTCATTTATTACAATCATTTATTAAAAAAATCAAATATTGTTGGAAAAATACTGAGGGGAGGGGGGGGGGGGGTTAATCAATCATCTATAATGATAATTTTAACTTTTTCTTTACTGAATTCCATACGCATATTTAATGAACCCAACTCGTGTATACACGCGGATATACCAAAAGAAACTTGCGTATACTGATATAATTAGAAAACCTTTTAGAAACATTTAGCTTATAAATTATGCATATATTAGTTGAGCAGTAAATATGCGCAGTAATAGAAGAATAAATCATCACACAAGAGAAACACACATGAACACCAAGATTTAAGGTGGAAACCCAATTCGAGAGAAAACCACCGCTGTTGTCATCTCTGTATTCAATATTTATTATATGGAAAACTGCCTACAATATTTTAATAATGCAGACTCATATCAGTACGTAGGCATCTACCTATAGAAGGCTACAACCTTCTCTCATTTTCTAGCAGCAACTATAAGGGAGCTACAACCCCCTAATCTTGTTTACCAACCACTACTGGAAGGGAGACTCAACCCCTTTATCTGAACAACAACTTCTACTGCAGGAAACTTCTACTTCCATAATGAATGCTTCAACCCTTAGCATCACTACAGACCATGTTTCATGAATTTTCATACTGGATCACACAGCTTCAACAAAACCCTTCATAAATATCAACAAAAATAAACCTTACCCAATACATCAAACTGAACAGTGAGATCATTGTAATCATAACACTGTAATAACCAGATTTCCGAATCAGTATGAAGAATCAAATTCAACCCTGAACATTCATTATCTCAAAAGGCGTACACTTCTTTACTTCATTTAACTCATGGGTATACGCGCTTTCCTTAACACCAACCTACGTATAGATCTGTGAATATTGTTTTTCACAATGTGGTCATTCCTAGATCCAGATCTGATGCTTTCAGTCAAATATATTTTCAGAATTCCAAAACCCTTGATCATTCAGTGATCATAAAACATATTTACTCACTTATTGATCATATTTGTACATAATAAACTTAGCAGCATATACAACATTCAAACAACCCATATCTACATGAAGATTTCATTGACAGAAAATAGAAAAATATCAACAATAAATAGAAAACCTCTGCAATAAGCTTCAGAAAACCCCGACTTCCATATGCACCTTTTCTGAAACAAAGCTGCATATATACACGCTTTTAATGAGATGAACTAGCATATAGATCTATAAATATCAATTCTATAGAATGTTTCAGATATATAGAACTTACCTATATTTATTCACTCCACTTCAGCAAACATGCGCCAAGTCTCAGATCTAATCATCTCTTCAATGCATCATGTAAGAACATAGCTATTTCAGGTGTAGAGATCTTGATCCATCAATCTATCCAAGGGTGCATCATATATTTAGTTTTTTTCAATAAAACAGAGTTCATCCTATGCAGATATACTTCAGATAGAAGTATTTAGTGATAGCCCTTACACTTGCACTTATTTGCACTATGATATTCTTCTCCTTATATAGATTTAGCCTTTACCAATATCATGAGTCAAAACCACACAGATGTCAATGATATTCTAGGACAAAATAAAATAGACGACATAGTGTCCAATCCTATGGGCTAATACCATGGTAATTCCCCTTGGTATCATATTTTTGGAGTGCAAAAGGCATACACCACTTGGATCGTTCTTATCCACATGTATATGTGACTTGGCCCGAAGAAACCCGCATATAGAACCTTCAATATGAATATTACCACATCTTCTGCTGGACATTACACATTTCTTCTGATAGACTCCTGAGCTTCTACCAAAGATATATAATCCATATTTTACCAGAGAGTTGTCATCAAGGACAACATATTAAGACATAAGAATCATATTTCCAACAATCTCCCCCTTTGGACTTGATGGCAACCATGATGGTGCTTGGTCACCACAAAAAATAGATACATTAAACATACCCATTATTCAAACATGCAAAATCCTCTCCCCCTTTGACATCAAGGGCAACGGGCACTAATTTGATCATGCTCCACCTGAGTTCATGCTAAATCTTCAGACATATTTTTCAATGGAGTACATGACTCTATATCTCAACCAAGTATGACCTTTCTTATCACCAAGGGCTCATAGTGACATCAATGATGCAACCAAGTGGAATTACTTAATTGACTCAACTACCCAACCAAGTGGGTTTACAAAGTAGAATAAGTCCTTACATAACTAAATAGAACAATTTTCAACATGAGTATCAACATTCCCTTTTCATAAAATTATAGAAATGACATGTCATAAATAGGACCAAAAGATCTCAAGAGAGAGAGATCATATGTCAGAAACTAATAAGAATTCCAACAATGAATCGTTTTCAACAAGGCAGGTGCTCCCCCTAAGCTTGTGCATCCTGAACACCTTCAACAACCAATTCATCAAAGCATCGTCATTGTATAAGCTGTGAATCTCATGTACATAAATTATCTACAAACGAATCTTAAAAATAGAAAATAAACAATAGCGAGAGCATAAAACATAAAACAGATATACATAGAGATTTTCCCCTGGATCCCAAATCGGGACGACCAGCTTGATTTTTCATTATATTCCTTTTAGTGTTACAACACATATATATACATGCCGAAACATACATAAACCCCAATCCATTAACCCTGGATTAGAACATAACCGTAGTTCCCTTGACCGGATCTACAAAATACCAGGGGCTGAAAACCATCATGCCCCAAAACCATGTGCAAACCCATGCACAAAACCATGGGTAGGTCCACCCACCGAAAAATAAGGACCAAAATTTTTTCCAAGGTGTTGCCCTGTATCTCGATGCGGGGGCACTACCGCCCCCGTGAACCCCCCACCCGACGTTGCGCCCACAACATACAAAGGGGGGCTATCACCCCCCTCACGTGATTACCCGTGGGAAAGAATATAACACATACCCAACATTCTCCCACTTTTTTTTTTCTTTCCACAGGGGGCCACAAGAGAGCTTAGTCATTGGGCCAATTCTTCAACACCCATTGTTTCTCTACACCAAGAGAACTTCTGAGTGCTCACAGACTTCGTCAATGCATCTGCAACATTCTTCAAAGTGTCCACCTTTACCAGCAACACCCTTTTAGCCTCAACCATATCTCTAACAAAGTGATATTGAACATCAATGTGTTTTGTCTTTGAATGATAAGCAGGGTTCTTAGCCAAGAAAATTGCACTTTGGCTATCACAATCTATCCTTATAGCTTGTTGTACCAACCCCATACTTGAACACAATCTCTGCAACCAAACTGCTTCCTTGCTTGCATGAGTGGCTGCCATGTATTCTACCTCTGTAGTTGAAAGAGCCACTACAGACTGTCTTTTACTCATCCAACTGACTGCGCCTCCAAATAGGCTAAACACATACCCACTTGTAGATCTTCTTTGGTCCAGATCTCCAGCCCATTCTACATCAACAAAACCACGAATGTCCAACATTCTTTCCAATCTTTGTCTTCCCTGGTAGCACAAGCCATAATCACTACTGCCATGTAAATATTTGAAAACCTGCTTCACTGTCGTCCAATGCTCCTTCCCTGGGTTTGACATAAACTTACTCAATACTCCCACTTCATGTGCAATGTTTGGTCTAGTACAGACCATTGCATACATCAGGCTACCCACTGCACTTGCATATGGAACATATGACATATCCTCCTCTTCTTCTTGCGTCTTGGGACATCGTTTTGGGTAGAGAGTGCTTACGATAGGAATAGGAACATTCACCGGTTTAATATCCTACATATTGAACCTCTGCAATATAGTCTCAACATACTTCCTCTGGTTTAACCAGAGCTTCCTCTTTGCCCGATCTCTCTTAATTTCCATGCCCAAAATATAGCTTGCAGCACCAAGATCCTTCATGTCGAATTTGGAGAACAGTTGGGTCTTCAAATCTTGGATAATTTCTTTGTCATTTCCAATCAACAACATATCATCCACATACAAGACCAAATAAATAACACGGTCACCAATTAATTTAAAATAAACACAGTGATCCTCCTTGCTTCGGGTGAAGCCAAGTCCCCGTATATAGGTATCAAATTTCTGATACCACATCCTTGGTGACTGTTTTAACCCATACAAAGACTTCTTCAACCTGCATACCAGTTCTTTATTACCTTTCACCATAAAGCCTTCAGGTTGCTTCATGTAGATCTCCTCTTCTAGATCCTTGTGAATAAATGATGTCTTCACATCCATCTGTTCTATCTCAAAATCAAATGCAGCAGCAACAGATAAAAGTAATCTAATAGAAGTAACTTTGGCAACAGGAGAGAAAATATCACCAAAATCAATTCCTGGCACTTGGGAATAACCTTTTGCTACCAACCGAGCTTTGTATTTCTCCACCTTGCCTTCTACATTCATCTTCTTCTTGAACACCCATTTTCTCCCGATGGGCTTCCTTCCAGCCGGAAACTCCACCAGATCCCATGCCTCATTTTTGTGCAAGGATGCCATTTCATCAACCATGGCCTCCTTCCAGAGTTTTCCATCCTCTGAATCTACTGCCTTCCTGACAGTTCTGGGTTCATCATCAGTTATAGTTAAGGCAAAACCTGAATAGAAAGTAGATGGACTATACCTTTCTGGTTGCCTTCTTTCCCGAACTGATCTTCTCAAAGTTGGAGTTTGTGGCTCTTCATCTTCTGAGTCTTCTTCTGTTGTAGAGTCTGATTCATCCTCCTTTAGCTCAAACTCTATCTTCTCAGGTTCCTTTGGTATGACTTCATGTGTAACAACATATTTTACCTCTCTAAACACCACATCACGGCTGTACACAACCTTCCTTGTTTCTGGGTTCCAAAGCTTGTAACCCTTTAAACCATCCTTATACCCAATAAAGATGCACCTTTCAGATTTATTATCCAACTTGGTCCTTTCCTCCTTTGGAACATGTACATATGCATCACATCCAAATACCCTTAGATGTGAAAGAGAGGGTTTCTTACCAGTCCATACCTCATGTGGAGTCTTATCCTCCAATGTTGATGAAGGTGATCTGTTAACTAAGTAACATGCAGTCTCCACTGCCTCTGCCCAGAATTCTTGTCCTAACCCGGTACCACTGAGCATGCTTCTTGCCTTTTCCATCAGCGTTATGTTCATTCTTTCTGCAACTCCATTTTGCTGAGGTGTGTATGGAGTAGTCTTCTGTCGTGCTATACCACACTTCTTACAGAACTCCCAAATCATTATCTCGTCCTCAACACCTTTATCTTCTTTCTGTCTCGGTTTCCACTAGAGCCTTAAATTCTTTAAATCGTCAAAAGAACTAGATTTCTTCCTCGAAGAAAATATATCCATGTATTCCCTTGAGAAGTCACATATGAATGAAACATAGTACATAGACTTACCTAGTGATGGGAACCCACACGTGTCCAAACACATCACTATGCACAAGCTCTAATATCTTGTTCACCCTCTAAGACCAAAAGGAAAACTCACCCGATTCGCTTCCCATATACACAATGTTCACATAAATCAAATCCGTAGAACTGCTAGACATACCTTATACCATACCATTTCCATGTAGTTTACGAAGGCCCTTCTCTCCAATATGTCCAAGCCTTTGATGCCATAGCATGGTCTTTTCTCCAGAGACCACTAGGCTTTTCGCTCCACTTTTAGGAACCATGGAACTGTTGCACCCATCAATAAAAGTGCTGCCCTGAAGCTTGTACAGAGTTCCAATCCGAACCCCCTGCATTAATACCAGTGCTCCCCAAACCATCTTATAGGTATCTTTCTTGAACACTATTTTTACACTTGCATCATCCATCTTGCTTATAAGAAATCGATTTCGGCCAATGCAAGAGCAGTAACGCATAACACTAGAAGTGTTCTAATCCTTCCACCTTGCAACTTTAGCTTTACTTTTCCACGTCCGACAATTATGGCCTTCCTATCATCCCCTAGGAAGACATCACCACCATCATATTTCTCATACTCGCAGAACCACTCCCTATGGGGAGTGAAGTGAAAGGATGCACCTGAGTCAATCAACCATGACTCATGATCTACATGTGTATTTAAAGAAGAAGCCAAATACACATCCCCACCTTCATCCGAGGTGGTCTTTGCCTCTGCAGAAGGACCTTCATCAGATCCCTTTCCTTTCTCAGGAGCTTTAGATCTGCATTCCTTTTTGTAGTGCCCTTCCTTTCCGCATTTCCAGCACACCTTTACAAACTTTCCAAGAGATTTAGATCTCCCACTCGAAACCTTATTCTTGTTTCTGTTCTGGGACCTTCCTCGTACAGATAAGGCATCTCCATTCTGACCCTCCATATTTCTCCGTCTCATTTCCTCCGACAGCAAGGCTGAGACAATATCATCAAAATTCAAGGTAGTTGTATTGCTACCTATTGCAATAACCAGACTGTCCCACGAATCTGGTAGAGAACACAACAAACTGATGCACTTATCTTCATCTGATATTTTAATATCAATAGATGACAACTGACTTACCATAGTATTGAAGGCGTTCAGATGCTCTGTCACCGAGTCTCCATCCTTCATCCTCAGGTTATACAGCTTTTTCCGCAGGAACAACTTATTCACCAGAGATTTAGATTGGTACAAAGTCCCAAGTTTTTCCCACAAATTCTTCGTCGTAGCTTCCCCAGATACATTCAACAATACTGAATCTGACACACACAACCGTATTGTGCTCTTAGCCTTCCGATCCAGTTTCTTCCAGTCTTCATCTGACATTGTTGTTGGTTTAGTACCTGGATCTACCGCGATCCACTGATCTTTATCCACCAGAAGATCCTCCATCTTGAGCTTCCACAACTCAAAACTCTGACCATTAAATTTCTCGATCTCTATCTTTCCGCCGCTCGCCATCTTCTTTCACCGCAAGAATCGATCCCGCAGATCTCCCATTGAACAGGGTCTACCACAGGCCCGAGCAAAAAACCCTCAACAACAAAGGCGTCCCCTTGAAGCCGAAACAGCTCCGATACCAAATGTAGGTTTTAACCCTGAACAGAAATATCTACACACGATTCTTATAACAGAAAATAAATAATAGCAAGAGCATAAAACATAAAACAGATAAACACAGAGATTTTCCCCTGGATCCCAAATCGGGACGACCAGCTTGATTTTTCATTATATTCCTTTTAGTGTTGCAACACATATATATACATGCCGAAGCATACATAAACCCCAATCCATTAACCCTGGATTAGAACATAACCGTAGTTCCCTTGACCGGATCTACAAAATACCAGGGGCCGAAAACCATCGTACCCCAAAACCATGCGGGATTCGCCACCGGAAAATAAGGAGCAATTTTTTCGGGGCGCTGCCCTTAGACGGATGTGAGGGGCTATCGCACCGTGACCCCCCTAATGTTGCACTCACATAATGTACATGTGGGGACTATTGCCCCCCCGTGACCCCCCGCGCGTGATTAGTCATGGAAAGAATATAACACAAACCCAACATTCATTAGAGAATGATACATAAATATGAATACCGGAACAACAACAGAGATGTACAACAACAGAGGCTACTCCAACTACACCACATCTATTTCAAGTAATCGACCCTTTGAACCTTTGTCAAGAACACATACACGGCTTTCTTTATGCACAAAAACTCTGTATATATGCAATTCGGCTTTAAGAAACCAAATATATCAAATTTAAACTTCGAAATTAAGCATATTTGATAAGAGAGGTAGAGACCACTCCCATCTTCTCACCGAGATATCCAAATTCTTCCCCCGAAGCAATTACTAATGAAGTGATACTTGATAGAAATGTGCTTGCTATTGCAATGCATAAGAGGATTCTTTGAGATACTAATGACACTTGTATTATCGCATAAAATGGAAATGGGAGGTGAACATTTTATTTGAATATCTTATAGAGTCTGCATCATCCAAAGGAGTTGTGTGCAACATGATGTGGCAACCACATATTCTGCTTCTACTACAGATAAGGCAATAGAAATTTGTTTCTTCTTGAACTAAGATACTAATCGGGGCCCCATATAGAATGCACCACCACTAGTGCTTTTTCAATCATCATCATTTCCAACCCAATCCGCATCTGTGTAAGCATGAAGAGTGAGATCAACATTCTTTGGATATCATATACCAAATTCTTGAGTCCCTTGTATATATTTGAATATTCTTTTTACAGCCTGAAGGTGAGACTCTTTTGGATTAGCTTGGAATCATCCAACAATCCCAACTGCATGCCTAATGTCTAGTCTTGTCCTGGTTAGATAAAGCATACTTCCAATCATGGATATATATTCTGGTTGATTCACCATGGGAGAATCATCACTAGAATTGAGTGTTGCATCCGGGGCTACTATTGGCATACTGGCTGTGTTTGCAAGCCTTATTCCATCCCATACTTAAGATATGTATTCGTGTTGAAAATATTCCATATGTTGCTTCGTTGCACCTTTCTGGATGGCGAGCAAATGTTAGTTCATTAGTAAAGACATTTCAAATTCTTTTTTGCCGCATAATAGAAGAAAATTTCTGACTCATGGACTCTTCATTACTTCCTAAAAACGATGTCATCAACACATACAATACAATCAACTCGTTTATCATTCTCTATTTTTACATACGCGCTCACGCAGATCCCTTTGAAAAACCTTGTTGATGAAGATATTTGTCAAGATGATATTACCATGCCCTTGGAGCTTGTTTGAGACCATATAAAGCCTTTTTAAGTTTGCAAAAAAGTTTTTCATCATTTCCCAAAATGAATCCTTCTGGTTGTTCTATATAAACTTCTTCTTCTAGATCACCATTGAGGAAGGCAGATTTAACATCCATTTGATAAACTTTGAATTGTTGAAAACTTGAAAAAGCAAGAAACATTCTTATGGCTTCAAGTCTAGCTATAGGAGAAAATGTTTCTTCAAAGTCTATACCTTCTTGTTGAGCATACCCTTTACAAAAAAATCCAGCTTTGTTTCTAATAAGATCTCCATTTTCATTTAAATTGTTTTTGAATGTCCGTTTTGTTCCAATCACATTTTTATCATGAGGTCTTGGAACCAATTTCCAAGTATGATTCTTTTCAATCTGGTGAAGTTATTCATTCATGGCTTGAATCCAACATTCATATTTACTAGCTTGATTGACATTCTGTGGTTCAATAGTGGATAGAAATGCCAGATAGATAGGAGATCCTACAAGAGTTCTTCTTGTTTGGACACCTGATCCCGTTTCTCCCAAAATTTGAGATTCTGGATGATTCTTTTGAACATACCTGGATGGAGCCTTTTCAGATAGATCTTCTTCTGGTGCTTCATTGGGTTCACCTTCTATATTGTTTCTATTTGATTCAGGAAGATATACATCATCATCATCTTCATTTGTTGTTGTTATTTCCCTTTTAGGAGCTGAGAGAGACTCATCAATTACAACATAAATACATTCAAAAATCTTCCAAATTCATTTATTATAACATTTATATGCTTTACTTCTAGAAGAGTAACCAAGAAATATTCCTTCATCTTCTCTAGGTTCAAACTTACCAATTTTTTCATAATTGTTCCTGATAAAACATTTTCTTCCGAAAACTCGAAAATGCTTTACGGTGGGAAGATTTCCATACCAGAGTTCATAAGGAGTTTTATCACTGTTCACTCGAACATGAGCCTTATTCACAAAATTTACTACAGTATGTGCTGCTTCTCCCCAAAAGGTATTGGGAGTTCCAGATTCATCAAGCATAGCCCGAGCCATTTGTTGAAATGTTATATTCATCCTTTCTACCATGCCATTTTGTTGTGGGGTTCCAACTATAGAAAACTGTCTTTTTATGCCATGATGTTCATGGAAATCAAAGAATTCATTTGATATTTATTCTCCTCCTCGGTCAAATCTAAGACATTTGATTTTTAGATCTAATTCATTTTCGACCAGATCTTTGAGGATCTTAAAGTTTTCAAATGCTTCATCTTTATGTTTCAGTAAACCGATCCAACACATTCTAGAGAAGTCATCAATAAATAAAATATAGTATTGTTCTCCATGAGGAAAATTTTTCCTTACAGGACCACATAGATCAATATGTATAAGTTCAAAAGGCTTACTTGTTGATCCTTCTTTAGCATTAAATTGCACCCTGGTTTTCTTACCAAATTGGCATGATTTTCATATGGTACTTTCAGGTAGAGTGATGCTGGGAAGATCACGAACAACTTTAAGTTTATTGGATTTGCTTATTTGAGAGAAGCTCAAATGTCCCAACCTTCTGTGCCATAACCAATTTTCTGAAGATTTACCCAAGTAGCATTGTTATTGATCACCTTTCAATACATACAGATTGCTTGGTGTTCTAGTTCCTTTTATTATCGTTTTTCTTGTGTCAAGTTCACGTACCACACATTCTTTTGAACTAAAGACAACTTCATTTCCTTGATCACACATTTGACTCACACTTAACAGGTTGTGCTTTAATCCATCCACATACATAACATTGTTAGCTTTCACCTTTTCTTTTAGAAAAACAAAACCTTTTCCTTTAATAACAGAAGGAGAGTCATTTTCAAAAGTAACATTATTTTCTTTCTCTAGAGCATTGTATGAAAGGAGTTTATTTCTTTCTCCTGTCATGTTTTTTGAGCATCCGCTATCAATGTACCATTTATTTTCTTCCCCTTCTACAAATAAATCTATGCCACAACTTTCAACCTATAAGTCCTTCTTTCTACAAACCTTGGAATTGGAAGGTATATGCTCTTTTGGCTAAAGTTTGCTCCTGCATTCGGTTTCTTCATAACCAAATGTATCGCAATAAGCACATTCAATTTCATTTTGAAGAGGAGAAAAGTTGTTATAATTATTCTTGTTTATTCCAATCTCATTTCTTTGCTTTTAGGATTCTCTGGTCATGATGGTTTTGTATGCAACATATTGAGCAGCCTTATGAACAAAGTTATGACATGAGAAACATTGTCCATTAAAGAAGAAATTCCTGCGATCATAAAACCTTCTATTTATGTTTACCTACTAATTGATATTTCTGTTATTGTTCTTCATTGTATTAAGGTGGCCATGCTTTACCTGTATAGTTTCTTTGTTCTTTTTCTGAGAGATAGAATGTTGCAGGCTAGCTTTAGCTGCATTTAGATAGCTTGGTGTTGAAGAATAAGATGATTCTCCAATATATCCAAGACCTATCTTTATAAGAGTAGAGTGTTGTACCTTGATAATTTCATCTAAGTTTTTAGATCCTTTAGCAAATCTAATATTTAACATTTTCACCTTCTCAATTTCCTTTCGTAGTCTTACTATTTCACATTCTAATTTCTCATTGTGCTACTCCTTTTCTATAAGATGATTTTTTACAGTATCTATGACAATTTTGTTTTCTTCCAAACATATTTTGAGATGATTTATTTCTTCAAGAAATTCATTTTCTTCTAACGCATCCATAAAATTATCACTAGGGTCCTTTTCAAAATCCATGAGTAGTCTAATCTCTTGATCAGATTCTCCTTCTTCACTCACTATCTTCATGAGTATAATAGATTTTTCTATTGATAAACCATTTCTTATTTCCTTTAGCCACTTCCTTTCCCTTTTTATGACTATATTTATGAGGACATTTAGCAGCATAATGACCAACTCTTCCACAATCAAAACATTTAGAAGTAAGTTTACATATAAACCTTCTAGTGCGAAGTTGTAGCTTCTTTAAAAAATTTATCTCATCTTCTTCTGAAACATACCCTGATCCTTCTTGTTCTTATACCTCTTTTCCTTTTGAAGCAGCTCTGAAGACAACTTCTTTGACTTCAGATGGACCTCCTTTTCTCATTTCACAAGTAGTCAGAATCCCATGAAGTTGAACAACAATAAGACTTTGTAGATCCTACTTCTCTTCAATAATAGACACTTTTGACTCAAATTTGGGAGTTAGAGATCTTAAAACCTTTTCTACCAGAGTAGTGTCAGATATGGTTTCACCCATGTTTCTCATACAATTTACAATATCATCTAGACGTAAAAATAAATTGGCAATGCTTTCCTCATTATGCATTCTGAGTTTTTCATATTGAATTATGAGAGTTTTGGGTTTAGAAATTTTTACCTTGGCATCAACTTCATAGCTTAGAATGATTTTGTCCCATATCTCCTTTGTTGTATTCAACTGCATAAATTTGACAAATTCTGATTCAGTCAAACTTCCCAATAATGCATTGACCGCCTTTACATTGGTTTCGTAGTTCTTTCTTATTGCTACATATGTTCAAACTAAAGTTGGATATTGATAACCTCCTTCAACTATAGCCCATACATCTAATCCAAGAGACTGAAGATAGGATATTTTCCTTGTCTTCTAGACGATTAGTTTTTTTCCGCTGAAGAGAAGAGGACTGATAGATGTTGTCACATCTTGATTTCTCATCTTAGCTGATCTTCCTTCTAGCGATTAAGCTTTTCAGAAGGACCTGCTCTAATACCAATTGTTGGGAAAAATACTGAGAGGGGGGAGGTGAGTCAATATTTAGAGATTATTGATAATTTTATATTTTTATTTACTAAATTCCATACATGACTTTAATGATCCCAGTTTGCGTATGCACGTGGATATATCAACAGAAACTTCCCTATACTCAGATAAATTTATAGATAGATAAACTTTCAGAAACAAACTTTAACTCAGTTTATTAGTTATGCATCAATTAGTTAAAAAGTAAATATGTGCAGTAACAACAAAATAATTTATCACATAAGAGAATCACACATGAATGCCAAGATTTAAGGTAGAAACCAAATTCAGCATAAAACCACCGCTGCTGTCATCTTTGTATTCAATATTTATTATATGGAAAATGGTTTAAAATTTTGTATTGATGCAGACTCATATCATTACATATGGCTCCACTTTTAGAAGGCTGCAACCTTCTCTCGTTTTCTAGCTACAACTGGAAGGGAGATACAACCCTGTGATCTCGTTTTCCAGCCACTGCTAGAAGCAATATTCAACCTCCTGATCAAAACACCAGCTTCTACTGGCAGGAAGATTATACTTCCACACTGAAGGCTTCAACCCTCAGAACCACTGCAGACCACGTTTCATCAATTTTCATACTGTAACACAACTTCAACACAACTCTTCATGAGGACCAATAATAATAAGCTTCACCCAAAACTCAAAATCAGAACAGTGAGATCACTGTAACCAGAACATAGTAATAACCTAGATTTCAGAATCAGTATGAAGAATCAAATTCAACCCTGATCATTCATTATCTCAAAGGGCATACACTACTTTGCTTTACTGAACCCGCGTGTATACATGCTTTCCTTTACACCAACATGTGTATAGATCTGTGAATATTGTTTTTTAGAAAATGGTCAGTCTTATATCCAGATATTAGGCTTTCAGTCAGATATATTTTCAGCATTGCAAAACCCTTGATCAGTCAGACATCATAAAACTCATTGATCAGATTTGTACATAATCAACTTAGCAGCATATACAACATTCAAGCAACCCAGATCTACATGAAGACTTCAATAACAGATAGCAGAAATGCGGCAACAAAGAACAGAAAAACCTCTGAAATAAGCTTCAAAAACCCTCACTTCCATATGCACCTTTTCAGAGACAAAGCCACATATATACACGCTTTTACCAAGATTAACTAGTGTATATATATATATAAATATTAATTCTACAAAATGTTTCAGATCTATATAACTTACCTATATTTCTTCACTCCACTTCAGCAAACCTGCGCTAGGTCTCAGATATAATCATTTCTTCAATAGATCATGAAAGAACATAGTCATTTCAGGGCTAGAGATCTTGATCCATCATTGTATGGAAGGATGCATCATAGATTTAGATCTACCATTAAAAAAAAGTTCATCCCATGCAGGTATACCTTAGAGAGAAGTATTCAGTGACAACCCTTACACATGCACGCCTTGCACTATGTTCTTCTTCTCCTTATATAGATTTAACCTTTAGCAATACTATGAATCAAAACCAAACAACTATTGATGCTATTCTTGGATAGAATCAATTAGATGACATAACACTCAAACCTATGGGCTAATACCATGGTAATTCCCCCTCGTATCATCTTTTTAGAGTGCAAAAGGCATATGTGACTTGGATCTTTTTTATCTATGTGTATATGCGAATTTATCTACACAAACCTGCATATAGAACCTGCAATATGAAAAGTAACCAATCTTCTACTGGACATTACACATTTATTCTGATAGAATACTGAGATTTTCTAGAAGACATATACTCCATCTTTTACCAGAGAGTTGCCATCAAGGACAACATATTAAGACACAAGAATCATATTGCCAGCATGGATCACTCCCACATAGAGTGTAAATTTTTTCGTTAGAGCGTTAATCTTCTTTTCCAAAGCATTATTGCGTTCCTAGTGATCCTGGATGGCGAGACCCAACATTGTTTTGTTTTGCGAGTGCAGCTAAGTATTCATGCTGAATAGGTTATCCCTTTCCCTGTTAATCCAAGTTCTGAAATCCAGTTGAAAGCTTCATCGACCTCTTCCGTTGTAATGCGCTCACGAACCATCCTTGCATGGTTCTCCGAATTGGTGAGCCTTTCATGGGTATCTTGATTGACAACAATTTTACAGTTCCTAGCAACTTACCTCTCTATAGACTCTACCCTCGTGATGGGAGTCATACTCGGGGAATACCATCGAGAAGAATTAGCTCCCCAGACACGACCTCGACCTCTCCCTCGCTGAGTAGAGGAAATAGCTCAACAAGTGGTCATACTAAGATGGGAATTGGGGTTGCAGGGCCTACAGAGGCAGTATGGAAGATGGATGAAAAGGAAGGAGGCAAAGTAGTAGAGAAAAGAGGGGATCTTAGAAGGAACACGGTTACAAAGTGAGAATATTAAGCAGAGGAGCACAGATACATAGTCACAAGTTAGGGAGGTAAGGTAAATTGACAGGGAGTGGGGAATAATGATTGCATGAGTGAGATTCTAAGGGTGGTTGAGTTTGTAGATGTGCCAGAGGGTTGAGAGGCCATTTGGGCGGCTTGGCATAATGTGAATTGAGGAGTTCATACTTCCTCTATGAAGATCTAGCTTGACGGTGACTAAGATCATATTTTCGGTGACTAAGATCAAAATATGAATTGAGGAGTTCATATTTTCTTTGGGGGAGGCCTTGTTCGTCTAATCACTGTTTGGTCTATCTAAGAAATAATTTCCCATTATTTAAGTACAGACATCCTTTAGCGTATCCTGACTGAGATCATCCCACACCAACGAGAGGAGCCTTTTGGAGTTTTCCACGCCAACATTTCTCGGCCTATCAGCCAACTGGTTACCTGTGCATCTGACAACTTGGACGGTCACTTTGTTGGTGTGTTCAATGTGAACCTTAATCCTGTTTAGGGCTTTGCTTAGCCTCCATCTGTCTGAGACTTGCATGGCATTTTCCCCATTTTAAAGTTTCCTGCAAGCTTGGGTAGCGATCGTCGAGTCCCCCTCAACGAAAAGAGGTCAGAATTCTAAGCGCGAGAAATCTCAATGCCTTGTTCCAGAGCTTGTAATTTGGCATCATTATTAGTAGAGTGGCCTAGATTCCTAGCATAAACACAGATGATCTTCCCTTTGGAGTTCTTGAAAACGCCTTCGAAGTCGTTACAAATCTAATATTAGAAAGATATCTATATTTAATTTAAATGATGGCATATATAGAGGATCTCTCCTTTACATAAATACTTAAAACTAAAATGTATAACCTAATACACATATGGGAAAACAATAAAAATGAACCTATGTCTTGGAGGCATATTGAGCTAAGGTGGATATATGTATGGTATGATGTTTTTCTATACTATTTGGGATATTCTTCATTATTTTCACTCAGTTATTTTTAGCATATATACGAATGTTTTCACGAGTAAAAATAAGTACATTTTTCAGCCACATATATTTCTTTAGTTTCTAGTAAGAGTTGGTTGAAAATATTTTTGTCTATGCATATAATGTATTCATTCCTCCAACCATGTATAGAGATGATATGTGACATGGAACATCCATGTATGAGCTATTGTATGATGATTACTACAACCATGTATAGAGATGATATGTGACATGGAACATCCATGTATGAGCTACTGTATGATGATTACTACAACCATGTATTTTTTATTATGTCATCATTATGTATTGGTTGAGAGTCCAACATTTTATATGATGAGTCTTCATGGTGATAATATTGTTATGAAGGAGTATCATGAGTATATTTCGTATCCATATGTATGGGCTAATGCTAATTTAATAGTCATGATATGTCATGTATTTGAGTCATTTTTCCATATGACACGATCAAAGGAGTTAGGTATTTCATTGATATACTCATGTAAAATACTAATGGAGCCATGTACTCTATTGCATGTATATCTGGCTCATTTACTCATGAATCATGAGGTCATGTTATGGTCATGTATTGGTCATGTATGAGGTATTATGTCACTACTATAGCCATGAATATACAATTTATATGTAATTTAGTCATGGTCATGTGGAGTCTTGGTCCACCTTGTGCTCCTTTCCTTTGGCAAGGAAGAAATGTTGTAGTTAAATTTAGGATGGAGATGATGTTGGAGATGGATTGTGTTTAGTAGGTGCATATATTTACTTCAGTCATCATTTTTGGCATTATGATCCGCTTGGAGGTGTTCATGAAATTTCCCATGCTATGCTTTGACTATTGCGGTTCTTGGCGTCATATTATGAGTTGAGAGGAGATGATAGGCATTGATGTTTCTTTTATGTGGTTTATATGGAGAGAGTTGGTACATGCCCATGCAAATATTTTTTCACGTTATATAATAATGCTCACTGATACTTGTATGGTTTACTTATGTTGGCATATTTTTTCTATTGTTAGAGGTGTTCAATTTGACATGTTGCTCTATATATTGATTGGTTTATTATATTTCTTGCTACTTCTTATGTGAGAGACATGGTTGCTTGTTGATATAAATTTATTTTCAACCATGTAGAGGTCATATGCTTCAATGTTTATGCTTCGGTTCTTATTGCATATTTAGATGGAATTGTCTCTTTTACATTGATGTCTTGATGTTCAAGGGGGACTGGTAGAGGATGATGGTCTAGAGAGTTTGTGTGGTTGCCATCAATGCTAAAGGGCGAGATTGTTGACATTATGGTGTGCATGTGTCCATCTATTTAATGTTGGGATAGGTTCATTGTCGAAGTTATCTCATGTTGACATTGATGTAAACCTTATGATGTCAACCCTTGTAGCCTAGCTGATGTTTGTATTCCATTCATTGTAGCATGATTGCAACTCGTTGTGTTGACAATGGGATGATTATGTTGGAATTGATGTCAATAGTATGATGTCACACTCATGATGGTTAGATGATGACATTTTTTTTTATGGTGCTACTAAAAATGGATGATGCAGATCTACATGTGATGGAGATGATGATTGAAGCACTAGTTGAGTTGGAAACTATGTCTTCATCTAAGTCTTCATGCTTATTCTCTTGGAGTTGAATTGTTGCAGTGTAATGGCCTTATGTTTGATGTTGGAGATGTGCTACAAATATTGGAGGTATGTCAGAGGTGTTGCATCTTGTGGAGATGATTGAGGGAGAATGGAGGACTTGTTCGAACTCTTTCCAACCTTGTTTGCTGGCCCTTTTTCATGAACTTGACAGTGAAAATTATGTTTGATAAAATTGTACATGTTTTAGATTCCATATCAAAGGTTTGGAGTATTTTGCAAATGATAGATAAGGGGATCCAACAACCAACAAAGGTTATGATCTGAAGGATTATTGTTTTTCTTCATCCTTTGCCTCAGTCGCATGTATAAAATATTGTACATGTGGCTGAAGGGCCTTAGACACTGGAAGAAATGTTTATGCATGATACTGAAGCTTATAGTCCATTTTTTCCAATGTTATGCATGCAAGTGAGGTTTTCACGAGAAATTCCCCACATTAATGGCATAAACCAGATGAAAATTGTTGTGGAAATTATTAGTGACTTCAAGAACAACTTGTAAAGGTCAAAAATGGTTTAAAAAGGTCCTCCAATGATGTGAACTCATTTAGTGCACAAGAAATGGTATTAGTGGATTTATTTGGTCTAATTAGTGCAAACTCAATCCTAGCCCCAAGATTAATTTCGCCCTACAAGTTTTATATTCTTCACTTTAAATCTTAGTGGTTGTTGATGTTGAGTGTATGTGTGTAAGAGAAGGACGCAAAGAGTGATTATTTTTCATAACTATTGGAAATCATATATTCTTCAATATATGAGAGCTAATGCATGCATAGTGAGTAGATCTGAAGCATGTTGTAGAATAATCAGATTTGATGCTACTGGAGTAGAGATTGTATGTAGAATTTTTGTATGTTGTTAGATAGTGTTTTCGTTGGAGACTCTCAGATTTTTTTTTGCAGTAGCTGCTCATGCAGTTGGCACATAGCCATAGTGTCTTATAGTGTTAATTTTACTATGCAAAATTATATTGATGTGAGGTTTTAATAATATTAATATGTTATTTGGCCACTATTTTTCTAGACTTCAAAGCACATGTTTGTGGTATTATTTTGATTGATATGATGATGTCTTGTTTTTAGAAATCATATTACAAAGTTGAATCAATTTGAGGAGAATGTCTTGGGATCCAATTTGAAAATTTGTGAAATGAGTTCCACATAGAGGAGACGAGCAGTGACTTCATGGATGTGGAGTAGTGATTGTGAAGTTTCAGTCAAATAAACAATTTATCAATCCAATTGTAGTTGTATGGTCCAATCAGAGTTGGGAGAGGATCGTTTTATCGTGGTGGCTTTTAGTGAATGGTAGTCCATATATCCATGTGAGAACATAATCTTCCAAGTTGATCAGTATAGTTGAGTATCCAATATTATGGCTGTTGGTTAGTAGTATATGAGGTTGAGTCTCCTAGCTGATAGAAGTAATAAATCTAGCTAAAAATACTATATTTTCTTAATAAAAGATTTAGAGTAGCGCAACACCAGCAAGGGTGAATTTTTTCACGGTGAAGGGTTTTCCACCAGAACACTTGTGTCTTCATGTGTGTAGTTTTTGTGCTCTTTTTCTCATGATTTTCTCTTAGTATATGTTGCATATGTGTTTACATGTCTTTCATTTACATGCACATGATATATGTTAGGCTACTAACAAGTGTTTTATTTAGTAAAAGTTTAATAATTGGTAAAATTGTTAAAGACGTTACACTATTGATTCACCCCCCCCCCCCCCCGCTCTCATTAGTACCCAACATGTCTACTTCAAGGAACCTTGTGCCATAGTTGTGAAAGGAAAGGTTGGAATGGGTTGGGGTGATTCTCTCTTGTATTTGGGACTTGGTTTTGGGAAAATAATTGGTTTTTTTATTGAAATTTTTGGAGAAGGACAAAAACCTAAACCTATGTAAGTTTGTAAAATTGTGTTATAATTGGAATATAATTATAATATAATTTTGAGGAAGGATAGGGGGTGCCTTTATTTACATGTGTGTATTTTGAATAGTCTTGTATTTTGTGAATGTGACATGTATTGTGTGAATGTGGCATTATGTTATAGCATAATGATAATGTGATATTGTGGACTCTTGTACATGGAGGTGGACATTAATTAAAGTTTGAGCATTATACTTGTGTTAATATTTCATATTGGATTCATGATACATAATATATCTAACATGTGAATACGAAGTATAAGGGATAGTCGTAGTGCATGAGCCAAGTACCTTTAACTTGGTCATTGACATTGTTAGGAACCTCACAATGCTGCACCCCAAGAGGGAGTCGTTGCACATTAACTCAAGGAGTGATATTTTGGCATGAAAAATTTGTTCCAAAATTATTTTTAGTGAGTTTTCAAGAGGTATTTCAAGATTTTAAGAAGCAGGAGGTACATTTTTCTTTGATTGGAAATCCCAAGATAATTTTTCACGATGCTTTAAAAATGAATGGCTTATTACAAGATAATTTTTGACAATGGTTTAAATCTATTATGGAATGGATTATTCCAAAAAATATTTTGGAGTGAGGAGATTTTGTGGTCTTGTAGTCATATATAGGAATTTTATTAAGAAATTTAGCAGAAATTTTGCACCCATTATGGGAACCATAAAAGAATAAAAAAACAATTCAAGTAGACTATGGAAACTAATAGGGATTTTAATTTATTGAAACAAAACTATTATATAACAATTGGTCCTAGCCATACCAAATTTCAATAAATATTTCTAGGTTGAAATATATGTAAGTGGATTTTCTATTGGAATGATTTTGAGTCAATAAGGGAGATGAATTGCTTGTTTTAGTGAAAAATTAAATCAAGCAAAATAGAATCACTCCTCCTATGATAAATAATTTTATTCTATAGTTCAAGCATTGAAAAATGGATACATTACCTTATGCATAAATTTATTTATTTTATTTTTTTATACTGACAATCATACTTTGCATTTCATCAGCAACCAACCAAAATTGAATCAAAGACACACAAAGTGGTTATATTTTGAGTAAATTTTTTACATTTTTTATTAAACACACAAGTGGATCATCAAATAAAGTAGTTGATGTAGTGAGTAAAATTAATTTAACTCTAAAATAATTCCAAATTACTTCTTTGGGATTAATGAGCTAAAATATATGTACAAGAATGATGCAAATTTCAAGGAAGCATATGCAACATGATAGAACCTGGTTAGCATGAACAAAAAAAAATGTACTAGTTAGATGATTCAAGAATATTTTTTGTTCAAGGAAATAAGATTTGCATACAAAAAATCTCCATGAGGGAAAATATAAATAAAGAGAAGCACAATGGGGATTGGTAGGATACTATGGGTATGATAATACATTTTTTGTATGAAATTATTTTTATTTCTCGCTAGTTATGTAGGCAAATGTAAAACTATTAATGGAAATATGTAGAGTATGTAAGTAGGCTAAAGGAAGACGTCAGAATACATGGTTATATCATCCATTTCCAATTCCATGTAGGCCTTGGGACTCTGTAAGTATGGATTTTTTTTTGGAATTGTCTCAAACCCAAAGGGGAAATGATTCAATTCATGTTTTTGTTGATTGGTTTTCAAAGGTGGAAAATTTTATTACTAGTATAAGAACTACTAATGCTAACCATTATGGGAAATTTTTTATTTAAAGAAATTGTAATATTGCATGGGTTACCTAGAAGCTTGTGTCACACAAAGATACATGATTGTAATATTGCATGGGTTACTTAGAAGAAAATTAAACATCAATTTTAATTTAGGTCACCACCCACAAACATATGGGTAGATAAAAGTGGTGAAAAATAACTTAGGAAATATTTTATGGAGCTTGGTAATTTTATGAGCTAAAAATTTTGGGAAAACAGGAGTTAAGTAGTGCTAATGATGAAGAATTTGAAACATGCACGAAAGAGTTGTAGTAAAGGGCTAAGCAACAATTGCAAGAAAAAAACATCAAATATAAATAAAGAGTAGACATAAAAAAAATGATTGTTGGAATTTGAAGTTGGTGACCTAATGATGGCATATCCCAAGAAATAAAGATTTATTAGAGGGACATACAACAAATTAAAGGTTAAGAAAATTGGTTTATGCAATATTTTAAGAAAATTTTCCTCTAATGCTAATGAGATAGAAGTCTCGAGTGATAATGGGATTTTTCTAATATTCAATCTAGAAAATCTATATCATTTTAAGAAGAGAGAGACAAATCTAATACACGAGCTTATAAGTGATGAAGATCAAACCAACAAATGGAAGAAACAATTTCCAAGGGAATTTCGAAAGGAGATAAAAGTAGTGTTGGAGAAAAAACTAACCACAAAAATGGAGCTAAAGAATATTTCGATTATTTGGTGTAATGGATGAATCGGGTAAGTGTAAGAATCCATTTGTATGACAATAATAGAGATTTCCAAGTTTGGCATAACTGTTTGGGATTTCAGGAAACATTCTTTACTTACCTAAGACTTTGATGTAGGAGAATCTCCTAGTTAAATCATTTTTATCGTCTTAGGTCAACCCCATTTAGTAAAGGAATTTGGTTTCCTTAAATTTTATTTATTTTATAATATTTTTATTATAATATATTTAAGAAAATTTTTATTGTTAGGAAGTTGGGATGAGTTTCATTTAGTTTTTATTTAAAAATATAGATGTGACTAATTTAGGAATTTGTTAAATATTTTAGTAAAATAGGTTGAGTTTGAATATGAGAGATTTATATAATAGTTTTTGAAAATAATGGTGTACGAAATTATCTGAGGGAGATTTTGGCAGGGAGAATTTAGAAAAGAATGTGAAGATGTCAAATATGACCAGAGGGAGGGAGGTTATTCACATACACTAATTTGTATTATTCATTTTTTTCTTGCATTAAAATATTTCCTACATATTTCTTTATGATGTAAATGTTTAATCTTTGTGTTTGTGATCTAGAAATAGAGCCAAATTAAATTCTCATTTTTTTAGAGTCATAGGAAAGAAATTTTCATTATCAGTTCAAAGATGTATTTTTATCTTGGGAGAGTTAAATAGATCAATCAATTCATGAGGATGTAATCAAAGTCCATCACAAGTTTTTTTCATTAGAGTTATTTGGGCTAGGAGTATTTAGGTCCTATAAGAGTTGGAAGCTAAAATTTCACATAGATTTTGATTGAACCACAAATATACCTCAAGCCTTCCAAATATGGTCCACAACTAAGTATAATTAATCCATGAGATTTTTAAAAAAGGGATATCGAAGTATAAACATATATGGGCTTAGCTAAGAGGTATTAATTGCATTTGGGTCAGATATATGGATAAAAATAAATTGAGTTATATTGGAGGTTATCCATGGTGGACCCCACTAAAGTCCACAAAAGGAATTAGATTTTGAAGATTGTGCCTAGAAGGTATCTGATTGTAGATATATATGAGCCTATAAAGGGGAAAACTATCTATAATTGACCACATCTAGTTTAATACATCACATCCTAATTATATCTAAGAATTAATAAGTGCATACCATCGATACTTTCTAGATCCTCGATATACTGGAATTTGACTCATGATATAGGAAGTTTGCGGATTTTCATGGAGATTGAGGTTTCAATTAGATATAAAATGATATTTTAACTTTATTCTCATATTTCCACCACTTTCAAACAAAGTGAAAGACACAAAATAGATATTGAAAAGTTTGAGAAGGACATTAGAAGCGTATTGATCCACAATTAAAAGAGGAGAAATTGATTTAGTGAGATCATTTACATCACTAAATTAATAGTGGTCAAAAGAAAGATAAATTTATATAGTTCTTCCTTGGTGTGGATAAATAAATTGATATCTGAAGTGGAGAAATATTATTTTCTAGTTAGGAGTAAATACTTGCATAAATTTTAATGGGTAGTAACCACTAATTTCTCTACACATTTACATATTCACTCTAATTAAGTGTTGATGAGAAGATGAATAATTATTGGTAGTAACTCTCGTTAAGTAAATTTATTTACAAACAATACCTTAACCTCTGATCCAATCAAATGTTTGATTTTTTTTTTTTGAATAATATTGAAAAATAAATATTTAGTTTTCAATGTTAAACATTCTAACTTGCATTGATGGATGCTAAACTAATAGTGGCCAACTCGAAAATCAATTTATATAATCTTTCCTTGATAAAATCTAATAAAAAAAACATATTGGAAATGAAAAAGGAAATATTGTTACCCTTAAGGAAATTGCAACATACCATTATATATCATAAAATTATAAATGTGTATAAGAAAAATTTATAAACTATGTTATTATATAATATAATCTTAAATTATAACATATATTTCAAGTATATTTTTCTTAACTCCCTTATATTATCAACCTCAATTTCACAATACTTGTCTTGTCAAAAAAACCAAAACCATACAAATCAAGTTTCTTATGATGTAGGTATTCTAAATATGCCATTTTTTCTTAGGAAATAAGGTAATTGTGGCACAATTTTGAGAAAATTTAGTGGAAATATTTGGAAATCTAGGTTACAACTTTGAGACATCAGAATCTTGAGGGATTATTTATGGTGCTAAATCTATTTACACCATTGAAAAATGATTCAAAAACTTCTACAATCACAATTTCTAGAAAAAATTATCCTAAACCATCTAAACAAAATTATAACCTCATTAGAGAATACCATTATGATACACCAAAATAGAAATTTCGTTTTTATATCGCATATTTTTTTATGAAATCTTTTAAATTTTTTTTTATACCTATCTTCCTCTCTTTTTACCCTTGAAATAGTGATTACTAGATGAAGCTCCAAAGCAAGTTCAAACTTATTAATCTTAAAGAAGTATTTGAATTACTTATAACTTAAGTTCTCTTCTCTTTTAGAATCATTAATTTTTTATTAATACTTAAAATTATAAGTAGAAATTCACTTATCTCTTATCATTTATACATCATTTTCAATTTCCCAACCAGAAATATAAAAATTAAATTCAAGACTTATCTATATATAAACTTCTTAATATATCTTTGGTTCTTACAATAAAATATATGTATATGGTTTTGTTAATTAGATTCTTTGTAGTCAACCTTTTGTTAATTAGAATGTGTTTTAAAAATTAACGTTTAATGAATCTAAAATGTCCATCATGAATTTCTATATATATATATAATTTATGATTAGGTTTTTGTTGTACAATCACAAGCTCAATAGCATAAGAGAACATAGAAACGAGGTTTGTATAAAGACACGAGGGCTTGGTTAAACCATTAGGAGATAGACGAGAATGTTGCATTGTAAAACATAAATAACATTAAAAAAATTGTTACTTCTAAGTTCAAAGAAAAAATGTGGTGTGAGAAAGATCTAGCAGCTAAAAGAAAATTAAGGTATTATAACGAGGTCATCAACCCCACCTCAGAAGATCAAGAGTATCTCTCTGTTTTAACTAGCTCAAAGAATAAAATTAATATAGCCAAGATTAGAACAAACTCTCATGAGCTTCATAGTGAAACAGGTCGTTGGATAGTTCCTAAAACACCATGGATGGAAAGGATCTGCCATCTATGTGAGAATATGAACATCGAGGATGAAAATCACTTCCTCTTAGAGTGCCCGGTATACAACCACATTAGAGCTCAATTTCATAATCTTTGTTGCAATACTGACCTTCGTAGCCTTTTAAGATGTCAAAATTATAGTGAACACGAGAGGCTTCTCTCCAAGCTTTTTGAACATAGGAATAAAATCTTAAATCAAATTAAATAACTTTTTTCTTTAAGTTCAATAAACCAAAGATTGGTCTCAATAAACGTTAACCATCATCATCATTATATATATAAAAATAAATATAATTATATATATAATAATTATATATTGAAAAATTTCTCATACTTCCTAACTCTCTTGCAATCCCCTGGCCCACTTTGGTTCCATTATGCACTTCCTCACACTTCCTCACAGCGTCATTCATCATTGTCCAGGGCATTGCATCATTTTCAATATCCAGCAAGTTTAGTCATTATTATTGTCGAGCTCATAATTGCATCATTTTCAATATCTTGCAAGTTTAGTCATTATTACAAACTTAACGTTAGAAAATATATATCTGTTGTATTGAAATGATGGCGTATATAGAAAATCCACTACGCAGATACTTAAAATTGATTGCTATAACCAAAAACACATATAGGATAGGAAGAATAAGTAAAAACATGAAATGAAAATAATTAAGAAATAAAGGTGTGTAATTATAAATCTATTTTAAATTAGACAATATATTTTAGGTTTCATTAGAAAATATATTTTAGTTTTATGTTTATTAATTTTAGAATATGGTGTCATGCCGGGTTTGTAACTTTAGTGTCATTAGACTTGCCAAAAAAGTTGATGTATTTTTTAAAAATTCTTAAGGATAATAAATTTAGCTGTTTTGCTAATTCATAAGGACAATATTTCGATTTTTGAAAAAGTTTTTTTTTTTTACTAATATTTTTCTATTTTTCTTTTTGTTCAAGCAAATACTATGCTATTTTTAGAAGTAATAGTATATATTTTTATAGATAAGAAAAAGAATATATATATATATATATATATATATATATATATATATATATATATATATATATATATATATATATATATATAACATTTTATAACAAAAATATAATGATGATATTCTTTAATACATTTATAAAATATTTTATTTCTAATATTAAACTTAACTTTTCTTAAATTGTAGAATTATTTAAAATATTTTAATTTTTATTTATTTATTTTTTATTTTATATTATTGAGTGAGAAAGTGTTCCCACCTTTCTATGTGTTACATTATAAAATGTTTCATCTTGATTTCTAAATTTCTTTATATTCATGAATAAAAGATACCACATTTTGTGCAATCCTCTATAAAATGTATTATTTACTACACAATAAACTAAATTTAATGTATATTATGAAAAATAAAACATGATGTAAATTTTGTTACATATTACTTCAAAATCAACTAAATTTAATGTACAGTATGAAGAATAAAGTATGATGTAAAATTTACTACATATTATAAAATGATATTGAATTTAAATATTTATATCTATCATTGAAATTAAATCATTTACATATATATAAATCCCTTTTCGAGACATAGAGAATAACTTACTTTTTGAAATTGATTAGGTTCGGTGGACATGACGTATGTCATGATATTGGATTTAAATATTTATATCTATCATTGAAATTAAATCATTTACATATATATAAATCCCTTTCCGAGACATAGAGAATAACTTACTTTTTGAAGTTGATTAGGTTCGGCGGACATGATGTATTGTGTCAATAGTGTTAGGTATCTATGCATCTATGATGGTGTAAAATTTATTACATATTACCAATAATATTTCGTTAAATCCCTATACCTATCACTGAAATTAAGCCATTGGCATTTATATAAATCCCTTTCCCTCTAGACACATAGAGAGATTAACTTACATTTCTATAAAGAAGTTGATTAGGTTCGGTGCACATGAGGTATAGTGTCAATAGTGTTCGGCATTTATTTGTAACGCATTATGGGTGGACATACATCATGTTTCTTTATATCTGCATATGTCAAAGGAAATGCCTTGGAATTATGTGCTATGGCATGGGAATATATACTAAGTATCATAGATATCTATGACTTTATTACAAAATTTTGAAATTTAAAAATGCATATAAATTAAAGAATTTAAAATATAATATTCCAATCTACAATCACACGACTTATGCCCTTTAAAGAAATTCTATAGAACAATCAAAATGGCATCAGCGTCGTAACAAAACCACAAAAATATTATATATATTTTATTGCAAGATTTAATTGGCTTTTCATATATATAGAAAATTTTAATTAATATAAATAAATAAATATTATATGTATAGATAATTTTAATTGATATAAATGAAAATTATATATATATATATATATATATATATATATATATATTAATTTATATAAATGAAAATAAAATATATAAAAAAAATATATTATATTTAAAAATAAAATAAAATAATATTAATTATACTTATTATATCAATTTTAAATATAATTGATAATTAAATATAATTTAGTTGGAATTTTTTTTTAACATGTTGAAGTTATAAGAAATTTTATTTATTTCTTTATTTATTTTGACTAAGTTAAATTTGGGTTAAAGAAAGTTCGAAAGTTATCATGAAATAATAATCACAATAAAAATGACAAATTTTTCTTTCATCATCAAAGTTGAGCATTTTAATAAGTATATCTTTATAATAACTTTCTCTCTTGTAATTTTAAAAAATTTCAAAAACTAAAATATGTATATTCCTAATAATAATAAGAATAATCATAGCAACACTATTAAAATAAATTGAAAATAATCTAAAAATAACAAAAACACACCTCTGGATGTCGGTGAAGTCTCTAGATCTCGCAAGGACAACTCCTCCCATGCTTAGACTGACGTCGCCCTGCAATGCCAGCTCCAACCTAATGCGTAGCCTCAAATTGCTGATAATTTTTGTCGGCTCTCTGCTACACCTGGCCTCTTGCCACACCACATATCACATGCAGGCACACATGGAATGTCGCTCTCTGGCTTTGCGCTCGAATTCAGTGCCTCATTGCTACAAATGGTAGAGAGGCTCCTCAATCGACCATTTCATTGCTGCTCATTATTTCTCCAACTCTCTCTGTCATCGCGGCTCCTCTATTCTCCATTACGTTGTTGCTCCAACCAGCCTTGTGCATTATCACTACCATTTCTCCCCCCAGTGCGCCCCCCTGGTGTGCCCCCCTGCTGCGCGCCCCCTCCTCTCAACCTTGCCTCTCAGTCGGCTCCCATCCTCTACTCAATAGCCTCTCCATGGCCCCATGCCAACGTCAAAAGCCCATTAGGGGCTACTTCAGAGGGGCACTCTTGAGTCACTCTCACCGTGGCCATGACCAGCGTGGCAAATCCAACGAAGGCTCCTCATCAGGAAGCCATGAAATGCTGACTACTCAAGCGTCTGACAGCACTAAGGGGGAGATTGTTCTGCCTTTGGAGAAGCCTAAGATCAAAAGAGGTTGTAGGAAATCTATAATTGCACAATTTGAGTTGCCCATACCCAGGAAAACCGAACCGCTCCCACTTCATGAGCCTACGCGGAGGAGACAAACATTGGATTATGGATTCGGATGGTGTTTGGACCATAATTTACAATGCTGAGTATCCAATTGCTCCCATCGTCCACACGACCCTTCCAAAGCCTCCCTGTGAGCCCACAACTCAGGAGGAAGCCATTGCAAGAGAATATGAATACTTGATTGAGGAGGAGGACCACGCGATAGAGGAAGATGAAGGAACTCCCTGACTATTTGGTTGCAAGGTTAATATTTGATTTTCGTCAACTCACGACATACTTCAGCTATTTTTTTTCATATGTGTCACTGAATATTTTGTAAAACAAGAGTGTTTGACACTCTTAAGGGGTTGGTTTCCTACTCTGAGGCAGCCCCAAACATGGTTTACTTTGAAAACTTAGGTAGGGATTGGCCAAGTACTGTTTGGAATCTGTGCCCATAGCCTCTATAAATTTGTTTAATGCTTTTAATATAGTTTAGCCTAAGTTACAAAAAAAAAACACACAGATACATATTCTTTGTTTGTAAAAATATGTTTCAAAATTTTAAATAAAATGTTTAATTTTATTTGAACACATAATTAATATGAAAAAATTCAACTATAAATTAAAAAATTAATATTAAGATAACATCACATATGCAATATTAAGAAAGAGATTTAATATTGAGCCTTTTTATAAAGAAATTCATATTTAAACAAGTAAATGTGTTTATTTTGGAATAGGGTTTTCAAATTTTTAATTTAATTGTCAATAGTTATAAAGTGGATGATATGTATTTAACCTTTATGAAATATTATAGAATATTCCTGGTAGTATAAACAAATCAGAGATTGAGATTTATCTCTAAAGTAGTTATGCTCTTTTACCCATTTTAATTAAATTGATTAATTAAAAAAATGTAATAAAAATAATTATCATATGAACAAGTGTCATATAAAACCACTTGTTTATTTTTGGGCATGTAGTATTAATAATTCATGATATTGTAACAAAAAATTATTTACAAATGAACAATATCTATAGTATAATAAGGATAAATCTCAAACATAAAAATCTTATTCCATACTTTCTCTAATTCATATATGTTTAACTTATATATTAATGTTTTATAATTAATAATAATATTAATATTAATTTAAAATAATATTATAATTTAGTTATTTTTTAAGATTCTCTTAATTATATATATATATTATGAATTGATATCTATAAGCATTTATTATCTATTTAAATTTCATGAATGCACTAATTTTTAGTAACTTTATATTATATTTATTAAATTTCTCAAACATACCATACATATATATATATATTCCCAATTATAAACTTGATACATTTATCTATCATCATATATAAAAGAATTTTCATTGTCCCATATCTATTTTTATGAATGGTATAATGTAGATTTTATGATTGATATAGTGGTTTAGAAGTTTGATATATATTTTTAATATTTTAATATTTTATATAAATAATATATGTTTTTATTTTAAATAATAGGTAAAAAAGAAAATTAATATTTTTGTGAATGGTGTGATGTAGATGTTATGATTAATACAATGTTTTCACAGTTTGATTTTTCTTTTTTATATTTTATATAAATAATATTTACGCCGTAGGCGTTTTTATTTGAAAACAACCTTGCTGGGTGTCCTCGTGTCATAAGCTAAGCCCTTTGATCTTTCGTTAGACGATTGAATCGTCATCTGCCATCGATTTGAATTGTAGCGGTTCTAACTGTTTTCAAGACAGTTGCATGCGGAATAACAAATCTTTGGGCCAGTCCAGTTTCAGTTTACAACCAGGATGGCTTACATTCTTGGCCTCCGCGTATCACCGAGCCACAGGTATGGATTGAAGCTTTGCAACAGACGCTTTGCCAGTTCCAGTTCCAGCTTTCCTTTGAGTTTTGCAAACAATTTTTAATGAATTTTTCGTATCTTTGGATTTTGCAGATGATCTATAATGAATTTTTCTCATCTTTGCGTTTTGCGGAGGATCTTTAATCGATTTTCTTTGGTTCTCGAATTGTGCAGACGAATGGGAATTGGTCTGAGAATGGCCTACAGACGGAGGAAGGTCTGTACTCCCCGCTTCTTGAGCTGCTTTAAGCGTCTGGAACAGTAGCGATGTGTTCAAGCTGGAAGTCGAGGTAATATCAATAAGTCGCCTTCATCATTCAATCACCTGAAATTTCAATCAACCTGAACACGGTAGTTTTTTTCACATTTGCTCCAAGTAGGCGACTGACCTGTGTCCATAATTGTTTGCAGGCCTACAGACATTCCATGGGATGGCGGTGAGTATTTACCCACAATAAGACTTTCTGTGTACATCAGAAATTTCGATTGACTGAAAATTTGTGTCGCAATTTTGTAGGCACATTCAAGCTAACGCTCGAGTTCAGTGAGAATTACCCTAACACACCTCCAAAGGTGAGGTTGCTAGATTTAAATTAGCTTCTGGAATTTTAGAATTTCCCTTTTTAATGATTATAATATATTTCCAAATTAGTTTTTGGATGATCCACCATTTGGCCTTTTTATTCCCTTATAGAAGAGATCCCAGTAATGTACTGGCTAATTTCACTTTGTATTTTTTTTAAGTTCTTCCTGTTAGTGAGAATTGAAATGAGGTGAGGGGAAATGTTAAAGCCGTTTTATATAATTTACATTATTTCTTTTAGATGAGCGGCTTAAGATTTCGTCTAGGCTATGATCCTTATTATCCTTCGAGTTATGGTAAATCTTATGCTAATTAAAGATAAAAAACATTAATATATTTATTTAAAATTATAATAACTTAAAATATATATATTAAATATGGTTCATGAACACAATATTTCAATGTTCAATTAAATATAACATTTCAATGTAGATTATGTGTATATCATATACAAATAGAAAACAAATTATACATATGTTAAAAAAATAATTTTTTATGGTTATTGGTAATACATTTGAAGTTGTCTTACAATTTCATAATTTAGCCATATTTAAATATGTTTTTTTGTTTATTTTGTAAGAAATATAGCGATTTTGTTTTGATAAGTTTAAGTTGTATAGTGTTCACAATCCAAGGGTTCAAATGGATTTTAAAACCTTGATTGGATTTATGTAATAAAAAATGCAATTTTAAAAATGAATATATATGTGTATGTGTGTGAATCTCTTTTAATATGAAAAGCTTGGAAAAATATAGCTTTGACCTAAATAGATCTGCAGCAATGGTTAAATATATATATATATATATATATATATATATATATATATATATATATATATATATATATATATGTTTGTTTGTTTTAACCATTGATGTAGAACTATTTGAGAGTTGAAGGATCAAACCTCTTAAGTGAAAACTATCTTTTTCCAAGTCTTTAATTTTAAAAGAGGTATGCATATCAAGAGATTCGATCTTTTAGGCACTTTCAATATCCACGCTCAAGATGTATCTATATTGGTTAATATAAAAGTAGATTCCTCTTAACCCTATATCTATCAAGTTTCAATAGAGATCTAATACGTTAGAAGTGGAAAACTTGAGGAAATATTTTCATTTTGAAATATTTGGTTTCTCTCACTTGGATCTTGGATTAATACGTATCTACTCTATATCCATAAATCATGTAAGGAAATTGTCTATGGCATTGTATTCTGCAAAGACTACAACTAGCAATTGCACCATCAGCAAATGTTGCAAAGGAAACGTCGTAAGATTTTTAAAGAGATCTAATAGCTGGTAAGAAAGATATGTTTATTGAAATTGATGTCTATCTTATCCAATAGTTGCTAAGCAAGATATGTGTATTGAAATTGATGTCTATCTTATCTAATAGTTTCTAAGCAAGATATGTGTATTGAAATTGATGTCTATCTTATTCTATCTTATTCTATCACTGCGCAACCTATCAATCCCTGTACTACGACTTCAAGATCAATCAAAAAATGAGGTAAATTAGGCTGCCCAAGATTCAACATATCCCAACTTAAACATATTGAACCAATCAGGAAATCAAGAAATAAAGATGCAGGACCTACCTCTGTTGCAGCAACAATTTCATAGAAGTCATGCAGGATCATGTTTTCCATAAGCTTAGTGTTAATGACAGTAGGTTTTCCAATAGTTAGTGTCCCTGTCTTAATTGATAAAGTAACTTTTGTTATGCAGAAATCATAAGTTAAATTCTGTCGATATTTTAGAGTTAGGCTTTGTGATTAAACCATTAAAATGTAATCCTTTTAGATCATTTTCCTAGATCTTAAAAAGGCACTGCCAAAAAATCTGAAGTGCAGTTAAAATTAAACAAAACAGAAATGTCCCAAACTCACAAAAATGCAAATAAAATGCAGATTCAGGAGAAGAATACTCAAGCAGCTGAGACTTACCCAGGAGTTTAGACATAGCAAATTTTAACTACCTTAACCATTCTACGCTATTATTGAGGTTCTTTCGCTTGGTAGCTATTAGTGGAATTTCATCAAGCACATGTTCCATCACATTTAAACCTGGGCAATGCATATATGTGAGCCTTGCTAGTTAGCATAGTTGTTAAGTCTCAATTGCTAAAGTAACTTCTGTTATGCAAAAATTATAAGTTAAATTCTCTCAATATTTTAGAGTTAGGCTTTGTGATTAAACCAATAAAATGTAATTCTTTCAGATCATTTGCCTAGATCTTAAAAAGGCACTGCCAAAAAATTTGAAATGCAGTTAAAAGTAAACAAAACTAAAATGTCCCAAACTCACAAAAATGCAAATAAAATGCAGATTAAGGAGTAGAATTCTCAAGCAGCTGACACTTACCCAGGAGTTTAGACAACAAATTTTGACTGCCTCAACCGTTCTATGCTATTATTGAGGTTCTTTCTCTTGGTAGCTATTAGGGGACTTTCATCAAGCACATGTTCCATCACATTCAAACCTGGGCCAGACACTTCCTTCACAATCTCAGCACATTATGTATTTTCTCATTTGATTATATTTTTATATATTACAACCTAGTTAGAAAATTGTAAGTATAACATAGCCAAATCAATAATTTTAAATCTAGGAAAAATATATTTTTTCCATAACTTATAATTTCAATGCATATACATAAGCCTTGCTAGTTAGCTTAGTTGTTAAGTCTCAGTTGCTAAAGTAACTTTTGTTATGCATAAATCATTAGTTAAATTCTCTCAATATTTTAGAGTTAGGCTTTGTGATTAAACCAATAAAATGTAATCCTTTCAGATCATTTTCCTAGATCTTAAAAAGGCACTGCCAAAAAATCTGAAATGCAGTGAAAAGTAAACAAAACTAAAATGTCCCAAACTCACAAAAATTGAAATAAAATGTAGATTAAGGAGCAGAATACTCAAGAAACGAGACTTACCCAGGAGTATAGACACAACAAATTTTAACTGCCTCAACCTTTCTATGCTATTATTGAGGTTCTTTCGCTTGGTAGCTATTAGTCGACTTTCATCAAGCACATGTTCCATCACATTCAAACCTGGGCAATGCATATATGTGAGCCTTGCTAGTTAGCTTAGTTGTTAAGTCTCAATTGCTAAAGTAACTTCTGTTATGCAGAAATCATAAGTTAAATTGTCTCAATATTTTAGAGTTAGGCTTTGTGATTAAACCAATAAAATGTAATCCTTTGAGATCATTTTCCTAGATCTTAAAAAGGCACTGCCAAAAATTCTGAAATGCAGTTAAAAATGAACAAAACTAAAATGTCCCAAACTCACAGAAATGCAAATAAAATGCAGATTAAGGAGAAGAATACTCAAGCAGCTGAGACTTACCCAGGAGTTTAGAAACAACAAATTTTGACTGCCTCAACCGTTCTACGCTATTATTGAGGTTCTTTCGCTTGGTAACTATTAGTGGACTTTCATCAAGCACATGTTCCATCACATTGAAACTTGGGAAATGCATATGTGTGAGCCTTGCTAGCTAGCTTAGTTGTTAAGTCTCAATTTCTAAAGTAACTTTTGTTATGAAAAAATCATAAGTTAAATTCTCTCAATATTTTAGAGTTAGGCTTTGTGATTAAACCAATAAAATGTAATCCTTTCATATCATTTGCCTAGATCTTAAAAAGGCACTACCAAAAAATCTGAAATGCAGTTAAAAGTAAACGAAACTAAAATGTCCCAAACTCACAAAAATGCAAATAAAATGCAAATTAAGGAGAAGAATACTCAAGCAACTGAGACATACCCAGGAGTTTAGACATAGCAAATTTTGACTGCCTCAACCGTTCTACGCTATTATTGAGGTTATTTCGCTTGGTAGCTATTAGTGGACTTTCATCAAGCACATGTTCCATCACATTCGAACTTGGGCCAATAAGCAATGAGACTAATCTTCAACTCAAAGACAGCTTCCAGTTCCCCGCGACTGGCCTTTGGCACGTTGTCCAATTTAATTTCTCCAATGTCTTCAATACCGAGAGTGTTGCGAAAGTTTCTTTTCAAAGTGCTAATGAATTCTTTCTTCCTTTCCAACAATTTGAATAAGGATCTGGTGTAACAAGGACTCACGGTGAAAACTATACCCTTTTCCATTTCCAGCATATCTTCGACATACTTAATGAATTCATCTTTTTTCTGCCAATTAGACCTTCAAAATCTCTCCTTGATAATGACTGCAACTTCGGATAGCTCTGTGTTTGAAAATCAATCACACAACTTGTAATTCTGTCTAGATACTCGTAGAAATTTATTGCTAAGTATCTGCTCGTCTCAAACACGGAATCAATATGATTCTTCAACAAGCTTCTGAAAGTGGGATGAGGTAGGAGTTTTGGAAGAGTGATGCCATGTGCCTCTTCTAGTAACCTTATTTCCTCTGCAAGAAAATGGTCTCCTGATATCTCACTTACTTTGTGCAGATCATGAGAATAAGTCTTGAACATCCAGTTTAGGTGAGCAATACAATGCATATCAGGCTCATCCTCAAACTCTTAAAAGTCCCCTTGTATCAAAATCATGTTTAACATACCTTTTGATGACATCCATAGCTTTCATAAGCTCAAGCATTACATCGGCAGGCGAAGAGAAACACCTAGGCAATGCCGCCAGCTCTGACTGCCTCTTAGAGAGTGTGGAATCAATCTTTTTAACAATATTAGGAAGGCAATTACGGATTCCCATTGCTTGAATTTTCATAAGCTTTTTGGCCAATTTGGGTATTCCAACCATAGATTTATCAATACTAGAAAGATGAGGGTTTGTTCTAAAGAGATTGTGTTCCATTTTCCTTGCTTGTGCATTAGATTCAATCCCCACTCTATTTCGCACACAAACGTACCCATTTCCAATGTTTACATCGTCCCTTGTCACTTTTTCCCGGAGGCCTTTAGGAGCAATGTCAACTTTTGTTACCATGGCCAGAGTTCTTTCACCATGTTGATCAACATCTTGAGACATTTTTATGGACTCACAGGTCGGAAAATCGACAGTGGCAGATAATACTTTCAGAACGATGCTCTCTTTGGGAGTAATGTATTGCTTGATTATATTTGCAACCTGTTCATAGATATCTCGTGGTTTCCCATGCACAACAACCCTTGTTATCCTGAGTAGATCAACCATGGTCAAATCTAGAGCATCTGTCTTTTTAACATGAAGTGTCACTAGTGTATCACTTATACCTTTCTCGCTTCCTACAATATCTTCTGTAATTGTATCGAGTGCTTCTTTAATTTTTTTTTCTGAAAATTTTCTTTTCTTTTCTTTGTACTCGATCACAATTTCACATTCTTGGGATTTCCAGTTTTTCAATCTCATAATAAGTCGGAGTCTAGTACAAATCCCTTTCCCCGTTGGGAGGCTAATACCTACAAGGGAATCCAATACACTAGATTTCCCTGAGGACTGATCTCCAATAAAAACTATAGTGGGAAGCCGGATACCCTATTTCACTACCCCGATGTTGCGAAGCATGTCAACTGCATCGAGCAACGGCCTTAAGCGCTTATTGTAACTCTGGTTCAGGTTCACTAAATCTGCAGGGGTCGACCAAACTCAAAAACTCCCTGATCTAAACTCCCTGCAAAACAACCCAAAAACTTAAAATAGTATCACTCTGAACTGTTTTCTCAGTAACCCATGTAAAAATTTTGATATGTAAATAACATGACACTTAGAATATTCTTATCGGGTGTTTCCAGCTGCAAGATTTCAATTTTATTTAGAATTCTCCAGCGAAAATCTAACTTATATATCCCACAAGTGCCAAACCTTTGGGATATTCAGAAGGTTTTGGCACGTGGGAAGGAAGAGCTCCAGAATGACTTGAATCTCAACATAGGCATCGGTGTCTAGGACTGATTGAACATCCATAGATACAGGATTAGTGATTTCTAGGTTTTGGATGGAGAATAACACAGATTCTGCGGCCACAGATGCAGGCCTTCTTGAATTAATGCCTGTAGCTGCTGAGCTTTCTGGTTAAATGTCTCAGAACCAACTACCTGGGAATAACTACTTCAAATCAATGGCTGATGAGAATTTAATCATTTATCAAAAGATCCAACGATGCACATGAAGGACAACGAGACATCAAGTATGTTGTTTTCAAATAATAATGCCTTACGGCGTAATAATACCTTATATTATGGTCCAATCAAATTTTTTAATTTTTTTTGTTTAATAATATTGAAAAATAAATATTTATTTTTCAATGTTAGAGATTCTAGATTACATTTCTTGATGTTAAACTAATAATTGTCAACTGCAAAATCAATTTCTATAATTCTTTTTTTGGTAAAAATTAATTAAAAAAACATATAAAAAACAAAAATAAAAATATTGTTAAATTTTAACCTTAAAACAATTACAAAATTGCATTATATATCATAAAATTATAAATATGTATAATTTTTTTTATAGAGTATGTTATTATATCATATTGTAATATTCCAAATTTCCATCAGCTAACTGGAATATTAGAGTTCTTACCATTGTTAAATTTTAACCTTAAAACAATTACAAAATTGCATTATATATCATGAAATTATAAATATCAGTAATTATTTTTATAAATTATGTTATTATATCATATTGTAATACTCCAAATTTTCCATCACCTAATTGGAATATTAGAGTTCTCACTTTTCTTATTTAGTTAAGTAAATAGAAGGAAGGAGGGACCCAATTGGAATATCAGAGTTCTTACTTTTCTTATTTAGTTAAGTAAATAAAAGGGAGGAGGGACCCATAAACCCAGTAGATGAATAAAATCCACTTCTATAGTATGAATGTGGGTTAACTGAGTAGTGGAGTAGCATTATGGAGTAGTGGAGTAGCATAATAATGAAGAAAAAATGGAGATCATAGAGCATTAATGAGGAAGATGATGGAGATAGTGGAGGAATAAATGAAATATTATGGAGATAGTGGAGAAGCAAGTCCAGAGATGATGGAGGAAGTGGTGCATTAAATGCACACATGATGAAGGATGTGGAGACCAATCGCAGCAATGATGGAGATCATTGAGGAAAAACACCGTCTTTATGGAGGCTAGTGGCCACATGTGCAACACAGTTAGGAGGTGGGCCAAGGCTAGGGAAGGCTCACAACCATAAAAGGAACACGAGGGAAAAAAAGAAAGGAGAGCCTGAATTTTAATTGTTGAGTGTCCTAAGACATTTCTTTGCAGGCTTCATATGTTTAGCTAAGTCTGTTGTGTTTTTTAGAAATGGGTGTTCCCGAGCAAGAATCCCACCCTTACCCATGGGGGACTTCCAGTGCATACTCCGAGAAGGTTTTCTTGGAAAAAATTCATCATCCAACAATCAATGCCACTTTCATCCACTCTCAACTTCACTTCCATCTAGAGGAATTATGCATTCCCGAACTTGGGTTTGAGAGTTGGAAGGTTGTTCTGAGTAATTTAGTTGAGAAACTTGTGGAGGGATCAACCCTTCACACTATGGATCCAATGTAGTCTTCCGGGAGTTTTATTTTCATATCTGGCATTAGACCATCCATATATTCTCCTATGAAGAAAAATTTCATGCAAGAATTGCGTAATTCTGCAATGAGGGATTGAGGAGAAGAGGAAGTTCCAAGCAACTCATCTTGGAATCCTATGAGAGATCAATCCTTCACTCTGAGGATCACTTCAGTAGCTTGGGATCAAAATTGTATTATATTTCAACATGCTACATCATCATCCCTCCTAGATTGTGCAGTATTTCCCAGCAGTAGTGTATGTAACAACTACATATTCAGTGGAGAAGCTAGATCTCAAGTTTTGAGCTTGGGAATCAAGAGAAGGGACCAACCCTTCAGTTAGTGAGATTAGTGGGTGTTATTGCAACTGATATATTATTCTTTCAGCCCCATATCAGCAGTTGTCTCCAAGGAGTGTGTAACTCAGCTAGCAAGGGTGAAGTGTGCAACTTAAAAGGGGCCGAAATCCCAAACTCAAAATCTGGCCAAACCATTTATGGGTTTTTATGGGTTTTTCGAGTAGATTACATGCTTAAAATCTTAGATATTTATGAGCTCTCCAGTAGCCTATTGCATTCCAACGCTCGATCTGAAAAAGAGATGTCCCCGTCCTTCAGTCCTGGCAGATCACAATCCTTCCACGATCTCCGTGGATGAACACCTGCACACAGAAAGAACAAACAGATACAAGCATAGGAACCAGCATACGTAACTAAACATCGGTAAGAAAAGACATTACTCGCATTAACATAATGGAAAAAGGAGTGGAACCATAATCATAGTCATCTATTAAAGTGGTAAACGAATAGAAGTTACAACCAAGTTCTGACGCTGCAGCCTCCTTCGCGCGGGTCTCCAGTCGTCCACGTCTCGCAAGGCTCGCCGGGGGAAAGGGAAACCTCTCCAGAGTCTCGTAACAATGGTCTCCTTGCTCGAATGGGCCTTAAGGGAAAGGAAGGATTCTTTTCAGCACAAAGGCACTTGGGAATAGGAGATGCAAAGCTTCAACACTTCAAGACTAGCTTGCCATGGATCTGAGCAAGCTTTTATAGATGGGGAAGGAGGGAGTTGGGATCCCTATTATTATGGGATGGGCCCTATCAACAAGGAAGGTTCCATAGAAGGTGGCAAAACTACTTCCCTTCCATAGAACTCCAGTAGCCAAACCTCCCAACTCAAGATAGGCAGTGGTTGTGAGTTTGTTTGAACTCAACTTCCGCCATCCATATATAAAAAACAGTCCCTAAAATGGGTGGCGCGATTGCTGCTCTATGACAGAGCGCCAAGTGGCGCGACCTCTTTACAGGATTTCCCTGAGTGGCGCGAGTACTGAACTGTCTACCCGCGCCAATGCAAAAAGAGTTGTTTTTCATGGATTTTGCAAGGAGATGTCTCAAGGGGAAATGAAGCTCATACTCAGAGGGATGCATTGATGATGTTTTCAAGGCATGACAATGTTCACAGGTCACATAATGGGTCCTCCATTGTGCGGGACGAGGAATGGTAGGGACGGTGACAAATTACTGTGTAACAGATGCCCCCTAAAGCATGAGGCCCGAGAGAGAGAGGGGTGAAATGCTTTACGAGAACATGTCCAACTGAAGGCCCGCCGTCGGAAAACCTGCACAGACAGATACAACTGATATCTTAAGTATACGATGTATATATATGGTATGGACGCAGCCATCCGAACAGAGTATGCTATAATCCGGATCCAGGGTATGGGCACAGCCATCCAACTAAGATCAAACAAATAGACTCAGGTATGGTCGCAGCCATCCAATCATTGAGTCATGTACATAATGACAATAATCCACATTCGCAGCCTGGATTACAACAGACACAATCCAGGGTCTTGCGCTCCATCTCGACCCAAATAAGTACAAGTTCTAGCACGCGAATATGTGAGCTGATGTCGAACATGCAAGAACATCGCCTGATTACCAGCCAATGATGAAAGCCGTTAACGGACGCGAGAGGAACCACCAATAATGACAATGGTCCTCAAGGTACTACAGGTACAATCCACGGCGTGTGAATAAATGAGCTGACGTCGAACACCCGCAGAATCATCCGATCGGAGGTCAATAATGAAAAACCTCTCGTCGAATGCGACGAACCTGCCATTGAGGCATGCAGGCCCCAAGGTACCATCAGGAGTCTCTAGACCAACTTCCTGGATAATGAGTTGAAGTCGACAGGAAGTGATCTTGATCGAAGGTGGGCCATAATGATTCCCACATCATCGCCACGAGACAGAGGAACATAATGTTTTGTTGTGAATTAGGATCATATGAGAAACAGAGGAAGGTTGATATTCGCAGAGGCCAACTTCTCTTGAACATATAAACGGCACGGCAATGGACTTGGCAGTATTTGACATCAACAGATCAAAGGTCATGGCGACGAGGCAGTGAACAGATGGGAGGTCAAAAGAGATTACCCAAACCCATGGAAGCAAAGTGAAACAACGAGATGAGATGTCCCCAACCCGACACGAATGCAGACAAGTGCCATGTTCAAGAGCGACATACTGCCGACGATAACGACGATGGTTCCATTTTCCCCCACCATTTCTGGCGAGTACCCCAATTATTTTTGATGACAAGCTTGAAGGGGATAGCATATGCTTGTAATATAAGTCCGCCCTTCGGGCGAATCCTTCCTAGTGCATTTAACGAGTCCTAGGAAGGAGAAACTCGGAAAACGTCATTGCGACGGAATCCAATGTCATCAGGGTTTAACGAGTCTGACAAAGGAAGAACTCGGCGTCTTTTCATGTTTAGAGAGTTTGAAAAGACAGCGGAAAAGAAAACTCCACAGGTCCCTTTTCGTAAATAGTTCCCCGGATCCGAAAAGGTAGAAAACAATATCCGGGAAAACCTCCTAGTCGCGATAGGCTAGGGTATTCCTTTTTCGTAATCGATCCAGCCCAGCCCGAAAAAGGGTTAAACTTATACTGGGTGAATGTCGATTCGTGTCCATTTTTAACGAGATCGAAACGACAAGGGCCTCGGCGATCTTTTCATATTTAGAGAGTCAGAAAAGAGCTGAAAGATGACTCCAGAGTGACTTTTTCGTGTATTTACCGAGTCCGAAAAAGTATAAAATACAACTCGTTTCCACCTTTTAAGTCGCAAAAACCTGTCACTGTACATACCCAACAAGCGTAAAATCCATTTTTGACATAATACATGCAAATATTTGACAAGAAATAACTTTTAAAACACATTTTAACATTGAAAAGTTATAAATATGTCCAATGATAAAAATGAAATTACTTTTTACTATTTACCTTGTGGAGAGTAGCAGTGGTTCATTTGGAGCAGAAAAGATGTTTACACACCACACCATGTACACAAATGACAATCACACACCTATGTACACACAAGACGGGCATGCCCCCGGCATGATGTCTCAATTCGAGGCGCATGCCCCCCAAGCTTCAGTCTTATGGAAAATAGAGTGAAGTTTGAAAACAAAAGAGATTTTGAACTAAATCTATCAAAACTCGAATTGGACGTGCTCATGTTTCATTGTTTTAACAAGGTTGACACACTTAAAGGAACTGTCCTCGTTGCATCATGCTTCATAATTCGAACATCTCGGTGCAGACTTGAATCTCCCTGGGAGAACAGGTCACACCTACATGAATGTTCTCAACAATCCCCGGTTTGACAGAGATGTTGATAGGAACCGTTTGAGTAATGTTACTCAGATTGCCTTCCGAAAAGACCTCATGTGTCAAAATCGGTGTTTGAAGAGGCGGGGAAGGAACCTGAGTAGCATAGCGCTCGAGACAATCCGTCATTGCCCCCAAGCTAGGCATAAACGAGGAACGATGATGCCCATCGCCCCAAGGTAGCTCCTCCAGAGACATAGTTTCAATTATAGCCTCATCTGAGGGAAAAGTCTCTCGAAGAGGATCAGGCGAATCAGCCTGACCAAGCCAGGGGGATTGTGAGTAGACGTCAAGAGCCATGCTCATCGGAGCATGCTGAGGAGGTGGAGGGTCCGATGCAGCAACAATCTCACAGTAGCTGATCTCTACTGGCGTTAAAGGCATGGACTCTCCGAACTCATATACCTGCTCAGGTGTAGGAATCAGCCAGGGGTCATCAGTCCTGGACAACATGTTGACTTGAGCGGTATTCGGTGGCGGCGCAGGGAAAATACCCTTGAGGACTGGGTCTTTGAAAAGACCAGGTCCTATGCTGTCTGGTGGATTCGGAATTTGATCCACGTACGGCACGTTATTCTCGGAGTTCGAGGTAAAAAATGACAACTGGTCTATTGTGACAATCTTGCCCTCGTGAGGGAACTTGATGAATCGAAAGACAGTAGACGGCACGCAGAGCATGGCATGGGTCCAGCTGCGGCCAAGAAGTATGTTGTAGTTGAGTTTAGCGTCAACTACTTCTACTTCCACGTTGACGGTTTTTCCCTGTAATGTAATCGCCAGACTCTCGAGAACTCTCAGGGGTTTAGACTCCCGGCCATCAAATGCCTCAAGGGCATTGGGAGATGACGATAAAGTTGGAGAACCGATGGCTCTCCAACAAGCGGAGGACATAACACAAGTAGATGCACCCTCATCTACGACGGCTCTATGAACGTCCAGGCCGTTAATCCTGACTTGAATAATCAAAGCGATTTGATGTGGAAGCCGGGGAGTAAAATTCTCCAGATCAAAGGTGAGAAGGCTCGAATCGGCGGGGTCAATACCACCGATGGCGGACAGCAAAGCCTTCCGTTGTGAAGGACAACTTTGAAGAACCTCAAGTGCAGACATGGCACATGGCGCCTGGGCCAGATCCTCAACACTACTGTAATGTTGAGCGGCGCGGGCGTTTGGATTATAAGAGGATTTCCGAAGAACACCCTTGGGAGGTGGTTTCACAACGGGTTCGAGAGTCGGCTTCTCAATTTCCAATGAACCAGAAGCAGATGCGGGAGGGCGGTCCATCCGCCACAGCCTTCCCGGGTGCCTGCTACTGATTATTGTAATCCTTGGACCTCGTAGCGATAGTGATAGGTGCATTAGTCTTCATCATGAAAACTTGAGACCCAAACGGTGCAGATGATGAACTTTGTTCGACCATCTGGGTCTGCTGAGATGGAAACGGCTCCTTTAAAACAGCCGGAGTCCCCTTTGAGCCTTTAAGAAGTTGACTGACTTCGGATCGTCTTGGACAATCTTTAGTGTAATGGTCACCTTCACAGATGAGGCAAGGAAATTTCGGCTTACGTTGTGAGCCATCCTCAAACTTGGATTTAGATTCCGGTTTTGGGGCATCGGATCTGGATTTGCCTTTGCCCTTTTTCTTCCCCTTGGAGGATTTGTCCGCAGGATTGGCCTGAACGGCATTTACCTCCGAGGTTTTACCAGAATCGGATGAGGCGGGTTTGGCAGAGGGATCGTTGGAAGAATTAGCCTTCTGCCTCCCATTCGAAGACTTCTTCGAATTTTGAGAAACGGAACCAATGACACCATCCACGGAAGGGGTGGGTTGGGTCTTTTTGGCTCCGGGTCGTGGTGCATCAGGCAGGATGTCATAAAGCGTGCCAGATTGTGAATAAACAAGATCCAAGTACTGGGCACGCGCGATAGCTTGTTCCTCCGTCACACACGCTCCCATTGCGATATCCTGAGCGATTTTGTTCGCAAAGGAGGTGGTGAACCAGTGAGTCAAAATCTGATCAGGTATGTGAAACTTGATCAGTCGACGACGGCGCCGCCACTCATGGATGTGATCCGAAATGTGAGTGGCCGAGTCCTGCTTCAGGGAAGACAGGAGGTGCGTCCCAGTCTCATACCGGACTGGTAACTGGAAATGCGTGAGGAAAGCCATGGCTAACGAGTTGAAATCCTGAAAAATACCACGGGACAGCTCTATGTACCACTTAGCAGCAGCTCCTGTTAACGTACGCTGGAAAAGACGCAAAGGAACTGAATCGTCTGTCCAAGAGTTAGACGAACACCAGAGGTGATACGTCATCACATGCGCCTGGGGGTCTTCTCCAGATTTGCCCTCAAACTTGGGACAATCTCTTGGTATCTTGGTTGGAACCGGAGGCCAATGTGGATTATGAGAAATCGGATCATTGGTCAACTTTGAAACGTCCGGCAAGTCCAAGGTAGCCAGGAACGGCAATGGAGGGTTAATTCCCGTGCCAGTCCCAGAATAAGGTCCGGTTCCCATGCTCCACGATGGTTGTGAATATCCTTGCCCCCAGGGGTTCTGTCCCGTAGGATTCTGATCGTGAGGGGCATAATTCGTATAGCCAGACTGATTTGATTGCTGGTAACCATTGTGTGGGGCCTGATAACCAGGGTTCGAGCCCTGATTAGGCGTTTGCCCTGTATAAGCAGCATTTGGATTTGGCTGCTGAGCATAGTTAGAACCGTGAGTAGGAGGATACTGAGAGCCCCCAGAGTGGTTATAGTTCGGTTGAAATTGACCATGAGGATAATAACTGCTCTGAGGATGAGTAGACTGCTGATAAGTGGAACCCTGCGGAGCCTGGTACGTAGGGCGCAGCTGTTGATTTGGCTGCGGCATTGAGTGAGCAGGCTGGTGAGCAGAGTGAACGAAATGAGGGGGCTGGCCTGAATGAACAGGTTGACCCGAATGAGGGGGCGCTCCTGAATGAACAAGTTGACCCGAATGAGGGGGCGCTCCTGAATGAACAGGTTGACCCGAATGAGGGGGTGGCGCTGGTTGCGCAGGCTGACCCGGTTGTAAGTGAGCCCCAGGTTGCACCGAATAAGCCGGTTGGCCTGGAGGCGGGACACCAGGTTGTACCGGATGACCCGGTTGGCCTGGTGGCGGAACAGGACCAGGTGCTTGCTGGAAACCAGTTTGACCTGAAGCAGAACCATAAAGTGGTCCTGGTTGATATGCAACGTTAGAGACAACAGGATATTGCGGTTGCATCCGTAAAGAAGGCTGGATTTGCCCCCCAGGTCCATAGGCCGGTCCCTGTTGATACCCCGGCTGAGGCTGAGCAGGTTGACCAGCAGGGTTATAATATGGTCCTTGCGGATTGTAGAATGGCCCTTGCTGGCCCGCAGAGTAGCCTTGATTGGGCTGTCCCTGTGGGTCGTACTGATAGCCAGGTTGGCCTGCAGGTTGACCTTGGAAAGGTTGTGCCTACAAGTTCTGAGCCTGGTTGTACGGTAAACCTTGAACATAAAGATAGGCCTCAGGAGCAGGGAGACGCAAAATGTCCCCATGCTCGTCAAGCTGACCCGGAAAACCATACACGGGGGTGCCGTCTTGTGCATAATGCGAAAAGAAAGACCGATAAGGATCTTGGGGGAGTTGTCCAGCTCCGGCGTTCGGCTGCTGCAAAAACAACCGATACTCCTCCGGAGAGAGATTCTCCGGTATAGCAGTAGCTAGATAAATGTCCTCTGGAGTTGGCCCAGATCTAGAAGCAGATGCTGAGGCAACAGCAGAAGAGGCAGCCACACAAACAGTGGGTCGCACGGGAACAGAAGTGACGGGCGTCGAAGGAGACACCCCGGGTGTAGTGGCAGCTGGCCTCGAAGCAGGAGATGATATTCCCATAGAGGCAGCAGCTAAAATAATCTGACCCAGAGATCTGTATCCCTGTGGCAAAGAAGGACCAGCTGACGATGTGGTAGCCAGCTCAGACTCATCTCCCTCAAACAATCTACGAGGGATGCTCTGGTAGTCATCAGACCCGGGAATTTCCTCACCAGAATCACTCATGGTTGATCCTGCCGTTAAATCACGCAGAAGACGGCGAGGACTAGGAGGAAAAACAGCAGCAAAAACGGTGAACCCGATGTAAGAGAAAGGAAATCAGCTCCCAATCTCAATTCAGACAGAGGGTCCGAAAAGGGCCAGTGGAAGTCAACTGGCTCTCCAAAGGGTTGCTCGGCGAGGACCGGTCCCCCGTCAGGGAACTCGGAAACAACAGGCTGCTGTGGTTCAACAGAAGGCTCAGAAGCCTCTGAAGAATCGTCCGTGTAAGGGCTGCCAGTAGACGAAACTGAGGGTTCCGCCACCGTGACAAAAGACTAGAAGAAGAGAGCACACACACACACGGGCTGAAAATGAATTAAGACACACGATCAAACAGTCACAAGCAATATCTAACTGGGTGTGTAATCGTGGGAGATTGATTTTACGACATTGGAAAATAAACAAAGTCTACCGTTTCATGTTTTAAGAGTCAAGAAACGATAAAAAGATGACTCTATCTCTTTCAGAGTTGACACAAGCGTGAAAGGACAAGCGCTTGACGGTCTTTTCAAGTTTAGGGAGTCAGAAAAGACCAAATGACTGCTCAGGAAAAAACTAGGCACAAAGGGTGTACCAGATATCCGTGAACTGCAATATACACCTTGGTTTCAAAAAATGAAACAGAAATCGACCAAGGACTTTCCGTACGTGCAGGTAGTCTCCCCGAATGCTGTGTTCGGTGTATCACGGGTAAAAGGCGGCAGACTCGGCTTCCTGTGGATAAAGGATTGCAAACCTATAGGGGTCTCCCTTTATATGCTCGACGGTACGGGGAGCGCAAGTCCGTACTAGTGCTGTCTAAAGCCAATAGGCGAACGACAGCTGCTAGGTTTAACGACGCCGGAACACGTCTCTAGCCTAGACCTTCTAAATATGTTGCGTTAAGTTCCAATGTTGCCTTAGGTTAATTGAATGAATTTTACGGTTGATCTTCAATTAAGTTCCAATTTCCAGGCCTTATCGTATGTAGTGTCTCCTAAATGCAAGCTATATGCCACGATGCAACATTTCGTTCGATGAAAACTAGTTAAATGAGAGTTGAGAGCTTTAATACAAACGAAATGAACGGAATACAAACAAGAATGTCTCTAATGCAACTAATGCAATTGCACATTTTTCATTCAAACACTAATCACTAGTGATACGGAAAAGATGACAATTTGCACTAATTAAAAAAAACAAAAGAGATTATATTTTTTTTTTTTTTTAAAAATTTTCAATGTCTAATGGCTAATGTGCACTGAAAACAAAAGGAACAATTAGAGAAATGATAACTAAGAGAGCAAAGCAAACAACATTCACTCACCAAGCAAGCAACCAAATCTCTAAATCGACCCAAAGTCTCTCAAATCGAAGAAAGACTCAAAAACACCCCAATGGACCGTGTGATCTGGGTCCAAAGCAAGGGCAAACGAATCCTGAATGAAAGAACGAACAATCACTCAAAAGACACAACAAAACAATCAAAGACTGCTAAGAGGGCATGGAGGGTTAAGCAACAAGTCGACAGGACAATCAAGACACCAAAGCTCCCAAGGAGGGCTCGATTCACTATGCCACTAGATGCCCTAGGGCTCAAATCGTGAAACCGATAGATAGAGGTAAACAACCAAAGGATAGCGGTGAATTCCAGTCAAACCAGGCTCCAATGCACTCAAACAACCAGGGAATCAAGAAGAAAAGTATTGGTCAAGCTCAGAAAGCCAAAAATTGAAGAAATTCAAAAAAGTCACAGGGGTGGCGCGACTGTGGCCTTGAAACTAGCGTCAGAGGCCGAGTGGCGCGAGACAGACAAATGCAACACGCGCCAAGTGGCGCGACTGTCAGGTAAAAACCCGCGCCAGTCGAATTCTTCAATGAAAACTAAAAAAAAAGCTAATCTGAGAAAAAGACCAACACAAGCTAAGCAAACCACAAGGCTAAAATAATGAAGGAACCCAACCCAGAAGGTTCATCAAGCAAGGAGAAACAATCAAAGCGAACCAATCATAAACGAGACAAGGAAAACCGGACGATCCCCAGTGGAGTCGCCAATTGGTTGAGGAGGTAAATCCCCTCTGCGGACAGAGGCGATCCCTACTAGCCCAGCAGGGGTCTAGCAACAAACAAACAATGCTATGACGCAAGCTCCTAGTTACGAATGAAAGACTTGGGATAAGAGCCTACCTGGATTCCAACGCTAGATCTGAAGAAGAGATGTCCCCGTCCTTCAACCCCGGCAGATCACAATCCTTCCCCGATCTCCGTGGATGAACACCTGCACACAGAAGAGACGAACAGATACATGCATAGGAACCAGCATACGTAACTAAACATCGGTCAGAAAAGATATTACTCGCATTAACATAATGGAAAAAGGAGTGGAACCATAATCATAGTCAGCTATTAAAGTGGTAAACGAATAGAAGTTACAACCAAGTTCTGACGCTGCAGCCTCCTTCGCGCGGGTCTCCGGTCGTCCACGTCTCGCAAAGCTCGCCGGGGGAAAGGGAAACCTCTCCAGAGTCTCGTAACAATGGTCTCCTTGCTCGAATGGGCTTTAAGGGAAAGGAAGGATTCTTTTCAGCACAAAGGCACTTGGGAATAGGAGATGCAAAGCTTCAGCACTTCAAGACTAGCTTGCCATGGATCTGAGCAAGCTTTTATAGATGGGGAAGGAGGGAGTTGGGATCCCTATTATTATGGGATGGGCCTATCAACAAGGAAGGAAACTGATTCACCCCCCCCCTCTCAGTTTAATCAAAGATTCAACACAGTTTTGTGCTTACATTCTGGTTATTGCCTTGATTGAAATGTTATATTCCAGCATTTCCGGCATTTTACAGTTTTTGTGCTTACATTCTTATTCTTCTGATGTCATGAAATGCCCACAAGCTGAGCCAAAGATCATGCTCTGATACCATTGTAATATCCCAAAATGGGAAAGACAATGGTATCAGAGCATGATCTTTGGCTCAGCTTGTGGGCATTTCATGACATCAGAAGAATAAGAAGAAGCAGAAAAAGAAGAAGTCTTCAATGGCAGAAGGATTGAGTTTTGCCACACTTCTCTTCAAATCTATGCAGAATCTTACCATGGAGATCAAGGAAATGAGAAGGGAAAGGCAAAAGGAAACCTCAAGAGGATTTCAGAATGGAGAAGGTCCGAGCACTTCCTATCAGCAGCATAAGAAATCGGCGGTGCATAAAGTTCCACAACACCCTACTATGCCCACTTTCCTTGCAGAAGGAAATTAATGGGATGGAGATGGAGGATTTTTGGAGCATGAGACTCTGAGTGATTATCTTGCAGAGTACAAATCTATATCTAGAGCATTCAAGGAGAATCTGACTTTCCAGCAGTTTTGCCAGATTAAAGAGAACCGGAGACCTTGCAGCAACAATAGAAAAAGAGGGCATATGCAAAATAGATTCTTTCTGCCTACATTCGATGGGTCATCCAAAAGCACGGCAAAGGCTTCGATGGAGAAGTTAGATGATTTCTTCCAGCTACACCCAATAGCGGAAAAGGAAGCTATTGAGATTGCAGCGCTACACCTTGAGGGTGAAGTAGATGATTGGTGGTTCGGCAAATTGAAACATGCAAGAGTGATTGTGTATGCAGAGTTCACTCAAAGGTTGGTAAAGAGGTTTGACAGAAGAAAACCTGAGGTACTTTCCAATGAGACATTTTCCGACATTGGTGAGGACATATATGAGAATCAAAAGGAAGATGTCAGTGTTGATACTCTGGGCGAAGAACAATTACCACCACCACCACCAGTTGCAGTAGAGGTACTTGCATCAGTGGGACGAGCACTTGCATTTTGGCAAGATGTTCCCAAGACTTCGACATTGAGAGTCCAAGGCATGATTCTGGAGGTGCATGAGGAAGAGGAAGCAAATACCAACGTTGGTATAGCAATAGAGGAGCAACCATCACCATCACCAGCAGTTGGAGAAGCAGTTGCACCGGTTGGAGGAACTCTTGTAGCTTTGCAAGATATTCCCAAGCATCAGTTGATCCAAGGTATGCAAACATTTCCACCCCATGTTATTTAAGCACATCAGATGGAGATTTGTGGGGTCATGCCATCAGGGCAATTGCATGACCAAGGGTTAGAGCACATTGTTGATTTGGAGCAGCAGACTATCACTACGCAGAGGACCCTTGATTGGTTCAAGGAGAAGATGTGTAGCTATCCCAGTTTGACATTGTTGAGTTGCACAAAACACTTTGTGTTGGAGTGTGGAGTTTCTGAGGATGGGATTAGCATTGTCCTAATGCAGGGAAGCTATTGATAGCTTTCGAGAACCAGAGGCTACTGTTGCATGAGTTGTCGTATTCTATTTACGACAAAGAGATATTGGCCATTATGCATGCATTGGTCAAATTCTGGCAGTTTTTCATTGGTAATAGATTTTGGGTAAAGACCAACCACCATAGTCTCCGGCATCTTTTTGAAGAGGAGCAACAGCTGCAGAAGAGGTAGCAACGGTGGATCAGTACAATGCAAGACTATGAGTTCAACATTGTGTATGGAGAGGGCCATGTGACAGCAGATGCACTATCATGGAGATCAACAACACTGTCACTGAGGAGCAGTGATGATTCGAGGGCCCAATTATTATTTGAGCATTCCTATGACTGCTTCACTTATGAAGCATTGGATGGGCAGATGGTAGATGATAGACATCATGTAATGGATAACATCTTCCATTATCAGGACAAAGCCTTCTTGATGAGTACCTCATAGCTCAAAGAGAAGTTTTTGCATGCAGCATATTCAAAACCTCATAGGTTCTACCAGGCCATCGGAGAGAGGTTCTCATGGAGAGACGTCAAGGAGGATGCACTTCGACATATCATGGAGTGCAAAGATTGTCATCAGATTGTGGAGGATGGTATTGTCAACATTGATCTGTTGTCGAGGTATGCACATTGCTTCGACATTTTCACACAGTACATCTCTTCACCCATGACCAGATTATCTTTCCGAGATGTCTTCATGCTTCATGGTCTTCCCAAGGCCATAGATAGTGATGGGGACAGTTATTGTATGAGCAGCTTTTGGCGGGAGCTTCTCCATTTGGTGGGTACCAAGTTAGTAGATGGTACGAGTCATCACCCACAGCTGTATGGACAGAGGGAGATGATGATCAAGTGGTTGAAAAGCTACTTGCAGATCTATGAGACAGGGCAGCAGGAAGCATGGCTGCGCTAACTGCTCTTGGGTGAGTATGGTTACCACCTGACATTTCATATTGGTATGTTCCATGCCTTGTACAGTACTAAGGTGATGCAGTAGCAGGAGGCATGGTTGTGCTGGCTACTCTTGGGAGAGTATGGCCAAGACATTGCATTTTATATGTCCATTGGTATATCACTGTTTCCTACCTTGTACAGTAGTGATGATATGCAACAGCTGGAGGCATGGTTGCGTTGGTTACTTTTGAGAGAGTTTGTGTTAATTTTGGACAACTAGGTCCAAACTCCATGTTGTGATGCTCAGATGAAGATGCCAATATTTTTATTAGACTCCTCTTTCAGAGAGGTGCAAGATCGATCTAAAGATCATCTTGATCCGATGAGCAGAACATTTATTTTGAAGTTATTCCACTTATGTGCAAGGTCGGCCATAATTGAAATGTAGGCTTGAAGCCTCAACAGATGTGTCACACACCCTCACTCATGGATATATATAGGTCAACGTTGGAGGTCATTCTCACCATCACTCATCACACATTCTCTCTCATCATTTGATTGGTTCAATCATCATCTTAGAGGCTCTTCTTCTCTCACACGTGGGAAAAACGCAGCAAGGATTTTCTGGTTTTGACCTAGGGTTTCAACGCAGATTTGACGAGCATTGACTTTGATCAACGCATTGTCAAACTGACCCCAAACTCTCCCAAAATTCCGATTTCTGCAATCCGCATTTTTTGGCACAGAAATCGAGGTTGGACGTTGACTTTGACCAGGTTGCCTTGACTTTTGCTGCTGCTGCATTTTGCGTTGACCGTTGACTGGACAGCATTGACTTTTGTTGACTTTAGGTTCACCATTGTAGAGATGTCCGAGAGGGTTGTGTGACACATTCTAGTTGGCTGACCGTGTAGAGACTTTGCTGGTTGAAGCATCTTGTTGACCGTCGTAACGCACCACAACACATATTTTGCTGATCAAGTTAAGTGTATTTTTGGCTTGTCTTCTGTCGATTTATTGGTATGTTCTATCAGCATTTTACTTTCTTGTTTATGTGATTGTTGTTTGATATTGGGAATAAAAGTAAAATTGCATCAAGCATAGAACATCTCCGAAAATTTACATGGTATCAAAGCTGACGTGAAGACAAAGCCCAAGTTTGTATTAAGAGCAATCACCGAAGAAGGAGCATTTGTCAAGGACCCATGGGTACCTAAACTATAATGGCTTCAAAGCTGATGACAAGTTGACTGGGAAGGAAGACTTCCATGCCTGGAAGATGACTTTGGATCTAATGTTGGAAGACCAAGATGTCATGGACTATGTGCAGGGTAAAATCCAAGAGCCTCCATCATCTACACCTGCTGCCACCAAGACAAAATATAAGAAGGGGGAAATCAAAGCACAATTGATGATCAGGGATTCAATTCATAAGAGTCTGGTTGTCTACATCTCTGAGCTGGGCACATCCAAGGAGATGTATGATAAGTTGGTCAACATGTTCAAGGCCAACAATGCAAATCAAGTCCTTTTCTTTAAGAACCAACTGAAGAATCTGAAGAAAGGCAGGGATGAATCCGTTCAATCTTATTTTCTGAAATTGATCGAAATCAGAAATAATCTCCTTGCCATTGGGGAGACAATATCCGATCGAGAAATGTTTCTCACCGCACTTGGAGGTCTCTCCTCTGAATTGCATGTATTCAATACTACCATTCTCAATAACAATGTGATACCTGATTTTGACGAAGTATTATCGAGATGCATACAAGAAGAGACAAGAATGAAGGAATATGAAAATGAAGGTAATGCTACCTTCACCGCTCGTGCTAAGAAGAAGAACAATGGTGGTCCGAGGAACCAAGGAAGAGTAGGGGCCCAAGGAAAGAAAGGAAGATGTTACACATGTAACAAGACCGGCCACTATGCTAGAGAATGCCCTAATAAGAAGGATTCTCCTGGGGATGATGACAACAACAACAACCGAAGAAATGGCAATCAAAGGAACAACAGGTTCAAAGGAAAGAGGAAGGCTCCCTCTGGTCGCAATGGAAATGGGCAACCTTTCAAAAGGTCGAGAAATTCCAGGTATGAGGAATCTAATGTTGTTGATGATAAAAGAAATGAATTCATTCTTGTATTTTCCCTCTCTACCGTATCTCCACCCGACACTATGGATGTTTGGTTGATTGATAGTGGTGCCTCAAGGCATCTCACTGGGTTTAAGGAAGCAATTTCTGATTTGGTGGAGAAGGATGTTAATCTGAAAATTATCCTTGGAGATAATGTCACATATCCCGTGAAAGGGACAGGGACTGTGACCTTCCACTTGTCTCAAGGTCAAGTCCTACATTTGCAAGATGTACTATATGTACCTGATTTGAAGAAGAACCTTGTGTCTATTTCGGCCATGGAAGACAAAAGTTTCCATGTGGCATTCGTTGATGGGAAGGTACACATCTGGAAGAAGAGTTTCAAGGAAGCTATCGCGATTGGATTTAGAGTTGATACACTCTACCAAGTTGGAGGAAGTCCACTGGGAGCGATGACATGTGATACTATCCGACAGACTGAACTATGGCACCGGAGGTTTGGACACCTTCATTACAAAGCCCTTCCCGAAGCAAGAAAGGTGGTGACAGGGATGCCCGAGTTCAAAAATGATCATGAAGGTGTATGTCAGGGTTGTGCCGAAGGAAAGCATACAAGGGGACCTTTCCCCTCAAGTGTCACAAAGACATCTAATGTCTTGCAATTGATACATTGTGATTTGTCCGGTATGCTGCCCGTGACATCCTTGGGAGGATGCTCTTATTATATGATGTTCATAGATGACTTCTCTCGCAAAACCTAGATATACTTCTTGAAGAAGAAGGATGAGGCCTTCATGTGGTTTCGTACTTTCAAAGCCTTGGTGGAAAATCAAACAGGGAAAAAGATCAAGATTTTGAGGACCGATAATGGCACTGAATATGAGACGAATGAGTTCAATAACTTTTGCAAAGAAGCTGGCATCAAGAGGGAGACCACGACCATATATACTCCTAAGCAAAATGGCGTTGCTGAAAGAAAGAATAGGACCATTGTGGAAGTTGCCCGTGCCATGCTATGTGACCAAGGTCTTCTGAAGTTTATGTGGGGAAAAGCTGCAAATATTGTTGTGTACATACAAAACCGATGCTCGCATTCCGCTCTAGACTCCAAAACTCCCGAAGAGGTTTTCTCTGGTAAGAAACCTGACGTCTCTCATTTTAGAGTTTTTGGTTGTCTCGTTTATTTTCATGTGCCGAAAGAGAAGAGGAGCAAGTTGGATGCTTTTGGGAAGAAGGGAATGTTTGTGGGCTATAGTGAAACTTCAAAGGCTTATAGAGTCTATGTGCCTGGTCAAAGAGAAGTGGAGATATGCCACGATGTTACCTTTGACGAAGATGCTTCCCTCAGGAAAGTAATCAATCTTCCGAGCTCTAAGGAAGATCATGAAGTAAGGTTTGGAAATCAGGAAGAACTGAAGGATGAGATGATGCCTGATGTTGAGATGATGCCTGATGTTGAAGGAACGATGGAACCTTTTGATCCACCTTCTTCAATGAAGAGAAGACCGTCATGGCTCAGGGACACTCTCGAGGATGTCGAAAGACATATGGCCCCAAGGGGGACATTCCATGAAAGCAAGAAGCCGAATAGATACCAAGGGTATCTAGCAGCCATGAGTACAATCGCACAATCTGAGCCTGGATCTTTTGAAGAAGCCGTAAAGCATCAAGTCAGGAAGGATGCTATACACGAAGAGTACGAGTCCATTATGAAGAATGATGTCAAGGATGTGGTTCCGAGACCGGAGGACAAAGTTGTTGTCACCTCGAAATGGCTCTATAAGATCAAGCATGGATCTGATGGTAGTGTTGAAAAGATCAAGGCAAGATTCGTAGCCCGTGGCCTCTCTCAAAAGGAAGGCGTAGATTATGATGATATATTTGCACCTGTGGCCCGATATACCACCATCTGATCTATCATAGCCCTTGTTGCTACGCAAGGATGTAATCTTTATTAGATGGATGTGAAGACCGCATTTCTGCATGGTGCGATAAAGGAAGAGGTGTATGTGGAGCAACCTCTGGAGTTCAAAGTCCAGGATAGAGACACCCATGTTTGCAGGTTGAAGAAAGCCCTCTATGGGTTGAAGCAAGCCCCCAGGGCTTGGTACGAGAGGATAGATAGCAACCTGATGAAGCTGGGCTTCACTCATAGTAATGCTAATCCGAACCTTTACTTCAAGGTTGATAGAGAAAAGCCTCTCATTCTGGTGTTGTATGTGGACGACCTCTTCCTGTCAGGTGCTCACCCTCTCATTCATCAGTGTAAGAGGGAGCTCGCTTCTGAGTTCGAGATGAAGGACCTAGGACTGATGCATTACTTCCTAGGCCTTGAGGTCTAGTAGAGACCTAGTGAGATTTTCCTTTCTCAAGGAACATATATTGTGAAGCTTCTGGAAAGATTTGGAATGGTGGGCTGTAAGTCCGTGTCGACACCGATGGAGCTCAACTTTAAGAAGTTGAGTGGTAGTGTTGTTGGGCCCGTGCTAGCAAATCCTACTGAGTAATAGCAGTAATGGTGGTTTTTCCAACCTGAAATTTCATGACTTAGATGTTACTTCGAGACCAGAGATAGTGACATGAATTATATATGTAATTACCCTTTCTTCCTTTTAGTTTAGTAAGTGGTAATGAAAGGAAGGTTCGTCAACTCGTAGGAGCCCTGATGTTCTTAGTGAACACCTGCCCGGACGTATGTTTTGCAGTGAACACTTTGAGTCAACAAATGGTTAATCCTCATCACATTCACTGGGTTGGTGCCAAGAATCTGTTGAGATATCTTCGGGGCACGATAAACCATGGGCTGAGATACACTGCCAGGAGCGTGACACTCCATGGATATACTGATGTCGATTGGGCTGGCAGTGTGGTGGATCGCAAGAGCACATCTAGATGCTGCTTCACACTTGGGTCTGCTTCGATATCTTGGATGAGCAGGAAGCAGAAGTCGGTGGCTTTGAGCATCGCTGAGGCCGAATACATTGCAGCGAGTATGGCCTGTTGTGAAGCAGTTTGGTTGTGAAAGCTCTTCAGTGAGTTGTTCGAACATGTGCTAGATACCACCGTTATCCTTTGTGATAACCAGAGTGGGATTCGGTTGTCCGAGAATCCCGTGTTCCGCGATCGATCCAGTCAGATTGATATCAAGTACCACTTTATCCGGGATATGGTACAGTGAGGCGCTGTAAGGCTCGATCATATAGCAATTGATGAGCAGGTCGCAGATATTCTCACAAAGCACTTGGGGAAGGTCAAGTTCCTAACCTTCAGTGAGAATCTTGGTATCGTGGAACGACCCTATGCTGAGGGTCTTGTTGGACGATGAGCTCTGGGAGCTCCAGGGGGGCTTGGGGATAGCTTCTTGGAGCTATAAGTAACCACAGGGCTAGGCTTGTCGAACCTTGTTGGTGAGCTTCTGCTCCACCGTTATGATATTGAGTTGGTTCACCTCTCATGATGTATGCCCCCCATGCATCCTACCCATTGAGTCTCGGACTCATGGGAAGTACCTCTCATTTGGCCAGTGAGGTGGGAAAAGCTAGAGACCAGTAGCAAAGACCGATGGACACATTGAAGATTGTCGTACTCTCTATGCCTAGGATGGCACGTGTCCAACCACTTGATCTGGGATCAAGTCTAGTGAGGTTTCGAACCTCCAACTGACTTCGGGTCAGGTAAACCAACTACGGGTTGGTATGTCACTCCTTTGAGTCCTATAGAGGTTTCAGACCTCTGAGCTGAATTTGTCAGTCGGGAGTGATGTCTTTGTGACTCACCTTTTGTTCTGAAATAAAGAAGCCAGCAAAGCAAGTTACGGTGAGATGATGCACAATGTTTGGATGGAGTTCTCCCTAGTTGGGAGGGAGTGTTAATTTTGGACAACTAGGTCCAAACTCCATGTTGTGATGCTCAGATGAAGATGCCAATATTTTTATTGGACTCCTCTTTCGGAGAGGTGCAAGATCGATCTAAAGATCATCTTGATCCGATGAGAAGAACATTTATTTTGAATTTATTCCACTTATGTGCAAGGTCGGCCAGAATTGAAATGTAGGCTTGAAGCCCCAACATGTGTCACACACCCTCACTGATGGATATATATAGGTCAACGTTGGAGGTCATTCTCACCATCACTCATCACACATTCTCTCTCATCATCTGATTGGTTCGATCATCATCTTGGAGGCTTTTCTTCTCTCACACGTGGGAAAAACGCAACAAGGATTTTTTGGTTTTGACCTAGGGTTTCAGCGCAGATTTGACCAACGTTGACTTTGGTCAACACATGGTCAAACTGACCCCAAACTCTCCCAAAATTCTTATTTCTGCAGTCTGCATTTTTTGGCATAGAAATCGATGCTGGACGTTGACTTTGACCAGGTTGTGTTGACTTTTGTTGTTGTTGTTTTTGCATTGACCGTTGACTAGATAGCGTTGACTTTTGTTGACTTTGGGTTGACCATTGTAGAGATGTCCGAGAGGGTTGTGTGACACATTCTGGTTGGCTGACCGTGTAAAGACTTTGTTGGTTGAAGCATCCTATTGACCACCGTAACACACCACAACACATATATTTTGTTGATCAAGTTAAGTGTATTTTTGGCTTGTCTTATGTCGATCTATTGGTATGTTCTATCAGCATTTTACTTTCTTGTTTATGTGATTGTTGTTTGATATTGGGAATAAAAGTAAAATTGCATCAAGCATAGAACATCTACGAAAATTTACAGTTTCGCCATCACATGACATATCACATGTCAATGGGTATGTTATTGTTTAGGACTTTGCATGATACTCATATGATATGGCAACAGAAAGCCTTGTTGCGCTGGCTTCTGTTAGGAGAGTATGGCCACCATACTTGGTATGATGATGATGTGGTGTGGCAGCAATAGGCATTGTTGCGGTGGCTGCTATTGGGAGAGTATGGTTCGAGATTTCACATGTCAATCCATATGTATCTATTTCCTACTTTGCACAGTGTTGAGATGATGCTTAGAGCAAGCAAGGCCATCGGGCCAAGGATTGCAGCATGGAGAGACACAACCTACTCCATGTAGCATGGGTTGGAGAGATAGTTTATGAGTTGGGACTTTCCACTTGGGGAAGGAACCACTACACTTCCCATATCTCATGCAGAGAAGATGCTCTTGGACAGAAGTTGGTTGCCACTTATGGACTCATTGATGAGGAGAGGCATCTAGCTACACAACTGGAGGCCATTCTAGACATTCTAGAGAGGCAGCTATGGAGTTGGGCATTCATAACACATTGGAGTAGATGGGGAAACCTTCCATATGAGGATGCCACTTGGGAGGGAGATGGATTTCTGCAGCATCCACTTTTCCAGTTGCTTGAGGACAAGCAACATTTTGGCGGGGGGGACTGTAATATTCCAAATTTTCCATCAGCTAATTAGAATATTAGAGTTCTTACTTTTCTTATTTAGTTAAGTAAATGAAAGGGTGGAGGGACCCATAAACCCAGTAGATGAATAAAATCCACTTCTATAGTGTGAATGTGGGTTAATTGAGTAGTGGAGTAGTATTATGGAGTAGTGGAGCAGCATAATAATGAAGGAAGAGTGGAGATCATAGAGCAATAATGAAGAAGATGATGGAGATAGTGGAGGAATAAATGTAAGATCATGGAGAAATAATGATGAAGTGATGGAGGAAGTGGTGGATTAAATGCACACCTGACGGAGGAAGTGGAGAGTAATTGCAGCAGTGATGGAGATCATGGAGGACAATGCATTCTTTATGGAGGCTAGTGGCCACGTGTGCAGCGCAGTTATGAGGTGGGCCAAGGCTAGGGAAGGCTCACAACCATAAAAGGAAGATGAGGGCAGCAAAGGAGGGGGTCTGAACTTTTTTGTTGAGTGTCGTAAGATATTTCTTTGCATGCTTCAACTATTTAGCTAAGTCTGCTATGTTGTTTAGCACCGGGTGTTCCCGAGCGGGAATCCCACCCTTACCCACGGGGGACTTCGAGTGCCTACTCTAGGAAGGTCTTCTTGGGTAGCATTCATCATCCGGCAATCAGTGCTACTTTCAGCCACTCTCATCTACACTTCCAACTACATGAATTACGCATTCCTGAACTAGAGCTTGAGAGTTGGAAGGTGGTTCTCAGTACTTCAGCTGAGAAACCTGTGGAGGGATCAGCCCTTCACACTGTGGATCCATTGCAGTCTGCCAGGAGTTTCATTTTCATATCCAGCATCAGGCCATCTATCTACTCTCCTATGCAGCAACATTTCCTACAGGAATTACGTAATCTTGCAATGAGGGTTTGAGGAGAAAAGGAAGTTCCAAGCAACTCAGCTTGGAATCCTGTGAGGGATTAATCCTTCACTTCGGGGATCACTTCAGCAGCCTGAGATCAACATTGTATTATCTATCAACAGCCTACATCATCAACCCTCCTAGACAGCGCAATATTACCCAGCAGTTGCGCATGTAGCAACTGCATATTCAGTGGAGGAGCTAGATCCTAAGTTTCTCGGCTTGGGATCAGGAGAGCGGACCAGCCCTTCCGTTATTGAGTTGAGTGGGTGCTATTGCAGCAGATAGATCATTCTTTCAGCCGCAAATCAGCAGTTGTCTCCAAGGAGTGCGTAACTCAGCCAGCAGGGGTGCAGTGTGCAACCCAAAAAGGGCCGAAATTCCAAACTCAAAATCTGGCCAAACTATTTTTGGGTTTTTCGAGTAGAGTCCGTGGTTAAAATCCCGGATCTTTCTAAGCACTCCAACAACCTCTCGCACATAGATATTTTTCGTAGCAGCAGCAGTTTCCAGCAGTAGCAATTTATACTTTCCAGTGCTAAGTTTCAGTAGTGTATTTCAGGCATCTTGTGGCTTGAGTGCATTCCTTTTGGAGCACTGTGTACTTGCATGGTTGTTGATACACAATGATATGGCTCAAATGTTTCTGCTAATGTTTTAATGTCTTGATGTTATATTCTGGCATTTCCAGCATTTTACAGTTTTGTGCTTACATTCTGGTTATTGCCTTGATTGAAATGTTATAAATGTTCTATATTCTTGTCTTTCCCATTTTGGGATATTACATGATAACACCAAACTTATTTGTTGTGGAGGTACCGAGATATAGCACTAAAACATTTACTGTGATATGTCATCGAAGTTCTGTCTTCTTGGTCTTCACTGTAATCCGCTTTCTATCTCAGAAAATTATGCAGAGAATATCCTTGTGATCTATCTAAACTACACTCTGAGATTATCTGAAATTATTTTTGCAATAAGGTCGAGTTTTTGTACCCTTATCCGATCTCTTTCACCGAACTTTTGTCTCTGTAATTATCATCTGAATTTCAAAGGTGATCGAACTTCTTTTCTGTGGAATAGGACGAACTGCCTATTTATAGTAGTTTGTCCATGTATATTAGCCGACATGACCATATGAAGAGTTGTGTCTCCAATTTACGTGAGCCAAAATGAGTTCTACATTGCATCTTGAAGCAGACTTGAAGAAGGATAACTTGTGCTTGTCTTGGAGGGCTACTTGACAATCATATTGACTTATATACATTTGTAACATGCCCAAGAAGGGTTTTTCATACATGACATTGACTCTCTTTGACTTTTATGACTAGATGACAAATCCTAAAGGCTCACAATGGGAGCCATCTAAAAATAAAATTCCTTGCTCATGAAAGCCATGAGGCAAGCATTGCAATAATAATTTTATTTTTCTTCTTTACATCATTTACATAAAAATCGCAATTCCATGTCATTATGAAGACCAAACCTAGTTACTTTTCAACACTCCCTCTTAACTAGGGAGGTAGTCATAATGGTACTCGGTCATTCTCAATCTGAATAATTTCTCATAAGAAGAATCAGATTGGTGACCCATCTGTATAGCATCATATCAACCAACATTTTCACATAGCAAGGCCTTGACTAACAGCTCTATCTCTCCACGAGATCCAAGCACAATGTTGGTGAGACCAATGATGTATAGACACCCTCATCATTGTCTCTCTCGAAACATACCCCACCCGAGTTCTCAGGGTGTGTTCCACAGTTCCACTAGAACTATTCTTATATTGAATTCCCAGTCCTCAAAGAATATCGGCCCTCAATGACTACTCTTATCTTTGATGCCCTAGTATATCCTCAAAGAGCATCCGATGTCAGATGCTTACCCAATCCTCCATTCTGTCTTCCCAAGTGAAGACAAGAATAATGTGTTTATCTCTCCCTCTTGATTAGGAAGGTATATCTATTCCAAAAAAGTTATGTACTCATTCCTACAAAAGGAATGTACCTAAGCTCCCTATTGGCTTAGGAATTTCCAAGTTTCTTCCAAGTAAGAAACTTGTTTCCAGGCTTGCTCTTAATTAGTGACCTATAACAGCTTCTCAGGTGGAGATGATGGGACAACCAACTGCTTGAAGGACTCCTCCTTACGATGTCATGAACTTCTATTCGTTATCTAGGAGTCTTCATGTTTGGGACTTCTACATAGGGCATCGACCATCCATCACTTTCATTCATGCGTCAGCCATGTCATCATTGGAAAGTGATCCATTGGTCCATATTTGGCATTCCTTCATGCCATGTTGCTTTCTTCATGCCGTGTTTACTTAAGGATCTTTCATCCTACTACATGTGCATCTATGATGGAAAACATCCATAGATCTTCCCTCGACAGCCCTACATAAACTCATCCAGATAAAGGAATGAACATTTAAAATCAACATTACTTTTGTGATGGTCATTCATCATGAAATCGTCTAGTTTGCATCAACATCCTGCATACATTTCGACAAATCTACCAAAGATATATATTGTCAAGGGTCTCTTTTTTTTTTCAGACTTCATCATAGTCTTTATATCTTTCATGGAGATTTCTAGTCAAATATTTCTTGGTCTTTCGGATGTAGATTGCCTTTTCCATGGTTTCATATTCTACGATCTCTTCCTTCCTTTCTTCACACATTTCATTTTCAGGAGCTTCTATTCAGAGTTCCTCAATTGTTGTTAACCACCTCATATTTCATATGACCACATATTACGTTGATTTCATCTAGTGAATGTGTGACCCATGCATTCCTGCATTCCTTGGAGGGAGGAGATCCTTCCCTTTTGATCATGTTCTTAAGCTAGAGCATTGGTTCATGATATTTGTAACCATATGACATGACTTCCATCATACATACCTCATATTTCCTTTGGGTCATCCAAGCTTCTTGCAGTAGTTTCCTTGATTGACAGAGCCTTAATCCCTTGATCTGCTTCACTTTTATGTCATCATACCACCATCCCATGAAAACACTTTCTTTCCCTCATGATCGGTGAACCTTTCAGTGAATATTCCATCAAATAATCTTGAGGATCTGAATATCCCCATCAGCAGATGTTTCCTTTGACAATGTATGATGAACCTTGTACTAGATGACCTTGCCACTTATGTTTCCAATGAGATTTCTACAAGTTATATCCCTGACTTCCATAGATTCTAACCATCTTTCATGATTTTCTATGATGATGTCCCGAGCTCTTGTTCCCAATGCTTCTATGATCCTTGATGCATCCTATTTAGTGAATCACGATATCCATATCTTACAATAGAAGACTTAGGAATTTGAAAAGAACTAAGGTGAGGAAGACTATCTTAGTCATAGTAGAGATCTCTTACTTCCTCTACCTTGGACTTCTTTTCAGCTTCCTCCACTTCTTCAGTGATATGAGCTTCTTCTCTTTTTCTTTTGTTATTGTCCTTCTTGATCTTAGGACAGTCTCTTTTGTAGTGTCCATATTCGTGACACCCATAACATTGGATTTTAGCCATGTTTTTTTTCTTTTTCTGAGGACCAAACTTTCCAAATTGTCCCTTTCTTCTTGTCATTACAGCATAAGCTTGATTTTTCTCACCTGATCCCACATTAGATTTGGCTTTTAGTCTAGATTCTTCAATCTTGCATAGTGACCATAGATCCTGGAATGGAGTAGCTTCTTTCTTCCCATAAATACTTGAAGTAAATTACCCCACTCCTCCGGTAGTGCATTTAATACCAATGTAATCGCTTCACTATCAGACATGATTTCTCCTAATTCTTGTAGTTGATCCTGGATCTCAGATATCCTCATAAAGTATGAGGCTCTTCCATCTTCCTTAGACATCTTCAACCTGTACAGTTCTTGTCTTAATGAGATGACTTCTTCATCGGTGCTTACGGAATACTCCTCTACCAGTTTGTCATAGATTCCTTTTGAAGTTTTGAGCTTAGATACATATGGGATGAGGGTATCCTTCATAGATTCTATGAGAATCCTTTGAGCCCTAACTTCCCATTTCATATACTTTGCAAGTTCTTGAGCATCTTCTTCTCTTGGTTTGGTGATAGATCCTTTGACATGACCCATGACCTCATTTTCAATGAGATTTGGATCTTTCCTTTTCTTCCATGCAAGATAGTTTGAAGCCCCAACCAATTTGTTGCTCTCCTTGCAAAAAGACATTTTGACAAATTCAGTTAAGATCATATACTTACTTGATAGGATGGTCCTTTCTCCTTGCTTCCTCCTTGATGTTGATGATGATATAGAGAATAGAAAACTTCTCTTAGTTGAAGATAGTTTTCTTCCATAATGGTCCTTGATCTCACAAAGAGGGAGATCCCTTTTGATGGTGAAGTCTTGTTGATGAAGATCAGTGATGACTTCATGTTTCAACGAGAGAGAGTCTTGATAACACCGCTTTTTGATCTAGCTTGCTTTGGATTAATAGTCTTTTAACTTGATTCGTAGATCTCTTCGACTTGAGTAGATGTAGGGTTTTGGCCTTCTTGTCTTGATGATGATCCCAATACTTTTTTTAAGACTTCTTTGATCTAGGGTTATGATACTTCCTTTGACTTCAAGATGATCTTTGCTTTGATACCTTCCTTGAGATTTGATCCTTGAGTGTCCCTTGATTAGATGCCCTTCTTTGTCTTAGTCACCTTAGCTTTGATACCATGTTGAGAAATCTAGGGCAAAGATATTAAGTGATTTTTCTTTAATTAGTAGTTGCTTGTGAGAGATTTTTACTTCTTTAGATTATGATCTTCCTTTACATAGGTTATCAATGTTCTTCTTCATCAAACAACTACCAATGCATCAACATAAATAGACAAGAGACAGAATGTAGGCTATTAGCCGGGGCCAAAACCTCTCACTCTTTGAGAGGAAAACTGTTAAATTTGGACAACTAGGTCCAAACTCCATGTTGTGATGCATGGATTAAGAGGCTAATATTTTTGTTGGATTCCTCTTTCGGAGAGGTGTAAAATCCATATAAAATATATCTTAATCCGATGAGTAGAACATTTATTTTGAATTTATTATTTATAATAAATTATATGTCTTAGTCGGCCTTAAGGTTTCACACCCCACGCCGACGGATGTGTCACACACCCCAATGATGGGTATAATGAGGCTTAGGAAGTTGGAAACATTTCACAACAACTCAACACACATCTTCTTCTCTCATGTCGATTTAGTACGAGCTCCTTGGGAGGGGACATTTCCAGCCCACACGTGTGAAAGAAGGACGAATTTACGTACGGCCAAAGAGGAAGGACGAATTTCTGTACGACGAAGGGAAAGGACGAATTTACTTGACTAAGGGTTTTGCGGGGAAGTTTGACAGTGATTGACTTTGGTCAACGCATGGTCGAAAAGGGCGAAAATTGTTGGAGAGTTTCGATTTTAAGAGAGGCCGTACACATTAGCGCGGAAATCGAGGTCAAGGGTTGACCAAGCTTGTTGTTGCGTTGACTTTTAGCTTGCTTTGCCCTGCGTTGACTTTTACGGGCCAGGCGTTGACTTTTGAAGTTGACTTGGGTTGACTCGGTTCTTGGGATGGAGGATTGTTGTGACACATTACGGGTTGGGCGATCAAGGAGACTTTCTTCCCGAGTTGAAGCATCCACGTCGGCAGCAGTAACGCCTCATCATTTTTACGTTTACGGTTGTCTTCTATAAGATCCACTTATATGTTCTATCGGCATTTTACTTAACTATTTGTGTGATTCTTTGGTAGAAAAGTAAAGTTGCTTCAAGCATAGAACATCTACAAAAATTTACATGGTATCGGAGGTGAGGCGAAGACAAGCCCTATCTTTAGCAATCACCATCGGAGGAAATGGGTTCCACGAGTTTGAATTCCAAGGAGAATGACAAAGTCGTGGAAGGGATGACTTCCATGCACGGAAGATGATATTAGATCTCAAATTGGAAGACCATGATCTCTTGGATCATGTCTTGGGTAAAGATTCAAGAACCTCCATCCAATGCCACCGCCTCTTTAAAAACAAGTATAAGAAGGGAGATCAAAGCAAAGGCGATGATCGGGGAAATCCATACATAAGAGGTACGGTTGCCTATATGCGAGCTAGGCACATCCGAGGAGATGTATGACAAATTGATCACGATGTTCAAAGTAAACAATGTGAACGAAGTGCTATTCCTCAAGAATAAATTGAAAAATATGAAGAAGAGGCGGGGATGAAGTATGTTCAAACTTACTTTAAATTGACGAAATAAAAGACAATCTGTGGTATTGGGGAGACAAAAGGCCGGTACGTGAGATGGTTCACCACCGCACTTGGAGGACTCCCATATGGATAGCCAATGCCACTACCATTCTCAATAATAATACCATTCCTAACTGACGAGCTTCTGTCTAGATGTATGCAGAAGAAACAAGAATGAAAGATTCGATAATGACGGAAATGCTGCTTATGGTGCTCATTCTCGAAGAAGAACTACGGTGGTCCTAAGGACAAAGGAAGAACAAGGACTCAAGAAAAAGAAGGGTAAGTGTTTCACTTGCCATAGGCACAGTCACTATCTTTAGAGAATGTCCCTTCAAGAAGGATTCTCCCGATAGTGATGATAACAACAACAACGAAGGAATGGGAATCGAAGAAACGATAGATCTAAAGGAAAGAGGAAGGCTCCCTCGGTGGAAACAATCGAAGCCTTCGAGAAAAGGTCTAGAAACTCCAAGTATGAGGAGTCTAACGGCGGTGATAAAAAAAGTAGGTATATTCTTGTATACACACTCTCTACGCTGCATCTCGACGACAACATGGATGTACGGCGTGGATGAGTGGTGCCTCGAGACACATCCAGTTTCAAGGAAGCACTCTCTAACATGGTTGAGAGGGATACCAATCTGAAAATTATCCTTGGAGATAATGCCACGTATCCCATGAAAGGGACAAGGGCTGTGACCCTCCACTTGTCTCAAGAAAAGTCCTACGTTTGCAAGATGTACTCTATGTACCAAAATTGAAGAAGAACCTTGTGTCTGTATCGGCCATGGAAGACAAAGGGTTCGATGTAACATTCTGCGATGGAAAGGTGCTCATGTGGAAGAAGAGCTTCAAGGAAGCTATCTCGATTGGTTTTAGAGTTGGTACATACCGGGTTGGAGGAAGTCGGCGGGAGCAATGACTTGTATGATACTATCCAGACAAACCGAACTATGGCACGAAGGTTTGGACACCATCATTGCAAGGCCCTTCTCGAAGCAAGGAAGGTGGTGACGGGGATGCACGACTTTGGAAATAATCATGAAGGTGTATGTAAGGGGAAATTTTGTCTTTCGAAGGAAAGCATACAAGGGGACCTTTCCCCTCAAGTGTCTAAAAAGACATTTGATATTTTGCAAGCTAGTCCCATTCGATCTATACGTATGTTACCGTGACATCTACCCTAGGAGGATGTTCCTACTACATGACATTCAGCAGCTTTTCTCGCAAAGCCCTGGATATACTTCTTGAAGAAGAAGGTTGAGGCTTTCATGTGGTTCCCGTACCTTCAAACCCTTGGTGGAAAATATGGCCAGGAAGAAGGTCAAGATTTTGAGGAATGAGCAATGGCCTTTTGAATATGAGTCAAATGAGTTCAAAGACTTTTGCGGCGGCATCAAGAGGGGAGACCTCTTGCATATATACGAGCGAGAATGGTGTTCTTTGAACGCAAGAATAGGACTATTGTGGAAGCGCATGCCATGCTATGTGACCGAGGTCTCTAGAAGTTTCTATGGGGGAGAAGAAGTTTGCAAATGCGTGTGTACATTCAAAACCGATGCCCTCATTCCGCTCTGTGCTCCAAAACTCACGAAGGGTTTTCCTTTGGTAAACGTATCTCATTTTAGAATTTTTTGGATGTCTGTTTATTTTCATGTGCCGAAAGAAAAAGAGAAATGGGCCGGATATGCAGGAAGAAAGAATGTTTATGGGCTACGGTGAGACTTCTAAGGCCTATAAGTCTATGTACCTGGTCAAGGGAAGTAGAGATATGCCATGATGTCACTTTTGACGAAGATGCTTCCACACAGAAGAAAGTAGTAGATCTTCCAAGATCGAAGAAAATCATGAAGAAAGGCCTGGAAATCCAAGAAGAACGCGAGAGGATGAGACAATGCACATTGAAGGACCAATGGACCCTATTGATCCATCTCCTTCAACTTCCAGGAAAGAGACCATCATGGCTCGGAAGATACCCTCGAAGATCTTGGGGGACATGCGCACGAGGGGACATTCGAAAACAAGAAGGCGTGATACCAAGGGTATCTAGGCGCCATGAGTACTATTGTACGATCCCCGGAACTTGGATCTTTTGAGGAAGTTGTAAAGCATCAAGTACGGAAGGATGCTATGCACGAAGAATATGAGTCCATAATGAAGAATGATGTACGGGATGTGGCTCCAGGGCAAGAAGGACAAATCGATTGTCACCGCAAAATGGCTCTACAAGATCAAACATGGATGCGATGGGAGTCTTTGAAAAGTTCAAGGCAAGATTTGTTGCCGAAGTGGCTTCTCTCAAAGGGAAGGAATAGACTATGATGACATATTTGCACATTTGACGATATACCACCATTCGATCAATCATAGCCCTTGCTTTGCTACGCAAGGATGGAGTCTTCATCGGATGGATGTCAAGACCGCTTTTACGCATGGTGCAATAAAGGAAGAGGTGTATGTAGAACAACCTCACAGGATTTGAAGTTCGAGGATCGAGACACTCATGTACGAGGTTGAAGAAAGCCCTCTATGGGTTAAAGCGAAGCACCCCGGAGCTTGGTGGGAAGGGATGGATAGTTACTTGATGAGCAGGCTTCACTCGAAGGAAATGTGTTGATCGAACCTTTACTTCAAGGTTGTGCGAGAGAAGCCTCTCATTCTAGTGCTATATGTGGATGACCTCTTCTACGGCAGTCTTGACCCTCTCATTCATCAATGCCAGAGGAGCTGTTCTTCCGAGTTCGAGATGAAGGACCTAGGACGTGCACACTACTTCCTGGGCACAGGTACGGCGAGAGACACGGAGAGATTTTCCTTTCCTAAGGGAAAATACATTGTGAAGCTTCTGGAAAGATTTGGAATGGTGGACTGTAAGTCCGTGTCGACACCGATGGAACTCAACTTTAAGAAGTTGAGTGGCAGCGCTGCTGGGCCTATCTTGGCCAATCCTACTGAGTATCGTCAGCTCATAGGAGCTTTGATGTTCTTAGTGAACACCCGACCGGATATATGTTTTGCAGTGAACACTTTGAGTCAACAGATGGTTGAGCCTCATCATTTTCACTGGGTTGGTGCTAAGAATCTTCTGAGATATCTTCGGGGCACGATAAACCATGTAGGGTCTAGCGCGAGTCTTGACCTCCCGTGGATATCTTTTGATGCCGGTGGGGCTGGCGGTGGTGGATCGTAGGCTTACATGCGGGATCTTGCTTCAATCTTATTCCTTGATCATGGATGAGCAGGTAGCAGAAGTCGGTGGCTTTGAGCACCGCTGAGGCCGAATACATTGCAGCAAGTATGGCCTGTTGTGAAGCAGGTTGGTTGCGAAAGCTCTTTAGTGAGCTGTTTGGACATGTGCTAGATACCACTGTGATACTCTGTGATAACCAGAGTGGGATTCGTATGACTGAGAATCCTGTGTTCCACGACAGATCCAAGCATATTGATATCAGGTACCACTTTATCCGGGATATGGTACAGCGAGGCGCCGTAAGGCTCGATCATATAGGAACTGATGAGCAGGTCGCGTATATTCTCACTAAGCCCCTGGGGAAGGTCAAGTTCCTAACCTTCCGTGAGAGTCTTGGTGTCGTGGAAAGACCCTATGATGTGGGTCCTGTTGGACGATGAGCTCTGGGAGCTCTGGGGGGCTTTGGGGATAGCTTCTCGGAGCTATAAACACTCATAATGCTTCTGCCCCACCCTTGTGATTATTGAGCTGGTTCGCCTCTCATTTATCTGTGCCCCGTATGCATCCTACCCATTGAGTTCAGGGCTCATGGGAAGTACCTCTCATTTGGCCAATGAGGTGGGAAAACTAGAGACCCATATCAGTAGCAAATCTTGATAGAATCATCGGAGATTGCTAGGTACTCTCTATCACAGGATGGCGGTCCAACCACTTGATCTGGGATCAAGTTTAGTGAGGTCTGGGACCTCTGCCTGACTTCGGGTCAGATGAACCAACCTTGGGTTGGTTGGATACTCTTCATGAGTTTGATAGAGGTTTTGAACCTCTGGACTGATTATGTCAGTCGGAGGATGATGTCCTTGTGACTGACCCACTTCTGTTCTGAAATAAAGAGGCCAGCAAAGCAAGTTACGGCGGGATGACGCACGATGTTTGATTGCACTGGTGGATGGAGTTCTCCCTAGTTGAGAGGAGTGTTAAATTTGGAAAACTAGGTCCAAACTCCATCTTGTGATGCTCAGATGAAGATTCCAATATTTGTATTGGATTCCTCTTTCGGAGAGGTGTAAAATCGATATAAAATTGATTTTAAACTGATGAGCAGAACATTTATTTTGAATTTATTATTTATAATAAATTTAAGTGCAGGTCGGCCTTAAGGTTTTACACCCCCAACAGATGTGTCACACACCTCAATGATGGATATAAATACGGTCAACGTTGGAGAGCTTTTCACTCATCTCAACACACATCTTCTTCTCTCATCTGATTTAGTACGAGCTCCTTGGAGGACATTTCCAGCCCACACGTGTGAAGAAGAAGGATGAATTTCTGTACGGCCAAGAGGAAGGACGAATTTCTGCAGCTAGGGTTTTGCAGGAATTTTGACCAGCGTTGACTTTGGTCAACGCATGGTCCGAAAGGGCTGAAAATTGTTGGAGAGTTCGATTTTAAGAGGCCATACACATTGGCGCAGAAATCGAGGTCAAAGGGTTGACCAAACTGTTGCTGCGTTGACTTTTACCTTGCTGCCCTGCGTTGACTTTTCTGGACAGCGTTGACTTTTCTGGAGTTGACTTGGGTTGACTCGGTTGCTGATTGGAGGATTGTTGTGACACATTCTGGGTTGGCTGATCAAGGAGACTTTTCTGGTTGAAGCATCCTGTTGACCGCCGTAATGCACCATCACATTTTTCTGTTTCTAGTTTGTCTTCTATAAGATCCACTTATATGTTCTATCAGCATTTTACTTAACTATTTGTGTGATTGCTGGAAGAAAAGTAAAGTTGCTTCAAGCATAGAACATCTACAAAAATTTACACCGAACAAATTCTTCTTATAAAGATTCCAATTGACGAATACCAAGACCACGACCCTTGACCTATTTGCCACTTCAAGACCCAGACACAAGTTCTCTTAACAATCAACATTTTGCTCCTTTCCTCTTCTCGATTACTCTTCCACTTCAACCTTCTTAGCACCGAGACACTATCATCACTGAGATCATCTTACTGTGGTAGTACTGAGATCTTATTCACTATGGTAGCACCGAGATCCTTTTGTTGTGATAGCACCGAAATCCTTTCGCTATGGTAGCACCACAATCCTCTCACTGTAGTAGCTTTGAACCCTTATCACTATGATAGCACCAAACTTATTTGTTGTGGAGGTACTGAGATATAGCACTGAAACATTTACTGTTATATATCACCGAAGTTTTGCCTTCTTGGTCTTCACTGTAATCCACTTTCTATCTTAGAAAATTATGCAAAGAATATCCTTGTGATCTATCCGAACTACGCTCTGAGATTATCCAAAATTCTTTCTGCAATAAGGTCGAGTTTCTGTACCCCTTATCCGAGCTCTTTCACGGAACTTTTGTCTCTACAATTACCATCCGAATTTTAGAGGTGATCGAACTACTTTTCTGTGGAATAGGTCGAGCTGCCTATTTATAGTAGTTTGTCCATGTATATTAGCCGACACGACCATATGAAGAGTCGTTTCTCCAATTTAGGTGAGTCGACATGAGTTCTACATTTCATCTTGGAGCCGACTTGAAGAAGGATAACTTGTGCTTGTCTTGGAGGGCTACTTGACAATCCTATTGACTTATATACATTTGTAACATGCCCAAGAAGGGTTCTTCATACATGAAATCAACTCTATTTGACTTTTATGACTAAATGACAAATCCTAAAGGCTCACAATGGGAGCCATCTAAAAATAAAATTCCTTGCTCATGAAACCCATGAGGCAAGCATTACAATAATAATTTTATTTTTCTTCTTTATATCATTTACATAAAAATCACAAATACATGTCATTATGAAGACCAAACCTAGTTACTTTTCAACAATTTGACCCACAGAAGAGGCTATACATAGAAGTGCAGTTCGATTCATTTGGAGCATCACTCACACAAGTTTGATATACAAGTGTGAACTTGCATGAGAAGGAGAAGAAGAAGCTAAAAAGTGTGAAATTGCAGGAGAAGGAGAAGAAATGCAAAGATGGACAAGATCAAAGTTTTTGGGCCATCTATCTCTCACACCCGCGAAGTTACTAGGCAATTGCAAAAGGTCGAAATTCAGAAATTTACTACAAGTCAAAGTTTTGTTGCAAGAGGTCGAAATTCTGTTGTTGCAGGATCGAAGTTCTAGGTCGAAGCTGCTACTGGAAGCTTATCATCTGAGGAGGAAAGGAAGGGCTACATTGGTGATTGGAGGAAGTCTGTGTCTAGGTCAAAGAGTCTTGGATTATCTCATTTTGTCTTGTGAAACTACTGAAGGAAGAGGTTTGACTGGGTTTTCCCCTCATTGGGGTTTTGCCCTAGCTGTGCGCTTATATCTTCTATCTCTTGTTCTTGTGATGTTCATACAGATATAATTTGGTAATTGCTTGATGAAATATAATCTAATAAAGAAGTAAAAGAGGCCAACATATTTCACAAGTAATTATCAAGAAAGAGGAATCAAACCCTAATTCTACTAGCATTGATTTCTCAATAGGTGTCCTCACACTCTTTGGGCTAGTAGATCTATAAATTTTGTATATATTTCTAACTGATTTTGTACATATATTTCTCTTGTATATAGATTTTGTATTTCCTCTCTATATTTTTGCAGATCTGAAAAAAGGAGCAAGGGTTTGTGGCTTGGAGAATTTTCTTGAATATCTTTCTTGCAGGTGGAAGCTTGAGGATCAAAAGCACAAATTATTTTTTGAAGCCAAAACCTCACTTGTTCGTTGATCAAACCCTCTCCTCTCTTTATCTATCAGTGCAAATCCTAGAAGGCTAGGGTTTCAGGGCTATTTCAAGTTCGATTTTTTTTAAGAGATTCATCATTTGAAGCTTGGAAAATCAGATCGATTTTTTTTTTGGAGAAGCCATCTTCATTTTTTGAAGCAAGATCGAAATTGTTTTTGGGAACCATCCTCATTTTTTAGGCCAACTATAAAGGATATCTCCTCCTCTTGTGCAAAGTTTCCTTTCTCCTCGGACATCTAGCTGCTCAAGTGAAATTTTTTTGAAGAGAGCGACTTTTCTTGGAGAATTTCCTTTTTATTTTCATCACAAATTTTGTAAATGATTTTGTTATTTCTCGAGGAAGGGTATTAGCTCATTGAAGTTCATTTCTTCGTAAGCCCTCCTCTAGATCTAAGCCCTCTCTTCTCTCTAAGAGGGTTTCAATTTGTAACCTAATAAAAGAGAATTTTTCTTGAGGGAGCTTAGGTTTTTTCCCTTTGGTATCCCCATCTCCTCATTTGGTAGGAGGACCTCTTTGATAGCTAGTCATTAACTTGTTTCATTTCTTTTGCTAGCTTAGTCATTAGATCTAATCTCTATCTTTGTTCATTTTGCATTGTTAGTTTAGTTTAGATTAGTTTTCTCACTCATTTCATTATCTAGTTGCATTAGCATTTCTAGATCTAATTTCATTCGGCAAGTAATTTAATCACTCATCATTAGCTTGAAATAGTTTGCTTTGGGTTTCATTGAAGAGTTTGGTTAACTACTTGTCTCTTGATCTAATTGGCATATTCATTAAAGTTGTTTATCTCATATTCATTGATCTAATTCGCTTTGCTTCATTGAGTAATTTTTGCTTGCTTGATTCATCATTGGTATAAGCTCATCTCATATTAATATCATAATTTGTGCTCAAAGTGTTAATTGCTAATTTGATCATGTAAGTGGAATGGTATTTTTCTATCGATAAACCTTAAGATATTTCACTCTTGAAGCATTTCATTCTAATTGTATCTCACTCGAACCAATTAAGAATTTGCATTTTAGATTTAGTTTGAATATTGCACTCTCTAAATTGACCTCCAAGCATAAGCTTGGTTGATAGAAAGTTAGGACAAACATCCCTAACTGTCATTCATCTTCGTAAATTTGAATTTGGAGGAAAGGTTAAAATGTGTGATCTCGCCCACTTGGTGTGGACCAGTCGGTGATGGGGTGCACTCTTATGGCACTTCATCTGCAAGGTCACCGGTTCGAAACCTGTGGGTGGGATGGGAGGAGAAAAAATGGAAACATTAGGATTAGTCTAATACAAAAACAAAAATGTGTGACCTCACAGTTCTCTTGTGGTCGAGCTCTTGTAGGGACGAAGGCACACACGTTGCACTGAAGTCCTAAGGGAGTATCTGTAATGAGACCTTAGCCTTCTCACTTAGCCTTCTTGAAACAACCTTTGTCCTTACCAAGTTGAAGGAGTTGAGGGGAAGTCAAACCTTAGATTAGGCATTAAATAAAATTTATCAAGACCACTTGTTTCACACACTCACTAATAACATTTTTCATTTTTCATATCAATTGATTATTGTACAATTTGGATTGTTAGCTTATGATTCACTTGTAAACATTGTGTATTCTTGTACTTGCTTATTTCATTTTCATGTGCTCATGATAATTGTCTCTTGATGTTATATCTTACTTGAGCATCTCTTTTAAAAGTACAAGCTTTCTTCTATTGCAAGATCCATTTTTATCTTGTTGCTCATATCTTTAAGTTGTATATTATCTATTGTGGTTTTGATTCATTAACAATCGTTTTGCAGCGTTGCTATTCTTGTAACTTGAAAGATCATTTTTTATTTGCAAGTACCATAATTTACCCTTTCAGCATATATTTCTTGCAAGCATTCATTTGGAACTGGTCTAATCATTATTTGCATTGCAGGATATCTTATGAACATAATTGATTTATCTAAATTGTGTAGAAATTTTAAGACCCACTCCGGCTTTCAGTTTCTCCTTATTTATCCCATATAGTTAAATGCCCATTCCCATAACCATACATTCAACAAGCTAGGAAAATAAATATTTTCTGAAAACACAAATTTTGGAAATTTCAAATGCTGGAAATTGCAGAAATAATTTCAGCCACACATAAAAAATGACATGCTGATTTTTGGTCAAGATGACCCTGGAAAAACCCCCTACAACTCTTGGGGAAAACCAGTTCGAAAGCTCTTCTTTATTTCTGAATATAGTTTTTACAATGAGACAGAAATTACAGCAAAAATTCCAACAACTTAACAAATGTACTTATCTCGATTTTCGTGCTTATACCCCACCTTGGAAAACGTGTCGAACAATAAACTAACAAAACAGAAATTTTACAGCATTAGTTACAGCATTAAATGCTGATTGTACTCCTCGATTTTTGTGCCCAGCTGTACGGACTGTACGGAAGGTACAATAGTACCTCCTCAATTGTTGTGCCTCTTTCTGCCTCGAAAAATGCATTGTTGCTGCTGTACAGCTGTTGTACGGATTTCCTTGAAATCTGTGCCACCAAAAAGCAGTACCTCTCCTCGATTTTCATGCACAAAATCTGCCCAGAAAACTGTGTTGAAGCTGCTGTACGAATTCCTAGAAAACTTTGCCTCCTTCCTCGAAAAATGTGCCACACTCTTGCTGTACGGATTTCTGCCTTGGGAACTGTGCCTCTTTGTTGTTGTACAGATTTGTTGAATTCTCTAGCTGCTGCCCTCCTTCTCCTCACTGCTCAGAAATTTCTCCCTTGCTTTCTCTTCTCTTCTCTCAATCTGCTCATGAAAGAATCAATGACCTTTTCCTCTATTTTCCTCTTTTAACCTAAACCTAAGTGACTTTTGGGGAATCCCTAAATCCAATAGCTGAGATAGCTTTAGATCTTGGGCTAAGATTAAATGTGCATTTAATTCTCACTTTCTATTTTTTAATTCACCCCACTTTAATAAAGACCCTCTTAGTCATTTATTTCCAAAGTCACTTTTCACTTTCTAATTTCATATTGACTTTATTAAAGTCATTTTAAAATTAGACTTAGTAACTTTATCACTTAAAGTCATTTTTAAATTAGATTTGACTTTATAACTTATAAAGTCACTTTAGGAGAAAAAGTGAAATACATTTGGACACTTTTCCCTAGGCCAAAGATCAAAGCCTTAGGGAACCGCCTGTCCTCCGGTAACCAAATTTCAACACTCCCTCTTACCGAGGAAGGTGTTCCTCACCACACCCATCTTGTCTCGGAAGTAGACATGCTTGCTCCATGGTAAGGCTTTGGTAAATATATCTGCTACCTGCTCATCTGTGGGAATATACTCAAGCTTCACATCTCCCTTCTGAACATAGTCTCTAATGAAATGATATATGATACCGATATGCTTTGACCTGTCATGAAATACTGGATTCTCCGTGAGTTTAATGCAACTCTGATTATCACAGTAAATCACTAAAGGTCTCAACGGCTAACCAAATAAGCCAAACAACATCTTGTGAAGCCATATGGCCTCACAACTAGCTAGATTGGCTGCCATGTACTCTGCTTCCGCTGAACTCAATGCTACTGACTGCTGCTTTCAACTGAACCACGACACAACTGCCGAACCCAACCCAAAACAGCACCCTGAAGTGCTCTTCCTATCAAAAGCACAACCTGCCCAATCAGAATCAGTGTAACCTGCTAATCTCACTCCATCTCCCTACCTATAATATAGACCATACTCCACTGTACCCTGCAAGTACCGCAAAATGTGTTTTGCAGCAACCCAGTGCACTCTCCTGGGCTCACATATGAACTAGCTCATCGTGTTGACTGCAAAACATATATCTGGTCTAGTGTTGACCAAATACATCAAGGAACCAATCAGCTGTCTATACAATGTGGGATCCACCAACTCGGAATCTGAAGCGTGAAGCTTCTTCCAGTTGGTGATCATAGGTGTCGACATGGGTCTACAATCCTCCATGTGGAATCTGCTAAGGATGTCCACAATATACTTCCCCTGTCCCAGGAAGAAATGCCCCTCCTCCTGCCACACCTCCAAACCCAAAAAGTAATGCATCAAGCCAATGTCCTTCATCTCGAACTCCGACGCAAGATCTCTCTTATAGCTCTCTCTGAGTCTCTCTGCACCCGTAATGACCAAGTCATCCACATACAGCACCAGAATGAGAGGCTCCTCACCTATCACAATAAAGTATAGGTTTGGATCTGCATCACTCTTTGTGAAACCCATCTCCTGCAAGTATGGATCAATCCTGGAGTACCAAGCTCTGGGAGCTTGCTTCAGGCCATAAAGGGCCTTCTTCAGTCTGCATACATGGGACTCTTTCCCATGCGCCTCAAAGCCCTGTGGCTGCTCAATGTACACCTCCTTTCGTATGAAGCCATTGAGAAATGCAGTCTTCACATCCATCTGGTGGATCTTCCAACCCATCTCTGCTACTATCGATATAATGGAGCGAATGGAAGTATATCGAACCACGGGAGCGAAGGTCTCCTCATAATCTACTCCCTCTACCTGGGAGAACCCTCTAGCCACAAACCTTGCCTTGAATTTCTCAATGCTGCCATCTGCAGCGTGCTTTACCTTGTAAATCCATCTGGAAGTAACCACGGATTTTCCCTCGGGCCTCGCCACCACCTCCCAATCATCATTCTTCATGATAGAAGAATACTCCTCCTGCATGGCCTCTCTCCAGACCTGCTGACTAGCTGCCTCCTCATAGCTAGAAGGCTCAGAGTTAATGATGTTGGCAACCATTGCCATATAGCTACAGAACCGCTTAGGTGGTCTGCTCTCTCTAGCCGGTCTCTTCAGCCCAGCAACAGATGTGGCCTCTCTCAAGGTATCCTGAAGCCACTTGGGCTTCCTCTTCCCTAAGCACACTTCTCCCACCAAAGAATGAAACTCCTCATCCTCATCAAGAGCCTGAACTCCTGAATATCTGTCTACTGTCCTCCTACTTGAACCTGAACCTGTAGATGCTGAAGTACCGTGTGAACTATCCATTAGTGGACTACCTAATGAACTGCCCTGCGGACTGCTCTGCATGCTGCCCGAACACCACCCCTCTGACTCTGCGAGCCACTGCTCACTGATGGACCTGACACCGTAATCGATGTACCTCCTGATCCCTGTGCCTAACTCAGCTGCTCTTGAGGGTCTGGTTGATCCAGATACTCTAACTCCCGTGACCTCCTGAAAGCCCTGTCCTCCTCGAACTTCACATCCAGCCTGACAACAACTCTCCTCTGTGCAAGAATATAAATCCAAAAGGCTTTCGAGGTCTCACTGTAGCCCACAAAGATACCCTTCTCTGCGGTGGGCTCTAGCTTGGTCCTCTGCTCCTTGGGTTCGTATGAGTATGCAATACACCCAAAGATATGAAAATGACCAATATTAGGCTTCTTCCCAGAAAAAACCTCCTCCGGAGTCACATGCCCCAAGGCACAATGTGGACTCCTATTCTGCAAATATACAGCAGTGTTGCAGGCCTCTGCCCACAAAAACAACGGTAACCCCTGATCATGTAGCATGGCTTTGGCAGCCCCTCCGATGGATCTGTTCTTCCTCTCTGCAACCCCATTCTGTTGGGGGTTGTAAGGAACTGTGAACTCCCTCCTGATGCCTGCCTCTGCACAATAATCAACAAACTCGCCAAGGGTGTACTCCCCTCCATTGTCCAACCTGACGGACATGATATTCCGACCTGTCTGAGTCTCCACAAGAGCTCTGAACTCCTGAAACCGCTTGAAGACCTCACTATTGATCTTCAAGAATAAATCCAGGTCCCCCTAGAGTGATCATCATTGAATAAAACATAGTTCTCATATCCACTCAAGGAAACATGAGACATCCTACCGCTCACATCAGTATGAATCAAATCAAGTATCCCAATCGATCTGTTGTCACTGCTGGGAAAAGAGGATTTGGCAAACTTACCCATAGCACATCCTCTCCATGTATCTAAGTGATCAAAATTGAAATATGGCACACCTGTAGTGATCTCCCGCAATGTCCTCAAGGCTCCATGATACATGTGCCCCAACCTGTGGTGCCAAATCTCGCACAGCTTTGAACTACTAGCTCTACTGCCGATACTACTGCTCAATGCCAAAAGGGGCTGAAACGCAAACTTGTACACCTTTGCATGGCGTACACCAATCACTCTAGCTGAATCAGCTGGAGCACCCCTGGGATATATCAGCACCTGTCCTCTCTTGAACAATACCTCATACCCTCTGTCCTCCAATGTTGAGACAGATATAAGGTTCTTCTTCATCCTTGGCACATATAGAACATTCGACACTTTCAATGGAGGTTTGGGTTCCCTATCAAATGTCAATGTCCCCACACCAACTGCTCTAACAATGTTGTTGTCTCCGAGTACTACCTCTATATCAGTGCCACTCTCTGAAAGCTCTGAGAAGTACTCACGGACTCCTGTCATATGACGTGAAGTCCCACTGTCAACATACAAAATACCTGAAGATGCTCCGCTAGTGGAGGGAAATGCACACTCCCTCTCAACCTCCGTGGCAGGTGATCCTGCACTAGTGGACTCACAAGCAATGAACCCAAACTCCCAGTCAAAGCTCTCCGAAAAGTCCTCTATCTCTACTGATGCTGCCATGGTCTTGTTCTTCCCCTTCTTCTTCTTCTCCGGACACACAACTGCATAATGTCCCATCCTCTGACAATTCCAACACTTCACCTTGGAATAGTCCTTCTCCTTGTTCACCTGTTGCTTCCCTTTACCTTTGCCTTTGCCCCCACCACCACTTGTGGAAGCTTGCTTCTTTCCCTTGCCCTTCTTGCCCCTTGCTACCAGTGCTACATCCTCATCCTCCTCAACTGGTTTGGCTGCACCAAGCTGGTTCTTTTTGATTTCATTCTGTATGCAATCATCCCACAACCTCTCTCAAGTGGGAAGGGTCTCATGTGCAACAATTCCATCAGCAAAACTCAGCCATGAACTAGGAAGGCCATTCACTGCAATCCGCACCAACTCAGTGGATGGAATGACCTCTCCAACTGCTACCAACTCATCTCTCACATTAGTGATCTTTGTGAGGTATGCAGTAGCACTATCTGTCTTTGTCATCTTAATGGCCTTCAGCTTCTCCCTTAGGACCATTTTTTTGTTCTCATTGGTACTCTAGTAGAGATTGGTCAAGGTTGTCTACATCTCATGAGCAAGTCTCTTTCCTCTCACATGAGGAATGCAATGGTCTTTAACACCATCCAGAATCAGTCTCTTACCCTTGTTATTCTTCTTATTAAAGTCTGCCAACTGAACAAGGTCAGTAGGCACATTAACAAGGTGTTGTTGGGTACTCACCATACATTGTAGTTGCTATGCCCATCCAACCTATCCTCCACCCTCAAGCCCAAAGACATGCTTGTTGTCCTAATAAACTGAAAATGACACTGTTGTGGTAAAGGTTATGTTTTCTGTGTGTAAAATCAGCTTGTTGTAATCTTTCTCTTTGCTGTCCCAAACTACACTTTTCAGCAAACTAACTCGAATACCATGTAGAGATTTTAAGACCCACTCCGGTTTTCAGTTTCTCCTTATTTCTCCCATATAGTTAAATGTCCATTCCCATAACCATACATTCAACAAGCTAGGAAAATAAATATTTTCTGAAATCACAAATTCTGGAAATTTCAAATGCTGGAAATTGCAGAAATAAAAACACAGAAATAATTTCAACCACACACGCAGAAAATGACACGTTGATTTTTCGTCAAGATGACCCTGGAAAAACCCCCTACAACTCTTGGGGAAAACCAGTTCGAAAGCTCTTCTTTATTTCTGAATATAGCTTTTACAGTGAAACAGAAATTCCAGCAACTTAACAAATGTACTTATCTCGATTTCCGTGCTTATACCCTGCCTTGGAAAACGTGCCGAACGGTAAACTAACAAAACATAAATTTTACAGCATTAAATGCTCACTGTACTTCTCGATTTTTGTGCCCAGCTGTACGAAAGGTAAAGCAGTACCTCCTCGATTTATGTGCCTCTTTCTGCCTCGAAAAATGCGTTGTTGCTGCTGTACGGCTGCTGTACGGATTTCCTCAAAATCTGTGCCACCAAACAGCAGTACCTCTCCTCGATTTTCTTGCCTAGAATCTGCCCAGAAAACTGTGTTGAAGCTGTTGTACAGATTCCTAGAAAACTGTGCCTCCTTCCTCGAAAAATGTGCCACACTCCTGCTATACAGATTTCTACCTTGGGAACTGTGCCTCTTTACTGTTGTACAGATTTGCTGAAGTCTCTAGCTACTGCCCTCCTTCTCCTCACTGCTCAGAAATTTCTCCCTTGCTTTCTCTACTCTTCTCTCAATCTGCTCATGAAAGAATCAATGACCTTTTCCTCTATTTTCGTCCTTTAACCTAACCCTAAGTGACTTTTGGGAAATCCCTAAATCCAATGGCTGAGATAGCTTTAGATCTAGGGCTGAGATTAAATGTGCATTTAATTCTCACTTTCTATTTTTTAATTCACCCCACTTTAATAAAAACCCTCTTAGTCATTTATTTCCAAAGTCACTTTTCACTTTCTAATTTCACATTGACTTTATTAAAATCACTTTAAAATTAGACTTAGTAACTTTATCACTTAAAGTCACTTTTAAATTAGATTTGACTTTATAACTTATAAAGTCACTTTAGGAGAAAAAGTGAAATACATTTGGACATTTTTCCCTAGGCCAAACTTCCAAAGATCAAAGCCTTAGGGAACCACCTATCCTCCGGTAACCAAATTTCAACAAATTGTTGATTCTTGTATGCTCATAAACATTCACACTTGCTAATTGACCTCTAAATTCAAGTTATATTAAATGGTGATTTCCTTGCCTATTATCTCCTAGGCCTTGTTATCTTTAACAAGCTTACCTTTAGAATCATCTTTAGGGACTGTTGACCACTGGAGTGGCACCTGATGATTATGTGAAGACTCCATGCCCAAGGATGAACCAAAAGACATTTGTATCATCAAATATCATCAATTCAACAAAGTTTTTGAACTCTACTTCTATTTCTCATCATCTTTCTCTTGTACCCAGATTCCACACCCTACGGGGAATTGCTATAAGTGATGCTAGTAATGATGAATTTGAGTCAGTATTGAGTCTGTAAAAGGCCTTGGTAGCTTGGGAACTTGCCAACAAGTGAGTATTACTCTGGGTGGTTTTTTTCACTTGGTTAATTATCATCTCCCTATCAAGACTTAATAATGAATTGAGTTTTTTCCTCCAATTTTACCGCAAAGCCAGAGTATGACTTGATGGTGAGGCCTTGGGTGAGTCCTAGTGTCTAGAGTCAATGTATATTACCATATTAGATCACACAAAAAAATTTGTGGAATTTGGTTAGGTCTAGGTAGTGATTTTAGAATTTTCTAGATTTCCCGCAGGTCAAAAATTACAATAAAAATTGTAATTGAATTGTAATAAGTGTTGCCTAGAAAAATTGTGTGGGCTATGAGTAATCAAAATTACACCTCTCACCCTCAACTTTCTGTTGAAATTTGGTACCGGAGGACAGGTGGTTCCCTAAGGCTTTGATCTTTGGCCTAGGGAAAAGTGTCCAAAAGAATTTAATTTTTCTCCTAAAGTGACTTTATAATTTTTATAAAGTTAAATCTAATTTTAAAGTGACTTTAAGTGATAAAGTTACTAAAGTGACTTTATAAAGTTATAAAGTCAAATCTAATTTAAAAGTGACTTTAAGTGATAAAGTGACTAAAGTCTAATTTTAAAGTGACTTTAATAAAGTCAATGTAAAATTAGAAAGGAAAAGTGACTTTGGAAATAAATGACTAAGTGGGTCTTTATTAAAGTGGGGTGAATTAAAAAATGAAAAGTGAGATTTAAATGAGCATTTAATCTCAGCCCTAGATCTCAATCTATCTCAGCCATTGGATTTAGGGATTCCCCAAAAGTCACTTAGGGTTAGGTTAAAGGAGGAAAAGGAGGAAAAGGTCATTCATTCTTTCATGAGCGGATTGAGAGAGGAGGAGAGGGAGCTGAAGAGTGATTTCTGAGCAGAGGGAGAGCAGCAAGGCAGCACAGCAAGTCCGTACAGCAAGAGAGCACACTTCCCAAGGCTGGAAAATCCGTACAGCAGAGTTTATTGGCACATTAACCAAGGCAGGAAGTCCGTACAGCATTTGCACGGTTTTCGAGAGAGGGGCAGCACTGTTTTCGAGAGCTGGAACAGCAGCAAGGAGCACGATTTTCAAGGCAGAATTTTCTGGGCACGAAAATCGAGAAAGGGGGTTGCTGTCCCATCCGTACGGAATCCGTACAGTCCGTACGGTCATTCCTGGCACGTTTTTCGAGGCAGCTAAGACAACATTTAATGCTGTAATTTCTCTGAAATATTTCTGTTCGATGTTTGGCACGTTTTTCGAGGTGGAGGGTGGCACGAAAGTCAAGATAAGTGATTTTTGTGTTTGCTGTAATTTTCTGTGTATTACTGCTCACTGTAAAAGCATTTTTCAGAATAAATGAGAAGCTTCCAGACTGGTTTTCCCCAAGAGTTGTAGGGGGTTTTTCCAGGGTCACCTTGACCAAAAATTTCTGAGTTATGATGTGTTGAATGACTGTTTGTTACTGCTGTTATTTTATTTCTGCATTTACAGCATTCTGAAAAATTTCCAGAATTTGTGTTTTCAACAAAATTTATTTTTCCAGTTGTTGAATGTATGGTTATGGGAAAGGGCATTTAACTATTTTTGGAGTAATAAGGTGAAAACTGAAAACCGGGGTGGGAAACTGAATTTTCTACACTTTCTACTATGACACACTTTTAGCGGTTAAAAATGTGTTTTGAACTCTCAAAACCCATTTTTCCTAAGTTTAATGAGAAATTTGGTAATTAATTAAGCCAGAAATTAAATAAATGAAGAAAAATAAATATCCACACATGCTAAATGACGTGGAAATGAGGTAGAAAATTATGGAAGAGTTAAAGTGAAGTCACAAGGTGATGTGAGCTCCTAAAATCAAAGAAATGACATGTGCTCAAATAAAATCGAATTTATAGCATTAAATGAGTGTTGCTTACTTGGAAATTCAAATTTGTGAAGTTAATGCATATTTGGGAGGATTTGGGAGAATATTGGTGGACATTTTTGTGGGAAATTGTCCCCACATGGGTTACCACCCATATACACTTGTCATTCCATCATAAAATTCAAATTTGACACATATGGGAAGAAGAAAATGATGTTCACTTGCCAAAATTCGATTTTTACACTTGCCATTAGAGCTCCACTTATCAAATTCGAATTTGTCTTGTGATCTCTTCTCTCTCACCACTTGGCATTTGGTTCTTCATTGGAATTTTTTCCCCACTCTCTATATAATGGAGCCATGGGCTCTCATATTGTATCTTTGGTGCTAGCTATTTTGGTTGGGGAAGCTTTACTCCTGTGCACACTTGTTCTTCATATAATTAAAAAGTCTTTGGGGTTCATTCATGTGTGTTTCTCCCTTGGAGTTTGGCTTGGCTAAATGATGGTATATTTCTCTACTTGTGTTTAATTTGATTTCATTCTCTCATACGCTTTCATAAGAATTGTGAATGTACAACTATCTTATATTTGCAATTGGTTATTTGATATGCTCTAGGCTAGACAACTCTATCTATTTTCAAATAATTTCTAGAGTTCTCTTGTCATTGTTTATTAATATAATCCATATGAGCTAATGTGCATTTGAAGTTTTGTAGAGGCCATCTTTGGATCAACTAGCAAGCGTGAGGGGAAGTCTTCAAAGGACCAACCCACTCTTGGCATTACTTACAAGGAGCTCCTATCGTTTTTTGAATCTTAATCGATTATCTTCCGAAAGTTTCGATTTTGCAGGGTTCTTTTTCACATAGTTTTTGCTTAAGCCAATTATTTCAATCAATTTTACATCTTATACTCCTGTGCTTTCATATGTTTATCTAGCTAATCCAGAGCTCCTTATAAGCTAGACAAGTGATGGGGTCTTTTCCTATCACTTGATTTAGTTTTTTGGTATATTATATTGTAGCATTATCACTCATTTTGCATGCTCTTTTTCACACCAACCTTGGTCTTAGTTTTCCAGGCCTAACATGTTGGTTGTAGGTTCTCTCAAGTTTCAAAGTTCCAATTTGAAGGACGTTGTGGGCATTAGGAGGGCTTGCTAAAGAAGACTAGGTTGTGTATCACTTTGGGAGATTGTATTTCCTTATCGTAGCGCCATCTTCATCTCTCTTGAGGCTCCATACTTGAAGGAATTCCCTTGTGGTTTCAAACAGGGTTGCAGGGGAGCGCCCTTCCCCCCCCCCCCTCTCTAACACGCGCCCAATTCGCGCTCCGAGCAAGAGTGTTTTGGGAGCACGCTCCAGAAAATGCTCCCTTCCAAAACGGGAGCGTTTCAGGGAACGCTCGAGAGCGAATGCTTCCTCCTTAAGGAGGGAGCGCTCGGGGAACGTTCAATCCCAAACGCTCCTTGAACCACATTTTCGCTCTCATTCCGGAAAAATAACGTCGACTCCGTCCGCGCGCGGAGGAGGAGGAGGGCGAGTTTTTGGAGGGAAAGGGCAGGGGGGAAGGGAGGAGAAGAAATAAAAGGCCCTCCCTCCCTCATTCTTATTATTTCAACTTTGAAGAGAGAGCAAGAGAGCAAGAGAGGAGAGGAGAAAGAGCAAGAGAGGAGAGGAGAGAGCAAGAGATAGCAAGGGAAAGGAGAGGTTGGAGAGAGTAAGGAGCTTGGAGGTAGAGCTTGGGACTGAAGGACAAAGAGGTAGGAGAATCTAATCTTTTTTTTTTTCTATGTGCATTTTTAATTTGTTCAAACATGAAAATTTGATTCTTTTTTTCTATGTTGCATTTTAATTTGTTCAAAAATGAAAAAATGATTAATTTTCTATGTTGCATTTTAATTTGTTGAAAAATGAAAAAAATGATTTTTTTTCTATGTTGCATTTTAATTTGTTAAAAAATGAAAAATTGATTTTTTTTTCTATGTTACATTTTTTCCTATTCCCATTTGGCCAAAATCATGTAATACATAGTGTGATGTATTGCTAGAGCACACCCTTGATGCTAAGAGGGACTGTTGAGATTTTGTGTATTTGGGGTAACATCAGTTGTGCTCTAGCTCCCAAATTTTTCGGAGGGACTAGAGTACACTTGATCTACAAGACCCAAAAATTGATTTGGGAAATTTCATCTAATTTATGAGATATTAAATTAATTAATTATTTTAATGTATTTCCTAAGTTAAAAGTTAGGGAACTTAAATAATTAAAGTGAATTTAATTAAACATGTGATGAAATTGTCTTAAGTCACATGGATCAAGCTTTCCATTAATCTTAGCCATTGATTCAAGATCTGATCATGGTCGTTGGTTTCCCAATGAGAAAAGTATAAAGGAAAGGCTTGGGGTCATTTGTAAGGACACACAGAGGCAAAGCACTGAAGCTAAGCTGAGATTCCAGGGCGGGTTTGCTAAGAATTCTCAGAAGTGTTTCAGTGGCAGAGAGGGGAATTTAGACCAAGGGGATGATCTGATCCTAGGGTCTAGAATCAGCAAGAGGCAAAAATCAGCTCACAGAGGTAGCGCAGAGAAGCAAGAGAGCAGCAGCAGGAAGGCCAACAACTGTGCTACGCAGGTGTTGCACAATCCCTCAAAGACGATGTTGTAGCATGTCAGCCCCTCATTCAAATTTTGGTCTTCAACTCCCTCTGGAACCTCTCAAATTCCCTACCATAGCTTAAGAAATTCATTCTTGCCTACTGTTGCCTTTCTTGCCTCCTAAAACGCATTAGAAAGCATCACGGGCTCATATCCAAAGTAATGAAAAGCCCAACCCCTTCTGCTAAGCCTCTGCTCCTTTCCTCCACGAGACCAAAAGCCAGAGCCGAGAGTAATAACAATAGGCGCTTATCAAAGAACATCGGGTCATTTTCTATCCGCAGATCGCATTTTAAAAGGCTGAAAATTCATATGTGAAAATGTATAAAGCCCCAGCCCCTTTGCTACAAGCCCCAACCACTTCCCCACATGCGCCCTTAGCCTAAAACCGAGTGCCTACTCTTAAGGTGCTGATCGCATCCATCGCAGATCGCATTTTCATTGGTTATGACCGTTTGATCCGTCGCAAATATTTGCGATGCGATCGTCCAATCGCGCCATCGCATTTTTCCGCCCGATCGCATATTCTCCCGTCGCCCTTCCGCTAGTCGCAATTTTGCGCGTCACGTGATCCCTCCATCGCAAAGTGCAGAGCGCAGTTTCCTGTTGCACCACCATCTCCCCATCGCGCTTTCTCCATTTGCGAATCTGCGATGCGCCCCTTGGGTCCCACCTTACTAATCCTCCACTCGTTCATTGCAAAACCCCATTTCTCCTTTGTAAAGTCTAAAATGACATTTGTATTATTTATACAAAGGTTTTCCGCCTGATCGCGCAATCGCAATTTCAGTGCCCCCCAATGCATTTTCCCCCCGCTCCTTTTTGCGATATTGCGATGGCCGTGTGGGTCCCGCCTCGTACGGTCATTCCTGTCCACCTCATCACCTTCTATAACATTCTTCTCCTGCTGCGTATTATATTATAAAACCTTATTATAAAATTATTTAACCCGGTGGTCCCCACGCCCGCCGCTCCGTTTCATTGTTTTTCCCTGATTTTCTTCGTAATTCGCTCAAATGAAGATCTTTGGGCCTTTACATTATAACTCTCTCTTCCGCCACTCTTCACTGTTTTCACCGCTCTCAACTGTTCCGCCACCGTCCCATCGCCTTTAAATACATTTGTAGCCATGGATCTTACTTCGAAAACGGACGGTCAGGGCCCAGCTGCAACCTGTTACTTGACCAAGTTCGCGTCTACATCACCACTCCATGGTCATCGCTGCATCCACCACCCCTGAGTCTGTTCTCCTTTAATATGTTCGTAGATTTTTGCAGGGTTTTCAATAACAAAGGATGACAATAATCTGCAGCCTCCATTACAAAGGTCGAATTCACTCCAAAGGACCATTCAGTAGACGTAGAATTGTGGAACAAAGATCTGCAGAGGTATACAGACAAGACTTTCATTTAATGAAGCGAGATTGATATTTATCAAATCCCTCAAAGCAATTCAAAAGGGGCAGGTTCTGTTAGATGAAAACATTAATGATGCCACAAAGAATATTAGCAGAAGATTGAGGAGTTCGGTGTCCGGCATTGAGAATTTAAATTTCAGCTCGGGGCTCAAGGGATTGAGAGTACCATGCATAAACACCAATATCCTCCAGGCCTTATTACAACAAGTTTCTCTTTCAGCCAAGTACAGAGTGCTTGTATATTTTAATTTTTATGTCTTGTTTACGAGGAGATTTTCATCCTCAGCATTTATTCCATAGAGTAGCAGCAGAGTACATACAGTACAGCATATTTACTCAGCAGTATAGGCGCGAATGTTTCCGCCATTTTGTTCAAATTAGGCAAATTTAATGTGCGTCACCTACCTCGTTCTCCAGAGTTTTCTATTTCTTCTATAAAAACCCAGAAGAAAGACATTGTAAAGGTTCCAGATTTCTATGAGCAAACTGTGCAGTGAGAAGTTCTTGTATACATCTTGTAAAGCTTCTGTATGAAGGCTCAGAGCCCGTAGGGTCTCAGTGAGGAGGAGTTATAACTGTAATGAGGATTCTGGTCTTTGGTATCCCACAGTATGTAATCTTTTCTTATGTGTTAATACAATATCTCATTTCATGCTATTTATCTTCTTGTATCATGTTCTAGAATGCGAGTGGCTCACTGGTCTTAAGTAAGGATTCATCCTAGTTGGTGCCCATACTTGGATTAGTCAAGCGCTTTAAATAGGCCTAGTCATGATATACCGTTCCATGTTCATTTCATCCATATTTTCTGCTATATTAGTTACTTGAGGAGGGTGCTTTTAAAACGCCATTGTCATGTATGGATTCTTAGTTGGATAAGCCCGTATGTGGTTTTGTTGTGTATCTGGGTATCAGCCTCATGCTAACTAGTATCTTCTTCATGTTTCTTCACTGCATCCACTTTCTGATATTTGATTTCTGTGGCATATTATTTGAACTGGCCCTCTTTGCAGTAAGTTATCTTTTAACTGTCTGATGCGTTTGTATTGGAGTTTTGCATGCTGTTCCTACATTATTCTTATCTTTGTATTAGCTTCTGAGAGAGTTTGGTTCCATTTAAACTAATTTCCTTGTTTAACAAGAGATAGCAGGAGAGCATTTGGATTGACACCCAAGCTATATTTCATGCTCCCTTGCTATGATAAGATGTCCTAGGCACTGGTCTATGGCAACTCTAGGCTATCTCTAGGAGTGACAAAATTGTCTACAACAGACAGCATAATTTTCCGCAGGAAACCCTCAAGGGTTACGCAGAGACCCTAAGGGGCAGCGTAAGGACTACGTCACCCAGACTAGGGTAACGCAGCCCTTTCCAAAGCAGCACTGAGGGTCAGAGGGTCTTCAGAGGCTGACGCAGAGGCTTTAGGGGCAACACTAGGGTTTCTAGGCCCTAGTTTTGGCTAAGTTCTGTAAATCTCGTTTGAGGGTGTGGATCAGTCATTATTTTGGCCCTAGATCTATTATTTATCTGTCGGGTTTTCCAGATCTAGAACAGAGGCTTGTTGTATTCAGAAAATTCTTAATAATAAAACCCTCCAGCAGCCAGAAGACCGGTTTTCCTGCATTGGGTTTTTCCGGGGACTATTTGTCCAGAAATAACTGTGTCACATTGACTATGTGTGCATGAACTTGTTCTAGACCTGAATTGGTGGAGATCTGTTATGTGTTTTGCTTCGATTTTAACTTGAATTTTATTCAGTTAATAACTTATCTAAGTAGGAGGAGCATAATCAGATTAACAGTAATAATTTCTGCATAAAGTGTAAAGATTCAGAAATTTCCACACCTTCTAGTTATGGTCATGGTACTTCCCGCGAGGAGACTGCTTGAAGACCACCATTACCACGAGCTGCTCAAAAATTAGACATTTCTTGTGGCAAGAGGCCAAGAAATAGATAAAATAGATTTACAGTTTACTAGTCTTTTCTATTTTCTAGTAGTTTTTAACTTTTTATAACTGTTGAAACTTGACTCTTTTATATTTAATGGAAGATATTTTCTGTAAACAATATATGACAATTTAAGTTTGAAGTTTGAAACTTTGATGTTGGCAGTTATAAGTTTATAAGTCATTATGAATTATTAATATGATGCTTTATGAAAGTTGAAAGTTGTTTCATTTTATAACAATTCATTTCATGTTAAATATTCTTTGTTGTAATGGTTACACTTACCTTACAAGTAAAACTATGGTGGTCAATGAATCAATGATGATAAATGTTATATATTGAATTTTGAAAGCTTGAAACTTTAAGATTGATGAATTATGAGACTCAAGAGTCAATATGTTGTATGTTTCTAACTTGTGGACGTGGTTGATGAAGATTATAACTTCTAGATGATTGATGTTATATGGTTCAATCTATGTTTTTATGTTTTCTATGTCTAATTCATCATTCTACATGCTTTTGTTGACATATATGCATCAAAATATAAAAAAATATATATTATAAAAAAAAACGCTCCTGGACCGAGAGCTTTTGAAAATGGCGCTCCCGCTCCCAAGTAACCTTGGTTTCAAAACCTCATTTTGTATTTCCATCAATTCCTTCGGTAGCCCTCAAAGAGCCATTAACCTCAATTGTAACGCATAATAATAAAAAAAAAAAAAATTGTTTTGGGAGCGTGGGTTCCACCCATTGGCATCCCTATCTCTCCACTTTGGGAGAGGAATGGTGGTTGGATTGACTTGTCGACTCTAGCATCTCCTTTCACTTACATGCGTGCTTTAAATTGGTAATTAACATAGCCACACATCTCATTTAATTTCCTCAAATTTGCTAAAGTTTTTCAAACTTGCACCATCTACAACAACTGTTGCTACAAGTCTCAAATTACATTTTTTGGCAAGCAATTTACTTTCATTTTGTGCAAACTTCTTCATTATTTTGCTTTATCAAACTTTGATCAACTTGGCTTGGCTATTGTCTAAATCATCTATGCTTTATGGTTGTGCAACATTTCCATTTTGAAACATATTTGAAGCATTATGTATTTGGTGTTGAAATTTGATGACTAAAAAGTTTCCTGCAATCCCAACCTGGTTCTAATTTCACCTTATCACTCCCATTCAGTTAAATGCCCTTTCCCATAAACTTACATCCAACATATAGAATTCTGGAAATGAAATTTTCAAATTAAAACACATGGGACTATCAACACATGTTGAAAATAAATATGGACATAAACAAACCAGCAACACAAAAAAAAATACAGACAGATTTTTGGTCAACTTAGACCCAGGCAAAACCCCTTCAATCTTCTCCGAGGAAAACGTGTTAGAGAGCTCTTCAAATTTGTTTATCTTTCAAGTTCATGAAAAATACATTTGCAGACAAAACAAAACAGCAAAATACAACTTATCTCTTCAGCCCAAAACTCCTTGAAAACTATGCCCACTTTGCCTCGATTTTCGTGTCCACTTGAAGTTGAAACTACTATACGGACACAGACTATACTATACGGATTCCATATGGACCATACGGATTTCCATACCGTTGTACAGACTGTACGAATTTTTTTCCCAATTCTTTTGTTTTTTGCTCAAAAAATTGCTCTCGAACTGCGTGCAGCTCACAGTATTAAATGTTGTGTGTATTGTACCTTCTGTTTTCTTCTATGCCTTGATTTTCGTGCCCAGCTTTACCCATAAATCACTCCTTCAGCTTGCTGCAACAAATTTCTTTTTCAAAACTTTTCTCCAGCTCTCAGCCTCCTTTCTCCAATCTGATGATGAAGAATGAATGAATGCAATCTCACTTTTCTTTTCCCCCTTTTGTTTCCCTTAAGGACTTTTGGGCAACCCTAAGATCTAATGGCTCAGATTCATTTAGATCAAGGGATGAGAATAAATGTGCATTTAATTCTCAATTTGTATTTTTTAACTCACCCATTAAATAAAGTACCCACATTGTACTTTATGTCTAAAGTCACTATTCACTTTATAATTTAACATTGACTTTACCACTTATAAAGTCACTTTTACTTTATAATTTAATATTGACTTTACTACTTAGAAAGTCACTTTCACTTTATAAAGTCACACTTAGTAAAAGAATTATTTTGGACACTTTTCCCTAGGTAGAGATTAACCCATGGGAAACCACTTGTCCAAGGTACATTAAAAATCAACACTCCCTCTTATCGAGGAAAGTGTTTCTCACCACACCCATCTTGTCCCTGAAATGGACATGCTTGCCTCTTGGCAAGGACTTCGTGAGAACATTAGCCACCTGCTCATCTGCCAATATATACTTCAACTTCACTGCCCCTTCTGAACATAGTCCCTGATGAAATGATATCTGATGTCAATGTGTTTTGACCTGTCATGAAACACAAGATTCTCCATGAGTTTAATGCATCTTTGATTATCACAGTGAATAACTGTTGGTTTCAACTCTTGATCAAATAGGCCATACAATAACTTACAAAGCCAAATGGCCTCACAACTAGCCTGGCTAGCGGCCATATACTCAACCTCAGAAGAGCTCAAAGCAACTGACTTTTGCTTTCGACTGAACAACGACACAACTGTCGAACCTAATCCAAAGCAACACCCTGAAGTGTTTTCCCTGTCCAAGGTTGCTGGGAAGCGTCCCCCCCTGATCCCGCTCCCAAAATGCGCTCCATTCGAGAGCGCTTTGGTAGCGCGCTTCCGAGCCTGAAAAAACGCTCCATGTTTTCTAGGGAGCGTTTCAGGGAGCGCTCAAGAGAGAATGCTCACCGAGCGCTCTTGCCATTAAAAAAACGAATCGGGAGCGTTTTTTAAATGACGGGAGCGCTCGAGGAGCATTCGCTCCCGAACGCTCCCCAGCGCGAAGAAAAAAAAAAATCGGCAACGATTTTTTTTGGGAGGGAGGGAGGGGGGCGGGTGGGTAATAAAAAGCCCTCCCCTCCTCATTGTTGTCATTGTTGGTTTTTGAATGAGCAAGGAGAGAAGGAGAGAGCTTGAGAGCAAGGAGCAAGTTGCAAGAGAGCAAGAGGAGAGAGAAAGGAGCTTGAAGAGAGCAACAAGGAGGATTGAAGGAGTTGGGACTCGGACAAAGAGCTAGGACTCTCTAATCTAGTTTTTTTTTCTATGTTGTATTTTTAAGTTGTTCGAAAATGAAAACTTGAATTTTTTTCTCAATGTTGCATTTTAATGTGTTGAAAAGTGAAAAATTGAATTGTTTTTTTTCTATGTTGCATTTTTTCCTATTCCCATTTGGCATTCCTCCATTTTTTTGCAGGCTAGAAACTTAATACTTGAAACTTGAAACATCATGGCTATATGGCTTGGGGTTTTCTTCATGTTGGTTCCTTTCTTTGTAATAATGGTGTTGGAGAGTAGAAGAAAAAGGCCCATTATAGAAGAGGAGGATGAAGAAGTGGGTTATAGTGGATTGATGAAAATCCTGAAGAGGAGGAGTATGCTGAGGAGGAAGGGGAGAGTGGAGAACATGAGGCCACAGAGACCCCAACTAAACAAGACCAAAGTCAAACACCATTGTGGAAATATGTTCAGAGGCAGGAAGGAGGGAAAGGTGGTGGAACCACTAAATTTCTTTGCCCCCATTGCAATAAAGAATACATAGGTTCATACACCCGTGCCAGAAGGCACCTTTGTGGGAAAATGCCAGGGGATGGAGATAAAAATCTAGGAATCAAAATTTGTGTAAGTGTGCCAGCAATAGAGAGAGAGAGAAATACAGAAAGGAAGAGGAGGCTGCCCAACAGAGATCTAAAAAATCTAGGGGTTTCATTGATTCTTATGCACCATCAGGTCCATCACATCATGGACAAAGAAGTCCATCAACTTCCACCCATGGCAGTGGATATGGAGGCACACCTGGACCAAACATCTCCTTAAGGCGTAGAACCATATCCGATTTCCTTGACGAAGGGTCTAGGAGTGATGTGGATTCAAAAAATTTCCGGTTTCTCTATGCATGTGGGGTACCATTCGATGTTCTTCGCTCACCTTATTGGCATGAAATGGTTTCTGCCATTAATGATACCCCCAAAGGATACAGGAGCCTTGGGTATGACAAGGCCAGAACTATGGGACTTGATCATGAAAAAGCTAAAATAAGTCATTCTTTGAATAGAATGACAAGTTCTTGGAATGAGCATGGGGTGTCCATTGTATCTGATGGATGGACCAATGTAAAAGGAAAGCCATTAATAAGTGTTTTGGCTGTGTCTGTTAGTGGTGAAATATTCCTTTCAGCATATGATTATTCAAACAAATTCAAGACCAGCATTAACATTGCAAAACCATTACTTGAAACAATTGAAAGTATTGAGCCATACAATGTCGTCCAAGTCATCACTGATAATGTTGCTAATTGTAAGGCAGCGGGAGCAATTATTGAGGATAAATACCCCAACATATTTTGGTCTGGGTGTTTGGTTTACGCAATGAACCTTTTGATGCATGATATAATTAAAAACAAACAACCTCAATACAAATGGCTTGGTGATTTGTACAAGAGAGGTAAAAAAATGATAAAATTTATTACAAATAATAGCAATACACATGGGCTTTTCCGTACTCACTCAAAATTAGAGTTGTTGAAGATAGCAAAGACTAGATTTGCTAGCTATTAACTCACCTTCAAGCGCCTTTTGAAGGTAATAGAGTCATTGGCAACCATGGTATCAAGTCCACACTGGAAGGTATTAAAGGACAGGGCAGCAACAATAGTTGACAGGCAAGGGTTTGAACAGGGAGGAGACCGCTCTTGATCCTTTGTTTTGGGCACGTGTGAGGGAAATTTTGAATTTCACCAAGCCCATTTATCACATGATTCACTTTTCAGATACAGATAAACCAGTGATTGGGGAGGTGTATGAGCAGATGGATAACATGTTGGGGCAAATAAAAGATGTTGTTAGGAAACTGGTCCCAACTTGTATGCAATGACTCATGACTGTGTGTGTACACGGTGGAATAAACTTAATGTTCCACTACATGCCTTGGCATATATCCTTATGCCAAAATACTACTCTCCATCTTGGTTGGACCAACCTACACCTGGAGGTGGGGTTAGGATCAAACCTCACACAGATCCAGAGGTACAAGAGGGATACATGAAAGCAGTAAACAAGTTGGTCGCCGACAGGGAGGAGTGTGCTAGATTGCACCTTGAACTAGGCATATACTTCAGTTGCACTGGTAACTTTGGTTCTTTACATGCAATGGAAGATAGAGACAGATTTGATGCTCTCACATGGTGGGAAGCATATGGCGGCATGGGACTTTTGCCAAAGTTGGCAAAAAAATTTCTCTCAGAAGTTGTAAATACTTCTTCTGCAGAGAGGTGTTGGAGCACCTACAGCTTCATACATAATGTGAGAAGAAACAAGCTGAATGAAAACCGAGCATAAAGCTTGGTTTATGTGCATTACAACTTGAGGTTGTTGAGTCATTACTGTGATCGGGCTTATGAGGATCAATCATATAAAGTCTGAGACAACAACCCAGAGGACGATAATTTGGAGGACGACACTGTACATATGGAAGAATTGGAAGCAGAACTTTTGAGGGATGATGATGAAGCAATAGCAGCCATGCCACCGCCACACCCAGGCGAGTCCCACCATCCAGTAGCAGTGCGGGTGCCAGTGCCAGTGTTCGATTTCCATCTATTGTTCCTTTGCAGATTCAACCTCCACCTACATCCTCACGTTGTCCTCCGCCTTCTAGTTATGGTCGTGGTACTCCTGAGAGTACTAGAAGACCACCATTGCCTCGTGGTTCTCACAAATTAGACATTTCTGGTGGCGTGGCAAGGGGCCAGCCAATAGATAAAATAGATTTACAATTTACTAGTCTTTTCTATTTTCTAGTAGTTTTTAACTTTTATAACTGTTGAACAGTTGAAACTTGACTCTTTCATATTTATTATGATCATTTTTGTAAACAATATATGACAATTTAAGTTTGAAGTTTGAATTTGAAAGGTGAAACTTTGAAGTTGGCATTTATAAGTTTATAATTCATTATGAATTATGAATATGATGCTTCATGAAAGTTGAAAGTTGTTTCATTTCGTTTCATTTTATAACATTTCATTTCATGTTAAATATTCTTTGTTGTAATGGTTATTGGTTACACTTAGCTTACAAGTACAACTATGGTGATCAATGAATCAATGGTGATAAATGTTATTTATCAATGATGATAAATGTCATATATTGAATTTCGAAATCAATGAATCAATGATGATAAATGATACATATCAATGATGATAAATGTTATATATTGAAATTTGAAATCAATGAATCAATGATGATAAATGTTATATATTGAATTTTGAAAGCTTGAAACTTTAAGATTGATGAATCATGAGACTCAAGAGTCAATATGTTGTATGTTTCCAACTTGTGGGCGTGGTTGATGAAGATTATAACTTCTAGATGATTGATGTTATATGGTTCAATCTATGTTTTTATGTGTTTTATGTCTAATTCATCATTTTACATGCTTTTGTTGACATATATGCATCAAAATTATAAAAAAATATAAAAAATATATATATTTAAAAAAAACGCTCCGGACCGAGAGCTTTTGAAAATGGCGCTCCTGCTCCCACTCCCAAGTAACCATGCTTCCAAGCAGCGGAAGATGTATCTGAAGGAGAAGATGTGTAACACTAGGAAGAAGAAGGGAGAGCGTTTTGACTCTTTCCTGTCTCGAATTCAGGAAAACCGAGACCTGCTGTCAGCAGTGGGGTCAGCGCCTAGAGACTCGGAGCTAGTAAGGCTCACTCTGAAATCTGTTTCAGAAGACTATCAAGTCTTTGTCCAGAGCATTCTGGGCAGAAAAAGACTCCCATGATGGGAAGCGATGTGGGCAGCCTTGCAGCAAGAAGAGCTGAGGAGATATCTCCTCAAAATCCATATTGAGGATGGCAACAGCGATTCGAAAGTCAAGAAGGAGGAGGAAGAAAACACAACCCTTGCATCAAAGGGGCAACAAAGGAAGAAGAAGAAAGATTTGTCCAAGATCAAGTGCTTCAGGTGTGGGGAAATGGGACATTATGCCACACAATGTCCTCTTAAGAAAAAGGACAAGGAGGAGAAGCAGGATCCTCAAGCCAGAGCTGCCAAGATTGAGGCAGAAGTTGATTGTACTATGTTAGCTCATATTCCGAAAGAAGGGAAGTGGGCTGACTTGGAGTTGTAGATCCAGAATCTACAAGAGGTAGGATCCTTGAGTATTTTCGAACTCTTGGATCACATACGAGCTACAGAAGCCTTAAGACAATAGTAGGATGGACAGTTGCAGCAGAAGAGGAAGAGACAATGCAGTGGCTAGCAGTACTAGAGTCTGATCAGCTCAGAAGAAGAGCAGTAGCAGCAGCAGCGCAGAGCACACTAGTGCAGCACAATGCAGTGCAGTGCTCACGCAGTGCAGAGCAGCAATAGCGCAGCAGTTTAAGAGAGCTAGTGCAGAAGTTAGCAGCAAACAGTCTTATTATTCAGATGCAGTATTACTTGTCCAATTTCGGATGTTTTTCTGTTGCAATTAGCAACAGTGCAACAGTGCAGTAGCAGCAGCAATATAGTGCACAGTGGTGCAACGCAGTGCAACAGCATGGTTGCAGAATTCAGAGGGAGTTGCAGTACAGTAGCAGTTGGCAGCAGCAATACAGATGCAACATTTGTGCAGTGTTGGTAAGCAGCATCAACAGCACAACAACAGATGTTACAGAAGTCAGAGCAACACATAGAGTTGTATTGCTAGAGCACTTTCCTCGCTAAGAGGGAGTGTTGATTTATGGTAGCATCAGATGTGCTCTAGCCTTGTAATTTTGTATATAGGCTAAGACAAATGTATTCCACAATACCCAGAAAGGATTTTGGAAAATTCCACTTAGAGATGGTTAAATTAAATTAATTAATCGTTTTTTTAATGTTTTCCTAAGTCTAAACTTAGGGAAACTGATTAATTAAAGGGTATTAATTAAACTAAGTCTGAATCTTCTAGATAAAGTCATGGATCATCTCCCAGTTAACCTTAGCCCTTGATTATGTTTTAATATTGGTCGTTAAAGGGTCAACGAAAGATTATAAGGAGGGTGAGGGGCCTATGGAAAACACATTGAGCATTTGGCATTTTCGAGCTTGTGAGAGAGACACAGCTTTTTGATCAAGATCGAATCACTAAGGCAGGGTTTCTCAAGTGATTTTGATTCAGTGATAAGTTCCACAGAGGGGCAGATGCAGTAACTGGTCAGGAGGACCAGGAGTACATTTCAGAGAGAGGCAACAATGATGCAGAAGAGGCAGCGCAGTCATCTGGAGGGGTGACGCAGTTCCTTAAGGGAATCATGCAAAAGTGACACAGTGCCTTGCAGATTTAGTCTAGAGATAGCTGGAAGCTGGGATTTCTGAGCCAAGAGGGCCAAAACTCAGTTCCAGATCAGCTTGATCATTGCAAAGGAGGAGGTGATGCAATTCCAGAGTTTGCCCACGCAGGCTTACGCAGTAGTAGCGTAAGCATCATGCAGAGGCAGAGAGGGGCCTCACTAGCGTTGTTCTGAATCAGCTAAGGACTTGCAGAGTGAGGTATATCTCACATTTCTTCTGTTGTCGAGATTTTCTCTGAAGGGTGAGCCAGATATTGGCACCCTAGCTGTACTCAAAATTCTGCTACTTAATAATACAAAACCCTCAGATCTGCTGCACCGGTTTTTCCGAGTTGGGTTTTTCGGTGACTTGGTCCAAAAATAACTAGGTCAAATGTGGATGTTTTTCATTGTATTTTGTTCAGTGTGTTTCAGCACTTAGATTTATTCTGCAACATTATTTGTGTAGACTGCTTCAGTAATTACTTCAATATTTCACTATAATGAAATAATTATGAAAAATAATAGGAGAAGTAATTCAGATTTGTCGCAGTAGGAATCCAAACTTAGGATTTTTCACACTTGCTTCTTCAAAGAAAGATGAATCTTCTAACTAGGATTCCAATGAAGGATCTTGGTGATCCTTATTCTGCAAATGCTCCTTTCTAATGATGGGGATGTATGATGATCTCTTTATCTTTTATCTTGCTAGATGACTTTGTCCAACCATATATATTGCTACTTCAGTTATCCTTATATGCTTCTAATGAAAATGCCATGAGCTATTTTCTCAATCTCAATTATAATGCATCCTTTCATTCTTGTGACGCTTTCATCATGACTACTATCTTCTTGTAAACAAAGTAAAGGAGGTCATTTCAATCATAATAAAGGTCTTTCACTTTCTCCTTCTTTGACTTCTTCTTTTCAGGTTCTTCTACTTCTTTAGTGATATGGGTTTCATTTCTACCTTTTCTTTCCTTGTTGCCCTTCTTGAGTTTAGAACAATTCCTCTTAAAGTGCCCATATTCATTACATTCATAGCATTGGATCTTTGACATGTCAAGCTTCTACTTTTTCCAAGGATCAAACTTTCCAAGCTTCTCTTTCTTTCTAGCCATAACTGCATATGCTTGAGTTTGTTCACTTGATCCAACATCACTCTTTGCCTTTAACCTAGTTTCTTCAATCTTGCATAATGACCAAAGTTCACTGAATGGAATGGCTTCCTTCTTTCCATAGATACTTGACACAAAGTTGCCCCATTCATCTGGTATTGCATTGAGTACAATAGTGATCATTTCTCGATGCTCTTGAAGTTGATCTCTTTTTTGGGACACCTTCATGGGATATGGAGCTACTCGTTCTATTGATACCTTCATCTTGTATATTTTAGTTCTTAGAGATATTATTTCTCCAAAATTGCTTATAGAGAATAATTCTACCAATTTATCATAGATCTCTTATGATGTATCCAACTTTGCTACATATGGGATGGGATTCTTTGAGCCCTTACTTCTCCTTTCATATACTTCAATAGTGCCTGAGATTGATCTTGAGAAGGTTTGGAGATTGAACCCTTGACATATTCAATGACTTCATTTTCCATGAGGATCAAATCTATCCTTTTTTTCCATGCAAGGTAGTTTGATGACCCAACCAATTTGTTGCTCTCCTTGCAAAATGAAGTCATTATGATAGTAGATTCGGACATAAATATAAAATACTTACTTGATGAAGATACCTTCTTAATGATGATATCTTCCAATGGATGTCTTCTTTATGATGTTGACTTCCACTACTCCTTTGTTGTTGACAATTGAAGATACCTTCTTGAGGACAATGCTTCTTCTTCTAGATCCTTGATGAGGAAAATTGCCTTGATTTCTTTGATGATGATGTATTCTTCCTTTGGATGGAGTCTTTAATTCCTTCTGCCTTGGAGGAAAGGTCCTTTGAGATCTTCTAATCTTCTTCAAGAGTTCTTCCTTCAAAATAATATGTAGACTGGTCCTCTTTGATGTGCTTCTTATGTTTGGCCCAAATGTATCCTTCTTGATACCTTAACTCTCCTTGATGATTTTCCTTGTGCTCGACCCTTATGTGTACTTCTTCAATTGGATGATCTTCAAGTTGTGTTTTTTTCTTGATGTTGTCACCTTAACTCTAATACCATGTTGAGAAATCTAGGGCAGCTAGATTAGGTGATTTCTCTTTTATTTTTATAACTACTTGTTATGTATTTTTACTTAACTTGATTAACTTCTTCTTTCACTTGATTATTAATAGTGTTATTATCATCAAACAACTACCAAACTATGAAGATCAATGAGACGAGGACACAAAATGTAGGTTGTAAGCGAGGGCCAAAACCTCTCCTCTTGAGAGGAAACCCCACAAGAACTCTTCTTATAGAACTTCAAATGACGAATTCCAAGACCTATGACCCAAGACCAAGACTCCTCCATGACCAATTCAAAACTCCTTCTGATGAGTTTTTTTTTCTTCTCAAAGTCAATGCTAGACAAACTTGCTTTACTTCTTCAAATTTCGACTTCTCTTCTAAATCTCGACCTCTATTACAGGTCTGCAACTTTTTGGCCTGCCTGCAATCTCTGTGGTCTCTCTTTTTTTCTTGATCAAACTTCTTGTCTGCTTGATTGATATCGTTCAAATAAGGTCGATGTCTCCCTTATATATAGGCTTATCTTCATGATCAAATAGCCTTACATGAAACCGACTTGTCACTCTTAGTAGGCCGACTTGATAAATGCAGGTTGACTTGTCTTGGAGGGTCTTTATAACACAAAATAAAAAAAATTTGACGTGTTACATGATACCCAAGAGGGTCTTTACATATTACATTGACATCTTTGACTTTTTGACTTCATGGCAAAGCCCTATAAGTACTTAATGGGCGCTTGACCTATAAATAAAATAATTTTGAGCATGAAACCCATGCATCAAGAATAAATTTATTTTTTCTTTAATATCCAATACATAAAATCATGATTACATTAGACATTATGAAGACCGAACCTAGTTACATATTTCAATAGATCCAAGGCCCAGAGGAGGTTTGTCTCACACCTTGAGACATGGGAGGGCAAGCACCATCATCAGAGCCCTCAGTATTGGAGCATTACAGGCTATTCTACCATTAGGAGACCCATGAGACTAGTTCTTGTGCCCCAAACACAAATTGGGGCCCCACATGATGATTTGCATGGAGAGTTAGGGGCCATCCCCTAGTTCGAGATTTATGGATCCCTCTTGCACATTTTGGCACAAAGAGGACTTAGCATGGCCTTCCAACGACCCTACATCAACATGAGGTCATCATTTCAGCTTGCATTTGGATGGCTAATTCATAATTTTGTAAAGCTATTTGGTCGGCTTGTGACCAAGGGATGTATCTTGCCCATTTTAATAATGTTGAGGGGCTTAGGCTAATAATTCAACCTAGTAGGACTCATATAAATAGAACATAACTTCATTTGTATTGAATCATCATCACACTTGGATTCTTTCTCTTATAAAGAACTCTCACTTGTTTCTTTGGCTACTGGAGACTCTTTGGATGCATTTTGATGTATGGAGATGATTCACACTTCTTCTTTGGAGCTATTTTCTTGAGTAATGGATGGACATATTGCATTCCTTCTTGTAAGTGCCTAAAGTTGATGAAATTATTCTCTTGAATTTGTTTAATGTATGGAATTGCTTCTCTAGAATATGCTAAATCCGTGCCCTAATTGTTAAAGATTGATTTTGGAAAGCTTTCTAGTATAGTGTTGCATATGTTATCCAATGTATGGCATGTAATGAATGTTCTTAGTGGATGAATATCTTTGAATTCTCCATGAAACTCCATTATTTCTTAAAGTAGGTAAATGTTCAAAATTGGTATCTAAGGCATCAATTTTGAGCCTCCTTAGGGATGTTTTATCTCATCTTGAACATCCAAGACTCCATTTGCCCAAAGGACAAGGCACTAGTCCAAGTCCTTGGTTGTCAAACTTCCTCTTTCTCCATAATTCGTCCTCTTAAAACTCAGTCTTTTAAGGCTAGGGCAAAAATCTAGGGCTTGCAGCGAAAATTTAGGGAGGAAATTTTTTTGGAATTTGAGATCCTAAACATTAAGCTTATGGTCTAGGCTACCTATGCTCCAAGTGAGTGTTGAAAAAGTGTAACTAGGTTCGGTCTTCATAATGACATGTGTAATTGTGATTTTATGTAATTGATGTAAAGAAGAAAAACAAAATTATTTTGTAATTATTGAATCATGGGTTTCATGATCAAGGAATTTTATTTTTAGTTAAAGGCTTCCATTGTGAGCTTTTAGGATTAGTCATCATGTCATAAAGTTTATAGAGTCAATGTCAAAGATGAAAGACCCATTTGGGCATGTAATCTATTGTAAAAAAAAAATTTGGAACCCTCCAAAACCATGTCACAAGGTCACCTTGAAGTCGGATTTAAGAGAATTTTAGAAAGTCATGTCGGCGTTGTCACTGGGAGATGTCGGCTCATTTTGAGGAGCAAACCACTATATATAGGCAACTCAACTTTCATTTGAAGACATAATTTTCGAAGAAGGCAATCTGAACAAGAAGTGGTGCAAGAAACCCAAAAGAGAAGCCTCATCACCAAGCAAAGGAAAAGGGAAGACATTCGAGCCATTTTCTGATTTATTTTAGGGTCAAACACTTCCACACGTGCAAGATTACAGTGTTGTCTACTGCAGTAAGGGCCGAGGTATTACAATCATCTTCAGGAGACAAATTAAGGAAGAAATCAAGTAGATCCCCAAACTGAGTTGAGGAAGAATAGTCTCCATCTCTAGCGAAGGAAGTTGAGAGACAATATCTCTCTCAAATACTGAAACTAGGGTTTCTAAAGAAGGACCGAAAGGTGCATATTTGAGCCAAGGACCGAACAGATGCAACAGTGAGAGGTGGAAGAAGTTTGACTATCGTTGACTCATCAAAGGAGACGTTGAATCAAAAAGGACTTGTGACTTGGTCTTGGAAAGGTTGTGTCAAGGGTCTTGGTCTTGGTACTCATTAATTGAAGTCTCTATAAGAAGAAGAATTTGTTTGGGTTTTCCTCTTAAATTGGAGAGGTTTTGGCCCTGGCTGATCGCCTATATTTTGTGTCTCTTGTCTCTTTATTGTTTATGCTTTGGTAGTTGTTTGATGAAGAAGAACAATATAATAATCTAAGAGAAGATCCTAATCTAAAGACGTAAAAGCATTCCCAAGAAGTTATCATCTAAGAGAAATCCCCTAATACCAATGCCCTAGATTTCTCAATAGTTTGGTGGGCATCCATTCAAGTTTAATCCAAAAACCTCTTGCCCTAGGCCCTACTCCAAGAGGGAAACCCTAGGTTCTTCTCCTTCAACTTGAGGACTTCCTTGAAGGTTGTATGAGCTTAGTACTTGTTGAAGTAAAACACAAAAAGCCTTTTCTCTCGGGCCTTGACCTTGTGAATGCCTATTACCATCGACAAACGTCAAAACCTTAGGTCTTGTGCCTTCTTTTCTAATGCTTTTCTTAGAGAGAAATTTGCTTCTTTGAAGCTTTGTACCTTTATTGAGTATCTCTTTTGAACGAGCTCTAGCTTGATCACTTCACACCCTATACCTAGTATATCTACTCTAGGTGATCAAAATCATACCAGGATTCTTCCCATCAGTGAAAGTTCGTAAAAGCAGGGGACTTTGGTTGTGGTGACAGTGGACCATTGACCCATTGTTAGCACTTAGTCTAGCTCTTTCTCGTATAGGCTTTCCCTCTTTAGGGTCTGCTAGATTTTGTGGTAACAATGACTACACACCTTAATAAGCATGTGCACAGACAAAAATAATACCATCGTGTGGAAGATGACGACAAGGGAGCTGATTCCTTGAAATCAGAAAGCTGAAGGAATGGGACTAATAACCATGAGCATGTGCAAAAGGATGTCTGCACATCCTTTACACAAGTATTTTTCTCAATTTCATGAAAGCAATTCATCCTTTGGGAAACTATATATAAAATGTTTACAAATCAGAAAATAAACTTGCACAAAGAATACCTTTTTATATGTTTATGAACTATGAATCTTAAAGGAAGAAGGTGTGATTACAGTAATTAACATGAAAATCTATAATCAACGAAGATATAATTTACAAAAAGGGTGTATTCTAGTGAACAAAAAGGAGAATTTATAATCAATGACTATCCCATAGACCACTAGATAGTCAGGGAGCAGTGGTGGACAACCAAGTGGTTGTGCCCCCTCGGACATTTATGTTACATGCTTCTGTTTGGATACTTTGATTCTGTAGCCAGATGACCATATTTTTGTATTTATTATGTATTTTTCACTTCTGTCCTTTGTATTAGTGCCAATTTTGCAATTATTATTCTTCAGTGGCTCTTTCTTTCAGTTATTAGAGTAAACTTTCAATGGATATGACAAATGGTGGCCTGCCTTTAGCTTCCCTTCTCTTTATTCTAAGTCAGCCTTGTAATATTCCTCCATTTTTTCCATTAATGCAAGTTATTTTCAAAGAAAAGTCAAATCACTTAAAGCAATATGTCATCCCAGTCTAAATAAGATCAACTGCTAAAGACCAGCACAGGGCTACTGTTGGATAAATGAAATGAATCTGTCAAGACTTGAGAGCACTCAGAGACATGTTTGAATGTGATAGGTACAGAGAAGTATCCTTGTGAAGCCATATGTCAATAAAGGAACATTAATCTTCCTACCTATTATTTCTATTTCTAATAGAAATTTTCTTTGATCAATCGAGCCATTATATGAAACCAGCTTATTTGTTATTAGATATAACCTTATACATTGCTTGGCAGAAAGGGAAAAGAAAAAGATAATCCACCAATACTCACTTTCTATTACAGTCAGCACGGGATGAGATGTCCACAGTCAAAATTTGCCATGCCAGATGCCCAGCTGCTGTTGTCATGACTGCATAAAATGGCCATCCTGTACTAGACACATTCACCATAGAATCAATGTTTTCTCCTTTTGGAAATGAATTTGCAACTTCTGTGTGCCCAAAACGGACTAACGAATGTGGAACAATCAATGCAAAGGAAAACCAAAAATTACCATCAAACTCCAAGAAAAGATTACCCAAGTACATACCCATATCAGCATTAAACCCACTAAGAGTAAGGCAACTAATGCATGCAACGCCAAAGCCAGAGAGCCAAGTTTGTGTCTGGTCACCAAATCTCAATGCTGTTGATTTGATTCCAACTTTCAAATCATCTTCTTTGTCCTTTCAAAAACAATGTCAATGTAAGAATGTGTAGAGCCTCACAATAAGAGGTCACACAATGAAATTAAAAAGTTCAAAATCTTTTGATATCTACTTACTGAACAATTATGATAAGACTATGACTGCACCTGATGAGCATAGATGGTGTCGTAGACAAGGGTCCAGCATATTCCAGAAGCATATAAAGGCAGGACAACAGTGAGGTCTAAGTTACCTTTTATTGCTGCCCATCCTAGTAAAGCACCCCAGTTGAATGTTAGGCCCAAATATGCCTGAGGCTGTGAACAAAAATAAGAGAATATGCATTTAGTCATAAAAGTGGCACACTTTCCATGATGCGCTAAAGAAAGAAAGACCTCCAGTGGAGGCAATGCAATTCACTGCCCTCGAAGAATGGGTCAAAAATGAGAGAAAGAAGTCATTTTATTTGTCTATGGAAGACCAAAAACAGAGTTGAAATATCTTAAAACTACATAAAGTTTGCATCCATAAAGTGCCTCGAGCATGTCTGATTCAAATCCATACATGTTTCATCAATACACACGCATTAAAATAATATGAAGAAAATGATGATAGCAGGTTATGTGCATGGAAAGAAGTAATTGAAACTATTACTAGAAGAATACAAATTGATGGTGTTCTCCTTGTTATAGCCAAAAGATGCAATCTGAATAAACAAAAGATATACTAGTTGGATTTTCTTACCCAAAAGGTGAATCTTTTCATGAGAGGATATGAGCCCACTAGTAACAGTGACGATGCTCCCAGTATGCGGCTGTATAATGCCAAGAAACAGCAAAGAACGTAATATTAGAAAGGAAAAGAGACGCGACCAAGATGTAGTAACACACTGTCTAAAAAATACAAATTATTTTAGACAACCATATCATATTGTTTTCCCTATCTAAAGCATTCACAAGTTACCCTGTCTATATCTCCATGGTGTAATTCCAAGTAGTAAAGGATATATACTATGACTAAATTGGGAAGAGTTCATATCTTATACAACACACAATAAGCCCACATGATGTGCAAAGAGCCAATCGAGCATCCATGTAATGGTAGGTGGGACAAAAAATTACAAAAGGTTTGGCCTTTAACATGTATCTAATAATATGTCATCCTTATCATTTGTAAACAGATTTAACTTCCCTTTCTTTTTGGCTTCCAATAGTTTCACTTGTTTTCCTCGTGGGGTGGCACTAGTATTGTTTACTATGAACTGGCCAACCAAGATAAGATCATATTTATATGCCAATTCTTGGATTGCTCGATCCTCTAGTTGACTATGCTCTCCTTTCCTTTCACCCCCAAGCCAACCCTCTCCTCCTACCTTGCCCCCCCCACCCGCCCCTCCCCCAACTCAAACCACCATTTTGTTCAATGACAAGGATCTAGAAGCCTACTCTTCTTACCTCTACCGATTCCCCCGACCCCTCTCCCATTTTTAATCTCAAGTCATCCTCCTCCAGAAACAATGTACTCTCCTCAACTATCAAGGATGTAGCCCTCAAATTCATATCCCCCTGTCACCAAATACCCTTCTTCGTCTCCCCATTCTAATTCATGTCCTATGAACCATTGGTATGATGAGGAATGCAAAATCCACCATAGGTAGCTCCATCTTCCCCCCCCCCCCCCCCCCCCACCTTCTAACACGATCTTGCCTCTTACCCCCACTTACAAAGATCCCATCATTCCCTCTATTTATACTTAATGTCTGGATCTGATCTCTCACATAGTCCTAATGATGAACCACATTGGTTGGTTCGAAACGCATCACGTTCCATTGCATGTGATTATTACCGAAAGAATTTTACTAATTTATAAGAAATATATATTTAATATTTAGAGGAGACTTGAACTATACGATGCCCACGTTTCCCACGCTCCGGTGTTGAATTTTGTAGCTATGTTCAGTCTTCATAATTAATATTTTAGCCCTTGAATTACGTAAGACATGTTCTTCATGTCAATTTCAAAAAGAAAAAATATATATAATGATTAATACAAGACATGTTCTTCATGTCGGTTTCAAAAGAGAAAATTTTGAACTTTGAATTTTTGGCTCCAAAGTTATTAAGTTGGCCCTCCCTCAAGTCAAGTCATCCTTAGTTGAAGGGACACCCATTCAAGCCAGCCATAACACTATATATAAGGCATTCGATCTTCCCCTTCAAGCACAATCCAATCTCTCACAAGACAAGACATCTTTTGGGCATGCAAGCAAAGGAAAAGAAGAAGGACAAAGACATCTCAAGTATCTTTTCTATCTCTCCTTGACTTCACATGTGTGATTCTCTCTCCTACAGCTTCGCACATGCGAGTTTCTGGGCAGCAAGGCCGAGTTTCTTAGGCAGAAGATTGACTTGACAAGAGATCAGTTTGACCAAGTTTGACCATAACATTACTGGTCAATTTGACCATCATACTTGACTAGCAAAATTAGGTGTATCTCTTGTTGAAATGAAGAATTTTGCCTAAGGAAAAGGTTGTTGGGTTTTTCCCCAAGTGGGTTTTCCCAAGGTAAATCTTGTGTTATCTTTGTGCATTGTGATCTCTATTGTCCTTGTGCAATTATGATTGAATTTCTGAAGTGTAATTGCTTAATGAAAATCCGGAAGTGTTAAAAGAATATCTACATCATTAGAAGTAATTATCAGTTTTTAGGAATTACTACTTGTATCTATTGCACTTGAAATATCAACATGGCATCAAAGCTTTGATGAAGGAAAGGACTTTGAGATCACTCTTGAAGAGCTTTGGTAAAGGAAAGAGCATTGAGATCACTCTTGAAGAGACCTACATCTACAATCTGATTTCTTATCTATAACCATGGGTTCCTCTATGAAGTCAAAGAACAAGTTGGAAGGAGCAACAAATTCCGCGGCTTGGAAGACAAGGATTGACCTCATTCTTGCAAAGAATGATGTCTTGGATATTGTGAAGGGAAAGGTCACTAAACCTTCAAATAATGAAAGGAAAGCAAAATATGAGAAGGATGACATCATAGCCAGAAGTATTATTGTAGATTCTACTAGAGATCATTTGATTCCATATGTCGCAAATCTTGACTGTTCAAAGAATATGTATGATGCCCTAGTTGGATTGTATACCATCAACAACATTGGTCAAACAATGAGTTTGAACAATGAGCTTCGTGATGTAAAAATGGCAAGAAATGATATTATAGCCTCATATTTCAGGAGGATCTCTCAACTTAGAGATCAACTTCAAGCAATTGATGAAATCATTTATGACAAAGAACTTGTGACTACAAGACTTAATGGTTTACCTGAATTATGTTGAGAAATCAAAGCAAGTAGATTAGGGTTTGATTTCTCTTTCTTGATAATTACTTGTGAATTATGTTGCCTTCTTTTATTTCTTTATTAGATTATCTTTCATCAAGCAATTACCAAAGTGTGTATGGACAAAGATCACAAGAACACAAGAGACAAGATGTAGGCATTGTGCCAGGGAAAAACCCCTCTCTTAGGGGAAAACCCGATCAAAATTCTCTTCCTTCAATAGTATTCTTTGAGACTCTTCACCCTAGAAATAGACCAAACCTTCCCTCCACACCATGTCAGCCTTCCAAATCTTCGACCTAGCAATAGCAGCAACTTGTCCTCCAGCAACTTCGACTAGGCAGCAGTTCCAGCAGCAACAACAACAACAACAAACACTAAAAGACTTCGATCTCCCAAGAGAGGGCACGAAATACAAAGGGACCACCACCAAAACTTTGATTTTTCCTTCCTCTACCTTCTTGACCCAACTCGCACTCCTTTCAGCTTCCTTCTTCCACTTCGCAATTTTTCCTATGCAGTAGTAGATATCGAACTGGCCTGAGAAGTGATGCTCCAAATGAATTCGATCTCCTTCCTTCTATAGGCTCCAGGTGAGGTCGAATAGGTCCCTTTGAGGCTGACTTGATCTCCTTAAGGCCGACTTGATTTGGAGGTACTCTAAACCATTTTTTACTCAAACTTAAGCATAATTACATGATTCAAAAGCCCAAGATGGGTCAATATAAATATGTAATGACTAACTTAGAAATCCACAATGGGGACCTTAATCTAAATATGACCCAAGCATGAAACCCATGCTTTAATAAGTCATTTAATAATAATATAAATGTCATTTAATGATAATATAAATTATTTTCTTTAATTCTTTTGATAAGTACAATAAATATAATTTATGAAGACCGAACCTAGTTACAATCTTCAACACTCCCTCTTAACTAGGGAGGTATTCATAATATACAAATGGAAGATCTCAAACTATGTGAACTATGAAGAGCTTTAGGCACCGCAATGCCATCGACTAGATTCCTAACCAGGGTAATCAATCCATTGGTCACTCAACAATTTAGGCATCGTAATGCCATGGACTAGATTCTTAACCAAGGCAATCTATCCAATTGGTACTAAGGTATAGGCACCATCAGGCTTACTTACTAACCTCCAACCCAGGGAACTAGGTGCACATCCACTTGATACCACCCTCCCTACCAGACATCAATATAAAGTGTCGGCTTGATGTCTCTCCAAGCAATGCTTCACTCGCAAGGCCTCAACATATCTCTTCCAACCTATTATCATCAATACAATCAACAATATTTACCAAACCAAGCTTGTCTATAATATATTCAAACTTCTTGTTAGGAAGAGTCTTCATCAGTATGTCTGCTATTTGTTCATCTGTCGAGACATACTCCAACTTCACGATCCCATCCTATACCAAGTTCCTAATGAAGTGGAAATTATTGTTGATGTGCTTCATCCTAGTATGAAACACGGGATCTCCAGACGTCTTGATACAACTTTGAATGTCAAAATTGATTATAGTAGGACTTAGAGAACTATCGAACAAGTCTGTCAAAAGCTTCCTTAACCATACAACCTCCTTCCCTACTTCACATTTAGCCACATATTCAGCTTTAGCACTACTTACGGCAACAAGACCTTGCTTTCTACTCATCCATGAAACCATAGCAGACCCCATGCTGAAGCATCCACCGGTAGTACTTCTTCCATCGAACTCACTGCCACCCCAGTCAGAGTCTGAGAAGCCAATTAGGTTGACTTCCTTGCTATTGTATTTCAGATAGCGGTGTATAGTACCCCGAAGATATCTTAATATGTGTTTGGCAGCTATCTAGTGATCATGACGAGGTTCCCACTAAAATAGACTAGGACTGTTTATTGCATAACATATATCTGGCCTAGTGTTTACCAGATACATTAGGGAGCCCACCATCTATCGATAGTAGAAAGGATCCACGAGACTTGAGTTAGAACCTTGTAACTTCTTGAGATTGGTGATCATAGGAGTAGTCATGGGCTTGGAGTCCATCATTTCGAATTTCTGCAACATTTTGATGATGTACTTTCCTTGCACCAAATATATCTCCCCAAGTTTTTGCCATACTTCGAGACCCAGGTAGTAATGCATGAGTCCTAGATCCTTCATCTCAAATTCGGTTGCCAACATCTTCTTGCATTCTTGAATTCTTTGCTCCACACCAGTGATGAATAGATCATCCACATATAGTAGAATAACGATGGGTTCATTATTCACAACCTTGATGTAGAGATTTGGATCAACAGTGTTGATTTTTGGGTAGCATCGGATGTGCTCTAGCTCCGAAATTTTGTGTAGGGGCTAGAACACATGAGATCTCCAAGACCTAGAAATCGTTTGGAGAAATTCCGCCCGGAGTGCATTTATTCAAAGAATTAATTATTTTTAATTGAGCCTAAGTTAAACATAGTAAATTAAAATAATTAAAGTGAATTAATGTAAATGTGGGTGAGAAGCTTCTAATTGACAACGATCAAGTATGTTTTAATCTTAGTCGTTGATTGAATATTTGATCACGGTCACTGATCCCTCAACAGGAAAAGTATAAAGGAAGGCTTGAGGATCAGTTGGAGAATACACACACAGAGTGAATCTTGAGATCAAACTCTTCTGACGGAGCAATGCTCGGACAAAGATAAGATCTAAGTGATTCAGTGCAGTGAGGGGCAGAAGCAATTATTGGTCAGAGGATCTTCTCCAGGACCAAGAGTACACAACAGAGAGGCAGCAGAGACAGCAGAGGAAGCAGCATAGCCACCAGGAGAGATGATCCAGTCCCCAGAAGGGGTGACGCAGGCCGATGCAGGGCACACGTAGGGACTGCGTAGTGTTTCCAAGAGACAATCTAAGTTTTGTTGGAGATCGGGGTTTCTAAGCCGGGAGGGCTGAAACTTGATTTTTTGAGAAGAAAATTGATTTCAAGAAGAGTTGACGCAGTCCACAGCCATCCCCACACAGGCCTACGCATCTACTGCGCAGCGGCAGTTGGGGTTTCACAAGTTCAGATCCGGATCAGCCGGGACTTGCAGTGTGAGATAAAACTCATTATTTTTTGTTTGTCATGAATTCTCTGTATTGGATGGCCAACAAGGCATCTCGAGATTGTACTCAGAAAACTGCTGCTTAATAATACAAACCCTCAGATCTGTTGCACCGATTTTCCCGCACTGGGTTTTTCCAGGGACATTTAGTCCAAAAATGGGTGTGTCCTTTGTGTGATTGTTTCATCTTATTTTTCAGTACTTGATCTGTATATTGGCGTAGGTTGCAGTGTATTTGCATTAATGTTTACTGAATAATGTTGTAAAAAACTTTTTAATTAAAGAACACAAGTAAGAAATGCAAATCAATTAACTGCAATAGGATTTATGTTTGTTAGATTCAAAAAATTTCACATGGTATCAGAGCAATTGCAGATCAAGGAGGACTGAAGCCATCAGCGAAAGGACCGAGGAAAATCTTCTCCAGGAAAGCAGCTATCCCGAGTGAGCGCAGTTCTGGGAAAGAGAAGCAGAGGAAGGGTGACGCAGTCACAAAGGAAGGCTCACGCAGAGCCTGTGTCAGCCTGCTAGGGTGACGTTGTAGCTGCAGAAGGAAGTGTAGTGGTTGTTGGGCCAGCGCAGAGGCTATTGAGTCTCATTTTTCCGGTAATCGTGGTCGGAAGTGCAGTACAGTTTCTCTCTGGAGTTATTGGTGGGACGTTGAGTCTATTGGTGCAGAACAGTGTCTAGTGGGGCAGAAGCAAAGTAGAGGGAATCAGTTCCTCAAAAGATTTCTTGCCAAGAAGTCTAGATCCAGTGTTGAGTAGCAGCGAAGAGAGATCAAAGAGGGGTGCTTCGACATTTCTTGGCAAAAGGATTTTCGTGAAGGAAATCGAGATTCAGAGGGAGCTTGTTCCTTAGAGGATTTCTTGCACCAAAGAAATCCATCTCCGAGTTTTGTTGGGGCAGCAGCGAAAGAGTGAGAAAGGAACTTGTTCGACATTCAGTTGAGCAGAGATGGCCGCAAGTGGACTGAGGGATTAGGGCAGGTTGGATGGAGCATCCAACTTTGTCATCTGGAAGGCCAGGATCTTGGCAGTTTTGGATGAACATCGCATCAAGGATCATGCCTTGAAAATGACTATTGTTCCGGTTGATGTTGATCCTCTCAAGAAGTACGAGGAGGCTCAAGTGAAAGTGAAGCGCATGATCATGGATGGAGTCAAGCATCATGTGATCCCACATATTGTTGAGAAGAACACAAGGGAAATGTGGGTGGCCTTGACCACATTGTAGGAGGGATCTTCCGTCCAGTAGAAGATGTTGCTTGAGAATCAGCTGAGATTGTTTCAGACAAAGATGAAAAAATCGTTATCGGGATATTATCGCCGAGGGGAAAAAATCGGAAAAAATCGTAATTATCGGGAAAAAATCGGCACATACAAAAATATTCATTTTTTTTCAATTTTTTTAATATTTAAAGCATCTACAGCATAAAATAAATGCATTGACACATAAATATGAAAAAAAAACTAATATATAAGATGTGTAATATCATGTCTAGTGCTACATCACACATAACACTGAATCCTGTCCTGAATACTAAGTCCTGAGTCTCAACTCAACCTCAAAATATCAACAAAAAATATAATAATGTGTCTCATATCATGAGTCATAATGTTATATACAAAGGAATGCACCAAATAACCTATACTACTGATTTCCTCTGCCCCTCTTGCGAGAAAATGTAACAGCTTTCCCTCTAGACGAAGAAGTTGGCGGGGCTGGAAATGGACTCTGTTGTGCTCCAGATCCTGAAGCACTAGGAGCTAGAGGAGGTAGACCACGTCCTCTACCAATAGCAGGGGTAGGTGGTGTCACCTCCTCCTCCTATTGTTGCTCCTCCTCCTCCTATTGTTGCTCCTTCTCCTCCTCCTCATGAAACTCATCATTGATTCATCGCTACTAGAAATGGGATCATCAACAAGAGATACATAAACATTATCTAGCTCAAAGTCTTCAGACTTGGATTGCTCAACCTTAAAATGCGGTAGAAAAAGATTAACATGCCTAACCAGTTGTTTTCCTTTGAGTGAAGAGTACATTATTGTTAAGGCCACAGTAGGGGAGTTCAACAATCAATACCACCAACATCAACAAAATTCAACAATCAATGCCACCAACATCAAGGTTCTTAAAGGACTTCATACTCTTGATCAAATGCCAATCTCATACCCTTACACATAATAGAATCAAATGGAAACAATGCAAATCCCCAAACCATAAAACCCTGAAAACCATTAAGTCTGCTGGATTTTGAGAGAAATCTAAAATTCTAGTTTCTCCATATGAAATCCAATGAGGTCGAAACCACTCTTAAACATCTTGAGTCATTTCATGGTAATGTTAAAAATTTAAGTAAAAGGATGAAAATGAAAAATAAAGGAAATATCACTTTTACTTTAAGAATTTAACATTACCATGAACTGCCAACAGGGTGTGTTAGGAAAATGAGAGGGCTGCAAAAATGACAAAAAAAAAATCGATTTTAGAACTTATAGAGTTGCTATTTGATGGGCCCACGATTTTTACTGAAATAATCGCGATTATTTCGAAATTATCGCGATAACGATAATTTCAAATTATCGTTTCAAATTATCGCCGATATTATCGTTTGGTTGAAAAAATCGCGATAATTTCAAATTATCGCGATAATATCGCGATTTTTTCATCTTTGGTTTCAGATGCAGAAGGAAGAAGAAATCGATCCCTTCCTTATCAGATTGCAAGGGATCCGAGATTAGCGAGCTTCTGTAGGGGCTACACCAGACGTTGGATTTATGGTCAGGGCTGCCCTGAATGCAGTTACTAAATACTAGGAAAAATTTGTCCAAAGCATTTTGGGCAGGGCTACTCTTCCTAGCTGGGAGGAGATGTCGGCAGCTCTTCGACAGGAAGAGATCAGACGGTGGACTAAGGCGGGAAGCAGCAGCAAAGGGATCAAAGTCAAGAAGGAGGAAGAGGAGGATGCGGCTCTCGCATCAAAGGGACGGCAAGGGCAGCAGAGATAGAAGAAAAAGGAACTCTCGAAATTCAGATGCTTTAGATGTGGGGAAATGGGATATTTCGCCATGCAGTGCCTTATGAAGAAGCAAGGAAAAGAAGAGAAGCCTGACTCGAAGGTTGCTCCAGCAGAAGTTGATGAGGAGGATGACGATGACTGTACCATGAGTGCTCATGCACCTCTAGAGAAGAGATGGGGCGATATGGAGCTATAGTTGGAGCTACAGAGAGAAATAGGGTAGGATCCTTGAGGTGCCCAAACTCTTGGATCACATACAGCTACAGGAGCCCTTAATGACAGTAGCAAAATGACGGGAGTCAGTTGGTGCAAGGGATAATGGAGCGACAGTGGCAGAGCTAGAGTGCCAAAGTTTGAAGCAGCGCAGTGGAATGTTGCAGTAGTGCGGGAGGCATAAAGCAGATACAACAAAAGCGTAGTAGCATCAGAGGGTCATCGCAGATTAGCAGCAGAGGAAGCTTCAGCATCGAGGTGCATTCAGACTGACTAGTATGTCAGGATTTGGGATGTCTTTCAGTTGCTTAGCTCTCAACAACTGAGTTGCAGTGCAGCGGTTAGTAGTGGCAGTGCTATGGGCAGCATGATGAAGCATATTGAGAGGGAGTTGCAGTACAGATGCAGCAGTGGCAGTGGCAGTGTCATGGGTAGCAGTACAGATTGCAATAGCGCAACGGATGAGGGGCAGGCCACAGTAGGTTGAGCATCAGCAGCGCAGAAGATCGATGTCATGGATCAGGGTGATGCTTCTTGTGAGAAGTATTGCTAGAGCACATTCCTCGCTAAGAGGGAGTGTTGATTTTTGGGTAGCATCGGATGTGCTCTAGCTCCGAAATTTTGTGGAGGCCTATAACACATGAGATCTCCAAGAATCAGGAATTGTTTCGAGAAATTTCGCCTGGAGTGTTGCATTTTATTCAAATAATTAATTATTTTTAATGGAGCCTAAGTTAAAACTTAGGAAATTAAAATAATTAAAGTTAATTAATGTAAATGTGGGTGAGAAGCTTCTAAGTGACGAGGATCAAGTCTGTTTTAATCTTAGCCATTGATTAAAGATTTGATCACGGTTGTTGATCCCTCAACAGGAAAAGTATAAAGGAAGCCTTGAGGGTCAGTTGGAGAACACACACACACAGAGTGAATCTTGAGATCGAATTCTTTTGATGGAGAAGTGCTCGAACGAAGATAAGATCTAAGTGATTCAGTGCAGTGAGGGGCAGAAGCAGTGATTAGTCAAAAGGATCTTCTCCGAGACCAAGAGTACATAGCAGAGACAGCAGAGGAAGCAATGCACCCACCAAGAGAGGTGATGCAGTCCCCAGAAGGGGTGACACAGGCCCACGCAGGGATTGCATAGTAATTCCAAGAGATAGTCTGAGTTTTGCCGGAGATTGGGGTTTCTGAGCTGGGAGGGTTGAAACTTGATTTTCCGAGAAGCAGATCGATTTTGAGAAGAGGTGACGCAGTCCACAGTCATCCCCACGCAGGCCTACGTATCTACTGCATAGAGGCAGTGCAGAGGGAGTTGGGGTTTCACTAGTTCAGATTCGGATCTGCTGGGACTTGCAGTGTGAGGTAAAACTCACTATTTTTTGTCTGTCGTGAATTCTCTTTACTGGATCGCCAGCAAGGCATCCAGAGATTGTACTCAGAAAATTGTTGCTTAATAATACAAACTCTCAAATCTGTTGCACCAGTTTTCCTGCATTGGGTTTTTCCAAGGACGTTTAGTCCAAAAATAAGTGTCCTTTATGTGATTGTCTTGTCTTATTTTTCAGTACTTGATCTGTATATTGGTGTAGGCTGCAGTGTATTTGTATTGATGTTTACTAAAGAATGTTGTAAATAGCTTGTTAATTAAAGAACACAAGTAGGAATTGCAAATCAGTTAACTGCAGTAGGATTTATGTTTGTTCTATTCAGAAATTTTCACAAGCAGTACCCTTCACGAACCCATTTCTTAGTAGATATGCATCCATTCTCGCGTACCATGCCCTACGAGCTTGCTTCAAGCCATATAGGGAGTTATTGAGTTTTCAGACGTGAGAGTCCCTGCTATTAACTTTGAAACCTTTGGGTTGTTCGATGTATACTTCCTCATCAATGGTCCCATTTAGAGATGAGGCCTTCACATCCATTTGATGGATATTCCAACCCATTGTAGCATCCAATGAAACCAAAGATCTAATGGTAGTATACCTTGTTGTAAGTGCAAAGGTTTCTTCATAATCTATTCCTTCTTTTTGAGAGAAGCCCCTTGCAACAAACCTTGCTTTGTACTTGTCTATGCTTCTATCAACAACATGCTTGATTTTGTAGATCCATTTGGATGTGACAACTGATTTTTCACTAGTTCTAGGAACGATTTCCCAAACCCCATTCTTCATAATGGATTGGTATTCTTTCTGCATCGCCTTCTTCCAGACTTCCTGTTGAACAACCTCTTCGAATGTAGATGGTTCAACTTGAATTAGCCTCGTCATATATGCAACATAGCCAGAGTATCTCTTCGGTCTTTTACTTTCCCTGAAGGTTCCTATTGGAGCTTCATGTCCTTCGACATCTTGTAATGTAGATTTTAACCAATTTGGCCTTTTCCTTGTAGTCGGGATGATCACAAGTTGAATAGGCTCACTTGGTCCTTCTTCTTCTTCTTGATTTGTAGTAGGGTTTTCATGGTGTTTCTTCTTCAAATATAGGAGATTCTTCGTCATCGGAGCCTATGGGGATTTCTTTGGATTTCTTGTAGGCTTAGCTCTCATCAAATATGACATCTCTGCTTACTTCGATATGCCTTCTTTCCTTAATATATATTCTATATTCCTTTGAGGAGAGACTATATCCAACGAATATTCCTTTGATGCTAGTAGAATCCAGCTTCTTTCGCTTGTCTTTTGGATCATGGATGTAGGCAAGGCTTCCAAAGATTCGAAGGTGATCCACACTCGGCTTCTTTCTTGTAAATGCTTCTTCAGGAGTTATATTCTTGAGACTTCTATGGGGACTTCTATTTTGAATATACACAACTTTCATGGTTGTTTCTCCCCATAAGATTTTTGGTAGGTCTTGGTCAAGGACCATTGTCTTAATGCCTTCTTCAATAGACCTATTCTTCCTTTCAACAACTCCAACTCCATTTTGTTCGAGAAAGTAGGGAACAATGATCTCCCTCTTAATTCCTACTTCCTTGCAATATGAAATCAATTCCTTGGAAGTCCATTCCCCACCATTGTCAAATCTTAGAGTCTTTATCTTTCTTTCGGTGAGGTTTTCCACTTCAGCTCGTAACTCCTTGAATTTCTCAAATACTTCATCCTTTGTCTTGAGAAGATAGATCCATGTCTTTCTAGAATGATCATCTACGAATGTCACATAATAGAGATGACCTCCAAGAGATTTGTCAGACATGGGCCCACACACATCAGAGTGAATAAGATCCAGAATTTCTTTGGACCAAGATTCACTATTTGGAAATGGCTTTCTTGTATGCTTTCCCAAGGAGCATTCCTTGCATACACCTTCATGGTCTTCCTTTATATTAGGGATGCCATTAACCAATTGGTTAAAAATGGGAAAAAGCATGTATTGTAGATGACCATACCTCCTATGCCATAGCTCAATAAGACTAATTTCCGTATGAACCAAAGCTTGAGGAGATGGAGTAGTGACCCTATACAAACTTCTTTCACGAACTCCAATAACTCTAGCTTTGTCAATGCTAAAGTCTTTGCCCCAATGTAATATTCTCAATTAGCAGGAGCTAATTGGCAATATCAATTTTGTTCAGTTTTGCTTTTCCAAAGTTAGTTAGTCAATAAAGGGGGAGATGGGACCCATAACCCACACTTCGGAAATAATAATTCCCTATAGTCACTTGAACAAATATTATTTGGCAGCGTGGGACCCAGGAGGGCCAAGTGACAGCGCAGGGAAGGGGCAGCGTGGAGGCAGCATGGGCCAGGCAATGCAGTGGCAGCATGGGCCAGGGCAGTGCAGTGGTAGGGACAGCGTGGCTAATGAGGGACAACGCAGATGAGTGGGGCCCAAGGGGGAGTTAGGCTCTCAAGCATAAAAGGGAGAGGAGGCTCACCATGTAGTCATCCTATTATGCATCTTATGATTTCTGTCTTTTGACATTGAGCATGCTTTTGCTGTTGAGCAAAGTCTGCAAGTGATGTTCAGCACACGAGTGTCTCCAAGCGGAGATCCTAACCTCAGCCTCGGGGGACTTCGAGTGCCCACTCAGGTGAGGAGTTACATCAGTGTTTTTCCGAGCTTAGCACTCAGCATCCTTCATCCAGGAGCACACAGTTTCTTAGACAGCGCAATCCCTCTAAGAGATTACGCATCTTGGAGAGGAGGCAGCACCGAGAGAGAGAGGGGAAGTAGGAGATTTCAATCTGGGAGTATTGTGAAGGGATCAGCCCTTCACAAATCATATTTTGCATGAGGAGGAGGCCATCAGTTACAGTTTATCCGTTCAGGGCTAGCGTACTCATCTGAAGTGTGTGATTTTCCAAGGGAGGTCAACTTCTGGGGTCAGCATTCCGAGATTCCTTCCTAGGTTTTTCCGGGTTATTGGAGGAGAGCTTGTATCCCGAGTTTCATATTTTTCTGAGCAGGGGAACAGCCCCAAGGAGCAACTCTATTCTAGCAGTAGCAGCAGTTCCGACAGTAGCAGCAGCAACAGTTTCTGGAGTTACGCAGTCCATGAGAGAGCAGCCATTCAGTGAGAGATTCTAAGAGTATTTCCAGCTTGCCTTGAGCAAGCCAAGGTGCCATCATTCTGATCACCTTCGTACCTATTGTTATCTTTCAGTTTATAATAAAATGGCTCAACGTTTCTCCATATTTGCAGTGTTTTTATGATGTCTCTCTATTTTTAGATGCAAAACTCGGAATGGGCGCAGTGTGATGCAGGGAGGCCACCCCATAGCTTTCGAGAGCAGAAAGTTTTTGCCGCATGAGAGGTGGTATCCTATATACAACAAGGAGATGTTGCCCATTATGCATGCATTGGCCAAGTTCCGGCAGTTCCTGGTAGGCAACAGGTTTCGGGTGAGGACTGACCACAACAGCCTTTGATTTTTCCTAGAGCAGAAGCAGTTGCAGGAGAGGCAGCAGAAGTGGGTCAGTAAGATCCAGGCATATGACTTTGACATCGAGTATGTCAAGTGGAAGAACAATGTAGTGGCCGATGCTCTATCCCGCAGACCGACAGCATTGTCTTTGATGAGTATAGACATGGACTGGAGGGCTCAGCTGTTGGTGGAGTACTCCAAGGACCGTTTTGCCTGTGAGGTGTTGGATGGCCAGATCACAGATGACAGGTACAGGGTGATGGATTAGGTCATTTACTTCAGGGACAGGATCTTCTTGACTGAGGGTTCTCAGCTCAAGGAGAATATATTGTGTGCCTCCCATGACTCACCATTGTCGGGTCATCAGGGGTTCACAAAGACTTACAGGGCCATCAAGGAGAGGTTCTCTTGGAGAGGCCTCAAGGAGGACGTACTCCGACATGTCCAGGAGTGCGAGGTATGTCAGAGGAACAAGGGAGAGATGAGTCACCCAGCTGGAATGCTACATCACTGGGTTGCCCACGGTGCAGGGCAAGGACTGCATCTGTGTAGTCATTGATCGGCTGACAAAGTATGCTCATTTTTTCGCCATATCCACATGATACACGGCAGCACAAGTGGCATAGTTGTTCTTCAGAGATGTTTTCAGACCGAAGACCATAGTCAGTGACAGGGACAGTCGTTTCATGGGCAGGTTTTGGAAAGAGCTCTTTCGTTTGGTGGGTACAGAGTTGACTCCGAGTACCAGCTATCACCCTCAGACAGATGGGCAAACAGAGATAGTGAACAAGTGGCTAGAAGGCTACTTAAGAAACTATGTCACAGAGCAGTAGAAGGCATGGTTGTGTTGGCTGCATTTGGGAGAATACTGCTACAACACCACTTTCCACATGTCTATCGGTATGTCTCCGTTTTATGCTTTGTATGGTTATCATGCTCTGACTTTTGTTGATGTCATGTTTGGAGTTGGCAAGGCCCCCAGGGCCAAGGATTGGATCCAAGAGAGTCAGGATATACTACGGGCTCTTAAGGATAACTTAGCCACTGCATAGAACCAGTAGAAGTTGTATGCCGACAGAGGACGAGTAGAGAGGCAGTTTGAGGTAGGGGACTTGGTCTACCTACGACTTCAGCCATACCAACAGTCCACACTGAGACAGAAGGGGGCCGAGAAGCTCAAGTCCCGCTTCTATGGGCCTTTATAGGGTGATCCGCAGGATAGGGGAGGTTGCATATGAGTTGGAGTTTCCCACAGGTACCAGGATCCACAACATCTTCCATGTATCATGCCTAAAAAAGGCATTCGGGCAGCAGGTGAGTGCAACAGAGGAGCTTCCGCCTACAGATGATGAGGGGCATTTGGTGTTACAGCCAGAAGCCATCATTGACACCAGGGAGAGACAGCTGAGGAGTAGGACAGTTAGGGAGTACTTGAACCCGAACCGTGTGACATAACTTTTGGGAGATGACATCATCCTTAGCATAGTATTAAAAACCGGAACCGGTGACCAGACTAGTGGACCTAATGAACCAGTAACTGGACCAGAACCAGTCTAAGCGGTACTGGTCAGGTCTAAACGATCCGGTTTTTAAAAAAATACATTAAATAATTATTTTTTAATAAAAAAACCTATTTTTTAAGATTTGCAACCATGATTCCAAGCCAATAGAGACAAAATATGCAAAGTTTGCTCATTTATATATCATGTAAAGGTTAATATATCAAAATGGCACCGAGTGCAATACATATCATCGAAAAATACATAAGCAATGAGGCTCCAAATGGCCCATAAAGTCCAAAAGCAATGCTACAAGCTATGAGGCCATTGGCCTAAATACAAGACTACATATTAGTGATCAACAACATGATCACTCCTCAGCATGATCAAAATCATCACCACTACTAGACAAGGGATCATCAACATGAGCTACATAAATAATATGGCTCAAAGTTTGAGGACTCCTAAAACTCCTCTACAACTTTAGTAGTAGTAGTAGTAGCAAAAATAGACATCAAAACTACAAATCATTGAGCAACATGGTCTCTCATGAAACTCATCATTGATTCATTGCTACTAGAAATGGGATCATCAACAAGAGATACATAAACATCATCTAGCTCAAAGTCTTCAGACTTGGATTGCTTAACCTTATAACATGATAGAAATTGAAAATGTTTAACATGCCTAACCAATGATTTTGGTTTGAGTGAAGGGTTTATCTCCTCAACCTTAAAATGCGGTAGAAAAAGATTAGCATGCCTAACCAATTGTTTTCCTTTGAGTGATGGGTACATTCTTATTAAGGCCATGGTAGGGGAGTTCAACAATCAATACCACCAACATCAACAAAGTTCAACAATCAATGCCACCAACATCAAGGTTCTTAAAGGACTTCATGCTCTTGATCAAATGCCAATCTCATACGCTTACACGTGATAGAATCAAATGGAAACATTGCAAATCCCCAAACCATGAAACCCTGAAAACCATTAAGTCTGCTGAATTTTGAGTGAAATCTAAAATTCTAGTTTCTCCATATGAAATCCAATGAGGTCAAAACCACTCTTAAACATCCTGAGTCATTTCATGGTAATGTTAAAAATTTAAGTAAACGGATGAAAATGAAAAATAAAGGAAATGTCACTTTTACTTTGAATCAGCCGGTTTAGGATGGAACCGGTCGGTTTGACCATAAATCGGCCGGTCCCATCCTAAACCGGCCGGTTAGCACTAGTTGGACCGGTTTTTTTGGCGAAGAGGAGGGTTGAACCCGATTTTTCTACCAGTTTGACCCGGTCAGCTAATGAACCGGCCGATTTGACCGGTTTTTGGTTCAAACCGGTCGATTTTTAATACCATGATCCTTGGAGGCTTTTGTACTCACACGTGTGGTTTAATTGAAGCTTATTTTTATGTTATTACATTATTTTGGCTATCTTTGGGGGTTTTCTGTAATATTCCTAATTAGCACCGCTAATTGGAATATTTCATTTTTGTATAGTTTTGCCGCCTATAGTTAAATTAATAAATAAAGTGAGAAAGAGGGCGTCAACTCACTTTAATAAAATAAAGTGCTTCCTAGTAGATGAACGTTGTAACTTAAAGGGGAAGGCCTTGGGGGTCCACACACACATGAGGGAGGCCTCACGTAGGCTCCTAAGGTAACTGCGCAGGTCAAGGAGGAGGTCAAGGACGCAGTTAGGGTTTTTGAGGGAGCTAGCACTATAAAAGGTGGGGTTTTCACTCCATTTGGAATTATTGATATGTTGATGATATTGAGAGCTAGACTTCTGTCTACTTCAGCACGCCGGTTTTTTAGTCGGTCTGCAGCACTGTTTAGTGCGAACTGAGTGTCTCCGGTCGGAGATCTCGCCCTTGGCCCCGGGGGACTTCGAGTGCCTGCTCGGGCAAGGTATTTCCTTCAGTTTCAGTAGGTGATTTGCAGTGGATTTTGGTGGACGTTTTGCAGAGGAGCTGGCCCCTTAGAGTGACTGCGCAGTCCGAAGGAGGAACGCGAGTTTCGGCGGGGAAGGGACGCGATCGGTGTTTGTGCGAGCGAGCGTGTGGGTGATTTTGTGGTGGCCGAGCGTGTTCCTTCGGGGGGAGATTGTTGTTTCGACGAGAGGGACTGAGAGGATTTGGGCCCTTTCCCGGCCATATTTCTTGGCAGGCACGCGGCACATTCACAGGAGGCAGCGTTTTTTCAATGAGGAGGGCTTTATTGAACGGATTTTCGAGAGGTGGAGCATTTTGCTTCCTGGGTTTGCAGGTTTTTGTCCAGGAGGGTGATGGAACGACTGGAATTTTCGGCTCATTAGGTGAGATCGACCCCTAGTTCCGGTACATTGCGGCCGGCCCGACTTTCTGGCCGATTTTCTCCCGGCGGCTAGGACGCGGGTCTACTTGTTGTAGCCATTTCTTGTTACGAGGGTCTCCACTTGCCTAGAGCAAGGATAGGTACACTCATTCTGATTATCTCTTGTACCCAAATATATGTATTCTCAGATTAATAAAATGCCTTAGCGTTCTGGTATTTTATGTGTATTTGTTACATATTCTGGTTCCGGCATTTTGTTACATGTAGGCGCTTGTTTGTTTCTTTGTATGGCTACTGTTTATTACCCGTTAGGATCATTACGGTGGTATCGGAGCATAGTTCTGCTCGACTGTGGAGGCATGGGTCTATGACGCCGGGGATAATCCTACTTTGATCGAGAGGAGACACGGAGACGTTGAGAGTAGGTACGACCCCTTCATAGAGAGGTATTCTGATCAGGAGCCACCTGAGACAGATTCAGAGCAGGAGCAGCCTGCAGGGGACACAGAGCAGCGGGTTCCGATGGCAGACGATGAGGGTTCAAGGAGATGGGAGACACTCCTCCAACACATGCAGGAGATGACACAGAGACTCACGGCATTAGAGGTCAGGCAGAGGGAACCCCCCAGGGGTTTTCTGGTCGGTGAGGGATCGGGTATGTCCCACCACGTGCCGGTGCATGATGCTATCCCCATTGTGGCATCGCATGCACCCACGTGATCCACTATGCCTACATTCTTGCTAGAGGACGCAGGGGCAGGAGTACAGAGGGGTGCACAGAGGGATATTCCAGCACCCACGCGATCCACCATGCCTACCTTCTTGGCAGAGGACGCAGGGGCAGCAGCACAGCGAGAGCTAGAGCCGGGTCTGATGGGTGACCTATTTACAGAGTATCAGGCGTACAGACCGGCATTCCGAGATTCTATCACATTCAGAGACTTTGTCCAGGTCCAGCATGACATTAGACCCCGTGATCATCACCGAGGGCATAGGCACCACCGTGATGACCACCGCGCAGCTAGCAGATTTCATTTGCCCACGTTTGATGGCTCATCAAACAGTTCGGCAAAGTCTTGGGTGGAGAAGCTGGACATCTATTTCCAGCTTAACCAGATGTCGCAGTCAGAGGCCATTAAGGTGGCAACATTACATCTGGACGGTGAGGCCCAGGACTGGTGGTTCCATGGGATGATGACACTCGGACATTCTGCAGTGACAACATATGCCGAGTTTACCCGGAGGGTGATAGAGCGCTTTGACAGGAGGGATCCGGAGCAGCACTTTGTTGAGCTGACAAAGCTCAAACAGACTGGGAGTGCAGAGACATACATTTCAGACTTCTTGAGGGTTTCGGTGATGGTACTTGATTTATCTGCGGCTCGGATGGTTTACATGTTTGTGGAGGGGTTGTCAGAGCCACTTCGTGGCCTAGTCCGGTCGACCAGACCAGCTACCCTTCAGGATGCCATCAGCAGGACTCGGGACTTACAGGATGTCTTACCCAGGACTCGGACACCTTATCCCCAGAGACAGGCCTTCCAGCCTAAGGGCAAGGACACGAGGGTTCCGCCTCCCAAGGCGAATCCTGGACGAGGGCAGTTTGAGGATGAGGCTAGGAGAGAGTTGAGGAGGAAGCGGTTTTGCTTCACTTGCCAGGAGCCATGGGCACCAGGACACAGGTGTGCGGCAGGGAAGGCACATTTCATCGAGGTCTTCTCCAAGAGCAGTGGAGAAGAGGATGAGGAGGATGACGTGGAGGCAGGAGATTGTTATGCAGCGCAGAGTACTTTACCACCTCCACCACCCGCAGCAGGTGGGGCATCGTTTGCACCCACTGGGGGAGCTCTAGCCGCATTGCGGGGAGTTCCCAAGTACTTGACACTGCGCGTACGAGGGACACTGCGCGGGCAGCGGGTTTCAGTCTTAGTTGATAGTGGGGCCACCCACAACTTCATTGATGCCCAGATGGTTGAGCGGAGAGGCATACAGACAGAGGGTTTTGATGGATTTTCCGTCTTGGTCCCAGGAGATCAGACCATGGCTTGTGCTCGATATGTCCCGGAGCTATCAGTGACGATGGGCACTTATACATTGACGGATCACTTCTTTGTGGTGGATATTCCGGACACCAACCTGATATTGGGTGTTCAGTGGCTCATTACTCTGGGGAAGGTCACGACAGATTGGAAGGCCCTAGAGATGGAGTGGGATGATCCCAAGACGGGGAGGCATGAGAAGATACGGGGACAGCACACATACCCGCCTCAGACGGTGTCGGCACACAGGATGGAGGCAACCTTCCGCAAGGGAGACATAGAGTGGGCGGTAGAGTTGCGGGCTTCAGAGGCAGTAGATACAGGGCAGACAGTGCATCCTGAGCTACAGTCTATTCTCGACAGGTATGCAGTGGTATTCGAGGATATTCCACCAGGACAGCCACCGGATCGGGGGTTTGAGCATACGATCGAGCTTGAGCAGGGGATACAGGCAGTGATTACCACACCGTATAGGCATCCCAAGGCCTATCGGGACGAGATAGAGCGGGCTATTCAGGAGTTGCTGGCCCTTGGTCATATTCGGCCCAGCACGAGTCCTTTTGCTTCTTCTGTAGTGTTGGTGAAGAAGAAGGATGGCACATTGCGCATGTGCATTGACTACAGGGCTCTGAATAAGAAGACCCTGAAGAATAGGTACCCCATCCCCAGGATCGATGAGATGATGGATGAGTTGAGAGGAGCACGGTTCTTCTCGAAGATTGACTTGAGATCCGGGTACCATCAGATACGCGTGAGGGAACAGGACATTCCCAAGACTGCCTTCAGGTGTCATTATGGGGCACTTTGAGTTTCTGGTCATGCCATTCGGGCTGACCAATGCACCCGCTACCTTTCAGTCGTGCATGAACCACATTTTCAGGGGTCATCTGAGGAAGTTTGTGCTGGTCTTCTTCGATGACATACTTATATATAGCAGGACTTGGGAGGAGCATCTCCAGCATATTGAGACAGTTTTGCACATCTTGGAGGAGCAACAGTTCTATGCCAAGCTCTCCAAGTGTGAGTTCGGGTTGACAGAGATGCTGTATCTGGGGCACATTATAGGAGTGGACGGGGTGAGAGTCCACGAGGAGAAGATCAGAGCCATCAGGGATTGGCCCGAGCCGCGGAATGTGACAGAGCTTCGGGGATTTATTGGTATTTGCACATACTACAGGAAGTTCGTCAAGGGCTTCTCTCAGCTTGCTGCACCCCTCACAGATTTGACGAGGAAGGGGGCATTCAGTTGGTCGGACACGGCACAGCGAGCTTTTGACAAGCTCAAGGAGGTGATGAGCAGTTGCCCCGTGCTGGCATTGCCAGATTTCACACAGCCTTTTGTCCTCGAGTGTGATGCATCAGGAGAGGGGATTGGTGCAGTTTTGATGCAGGGCGGTCACCCGATAGCTTTTGAGAGCCGAAAGCTCCTTCCACATGAGAGGTTGTATTCCATATACGACAAGGAGATGTTGGCCATCATGCATGCATTGGCCAAATACCGGCAGTATCTAGTGGGCAGCAGATTCAGGGTGAGGTCAGATCACAACAGCCCGAGGTACTTTCTGGAGCAGAAGCAGTTGCAGGAGAGACAGCAGAAGTGGATCAGTAAGATCCAAGCCTATGACTTTGACATAGAGTATGTCAAAGGCAAGAATAACGTGGTAGTTGATGCCCTTTCTCGTAGACCGGCCACGTTATCACTTATGAGCTTGGACGCTGATTGGAGGGCTCGACTGCTGGTAGAGTACTCCAAGGACAGGTTTGCGTGTGAGGTTTTGGATGGGCAGGTAGCAGATGACAGGTACAGGGTGGTCGACGAGATCATCTATTACAGGGACAGGATCTTTTTGACTGAGGGATCTCAGCTCAAGAAGAATATACTCCAGACTTCACACGATTCTCCATTGCCGGGCCATCAGGGGTTCACCAAGACTTACAGGGCTATTCGGGAGAGGTTCTCATGGAAGGGCCTCAAGGAGGACGTACTCCAGCATGTCAGGGAGTGCGATGTTTGTCAGAGAAACAAGGGAGAGATGAGCCATCCTGCAGGGTTGTTGCAGCCTCTTCCCATTCCAGAGGGGAAATGGGAGAGCATATCGATGGACTTCATCACGGGGTTGCCCACGGTGCAGGGCAAGGATTGCATCTTCGTAGTCGTTGACTGGCTGACGAAGTATGCCCATTTTTTCGCCATATCCGCACATCACACAGCAGCGCAGGTGGCTGAGCTGTTCTTTAGGGAGATTTTCAGATTACATGGTCTACCCAAGACCATCGTCAGTGACAGGGACAACCGCTTCATGGGCGGATTCTGGCAGGAGCTCTTCCGATTAGTGGGGACCGAGTTGACACCGAGCACTAGTTATCACCCCCAGACGGACGGGCAGACAGAGATAGTTAACAAGTGGCTGGAGGGCTACTTGCGTAACTATGTCAGTGGACAGCAGAGGGCTTGGCTGAAGTGGTTGCATTTGGGCGAGTACTGCTACAACACAGCGCATCATATGTCTATTGGTATGTCACCTTTCTATGCTTTGTATGGATATCATTCCTTATCTTTTGTGGACATGATGTTTGGTGTTAGCAGGGCTCCGAGAGCCAAGTTATGGATCCAAGAGAGCCAAGATATCCTCCGAGCTCTCAAGGACAACATAGCCACAGCACAGAATCAGCAGAAGTTGTATGCTGATAAGGGTCGGGTGGAGAGACACTTCGAGGTAGGGGACTTGGTCTACCTACGACTAAAGCCATACCGACAGTCTTCACTCAAGCAGAAGGGGGCGGAGAAGCTTAAGCCCCGCTTTTATGGGCCATACAGGGTGATACGCAGGATCGGGCAGGTTGCATATGAGTTGGAGCTGCCCCAAGGCAGCAAGATTCATAATATCTTTCATGTATCATGCCTGAAAAAGGCGTTGGGCCAGCAGGTGACAGTCACAGAGGAGCTACCACCCACGGATGATGAGGGGCATCTGGTGTTGCAGCCGGAGGCTATTATTGATACTAGGGAGAGGCAGCTGCGGAGCAGAAAGATCAGGGAGTTCTTGGTGAGATGGAAGAACTTGCCGGATGAGGATGCCACTTGGGAGGATGAGAGGATATTGCAGCATCCATCACTTCAGTTGCTTGAGGACAAGCAACGTTCTGCCGGGAGAGACTGTAATATTCCTAATTAGCACCGCTAATTGGAATATTTCATTTTTGTATAGTTTTGCCGCCTATAGTTAAATTAATAAATAAAGTGAGAATTAGGGGGTCAACTCACTTTAATAAAATAAAGTGCTTCCTAGTTGATGAACGTTATAACTTAAAGGGGAAGGCCTTGGGGGTCCACACACACATGAGGGAGGCCTCACGTAGACTCCTAAGGTAACTGCGCAGGTCAAGGAGGAGGTCAAGGACGCAGTTAGGGTTTTTGAGGGAGCTAGCACTATAAAAGGTGGGGTTTCACTCCATTTGGCATTATTGATATGTTGATGATATTGAGAGCTAGACTTCTGTCTACTTGACTGCCACAGTTGTTGAATGATGCACGGCCTTTGTTTAGTCTTGGCTTGGAGTGTCTCGGTCGGAATCTCGCCCTGGCCCCGGGGACTTCGGTGCTGCTCGGGCAGAGTATTTCCTTCGGTTGTTAGGTGATTTCTGCGGTGGATTTTGGTGGACGTTTTGCAAAAGATCTGCTCCCCATAAAATGACTGGCAGTCCAAGAGAGAATGGTTCCCGACGAGAGGAGGCCATGATCGTGTTTGTGCGTGAGCCAGGTGATTTGGTGGTGGTTCCAGCGTATTTCAGCCTTGGGAGATTGTTGTTTCAGCCGGAGGTTTTGCAGGAGGATTTAGGCCCTTTCCCAGCGTATTTCTTGAGCTTTTGCGCTGTTCCTGGGAGAGACAGCGTTTTCATTGAGGAGGGCTTATTTGGTGGATTTTCGGAGGTGGAGCACTTGCTTCACGGTTTCTAGGTTTTGTCCGGAGGGTTGAGTACAGATAGCCTTCCGATTTTTAGCTCATTCTGGTGAGGGGATCAGCCCCTAGTTCCAGTACATTGCAGCAGTAGTTTTCTACGGCAGTTTTCTCCAGCAGCTAGGACGCAGTCTCTGTTGTAGCCATTTCTTATTCTGAGAGGGTCTTCACTTGCCTAGAGCAAGGATAGGTGCACTCATTCTGATTATCTCTTGTACCCCTATATATGTATTCTCAGATTAATAAAATGGCTTAGCGTTCTGGTATTTTATGTGTACTTGTTCCATATTCTAGTTCCGGCATTTTGTTCTATATAGCTGCTTGTTTGTTTTGCTGTGTATTACTGTTTATTTCCCGTTGGGGATATTACATTTTCTTGACGACCTATCCACCTTTTATCATGGATAACTTGTTTTTAGGGGCTCCTATAGAAAATTAGAGGTAAATTGACTTAGTTTCTCTCATATCTATAGGGAAGTCAATATGTCTTTTGGTTCATTGCAACACTTGCATCATAACTTCTCTTGATTAGTGATTCTTCTCTATTGTGTGCTATGGAGCCCTAGTTGAGTGACTTCCCTTGGGTGGATTTGTGATGTGATGTGATGTGATCTCTTTTCAAGAATGCTTACGGTGGATCTTGGATGTTGCATGGTGAAGTAATTTATTTTGTTTTTCTTGGTATTATGTTCCATGGGATTAATGTTCTTGTGCTAAGTTAATTTATTTCGTATGTGATTCAGTGTTCCTTGTTGACCTAATCCCTAGAAATAGTAGTAGTTGAGGAATAGAGATAGGTATTTATTTCCCTTAATCATCCAAAAAATTGAGAACCTAAAACTTAAACCCTAGGGTAATTTAGTTTATTTTCCCTAGTTTGTTTGGATTTAGAATCACTCTAGGGAAACCCTAGAATTGTTTATATCCTAGTCTCCATATGCCCTATATTGACAAGGAACTAGTCTATTTCTCTTGTGGAATTCTTTTAAAATATAAAAGTCGTTTTTCTTTTTATTTCATGGTAAATTAGAGTTAACTTACAACAAAATCTTATCTTTTCATCATTTAATGACTTGTTGATGTATGCCCTAGAGTTAGAAATTGTTTAAGAGTGCATTAAAGAAGCAAAATTGAAGTTTTTCATACTATTTTAGCCATTTTCTATTGCTGACATCAAGGTTTTATTTGTTGTTTTGTGCCTTATTAACTGTCAAAATTTGTTCTAACTTTATCCTTAGTTACTGCCTGATTAATAATTTAGCCTCGATTTCTCATAATCACTATTTTCATGGCTAAATTTGTTATTATAAACTATTGTTTTGCTACAATTTGTTGGTTTAAAACCCCCAGTCTATAACAACTTTGGGTATTTTCTCGATTTGGTGTGTTTGGGAAACGTATTTGAGACTCTTTAGGCCAATTCTAGCCTTTAGATTGACACATAGCTCATTTTGAACCTTAATCTGGAATTGACTCCATCCATGTCAAACTCTAGTTTTTCGTACCTTTATCTAGTGGATCTATATTGTAGGATCCTTAGGGCACACTTAGCTTAATATCCTTGGATTACATGATCCCTAAGTTGTACCAATGAAGCCCCCTTTACATTGGATTATGACTAAAGAGGGAGTAGTTGTTGAGGTGACAATCGTGAAACTACTATGTTACACATTGTGTAGTTCACCTAGTGAGGCTTTGCACTAGGTGCCAAATTTTGTTGTTACAAGCCCTCGAGTGACCTTTCTCAAGCTCCTTTGATAGTTGTAGATGAAGGGAGGTAGCATAGAGCTTGGAGAAAGTGTGGCTAACCATGATTGTCTTGTAATTTTTTGGATTTGTCCTAAGACTTTGATTTTTTTGTCAGGTGGATAGTGTGGTGGGACCTAAGCCACAAGAATCCATAATAAACATCATGGTTAAATAGATCTACAATCTTGTCTAAAATAAAAGAAATACCATTGTAGAATTTTGTCAAGAACCCCTCATCATTTGGTTGTTTTATTGATATTAAACTTCCACATTTCCTGTATGATACTAGTATAGAAGAACAAAAAACATGATTATGGGAGGGTGGGGATAGTAGCCTAAGGCTTCCTTGGGACATCATAAAATGCAATTGTATGGGTGAAAAGGGAGTGGGGATCAAGCAATGTTCCACCAAGTTTTCGGGACAAGGGGATGTGGGAATGGGGAGATGCACAACGGGGACATATGGGAGCACCCCCAAGTTCTACGAAAATTCAAGGGGGATACGGAGACGTTGGGTTGTATATATATATATATGTATATTATAAACACAATTCAAATTCAAATTCAATTATGATATACATTGATTCATACATCAGAAATGATTCAATGAAATAGAAATAGTAAAATATTGTATGCGTTGATTTAAATTCATCATTCATTATTCTAGAATCTGATTAGTGCTAAGCAAAATTGTAAATACTAAAGTCTGAAGACTAGAATGGTAAATTGAAATTACTCAACTCAAAAATAGTAAAAAGTGATGAGTCAAAGACTTGGTCTAAGTCATCAGTATATAGATTTAAGACTCAAAAGTTAAAACTAAAATGTACAATGGACAATGAGCCAACACTATCAGAATCGAACCAATGATGAGCTGGTAAACTCCAAAACTGGAAATTGAAAAAAAATCGAACCAAAAAATTGGTCGATCGAAAAATACATAGATATTAAAAATTTAGAAAAAACACATAAATATTCTTGTGCATCCATATGAATGCAAACCATTAGACATAAATATGCAAAGTTTCTCATATATATAGCAATGGTGCATATAACCAAAATAACACCAAAAATACATCAACAAAGATGCTCTAGTTGGCTTCTATAGTTCAAAAAAAATATTGCTACAACAAATACCTACATATCATCAAAATCATTGCGAATATTGGGACCCTCATCATCAATATCACTCTCTAAGCATTAAAATAATATAGAAAAACCTTAACATGTCAAGTCGAAATTTTGTTTGAGTGATAGATATAATTTTACTAGGGTCATGACAGAGGAGTTCAATAATCAATGCCACCAACATCGAGGTACATAGATGCTGAAAAATGGTAGATGTGGTCGGTATTTTCATGGTCAAAAGAAAAGTAGAAAATGATTTGTTTCTTGTTGTCAAAGTCAAACTCATATGGACAAGTCGGCCTTGTTGACCACTGAAGTGTACCTAAAGATTTTTGAATACTCCATGCCCAAGGATGTATCAGAGTTTTCATGTACCATCAGAGTTCATCATATCATCGGAGTTTTTCAATTCTACTTCTTCTCATCTTCTTCTATTGTACCTAGATTCCACAAGCCCTGCAGGAATGATGTAAAGTGATGCTAGTATGATAAGTTGAGTCATGTAACAGGCATAGGCAACTTGGGACCTTGTCATCAAGTGAGTTTACTCTGAGAGGTTTTTTTCAGTGAAGCGAACATCGCGATAAAATCGCGATTTTTTCGCCCAGCCAATAAAATTGCCGACATTTTCATTTTCAAAAAATCATGAAAAAATCGCGATTTTATGCAAAAATCGCGACTCGAGGAGTAAAAATCGTGGGTCCGTCAAACAGTGACCCAATAAGTTGCAAATTCGATTTTTTTTTGTCATTTTTGCAGACAGAGGGCAAGAAAGAGAGCTGAGGAGGAGGAGAAGTCATCTACAAGGCCAAGAGAGGAGAAAAGTGAAGGAATTTAGCATCCCAAGCCAACAAAATTCAAGTTTGGACCAAGTTTCTTCAGCAAAGCGTGGTTTTCAAGTATGAGCATCAAATTTGTCCATTTTTTTTGTTTTTTTCTTGTTTTTCCTTGGGTTTCTATCACCCATGTATTTTCCATGATTTTTATTTGCAATTGGTTGTGTTTTTTTTTTTGCATTGAGTGGAGAGGGTTTATTTTGGTCAAAAATGCAAAAATTTGGTTGTTACATTTATTTTTTTAATTTCTTCTTGTGCCCCTAGTTTCTTTCAACTATTTTTGCTTGGGTTTGAATGTGTTTTATTTGCCATTATTGTTGCATTGAGTTGAGGTTTTTTTTGTGAAAAATTCAAAATGTTGTATGTAAAATTGTAAATTTATTTATTTTTTAACTTGCAATTCTTCTTGTGCCCTAGGTTCAAATTTCAAATTTCAAACTTTATCTTACAATAAAACTCAAAAGTTCAACAAATTCACAAACATGCCAAGGAAATTGGACCCTATGTGGGAATTTGGTGAACCTGATGGAGGGTTTGACAGATCAAATTTGACTTGCAAATTATGTGGGCAACACATAACAGGGGAGGGCATACAGATTGAAGTACCACCATGCACAAGTTCCTGGACATGAGGGAGGGCCTTGCACAAATGCCAATCTAGAAATCATTCGAAGAGCCCTCAAATCATTGAAGGAATAGAAACAACTAAACTTACCAAGGCAACTCTGAGGAGTCAAATAGCAGGGGGTGGAGTGTCAGGATTTGGAAGTGACCGTGAGAGTGGTAGTGGTTCTTCACCATTTGCATCTTCTACACCCAACCCCCGTAGCTGCCTCATGATATTTTGTTCCTAGAACCACACTTGGTGCACAACCATCTATCTCCTCAATTATTAAAAAAAGAGAGAAGGAAGAAACTGACAAGTTGTTGGGCAAGCTTTTTCTTTGGAGTGATATTAATCCATTTTACCGGGTTTCAGTTGATGTTATTGTTGTTGTTGGCCCAAGGTACAAAGCCCCTTAATATGATGACTATAGAGGACGCATTCTTCAAAATGAAAAGGTTGACTGCACCAAGAGATTGGAGGAGTTAAGGGCATCATGGGCAGTCACAGGATGCACTGTGATGTCAGATGGTTGGACTGATCAAAGGGGTAGAACCCTTATTAACTTCTTGGTCTCCTGTCCCATGAGGACAATGTTTATGAAATCTGTTGATGCATCTGCACATGTCAAAGATGCATGATTATTATGTGATTTATTGGATGTATTCATTTCGAAGGTGGGCCCACAACATGTTGTCCAAGTTATAACAGGAATGCTGCAAATTATGTTGCCGCTAGCAAGATGCTTATAGAAAGGCATCCTAGCATATTTTGGACACCTTGTGCTGCACACTGCATTGATTTGATGTTGAAAGACATAGGAAAAATCAATTTTGTCAAAGATATTGTTGAATCATCAAAGAGCATTACAAAATTTATATATAATTATGCATTTGTGCTTCATTTGATGAGAACATTCACCAACAAGAAGTTGGTGCGCCCTGTCATTACATGATTTTCCACTAGTTTCATATCTCTTCAATCCCTAATGAATTCTATGTGGGATTTGAAGAGAATGTTTCTTTCAGAGGAGCGGCGTGCTTTGACATACAGCCGCAAACCAGAGGGAGAGGCCATATGCAGGTTGGTTTCATATCAGGAAAGCTTATGGGCGGGAATGCAAGAGGTGTGCAGCATTATTGAACCTTTAGTAAAGGTTTTTAGATTAGTCGATAGAAAGAAGCCCGCAATGGGCTACTTGTATGAGGCCATGGATAGGGCCAAAGAAGCCATTCGGAGCTACTATGAAGATAAGGGTGATGAGGGGTTTCAGAAACAACTTCTTGTATGGGAAGTGATTGATGAGTGATGGAACAACACACTCCATCGTCCCATTCATGTTGCAGGGATCTTTTTGAACCCCGAATCTGCTTACTCATGTGGTTTCTTATTTGATGTTGAGGTCATGGATGGTTTTTTCACTTGTGTTCAAAAGATGGTGTCATCTCCATCAGAACGTGTAGATATCTCCAAAGAAATGGAGATATACAAAATGGCAGGTGGCACATTGAGCTTTGACATGGTTGTCCAGGATAGAAATACTAAAATGCAAGGTAAGATTTAGTTTGTTTCAAAATTCATTGTCTCTTCAAGTTCATAACTTCATACTTTGCTGCAGCTTTCAATTTTCAAATTTTCATTATTTTAAAATTTTTCTTATATTTATAACTTTATAAGTTTATCTTATTTGTTGTAGATGCATGGTGGAGGAGCTACAGTGGCAAAATACCAAAACTCCAAAGGCTTGCCATTAGAATACTTAACCAAACATGTAGCGCTTCAAGATGCGAGCGCAACTGGAGTGTATTTGAAAAAATACACACCAAAAAGCGCAACAAGTTAAAAACTTAAAATATTCCAACTGATTTTTTGAATTCATTAAATAATTTTTTTTATAATTATTAATTTATTATTTATAATATATATTATATAATTTATTAATTTATGACCCTTGTACAAGTTGGAGTCTCGGCGCCTCAATGACATGGTCTACGTCTACTACAATCTTAAATTGTGAGTGACACAACTTGAGAGGACACCTGATATGGAGGCCATCTCTTTAGATGCGATTGACACCACTGTTGCATGGAGGGTTGAGGCCAAGAGGCCTATCATGGAGTCGGCGCCTGATTGAATAGAGCAGGAGGTATTGGAGGGGGAGGAGAAGGTGACACCACCTACACCTGTCACCGATAGAGGACGTGGTCTACCTCCTTTAGCTCCTGGTGCTTCAGGTTCTGGTGCTTCAGGTTCTAGAGCACAACAGAGTCCATTGCTAGCCCCGCTAGTTTCTTCATCTAAAGGGAAATTTGTTACAGTTTCTCGCAAGAGGGGCAGAGGAAATCAGTAGTATAGGTTATTTGGTGCAATCCTTTATATATGACATTATGACTCATGATATGAGATACATTATTATATTTTTTGTTGATATTTTGAGGCTGAGTTGGGACTCAAGACTTAGTATTCAGGACATGATTCACTGTTATGTGTGATGTAGCACTAGACATGATATTACACATCTTATATATTTTTATATATATATATATATATATATATATATATATATATATATATATTCATATTTATGTGTCAATGCATTTATTTTATGTTGTGGATGCTTTAGATATTAAAAATTTTGAAAAAAAATGTATTTTTGTATGTGCCGATTTCTTCCCGATTTTTACCGATTTTTTCTCGATTTTTACGATTTTTTCCGATTTTTTCCCCTCGTCGATTTAATCCCAATCGCGATATTTGCAACACTAGGAATTACAATTTCCTTCTAATTTAATGAAGGGAAAATTAAATTAGAAGCCTCTTCTTGTCGCCAATTTCAATAGGAATCCTTCATTATGTACCTGTAATCTTCACTAGGAGGCCAAGGAAGAACAAATACAACCAAGCAAGATGTACAAGGACAAGAGGCAAGATGTACAAGGACAAGAGGAATAACAACAATAATAATAATTTAAAATAAGAGAGATTTAAAATACTTATCTTTTGAGAACATGTCAGTGCCCTCTTGATCTTTAGCCTTCTTGCATCCAACTTGCCAATCAAGCTCGTTTACATCATTATCATGATGCCATTCCTTTTCTGCAGGAGCTAGGTTTTCTTCTTTCAGCAGAAGGAATCAATCTTAGGGTTTTGTCCATAAGCCCTAGGTTTTACTTATCCAAGCCATGACGCCTGCTAGGGTTTACAAACCCTAGATATTTAAATGTCTAATCCCAATGTCCTTGATGATGATTCTTTATCATTCCAAATTTGATTACCCAAACTCATTGTAGCATAAGCTTCATATTAATAGATTCAATTGCCTAGGTTTGAGCGTAGCATCCATATTCCATTGACCAATTATATTTCATCAATTTATCCTTCCAATTTAAGTATCCTAAATACATCAAGTCCAGTATCAAGAGGATTTTGATATTTAGATTTGAAGATGGCTTCGAGACATCAACCTGCAAACTTACAACATATTTTATTCTTCCATCGTAGTACGTTAACTGAGAATCTTTGTCATCAACAGGTTCATCCAATATCCTTGGTCACAACAAACCAGGTAGCTCGGCTTCTTCAAATTATTGTAGCAATGAATTTCATCAAGGAAGATCCCAGTATTCAAATACTTAAAACATACATGGCATCAATATTCTTGTATCTTAATGATAGGCAATATCAACTCTGCAAGATCTTTTAATCTTCTTCCTTAAAGAGGAACTTGGCCTCTTTTCTACTATAATCAAGATTTCTTCATAAAAAAATGCATTATGGCAGTGATTTCCTCTTGATCATCCAACAATCATAGAATAGATATCATTTTTCAAATATCCTTCTTTGTAGCTCGAATTGTAGTATTGTTATTTCTTCTTGTTGTATCAAGACAACTTTCATGTCACAACATTTCCTTGAGGACTTATTCATGGAGGGACTTTATTCTTGTCTCCTTGAAAGGTTTCTACAAGAGTACCTTATTGTCTTATTTCAATCTTCAAGATATTGAACTCAATAAATTCTACAGACCTATACTTGGTCTTCTTGGACAGAGTTCCTTAACAAAAGAATATAGGGATCAAGGAATACTTTAAACAAAGATCAATGTTACATACCTCATAAGCATTGGCTTCCCCGGAGTTCTTGTAGGTCTATATTTTCATGAATGACTCAACACTGTAAGACACTTTAATAGTAGCATCAGATTTCCCAGATGCGGGTGGGCGGTAAGTTTGTGGCGATGGCCAGCTTGGCGACCAACACCTGGCTTGGCCACACGCCGTCCTTTCAGAGCAGTAAACGCGCCATTAAAACCGAGAGAATGAAGGATGTTGAAATTTAGTTACCGGAGGACAGGTGGTTCCCTAAGGCATTGATATTTGGCCTAGGGAAAAGTGTCCAAAAGAATTTAATTTTTCTCCTAAAGTTACTTTATAAAGTTATAAAGTAAAATCCAATTTAAAAGTGACTTTAAGTGATAAAGTTACTAAAGTCTAATTTTAAAGTGACTTTAATAAAGTTAATGTAAAATTAGAAAGGAAAAGTGACTTTGGAAATAAATGACTAAGTGGGTCTTTATTAAAGTGGGGTGAATTAAAAAATAGAAAGTGAGATTTAAAAGAGCATTTAATCTCAGCCCTAGATCTAAAGCTATTTCAGCCATTAGATTTGGGGATAACCCAAAAGTCACTTAGAGTTCTATTAAAGGAGGAAAAGGAGAGAAAAGGTCATTCATTCATTAATTCTTTCATGAGCAGATTGAGAGAAGGAGAAGGAGAAAGTTGAAGAGAATTTTCTGAGCAGTGAGCAGAAGGAGGGCAGCAGCACTAACTTTCAGCAAATCGGTACAGCAGGGCGAAGCACGAAGTTCGAGGCAAGTGGACATGAATTTCGAGGAGAGAAAACTGCAGATTTCGAGGGAGGCCGTACATCCATTCCGGCACTGTTTTCGAGGTTTTTCGTACAGTTTTGAAGGCTGTAATTTCTGCTATAATTTTTCTGTTTTGTGGGCACGGAAACCGAGGTGGAGTTTGGCACGGTTTTCGAGATAAGTTCTGTTTCAAAGTTGCTGTAATTTTTTTTCTGTGTAAATTTCTGCATCACTGTAAAAGAAATATTCATAAAATAAAGAAAAACTTTCGAACTGATTTTCCCCAAGAGTTGTAGGGGGTTTTTCCAGGGTCATATTGACCAAAAATCACTGTGTTAAAATGTTTTGTGTGGCTGTTTTAGTCTGCTGATTTTTATTTCTGCAATTTCCAACACTGTGAAAATTTTCCAAAATTTGTGTTTTCAGAAAATATTTATTTTTCAGCTTGTTGAATGTAAGGCTATGGGAAAGGGCATTTAACTATTTGGAGAAATAAGGTGAAACTGAAAACCGGGGTGGGAAAATAGAAATTTCTACATGATATCAGAGCTTGGGTGCTGAAAGTGCAGTTTGGGACAGCAAAGAGAAAAATTACAGGTTGCTGATTTTTCACTCAGAAAATTCCAGCAAGCTGAGTTTTCACACAGAAATTTTATCTTTACTACAGCAGTGTTATTTTCAGTTTTTAGGACAGCAAGGATGTCATTAGGATTGAGGGTGGAGGATAGGTTGGATGGGCAGAGTAACTACAGCGCGTGGAAGGAGAGAATGCAGAGTATCTTTGAGGAGGCAGAAGTCTGGGATGACATGGTGCATACCACACAGCACCCTGTTGTTGTGCCTACTGATGTTGTTCAGTTGGCAACGTATAATAAAAAGAATAACAAGGGTAAGAGACTGATTCTAGACGGAATCAAAGACCATTGCATTCCTCATGTGAGAGGAAAGAGAAATGCTCATGAGATGTGGTCTGCCTTGACCAATCTCTACTAGAGTACCAATGAGAACAGGAAAATGGTCCTAAGGGAGAAGCTGAAGACCGTTAAGATGGGTAAGACTGATAGTGCAGCTGGATATCTCACAAAGATTACTAATGTGAGAGATGAGTTGGCAGCAGTTGGAGAGGTCATTCCATCCACTGAGTTGGTGCGGATTGCAGTGAATGGCCTCCCCAGTTCATGGCTGAACTTTGCTGATGGGGTTTGTGCACGTGAGACCCTTCCCACTTGGGAGAGGTTTTGGGATGATTGCATTCAGACAAAGATCAGGAAGAGTCAGCTTGGGGCAGCCAAGCCAGTTGAACAGGATGAGGATGTAGCATTGTCAACCGCAAAGGCAAGAAGCATGCTTCCAGAAGTGGTGGTGGGGGCAAAGGCAAAGGTAAAGGTAAACAGGAGAACACGCAGAAGCACTACTCCAAAGTGAAGTGTTTGAGTTGTCAGAAGATGGGACACTATGCAGTTGTGTGTCCGGAGAGGAAGAAGAAGGGGAAGAACCAGACCATGGCAACATCAACATAGATTGAGGAATTTTCAGATAGATTTGACCGAGAGTTTTGGTTCAGTGCTTGTGAGTCTAGTAGTGCAGGATCACTTGCCACGGAGGTTCAGAGGGAGCATGCATTTCCCTCGACTAGCGGAGCATCTTCGGGTATCTGGTATGTGGACAGTGGGGCTTCACGTCATATGACAGGAGTCCGTGAGTACTTCTCGGAGCTTTCAGAGAGTGGCACTGATATAGAGGTAGTACTCGGTGATGACAGAGTTGTTAGAGCAGTCGGTGTGGGAACACTGACATTTCAGAGGGAGTCTAAACCTCCCTTGAAGGTGTCAGATGTTCTTTATGTGCCAGGGATGAGGAAGAACCTCATATTCGTCTCAGCTTTGGAGGATAGAGGATATGAGATACTGTTCAGGGGAGGACAGGTGCTGATATATCCCAGGGGCGCTCCAGCTGATTCAGCTAGAGTGATAGGTGTACGCCATGCAAAGGTGTACAAGTTTGCATTTCAGCCCCTTTTGGCATTGAGCAGTAGTACCGACAGCAGAGCTAGCAGTTCTGAGCTGTGTGAGATTTGGCACCGCAAGATGGGGCACATGTATCATGGAGCCTTGAGGACTTTGCGGGAGATCACTACAGGTGTGCCAGATTTCAGTACTGATCACTTTGATACTTGCAGAGGATGTGCGATGGGCAAGTTTGCCAAATCCCCTTTTCCCAACAGTGACAGCAGAGCGACTGGGATACTTGATTTGATTCATTCCGATGTGAGCGGTCGGATGTCTCATGTTTCCTTGAGTGGATATGAGTATTATGTGTTATTCATTGATGATCACTCCAGGAGGACCTGAATTTATTTCTTGAAGACCAAGAGTGAGGTCTTCAAGCGGTTTCAGGAGTTTAGAGCTCTTGTGGAGACACAGACAGGTCGGAAGATCAAGTCCCTGAGGTCGGACAATGGAGGTGAGTACACCCTTGGAGAGTTTGTTGAGTATTGTGCGGAGGTAGGCATTAGGAGGGAGTTCACAGTTCCTTACAACCCCCAGCAGAACGGGGTTGCGGAGAGGAAGAACAGATCCATCATTGGGGCTGCCAAAGCCATGTTACATGATCAGGGGTTACCTTTGATTTTGTGGGTAGAGGCCTGCAATACTGCTGTATACTTGCAGAACAGGAGTCTGCATCGTGCCTTGGGGCATGTGACTCCAGAGGAGGCTTTTTTTGGGAAGAAGCCTGATGTTGGTCACTTCCGTATCTTTGGGTGTATTGCATACTCCTACGTACCCAAGGAGAAGAGGACCAAGCTAGAGCCTACTGCAGAGAAGGGTATCTTTGTGGGCTATAGTGAGACCTCGAAAGCCTTTCAGGTCTATATTCCTGCTTCGAGGAAAGTTGTTATCAGGCGGGATGTGAGATTCGAGAAGGACCGGGCTTTCAGGAGGTCACGGGAGTTAGAGTATCTGGATCAGCCAGACCCTCAGTAGCAGTTGAGTCAGTCACAGAGATCCAGTGGGCAGGGATCAGGAGGATCCGAAGGTACATCTATGACGATGTCTGGTCCGTCAGTGAGCAGTGGCTCGCAAAGTCAGAGGGGTGGTGCTTCGGGTAGCATGCAGAGCAGTGCACAGAGCAGTTCACTAGGGAGTCCACTGATGGACAGTTCACACAGTACTTCAGCGTCTACAAGTTCAGGTTCAGGCAGGAGGACAGCAAACAGACAGTCAGGAGTTCAGACTTCTGATGAGGAGGAGGAGTTTCATTCTCCAGTGGTAGACGTGTGCTCAGGGAAGAGGAAGCCCAAGTGGCTTCAGGATACCTTGAGAGAGGCCACATCTGTTGCTGCACCTAAGAGGCCGGTCAGAGAGAGCAGACCACCTGAGACGTTTTGTAGCTATATGGCAATGGTTGCCAACATCATTAACTCTGAGCCTTCTAGCTATGAGGAGGCAGCTAGCCAGCAGGTCTAGAGAGAGGCCATGCAGGAGGAGCATTCTTCTATCATGAAGAATATGTTTGGGGGGTGGTGCCGAGGCCTGAGGGTAAATCCGTGGTGACTTCCAGATGGCTTTACAAGGTAAAGCATGTTGCAGATGGCAGCATTGAGAAATTCAAAGCGAGGTTTGTGGCTAGAGGGTTCTCCCAGGTAGAGGGAGTAGATTATGAGGAGACCTTCGCTCCCGTGGCTCGATATACTTCGATTCGCTCCATTATATTGATAGCAGCAGAGATGGGTTGGAAAATCCACCAGATGGATGTGAAGACCGCATTTCTCAATGGCTTCATACAGGAGGAGGTGTACATTGAGCAACCACAAAGCTTTGAGTTGCATGGGAAGGAGTCCCATGTGTGCAGACTGAAGAAGGCATGGCCTGAAGCAAGCTCCCAGAGCTTGGTACTCCAGGATAGATACATACTTGCAGGAGATGGGTTTCACAAAGAGTGAGGCAGATCTGAACTTATACTTCATTGTGATAAGTGAGAAGCCTCTCATTCTGGTGTTGTATGTGGATGACTTGGTCATTACGAGTGCAGAGAGACTCATAGAGCACTGCAAGAGAGATCTTGCGGCGGAGTTTGAGATGAAGGACATCGGCTTGATGCATTACTTTTTGGGTTTGGAGGTGTGGCAAGAGGAGGGGCATTTCTTCCTGGGGCAGGGGAAGTATATTGTGGACATCCTTGGCAGATTCCACATGGAGGATTATAGACCCATGTCGACACCGATGATCACAAACTGGAAGAAGCTTCATGGTTCGGATTCCGAGTTGGTGGATCCCACATTGTACAGACAGCTAATTGGTTCCTTGATGTATTTGTTCAACACCAGACCAGATATATGTTTTGCAGTCAACACGATGAGTCAGCTTATGTGTGAGCCTAGGAAGGTTCACTGGGTGGCTGCAAAACACATTTTGCGATACTTGCAGGGGACAGTGGATTATGGTCTGGACTACAGGCAGGGGGATGGAGTGAGATTGGCAGGTTACACTGATTCTGATTGGGCAGGTTGTGCTTCTGATAGGAAGAGCACTTCAGGGTGCTATTTTGGGTTGGGTTCGACAGTGGTGTCATGGTTCAGCCGAAAGCAGCAGTCAGTAGCATTGAGTTCAGCAGAAGCAGAGTATATGGCAGCCAGTCTAGCTAGTTGTGAGGCCATCTGGCTTCGCAAGATGTTGTTTGGCTTATTTGGTTAGCCGTTGAGACCTTCAGTGATTTACTGTGATAATCAGAGTTGCATTAAACTCACGGAGAATCCAGTATTTCATGATCGGTCAAAGCATGTCGGCATTAGACATCACTTCATCAGAGACTATGTGCAGAAGGGAGCTGTGAAGCTCGAATATATTCCCACTGATGAGCAGGTTGCAGATATTCTTACCAAAGCCTTACCAAGGGGCAAGCATGTCTACTTCAGAGACAAGATGGGTGTGGTGAGGAACACCTTCCTCGGTAAGAGGGAGTGTGGAAATTTGGTTACCGGAGGACAGGTGGTTCCCTAAGGCTTCGATCTTTGACCTAGGGAAAAGTGTCCAAAAAAAATTAATTTTTCTCCTAAAGTGACTTTATAAAGTTATTAAGTAAAATCTAATTTAAAAGTGACTTTAAGTAACTAAAGTCTAATTTTAAAGTGACTTTAATAAAGTTAATGTAAAATTAGAAAGGAAAAGTGACTTTGGAAATAAATGACTAAGTGGGTCTTTATTAAAGTGGGGTGAATTAAAAAATAGAAAGTGAGATTTAAAAGAGCATTTAATCTCAGCCCTAGATCTAAAGCTATTTCAGCCATTGGATTTGGGGATAACCCAAAAGTCACTTAAAGTTCTATTAAAGGAGGAAAAGGAAAGAAAAGGTCATTCATTCATTAATTCTTTCATGAGCAGATTGAGAGAAGGAGAAGGAGAAAGTTGAAGAGAATTTTCTGAGCAGTGAGAAGGAGGGCAGCAGCACTAACTTTCAGCAAATCGGTACAGCAGGGCGAAGCACGAAGTTCGAGCCAAGTGGGCACGAATTTCGAGGAAAGAAAACTGCAGATTTCGAGGGAGGCCGTACAACCATTCCGGCACTATTTTCGAGGTTGTTTGTACAGTTTTGAAGGCTGTAATTTTTCTGTTTTGTGGGCACGTAAACCGAGGTGGAGTTTGGCACGGTTTTCGAAATAAGTTTTGTTTCGAAGTTGCTGTAATTTTTTTCTGTGTAAATTTCTGCATCACTGTAAAAGCAATATTCAAAAAATAAAGAGAAGCTTTAGAACTGGTTTTCCCCAAGAGTTGTAGGGGGTTTTTCCAGGGTCATGTTGACCAAAAATCACTGTGTTAAAATGTTTTGTGTGGCTGTTTTAGTCTGCTGATTTTTATTTCTGCAATTTCCAGCACTGTGAAAATTTTCCAGAATTTGTGTTTTCAGAAAATATTTATTTTCCAGCTTGTTGAATGTAAGGCTATGGGAAAGGGTATTTAACTATTTGGAGAAATAAGGTGAAACTGAAAACCGGGGTGGGAAAATAGAAATTTCTACAAAGGACTCAGCATTCAATTCTCACTCGCCCTGTCATAATGCTGCCAGTAATTGTTCTGTTTGCCCCTCGCATTCTTCAATGGAGGCACGCTCCACAGAGTTGTATTCTTCTGCGCCTTCAACTAGGCTTATGAGCGTCTGGCCGCTCCATCTCGGCTTCAGGCTAGCTTTCCAGATCGCCCGTGTTCCTCGTCCCTCTGCTGGTTCTCTTCCAGCCTCGGCTGAGCTCTCCCAGCTTCTCTCACCCCCTGTTCATCCGTCTTCGCCGCATTTTCTCGACCCTCATCTACAATCGCCCCCGCTTGCTCCTCCATCTGCTCCTCCGAACTCGCCACGCTCTTTTGGCCTTCACTCGCAGTCGACTCCGTCTCCGTCGGCTCCTTGCCCTCTGCGTTCTCCTCCTTCGCCCGCTGAGTCAAACTCCTAGCGTTCACTTGTTAATTCCCGAACCATCATGTCGCGCCGGCATAGGATGCGTTGCAGAAGGGGGGGTGGCGGTAGGGGGGGTGGTTCCCGCCCACCACTGTCCATCCACGACTCCAGCAGTCACCTTTCTCTGGCCAGCAATACTGCCCAATTCCACTTTACAAGTGCCATTGATCGATCCCATATCACTGCAACTATCTCGGTCTCTTTTCAAGAAGAAATGCAGGAAGGAGCCTCTGGTCCCAAAAAGCGTCGGAATTCCACCATCTTGGACCAGCACCCTCCGGATACCAGAAAGAAGGTTGCTCTTCCCATCAAGGTTGGCATTACGAGCTCCAATGGCGATGGCAGAACCTCCAGCGGCGATGGCGATGGCGCAAGCGCAAGCAGTAGCAATTCGGGACGTGAGAAGACAAAGCTCCACAACGACTCTGACTCCTCTTCAGCTTCGGAGAGACCTTCCCAGCATTCCAAAGAAGCAGATGAGGATGTGGATGATTACAGCTGTCCAATGGTGGAGGAGAATCCTCCTCCACACACCGACAGCTAGCTAGTTGTTAGGTTTTCTCTCCTTTTTTCTGGACTACTGTTATGTTTGTTTCAGGCTTTCTTTCAGGGTTAAACACGTTGCCTGCGGCTTCCATAGAAGCATCTGCTGTTATTTTTGTAAACATTATGCTACTGATAACTCTATCACTGTTGGTTTCCCAATAATGGGCAGCAACTTTTGGGCTGGTTTCCCTGTTATGGGCGGCTCCATTTCCTGTTTTTTGGCTTTTTTGCTTAGGACCCCCACTGGTGTTGGCTAGATGGGCAACCCAAGTGGCTGGTCTCGCTATGTAAACTATGTTCAATATTAATAGATTAACACAACATAGAAAAAAAAAAACAGTAGCATCAGATTTTCAATTCCAGTAGCCATAAGAGAAAATCACCTCCAATTTGAAAATCTTCTTTCCTTTGATGTGCAACAGAACAAATATCAATGCCTCTTAATCTTTGTAGGCTCATGATGCAACAATAAGTCGAGGCAATGAGCATCACAAGATTTGTGAGCAGTTACTTAGGGTGTTTGTCTTTTGTGGAAATACCCTATTTTGTCGAACACTGTTATGTGCAATACAACATGCAAAGTCACACCCATGCATCACAATGGGTAACAAACTGAGCATAGGTATGCTTCTAATCATCAAGCATTTAAAACAAAAGTAATCCCATAGCAAATGATTTAATCATGGGAGAGAAGAGCTAACCTTTTTGACTAACTGAAACAAGTTCTATCAAATCTATTAGTGAAAACTAGTTAAGGATGGTCACGATGGTTTTAGATTTACAAGGTTGTTCAGGCATATATGTAAACTGATACTTGAATTTTAATAACAAATAAAAGGAGGAGATTGCCTCTCAATTTTTTACCAGTGTCAACATAGAATGCAAAAACTGGTATCTTGTTTTTCAAATACTGGTAGCCAAGCCCATATCACAGTAAAAATAATACTCAAAAATAACTCAATAAATAGAAAGTGTAGACCAGTAAACAGGTATTTGAATCATATAACTAGATTAAGATGAGATGAATTTATTAGTGTCCAACAAATGACCAAAATAGGTCAATGGGACTAGGAAATACAATCAGTGATGCCAATCTATAGGAGTAGCCTAGACTACATGAAAGCAAAAAGTAAAATAAAATAAGATAAAATATATAAAACATCAAATACATGAACTCAATAGTACATCGAACAACGAGAGAGGAGTGCAAGAGATCAACTAGATGTCCATAAGACATGGTGAATAGGTAGAGGGTGCAGAGGAAGAAGTATCTCACCAATCTTGGATGAATAACAATAAAAATATAAATTAATATCCATTGAAATATTTTCAGAAAGAAAAGCATCACAAAATAGTCCAACAGTATAAATTTTCTCATGGCATGACCTTGTATTGCTTTAAAAGAAATGAAAGAAAAAAATAACTTGCCTACTTAAAATCTCAACTTGCAGGAAAACTTAAAATTATTACCAATTTAACGGCCTTAATCAATAGATAGAATATGTGGTGAGTACACACCAATTTCTGCTACATTCCCCAATTTTTGAATATCTATATCATACAATGAACTGGTTTAGGAGTCTCACCTAAAGTTGTTCAATTGTAGAAGAACACCAAGTCCCAAGAGCAACTGGATGCCCAAAAAGCTGATCCCTTGGAGGGGTGTTAAGGTACCACATGCAATTGGCCGCAACTTGGTCCTTTGCACCTACAAAATGTTTTGACATTTGTCTTAATTAAAGCAATTAATATATCAGCAATGATAACAGCGACATTAAACCTCAGGGATGATGAAACTTGTTCTTCAGGAAAGAGTAAATAATATATCAACTGTGTAGCTACCATTTGGTTTCCAGACCAGTACATAAATTCAATTCTTATCAATTGGTAAACACATAAGTTTGTCCCGTTAGCTAAAGAGAACCAAGAAGTTGAAGGATATTGCTTCTTCCACATTCATCTTATGAGAGAGCAATGACAACAAACTACTAAACACTAAAACCCTCAAGTAATTCTATCACGGAGGTGGCATATTCAAGACATAACAGAATGCATATTTTGCAACAAATATGAATAAAGGAGGGAGGTTAACCAAACAAAAGATTGCAGAAAAAAACATTTATCTCAAATTTCCAATATCAGAGTTATATTTCATTGTGCCTGCTACATTTACAAATCAGTTTCCATTATTGAATTTTAAAGTGCTCTACAGTCATTCAGCATTGAGTTAAATTTCACTGTTGTTATCAGCAGCCTGCCTTCCTCAGTCGAGAAATGGCATGTGGTGGTGTTTTTGTTTGTAACTGCTGAATGTTGCGGAAAATATGATGATTCTACTATTTTGCTGCTGCTTACAATCTTGACCTTCTCTATGGTCACAACAGGGAAAAAAATGCTCAACTGCAACTCATATGCAAACACCACATGAACATTACATTCCAGTAGCATCAAAACGACATACGTAACAATCCAAAGAGAAATCAAAGACATAAAACAAGCTTTCATATGCAAGTGTACTGAACTTGCCAATGAGTCTTCTCAATAAAATCAAGGAGCATGTGCGCAGTCCTAAATGCCTCTTCCCCACTAGTAAGCCATGCTCACAGATAGATAAGGCACACAATTACTTTTTCTTCATATGCATTGATGTTTATTCTCTAAGATTATTATCTGATCAGGGATTTATCCAAGGCTGGGCAGTAGCACTGCTAGACATAATGACAATGACCTGGATTTCAGTCACTTTGCAAAAGCACCATATGCCTATGTTTCCATTTCTGGTTAGCTGCTTGACAAGCAAATTCCTCGTGCCACTTACTACAATTGATATCATATGTGTGAGGATGCCACTCACATATTGGTGCTACTTCCTCATATGGATGTGGAATTCTTTTTTATTCTGAAATGTAGACATAAAAAGAGTGGGCACCCACATCCTGGTAAAAGCTATGGAGGAAGATCAGCACATGACAAGCATCCATTGCCAAAGGCTATTCTACAGGAAATTCTATGGAGATCTTGCATCTTATCATTTGGTATATGGTGAGCATGGATTTCACCCAAGATCACAGAAATATAGTAATGACAATAAAATAAGATCAAAAGAAAAGCAGTGTGTGCACATAACTTATTTCACCTCCAAGACCTGCATTCAAAGATATTCAAGTCCCTGAATGAAGTGCAACCCTGGAGGCACTTAAGAAGGCTGTCCACTGTCACCATAACAACACTCCCTCTGACTTTCAGCTGAGTCTTTTATGGCACAAGGAGGGACACCTTAGAAAAAAATATTTAAGATGTTCTTAGAATGCAAGGGATGATGGTTTACCAAAACTAGTGCCTGTCCAATTGGGCAGTGGGAGCTAGAATCAACAATTAAACAGTATGGAAGGAGGCATAATTAGGCTGTTATAAACATGCTCTAACCAACCACATGGATTTACTATGCAGAAATTAAGGGAGGCCCCTTCCAAAGATGCTGCTCACAACAAGAACAAATTAAGCCAAATAATAATGTGCAACCATGAACAATTAAAGAACATCCATGTATTGTTAATTTTTACGGCTAGATTGTTCTCTCTTGTAGATAATTGCATTTTCAAACTTTTTCATCATTTACATATTACATTCACCCCCTAACATCATAACATCATTAGTAATTATTTAGAGAGAACAATAACATCAAAAATGCAGCGGAACAGTAAAGAACAATAGAAGAAAAGCATGCACAATAGAGAGACCAGGAAAAAACCCCACAAGGGGGAAAAACCAAACCAGATTCTTCTTCTTAGATATTCATCAAATGTTCAGCTGAGATACAATATACAATATCATGAGACATAAGTCTTTCATCACTCACACTAGGCCACTTAGGGCCAATCCAGCAGCATATAAGTATATTAGAGAGGCAAGCACATGCCTCCATGTCACACTATCACTGTCATATCATCATCGTCATAAATCAGAGTGTCACTGCCATACATAAAGTTCATTGCCATGTCAAAAGGTCACTGTCATATACATATAGATCATTGTCCGACATCTAGGTCACTGTCATATACAATGAGGTTGCTGCCATATACATATGCATCAAGGTCACTGTTATATACATAAGGATCACTGTCATGCATCAAAGTCACTGCCATACATATAGATCACTATAACATGTCAAGTATACTTCCATAAGTTTACTGCCTTATTTTAACTGCCATATTAGGGTTACTGTCATGTAAAGGTTTCTGCCATATATCGATATCTCAACCCTACTGCCATATATCATTAGGGCATTGACATACATCATATTCATAATATCACTGCCAGCCTATATCATTGTCATACAATTTATCATAGATCGTGTCCCTCACCACAAACATTAAATCCATACAACAAGAGAACTGCTAGAGGATCATTACCATTTATCAATACCACTGAGAGAGAATACAAGCCTTTAGAGTATAGAATGTGAGTCACTGTACTGCAAAGAAAGCCATTGTATACGAGTCCAAGCCACTGTTTTGTATGTAAGTATGAGCCACTGTTTTGTATGTAAGTCCAAGCCATTATGCGGTATGCAAGTCCGAGCCACTGTACTGTATGCAAGTCCGAGCCACTATATGCAAGTCAATGCAAAGAGAGCCACTGGGAATACAAATCGAACCACTCAGAGATAGCGAGTCACAAAGCAATACGAGCCTCCACAAGAAAATGAATGCGAGCTACAGGGATCATAAAGTGAGCCACTGTATAAATAATCCAGAGTGAGTCATTGTATAAATAAACCAGAACAACTGTTTATCAATGCAACCAGAGAGACTGTGCTTCAACGTGTCCAGAGAGACTATGTATTAATGCAACCAGAGAAATTGTGAGTTCATTGTGTCGTGTAATGCGAGTCCACTGTACAGTGTATAGCATGTGCCATAGAAATTATATGCCACAGAGAATGCAAATGCAAACCATAGAATAAATCGAGCCACTGTAATATATATGAACTACAGAGAAGGTAATACGAGCCATAGATATGTATAAGCAAACCACATACATATGTGCCATAGAGAATCTGGGCCACTGATAGATAATGTGAACTATTGCAAAAGTGAGCTTCAGATTAATAATATGAACCACATTAAAATAATACAAGCCAAAAAGATTTTCCCTATCCAAATACCTTAGGTAGTGCGAGCTCCTTGTTCACCCAAAAATATAAATCATGTTGTATCTTTAACAATTGAAAGGTTTCTTATTTGTAAATAATTTTGAGATGCAACAATTAGCCCTTTCTAGGGCATTCTTCAATCAAGCTGACTTGAGCTTTTCACTATTTAGCCCTGTTACCCACCACTTCGTGGGTGATATCCCTAGGAGAATTTTTTCTCCATGATGGACCTCAGCCGGCAGCCAGCAGCCCCTTGCAGCCTTCAACTAGCTCATTGTGCCATTTCTCCGCCACCTGAGCCAGCCATGTGGTCCCTCACCCATCTGTATTGATCGTATGTTTGAAGGTGGGCCTCCCGAATCTAAAGGTGTGTCTTGTCATTTGGTAATTGAGTATTGAGTTTACTTATCATTGACACTTATGGGCATGGATTGATAGGGGGATTTGGCGAAAAGAGTGGGCTTAGTTTGCGTTCATGTCCCCTTGATCTCTTTTGGATGTTACCCTTAGATCTCAGTCTCGTGGGATCTCCTTCATTGACCATTTGGTTCTAGGTTGGTACTACTTGGGAAACCCCGACTTTAGGTGCGTGGTCCCACTCCTTTATCCGCATGTATTGCTCCCTTTCCACTCACTATACCCCCATTCATCATTTCTCCCACTTGGGTCCACATTGCCTCTCTAGGTCCACATAGGGTCAGGCTCCCTATCCCCTTGCCCCCACCTTGGGTCAGGCCTGGAATGCTGCCCCGAAGGTAGAAGCAGCTAAAAGAAAAAGTAAAAGAATAAATGGCCACATTCAACAAGAAATTGTACCACAAAATGCAAAAGATGGCCGAGAAAAAAACAATTATCACATGGGCAAAAGCCAATACATGAGCTCTACCTCATACCCATAGTCATCACCCTGGTTCCATAGGCCCTAGATGATTCTCTTTTATCATTCAAGAACCCATGATTGTCCCAAACCTTGGAGGGAAATAAACCGCCCTACCTAAAAGGGGGTAATCATTGTTATATCCTACACATCATGCTCTTGTCCTTTGAGCCCCGAGCAGTTAATTGAAAAAAATTCATAAAGGGAAAAAGGCATATTAAGAAGAGTGGAAAAATCAAGGTTGGGGCAACTCATGTACCACGATTGCTCCCTCCTACACATTATATACCCAGGTGTGGGCTTCCCTTTCTCTAGTTGCCCTTGTACCCCAATATGTGGCCCAAGATTGCCCCTCTCATTCCCTACTCCATTTCACTTATTTGTCCCATGCCACCACCATTTGAAGGTTGTAACTTGGACATACTATCCCCTCTAAGGGTAGAAACCACCTAATAAGGTACTTGACTAACCCCCTTTAGAGCTTGGAGACATTAGCACATGCCAAAGCCCACTATGGAAGGGCATGCCATTATGAAGTGCTCGCTTTGTTGTCTATGGTTTGTAAACTCTTTTACATGATTACTCTAATCATTAATGACTTGTTGTACTGGAAGGCTAGGGGACGCATTGGATCTTATGCAGGATTGCAGATGGTGTCCATTTGGGTTTGGTCTCCCTATATGGGGTCCTAACCTCCCAGAGGGCTACATTGGCACATGTAGGCTGTGTGTAGAGAGTTGTGGGCCTCCACAGCAGCACACAGCATTCCATGGATCCCCACCGACATCCAAAGATTACTAGAGATCCACCTTTGGGACAATCACTTGGTACACTATGCCCAGTAGGCCCCACAGGAGCACCACACACTTGGCAGGTCAGGCACTGGTGAATCAGGCACTGGTCCCTCAAAAAAGGGTGATCATTTTCCCCTCTTTTTCACATTTTTCCCTTTTTTCCTAGGTCTAGCCCCATTAGGTCACCTAGAAAATCATTTTCTCAGGAATCTAGCCATAGGAAAACTTTGATCTCCTAGAGGAACTGCGTTGGTGGGTCCCCTGACTCTCCTCCGAATTTGGGCCAATTCCGGCAGTGGAATCTCCGGATACCTCAAGCCCTAGCTCTAGGATCAAGTTTTGCCTAGGTGTTCCTAAGGCTAGAACCTAGTAGGATCAATATGGCATCATTGGAAGAAAATTTCGGTTTGATCCTTTCCTCTCACCATGGCCAGTTTAAGAACACCATTGGGTGCCAAAATCCATCCCTAACCTGGGCTGGGTCCACTTGTCATCATGTGGTCCCATTCTTCATAAAAGTTGATTTATCAAGGACTACTCGGCAATCCAAGTTCCCAAAGGATTTTAGGGATTGAGAACCTCCTATATAAATCTTATTCTTCTACCTCAACCCTCCAATCCTCATCCCCTCTCCCTAGAAGATCAAGTTCTTTGCTTAAAAGGAAAGCAAGCCCCATTCTTCATTCTATCCTAGGGAAAGGGTTTCTAGGGTCACTCCACACCTATTTATTGATCTATACGTTACAAGTGACTTCCTAAACTACCAGGTCTCCTCCCATCGGTGAAAGTCCGTAAAGAGCAAGGAGTCTTAGTTGTGGTGACAGTGGGCTAAGTCTCCATAGTTGCCCTTGACTTAGCAGATTCCCTCATAAGAACCCCTCTTAGGTCTCCTGCTGGTTTGAGTGGTAACAAGCCCATTTCATAATAACAAAAATCCTTTTTAAATATATTTACAAAATTGATTTGATGAATGTAAGCCCAAGTAAGATTATCACATCAAATGATAATAAGAGTGCCCACACATTAATAATAATATTTCTTTTATTCAACATGACTTTTCCTTTTGGGGCAAGATTGGCTTCATTGGGTTCCTATAGAGAAATTTGTCCCATAGTTGCCTAAATTTCAACATGTATTAAACCATAAATGAAGTTCCCAAAGGATTCTTGTTGAACAAACAACCAACAGCTGTAATATCCCCAACGGGAAATAACCAGTAATACACAGAAATACAACAAACAGATATATAGAACAAAATGCTGGAACCAGAATATGGAACAAATACACATAAAATGCCAGAACACTAAGCCATTTTATTAATCTGAGAATACATGCATATGGGTACAGATATAATCAGAATGAGTGCACCTATCCTTGCCCTAGGCAAGTGGAGACCCTCTCAGAATAGAAATGGCTGCAATAGAGACTGCGTCCTAGCTGGCTGGAAAAACTGCCGTAGAACTCTGTTGCTGCAATGCACCGGAACTAGGGGCTGATCCCCTCACTGGAATGAGCTGAAAACTGGAAGGCTAGCTGATCTCAACCCTCCGGACAAAACCCAGAAATCGTGAAGCAAATGCTCCACCCCCGAATCTGCTCCAAATAAACCCTCTCCAGAGAAAACGCTGTCTCTCCCAGTGACAGCGCAGAAGCCCAAGAAAACGCTGGCAAAAAGGGCTGAATCCACCTGCAAACCCTCCGGATGAAATAGCAAAACTCCTCAGGGCTGGAAAACGCTGAAATCTCTGCCAAATCCCCACACAACAACCCTGCTCACAATAACTGCGTCCTCCCTAGCTAGGACTGCGTCCTCTCTCCTAGACTGCGCAGTCACAACAAAGGGAAACTCCTCTGCAAAACGTCCACCAGAAAACTGCTGCAAATCACCACTGAAACTGAAGGAAAAACCTTGCTCGAGCAGGCACTCGAAGTCCCCCGGAGCCAAGGGTGAGATCTTCGACCGGAGACACTCAGTTCGCACTAAACAGTGCTGCAGACCGACTAAACAAGCGGTGAGCTGAAGTAGACAGAAGTCTAGCTCTCAATATCAATATCATATCAACAATGCCAAATGGAGTGGAAACCCCACCTTTTATAGTGCTAAACTCCCTCCAAAACCTTAACTGCGTCCTTCACCCTCCTTGGCCTGCGTAGTTACCTTAGGGTCAGCGTGAGGCCTCCCCTCATACACGTGTGGACCCCCAAGGCCACCCCTTTAAGTTACAACGTCAATCAACTAGGAAAGCACTTTATTTTATAAAGTGAGATGACCCCTCTTATTTCTCACTTTATTTATTATTTTAGCTAAAGCGGCAAAATTAAACAAAAATGAAATATTCCAATTAGCAATGCTAATTAGGAATATTACAGTCTCCCCCGGCAGAACGTTGCTTGTCCTCAAGCAACTGAAGTGATGGATGCTGCAAGATCCTCTCATCCTCCCAAGTGGCATCCTCATCTGGCAAGTTCTTCCATCTCACCAAGAACTCCCTGATCTTCCTGTTCCGCAGCTGCCTCTCCCTAGTGTCAATAATAGCCTCCGGCTGTAACACTAGATGCCCCTCATCATCTGTAGGTGGTAGCTCCTCGGTGACTGTCACATGCTGGCCCAGTGCCTTTTTCAGGCATGATACATGAAAGATGTTATGAATCTTGCTGCCTTGGGGCAGCTCCAACTCATACGCAACCTGCCCAATCCTGCGTATCACCCTGTATGGCCCATAAAAATGGGGCTTCAGCTTCTCCGCCCCGTTCTGCTTAAGCAAAGACTGTCGGTATGGCTGTAGTCGCAGGTAGACCAAGTCTCTTACCTCAAAGTGTCTCTCCACCCGACCCTTATCAGCATACAACTTCTGCTGATTCTGTGCTGTGGCTATGTTATCCTTGAGAGCTCGGAGGATATCTTGGCTCTCTTGGATCCATAACTTGGCTCTCGGAGCCCTGCTAACACCAAACATCATGTCCACAAAAGATAAGGAATGATATCCATATAAAGCATAGAAAGGTGTCATACCAATGGACATATGGTGCGTTGTGTTGTAGCAGTACTCGCCCAAATGCAGCCACTTCAGCCATGCCCTCTGCTGCCCACTGACGTAGTTACGCAAGTAGCCTTCCAGCCACTTGTTGACTATCTCCGTCTGCCCGTCCGTCTGAGGATGATAACTAGTGCTCGGTGTCAACTCGGTCCCCACTAGTCGGAAGAGCTCCTGCCAGAACCCGCCCATAAAGCGGCTGTCCTTGTCGCTGACAATGGTCTTGGGTAGACCATGCAATCTGAAAACCTCCCTGAAGAACAGCTCCGCCACCTGTGCCGCCGTGTGATGTGCGGATATGGCGAAAAAGTGAGCATACTTCGTCAGTCGGTCAACTACTACGAAGATGCAATCCTTGCCCTGCACGGTGGGCAACCCTGTGATGAAGTCCATCGATATGCTCTCCCATTTCCCCTCCGGAATGGGAAGAGGCTGCAACAACCCTACAGGATGGCTCATCTCTCCCTTGTTTCGCTGGCAAACATCGCACTCCCTGACATGCTGGAGTACGTCCTCCTTGAGGCCCTTCCATGAGAACCTCTCTCGAATAGCCCTGTATGTCTTGGTGAACCCCTGATGGCCCGCCAATGGTGAATCGTGTGAAGCCTGGAGTATCTTCTTCTTGAGCTGAGATCCCTCAGTCAAGAAGATCCTGTCCCTGTAATAGATGATCTCATCGACCACCCTGTACCTGTCATCTGCTACCTGCCCATCCAGAACCTCACATGCAAACCTATCCTTGGAGTACTCAACCAACAGTCGAGCCCTCCAATCAGCGTCCAAGCTCATGAGTGATAACGTGGCCGGTCTACGAGAAAGGGCATCAGCTACCACGTTATTCTTCCCTTGGACATACTCTATGTCAAAGTCGTAGGCCTGGATCTTGCTGATCCACTTCTGTTGTCTCTCCTGCAACTGCTTCTGCTCCAGAAAGTACCTCAGGCTGTTATGATCTGTCCTCACCCTGAATCTGCCACCCACCAGGTACTGCCGGAATTTGGCCAGTGCATGCATGATGGCCAGCATCTCCTTGTCGTATATGGGATACAACCTCTCGTGTGGAAGGAGCTTCCGGCTCTCAAAAGCAATCGGATGACCGTCCTGCATCAAAACTGCACCAATCCCCTCTCCCGATGCATCACACTCTAGGACAAAGGGCTGAGTAAAATCTGGCAACGCTAATACAAGACAACTGCTCATCACCTCCTTGAGCTTGTCAAAAGCTCGTTGTGCTGTGTCCGACCAACTGAATGCCCCCTTCCTTGTCAGATCTGTGAGGGGTGCAGCAACCTGAGAGAAGCCCTTGACGAACTTCCTGTAGTAGGTGCAAATACCAATAAATCCCCGAAGCTCCGTCACATTCCGCGGCTCTGGCCAATCTCTGATAGCCCTGATCTTCTCCTCGTGGACTCTCACCCCGTCCACTCCTATAATATGTCCCAGATACAGCATCTCTGTCAAACCGAACTCGCACTTGGAGAGCTTGGCATAGAACTGCTGCTCCTCCAAGATGTGCAAGACTGTCTCAATATGCTGGAGGTGCTCCTCCCAAGTCCTGCTGTATATAAGTATGTCATCAAAGAAAACCAGCACAAACTTTCTCAAATGACCCCTGAAAATGTGGTTCATGCATGACTGGAAGGTAGTCGGTGCGTTGGTCAGCCCAAATGGCATGACCAGAAACTCAAAGTACCCATAGTGACACCTGAAAGCGGTCTTGGGAATGTCCTGTTCCCTCACGCGTATCTGATGGTACCCGGATCTCAAGTCAATCTTTGAGAAGAACCGTGCTCCTCTCAACTCATCCATCAGCTCATCGATCCTGGGGATGGGGTACCTGTTCTTCAGGGTCTTCTTGTTCAGAGCCCTGTAGTCAATGCACATGCACAATGTGCCATCCTTCTTCTTCACCAGCACTACAAAAGAAGCAAAAGGACTCGTGCTGGGCCGAATGTGACCAAGGGCCAGCAACTCCTGAATGGCCCGCTCTATCTCGTCCCGATAGGCCTTGGGATGCCTATACGGTGTAGTGATCACAGCCTGTATCCCCTGCTCAAGCTCGATCGTATGCTCAAACCCCCGATCTGGTGGCCGTCCTGGTGGAATATTCCCGAAGACCACTGCATACCTGTCAAGTATAGACTGTAGCTCAGGATGCACTGTCTGACCTGAATCCACTGCCTCTGAGGCCCGCAACTCTACAGCCCACTCTATGTCTCCCTTGCGGAAGGTCGCCTCCATCTTGTGTGCCGATACTGTCTGAGGCGGGTATGTGTGCTGTCCCCGAATCTTCTCATGCCTCCCTGTCTTGGGATCATCCCACTCCATCTCTAGGGCCTTCCAATCTGTCGTGACTTTCCCCAGAGTAATAAGCCACTGAACACCCAATATCAAGTTGGTGTCCGGAATATCTACCACAAAGAAGTGGTCCGTCAATGTGTAAGTGCCCATCGTCACTGATAACTCCGGAACATACCGAGCACATGCCATAGTCTGATCTCCTGGAACCAAGACGGAAAACCCATCAAAGCCCTCTGTCTGTATGCCCCTCCGCTCAACCATCTGGGCATCAATAAAGTTGTGGGTGGCCCCACTGTCAACTAAGACTGAAACCCGCTGCCCGCGCACTGTCCCTCGTACGCGCAGTGTCAAGTACTTGGGAACTCCCCGCAATGCGGCTAGAGCTCCCCCAGTGGGTGCAAATGATGCCCCACCTGCTGCAGGTGGTGGAGGTGGTAAGGTACCCTGTGCTGCAAAGCTGTCTCCTGCCTCTACGTCATCCTCCTCATCCTCTTCTCCACTGCTCTCGGAGAAGACTTCAATGAAATGTGCCTTCCTTGCCGCACACCTGTGTCCCGGTGCCCATGGCTCCTGGCAAGTGAAGCACAACCGCTTCCTCCTCAGCTCTCTCCTGGCCTCATCCTCAAACTGCCCTCGTCCAGGATTCGCCTTGGGAGGCGGAGCCCTCGCGTCCTTACCCTTAGGCTGGAAGGCCTGTCTCTGGGGATAAGGTGGCCGAGTCCTGGGTAAGACATCCTGTAAGTCCCGAGTCCTGCTGATGGCATCCTGAAGGGTAGCCGGTCTGTTCGACCGGACTAGGCCACGCAGTGGCTCTGACAGCCCCTCCACAAACATGTAAACCATCCGAGCTGCAGATAAATCCGGTACCATCACCGAAACCCTCAAGAAGTCTGAAATGTATGTCTCTGCACTCCCAGTCTGTTTGAGCTTGGTCAGCTCAACAAAGTGCTGCTCCGGATCCCTCCTGTCAAAGCGCTCTACCACCCTCCGGGTAAACTCGGCATATGTCGTCACTGTGGAATGTCCGAGTGTCGCCATCCCATGAAACCACCAGTCCTGGGCCTCACCCTCCAGATGCAATGTAGCCACCTTAATGGCCTCTGACTGCGACACCTGGTTAAGCTGGAAATAGATGTCCAGCTTCTCCACCCAGGATTTTGCCGAACTGTTTGATGAGCCATCAAACGTGGGCAAATGGAATCTACTAGCCGCGCGGTGGTCATCGCGGTGGTGCCTGTGCCCCTTGTGATGATCACGGGGTCTAATGCCATACTGGATATGGAGATAGCTCTCGAAGGTGAGAGAATCCATGAATGCCTGTCCGAAAGCCTGATACTCTGCAAAAGCGGCCGCCCACTGAGCCGGATCCATCTCTCGCGGCGCTGCCGACCCCTCGTCCTCTGCCAGGAAGGTAGGCATGGTAGGTCGCGTGGGTGCTGGAATATCCCTCTGTGCACCTCCCCGTACTCCTGTCACTGTGTCCTCTGGCAAGAATGTGGGCATAGTGGATCGCGTGGGTGCCTGAGTCGTCACAATGGGGATAGCATCGCACACTGGTATGTGGTGAGACATACCTGATCCCTCTCCGACCTGGAAAACCCTAGGGGGTTCTCTCTGTGCTACCTCTACGGCTGCGAGCCTCTGTGACATATCCTGTATGTGATGGATGATTGCATCCAGCTTTTTATCTGTGCCTGCCATCGGATCCCGCTGCTCTGTGTCCCTCACAGGCTGCTCCGCCTCTGAATCTGTCTCAGGTGGCTCCTGATCAGAATCACTTCCCCCGAAAGGAAACTTCCACCTACCCTCAGCTTCTCTGCGTCTCCTACGATGGATGTAGGGGTTATCCCCGGGCGTCATAGACTGCTAGCACCACAGGCTGAGCCAGAACTATGCTCTGATACCACTGTAATATCCCCAACGGGAAATAACCAGTAATACACAGAAAAACCACAAGCAGCTATATAGAACAAAATGCCGGAACCAGAATATGGAACAAATACACATAAAATGCCAGAACACTAAGCCATTTTATTAATCTGAGAATACATGTATATGGGTACAAAGATAATCAGAATGAGTGCACCTATCCTTGCCCTATGCAAGTGGAGACCCTCTCAGAATAAGAAATGGCTGCAATAGAGACTGCGTCCTAGCTGGCTGGAGAAACTGCCGTAGAAAACTGCTGTTGCAATGTACTGGAACTAGGGGCGGATCCCCTCACCGGAATGAGCTGAAAACTGGAAGGCTAGCTGATCTCAACCCTCCGGACAAAACCCAGAAATCGTGAAGCAAATGCTCCACCTCCGAAAATGCACCAAATAAACCCTCTCCAGAGAAAACGTTGTCTCTCCCAGTGACAGCGCAGAAGCCCAAGAAAACGCTGGGAAAAAGGGCTGAATCCACCTGCAAACCCTCCGGATGAAATAGCAAAACTCCTCAGGGCTGGAAAACGCTGAAATCACTGCCAAATCCCCACACAACAAACCTGCTCACAATAACTGCGTCCTCCCTAGCTGGGACTGCGTCCTCTCTCCTAGACTGCGCAGTCACAAAAGGGGCAACTCCTCTGCAAAACGTCCACCAGAAAACTACTGCAAATCACCACTGAAAACTGAAGGAAAACCTTGCTCGAGCAGGCACTCGAAGTCCCCCGGAGCCAAGGGTGAGATCTCCGACCGGAGACACTCAGTTTGCACTAAACAGTGCTGCAGACCGACTAAACAACCGGCGTGCTGAAGTAGACAGAAGTCTAGCTCTCAATATCAATATCATATCAACAATGCCAAATGGAGTGGAAACCCCACCTTTTATAGTGCTAAACTCCCTCCAAAACCTTAACTGCGTCCTTCACCCTCCTTGGCCTGCGCAGTTACCTTAGGGTCAGCGTGAGGCCTCCCCTCATACACGTGTGGACCCCCAAGGCCACCCTTTAAGTTACAACGTCAATCAACTAGGAAAGCACTTTATTTTATAAAGTGAGATGACCCCTCTTATTTCCCACTTTATTTATTATTTTAGCTAAAGCGGCAAAATTAAACAAAAATGAAATATTCCAATTAGCAATGCTAATTAGGAATATTACAACAGCACATCATTTTTCGAATCTGATTTCACCATAATATCAAGAGGACCTAAATGTGTCACACTTTACCTTCATCCCTCGCTAGGGGCAGCCCTCAAAGATAAAGTGAATACTCTGTTACCCACTAAAATGGGTAACCCCATAAGAGAAAACTTTTCTCCTACACTTGACAACGATTTGAACAACCAGATAGCCAACAGCCCCTAACAGCCACCACTAGCTAATGATATGCCAAATATCTCTGCCACTTGGATTAGAAATTTGCTTCTCACCCATCTGGCATGAGCACATGGAAAAAGGTGGGCTTCCACTCAAAAGGTACCTTGGTCATTTTACAATCGGTTGCTTATACTTATTTGTTCTTGGGCATTTAGTATGGATTATGGAGCGATCTGGAAGATTGACAGACTCTGACCATGATCTTGTTCTCTCACCTTACTTCGGGGGTTAATCTTCGATCCTAGTCCATTGGAACCTCCGTTAAGGCCCTTTGGGTATAAGATGGGGCACTACTTGGGAAACCCTGATTGATATAACATCATTCCATCTGCCTATATATGATAAATAATACCTTCCATCTTACATTACAAGCCCATATCTCACCTCCACTCTTCGAGTTCAACTTGTCATTGGTTCTTTGGGAATTGGCATTCATATGTCCACATACCTCGGTAGAGCCCGAAAACCTCATCCTAGGAGGTTGATGCAACTAAAGGAAACAGAAAGAGCATATAATGGCTGCAACAAAACTAAAGAAAGAAAAATTAAAATGCAAAAGATGACCGAGGACTTAAAGATTAGCACGTGGGCGAATGCCTAGCATGAGCTCTACCTCACTCATATGGTTGTTGTTGGAATCACGATTGTCATTAGACCAAAACCCACAGGCGTTAATCAACAATCACATCGCCAGAGATAAGGATCCACGAGAGGCAGCTAACCCATGTCGCAAAACACACGAGGAGCATTGGTTTATCCAATGTCCAACAATCTCCCCACAATGCGAGTCGGGTGTGTATTGAACTCATGACCTGCGTTCTTATACCACTTGTTGGAGTCATGATTGTCGTTAGACCAAAACCTGCAGGCATTAGTCAACAATCACATTGCCAGAGATTGTTGATAAGTGGTTGTCATTGATGTCAACCCAAGCAACATCAAGTGTTTCCCCGCCTTTTGTCGCTCAAAATGACATATCATTTCATGTATTATCTTGTCAAGATCATTCTAGATAGATTCTCTTTGTCGAGATATTTCCAGTGGTATGTGGTACATCACGTAGTTCTTCACAGTTTGAAATATATTCGAGTTTGAAGTTGGGAACCCCAGTTGGTGAGCTAAAACCCCATGGGATTCTATCATTGCTCACATTCATTAGTTGATGGTTAGTAAAATATCTAATTTAATAATTTAAGGGTTATTTATGATTATTAATAGACTTAAGTTAGGGTATTAAATTATTTTTCCTTATAGAATGTGGCTCTCACCATTTAATAAAGGTAAGAAAACAATAATCAATTCTTCAATGCCTACGGCCTTCCTTAATTAGAACACAAGGCTAGTATTGTTTGAAGTTTAAATATTTTAAGACCTTATGGAGCCCTTACTTATCCTCCAACAATCACCTTTATGGAGCCCTCCCTTTATACCTCCTTGACATATAAAAAGAGAACTATTCCTCTCCTAAGATATAAGGAACTAAAATGAATTATAAAAGAGAAGAAGCTCTGAAATGATTTGGACTACCCTGAGGTAAATAGCGCAAGATATGTAGTGAATAGGGTTCGGCCTTTTTCTTGGCAATTTGGATTGTTTTGGTGCAGGTCTATACCGTGAGAAAGGGCGAGTTCAAGTCTATTATTTTGGGTCTCCCTTGGAACTAATCTGGTGTAGGACATTCACTTTCAAGAGATGTGAAGTTACAAATTCAGACCTAGAGTTTTGTGGATTAAATTACAGATTTAGAACTCAGCATGACTATTCCTTTTAGGGCTTCAACTTGTGGTTTCTTTCTAGGTGTTATTTAGAGGATCAGAACTACTCCTTAGGGATCGGATCTGTGGAAGTCTCAGACCTGCATGCATCTTATTTTGGTTTGGACCTAAAGCACAAGTCAATGTAAGTTTTAGTTTGTATATTTTTTATTAATTTGAATTTGTTGCAGGTGGAGGAGATCACAGGAACAGTTCCTAGGTCAACCCATCAAAAAGTTGGTGCAAATGATGAATGGCATGACATGGGGTTTAGCTTATGGAGGATACCATAGTCATGTGCCAACTATGAAATTCCAACATCCTTGAGTGTCAGGTTGTGAAGAGGGAGCAATCGTAGATCTAAATTACCCCTTTCCCCGACCTATTTTTATCACCCATCTTGTGTGCCTTCTTCTTCACTAGTTTTCTTTTCGTTTTGCAACTATAACTTGAGCTACAAGCTTTCATTGACCCATCATTGACCCCTTAAAGATGAAGTGTTACATTGCTCATCAGGGTTCCCATATTCAAATTTCCTTTTATTTAGATAGCTCATACATTAGCCATGAACCGAGTGAGGAATAATGGGGGGGTAGAGCTCAAGCTAGACTTTTGTCCACACAATTTCATTTATCCCTGCCAATCTTTGGAATTTTTACAATATGACTCATGCCCTTTCCTTTCTTTCTACTACATCAACCTCTTAGGGAAACGTTTTTGGGCTCCTACTTAAGGATGAGGAAAACAAGGAACCAATACTAGTGACAGAAAGCAATCAACTTGACGATGGGATGTGGATATAAGGGAGAGATGGAAGGTGTTAAGTATCAATTACCATGGACACACACCATCAATTAAAGCCTCTTGTTTGAGCCCCTCCTAGATAGTGAAAGAAAGGCCTCAAAGAAGGTCAGATTTGTTGGAAGAATTTGTCATTGATGTCGAAGGGTGAATGGGCCAGCATTTATTTGGTGATTTGTGAGCACAATTCAACGAATTTGGATGAAAGGACACTCTATATTGGTTGCCCTTGTCAAGCCATTTCGTTTGATAGGTGGCACGCCTTGTGGGTCCTCTTAGTTGGAGAGAGATTAATTTTTTTAAGTTTGATGCCCCAAGGATGGGTTAGCACTAGCTCCTTTGCCCCAGAAGCTTATGGCCTTATCAATTCAACCCCTAAAGAAAGTCTAAAATCATGTGTCCTAATCAGCCCTAAAAGGAGAGCCTATGAAATACAAAAATTTGATTTTTTAAAGTATTCAAAATTCCCTCTCACAAGTCGGCTTGACATAATTTTCTTTTGGAAAATATTTTAGATGTTTGTGTGGTAAAAACCTCAAGTTGGCCCCAATATAGGGCCCCCTTCCAAGCACACATATATATATGACCCCAGGGGTCTTTGGAGTAGAAACTTGTGATCTGAAGAAGTATCTGATCGGAAGCAATCCGAGTTGGTCTGAGGCCTTGAGCTTTGTTGAATACCTGAAGAAGAAGGTCGAGTCGTTAGAGTGCTTGAAGATAATTGTTTCATCCTTCTATTGGAACCTTGCTGGGCAAAATCCGAAGCTTTTGATCTGAAGTTTGTTTAAGGTTTAAGTTCATTTTCTAGGAAAAAAGAAGATTCGTTCAGAGGCCCTTATTCGGCCCCCTCAAGTAGGTTAAGGTCAGACCTTCTGAGGAAATTCTTCGTCGGCCTGACACATTTTGCAACCCTCCCAAAGGTCGAATTTCGGCCTCCCTCTGAGGCTCTTCTGAGGTCTTCTTTTTACATGTTCGAAATTTTGTAGCAACATTAATCAAGACGAATTTTTGCAAAAATATGAGGTCTTCTTTTGGCCCCTTCTGAAGTTGATTCAGACCTCCTAAAGTAGAGGATGTTTTGTCTCTTTCAAAGGCATTCTAAAGCTGGTTCAAGTTCCTAAAGAGGAGAAAAGTCTGAGGCAAGGATCTAAAGTTCTGAGGCAATTTTTGGAAGTTCCTGAAGCCTATTTTGAATCTATTTCTAAGGCTAGCTTCGACCTTGATATTGAAGCAAGTTTTTAAGATATTTTGATACAAAACCAAGTCTTTTGAAAGTTGATCAATCTGAACCAGAAACAATCAAAAGTCAATTCTAAAGAAGTTTGATTGTGAAGCTAAGGAGATCTGAGGCAGCAAATCAAAGTCATCTCTAGGTTGATCCATCTAAGGTTGATCAAAGGTTTCCCCGTGAAGCCAAATTTGTGACAGAGCATGTGTTGAGGTATTTTGAAAATCAAAATAGTATTGTTCTTAGTGTTGATAAGGCTTGCCTAAGCAACTATTGGAGGTATGTATATTCTTAAGGACTTCTACAGATTGAAGAGTTGATGTCCAAGTTACAGTAATGTATATATTGAAGCAAACCAAGATGTGATTTTAGTTCTATTGTAAATTGGGCCACCATTGTTGAAGATTGTAACCAGGTTTGGTCTTCATAATTTATATTTATTGTACTTATCAAAAGAATTAAAGAAAAAAAAAGTATATTATCATTTGACATTTATTTTATTATTAAATGACTTATTAAAACATGGGTTTCATGCTTGGCTCATATTTAGTATAAGGTCCCCATTGTGGACTTCTAGGTTAGTCATTACAGATTTATATTGACCCTCCTTGGGCTTTTGAATCATGTAATTAGGTTTATTTTTTAATCAAAAATGGTTTAGAAGCCCTCCACATCAAGTCGGCCTTAAGGAGATCAAGTCAGCCTCAAAGGGATATATTCAAACTCATCTGGAGCCTATAAAAGCAAGGAGATCAAACTCATTTGCATCCATCACTTCTCAAGTAAGTTCGATATTTACTACATCAAGGGAAAAAGTGTGAAGTGGAAGGAAGAGGTAGAAAGAAGTGTGAGTTGGGTCTAGAAGCAAGAGGAAGAGAAAATCGAAATTTTGGTGAAGGAATCTCTGCATTCCGTGCCCTCTCTTGGGAGATCGAAATCTTCTAAGGTTTGATGTTGCTGTTGCTGCCTAGTCGAAGCTGCTGGAGGACAAATTGTTGTTGCTGCCAGGTCGAAGATCTGGAAGGCTGACTTGGTGTGGAGGGAAAGTTTGGCTCATGTCTAACGTGAAGAGTCTCAAAGAATACTATTGAAAGGAAGAATTATCTTGACTGGGTTTTCCCCTCGAGGGGGGTGTTTCCCTGGCATAGTGCCTATATCTTGTGTCTCTTGTTTTTTCACTTCATACACACATAATATGGCAATTGCTTGATGAAAGATAAGATAATAAAGAAGTAAAAGAAGCCAACACATTCACAAGTAATTATCAAGATCGAAGAATCAAACCCTAATATAACTGCATCGATTCTTCAACATGTATCAGAGCTAAGGTCGGGAAGGATTGAAGATCACTTTGTTGGCATGGATTCTCCCTCTTTGATGGACTACATAAGGATGGGTATCAACACTACTAGGATATGGATCAAGAAGTTCATCCATTACTTATTCATCAAAGTCAAAAGTCAATGACTCTTGGTTTCCCTTATAGGATCTCTCCATGATGGCAATGCATGGATCATTGATAGTGGAGCATCAAGGCACATGACAAGATAAAGTAAACAACTACATACACTATCAAGGGAATCATCCTCTCATGCAGCAGAATTGGGTGACAACCTTAGTCACCGGGTTCGGCGAATTTAATGGTTGAAGTTCGAAATTCGCCGAATTTGAACTGAATTCGAACAAATTCGAATTTGTTCGCCGAACTTCAAACTGAATATGAAGGCGAACTTCAAGGCGAACACGAACACGAATTTTAAGCCGAACATCAACGAATTTTTTTGAAATTCGGGTAAAAATTCGATTTTATTTGTTTAGCTGTTAGGTTTTGGCATTCGCTTTCATGGTTTATGTGTGGAAATGATGTCCATATCCGATTCTCCTGAAGACATTGCAGCTACACAAAGAGCCCAGGATTTCCAATTGAGAAGGTAATTAAGTACAAGGAATGGCTGTAAAGCTTAACACCCATCGATCTCTTCAAAAAAAAACCATAGTCGATTAATATAATAATAATGTTTCATGACCTGCAGGTTCATGGATCCGCTGTTTGTGGGTGATTATCCATCATCAATGACAAAGAGAGTCAGCAACAGACTACCGGCATTTTCGATAGAAGAGTCGAACCGCATAAAAGGATTTGTGGATTTCGTGGGTGTGAACCATTACACGACCTATTATGCGACGAACAATGCAAGTGACGGTAGCTCATTTCTTCGCAACGATATTTCCGATTCCAACGCTCTTACCCTCCGTGAGTTTCGAACATTCACCCTTCGCTATGCAAAATTCTATGCGGCATTGACGGTCATCATAAGTCGCTCAATCCATTATGTCGATATACTAGTTAGTTTTATTAATGAGTAAAGTCCATTATTATGATGATATTTATGATTTCGTTATAACTAATTTTTATAATAATATAATAATAGTGTAGATTCATCATTGATTAAAGTTATTTTGTGGCGAGAGGCATTAAAGTTGTGTTTGCATTTATTGAAATTAGAAAGATTAGATTTTGATAGAATATATATATATATATATATATTTGAAATTTCTATATGTCGAACTTTATCGGAAAAATTTTAGGTGTCGAACTTTATTCGAATTTCAACGTCGTCGAACTCGAACACGAACACGAACCTGGTGACTTAGGTGACAACAAAAGCTATGTTGTGAAAGGCCTGGGATTAACCTCATTGGAATTAGAAAGTGGATCGAAGTTGCACGGTGCACCTCAACAACATACTATATGTTCCAGGTTTGAAAAAGAATTTGCTTTCTATTTCTTATTTAGAAGATAAAGGTGAAAGAATTGCTTTTGTTGAAGGAAAAGTATTGGTCTGGGGCAAAGACTCTAGCATTGACAAAGCTAGAGTTATTGGAGATCGTGAAGGAAGTTTGTATAGGGTTACTACACCATCTCCTCAAGCTTTAGTTCATATGGAAATTAGTCCTATTGAGTTATGGCATAAAAGATATGGTCATCTACACTACAGACTCATTCCCACTCTTAACTAATTGGTTAATGGCATCCCCAATATGAAGGAAGATCATGAAGGTGTGTGCAAGGGATGCCCTTTGGGAAAGCATACAAGAAAGCCATTTCCAAACAGTGAATCTAGGGCCAAAGAAATTTTGGATCTTATTCACTCTAATGTGTGTGGGCCCATGTCTAATAAATCTCTTGGAGGTCATCTCTATTATGTGACTTTCATAGATATCAATCTAGAAAGACATGGATCTATCTTCTCAAGAAAAACGACGAAGTATTTGAGAAATTCAAGGAGTTTCGAGATGAAGTGGAAAACCTCACCGAAAGAAAGATAAAGACTCTAAGATCCGACAATGGGGGGAATACACTTCCAAGGAACTGATTGAATATTGTAAGGAACCAAGAATTAAGAGGGAGCTCATTATTCCCTGCCCTCTCGAACAAAATGGAGTTGTTGAAAGAAAGAATAGGCCTATTGAAGAAGGCATTACGACAATGCTACTTGCTCAAGACCTACCAAAATTCTTATGGGGAGAAGCAGCCATGACAGTCATGTACATACAAAATAGAAGTCCCCGTAGAAGTCTCAAGAACATAACTCCCGAAGAAGTCTTTACAAGAAAGAAGCCGAGTGTGGATCACCTTTGAATCTTTGGAAGCCCTGCCTACATCCATGTTCCAAAGGACAAGCGAAAGAAATTGGATTCTACAAGCATCAAAGGAATATTCATTGGATATAGTCTCTACTCAAAAGCATATAGAATCTACATCAAAGAAAGAAGGCAAATCGAAGTAAGCAGAGATGTCATATTTGATGACAGCGAAACCTACAAGTCCAAAGATATTCCCATAGATTCTGATGACGAAGAATCTCCTATATTCGAAGAAGAAGAACCACATCACGAAGATCCTCCTACAAATCAAGAAGAAGAAGAAGGACCAAGTGATCCTATTCAACCTGTGATCATCCCGGCCACAAGGAAAAGGCCAAATTGGTTAAAATCTACACTACAAGATGTCGAAGGACATGAAGCTCCCATAGGAACCTTCACGGAAAGTAAAAGACCGAAGAGATACTCTGGCTATGTTGCATACAGGACCAAGCTTATTCAAGTTGAACCATCTACATTTGAAGAGGCTATTCAACAGGATGTCTGGAAGAAGGCGATGAAAGAAGAATACCAATCCATTATGAAGAATGGGGTTTGGGAAATGGTTCCTAGACCTAGTGACAATCAGTTGTCACATCCAAATGGATCTACAAAATCAAGCATGTTGTTGATGGAAGCATAAACAAGTACAAAACAAGGTTTGTTCCAAGGGGCTTCTCTCAAAAGAAAGGAATAGATTATGAATAAACCTTTGCACCTACAGCAAGGTATACTACCATTAGATCTTTGGTTTCATTGGTTGCTACAATGGGTTAGAATATCCATCAAATGGATGTGAAGACCGCATTTCATATGGGACCATTGATGAGGAAGTATACATAGAACAACCCAAAGGTTTCGAAGTAAATAGCAGGGACTCTCACGTCTGCAAACTCAATAAAGCCCTATATGGCTTGAAGCAAGATCCTAGGGCATGGTACGTGAGAATCGATGCATATCTCCAAAGGAATGGGTTTGTGAAGGGTATTGTTGATACAAATCTCTACATCAAGGTCGTGAATAATGAGCCTATCATTATTCTACTATATGTGGATGATCTAATCATCACAGGTGTGGAGCAAAGAATTGAAGAATGTAAGAAGATGTTGGCAGCTAAATTTGAGATGAAGGATCTAGGACTCATGCTTTACTACCTAGGTCTCGAACTATGGCAAAAACCTAGGGAGATATACTTGGGGCAAGGAAAGTACATCATCAAGATATTGCAGAAATTTGAAATGATGGACTCCAAGCCCATGGCTACTCCTATGATCACCAATCTCAAGAAGTTACAAGGTTCTAACTCATGTCTCGTGGATCCTACCTCCTATCGACAATTGGTGGGCTCCCTAATGTATATGGTAAACAATAGGCCAAATATATGCTATGCAGTGAACATCCTTAGTCAATTTCAGTTGGAACCTCGTCATGAACATTCGATAGCTACCAAACACATATTAAGAGATCTTCGTGGTACTATACACCACTGCCTAAAATACAAGAGTAGAGAATTCAATCTAATTGGCTTCTCAGATTCTGACTGGGGTGGCAGTGAGTCCGATGGAAGTACTACCGATGGATGCTTCAGCCTGGGGTCTTGTAAATTTTTGTAGATATTCTATGCTTGATGCAACTTTTACTTTATACCTGATATCAAATAGCAATCACACAAACATGAAAGTAAAATGTTGATAGAACATACCAATAGATCAACGGAAGACAAGCCAAAAATACACTTAACTTAATCAACAAAATATGTGTGTTGTGGTGCGTTACGGCGGTCAACAGGATGCTTCAACAAGCAAAGTCTCCTCACAGTCAGTCAACCAGAATGTCTCACACAACCTTCTCAGACAGCTTCTACAATAGTCAATCCAAAGTCAACAAAATTCAATGTTGTCTAGTCAACAGTCAATAGTCAACGCAAAACAGTAGCAGCAGAAAGTCAACACAGCGAAGTCAAAGTCAACGTCCAGCCTCGATTTTTGTGCCAAAAAATGTGGATTGAGGAGATCGAAGTTTTGGGAGAGTTTCAGGTCAATTTGACCAAGTGTTGACCAAAGTCAACATTAGTCAATTCTGGTTTGGTCAACACTGGTCAATTCTGGCTAGAAACCCTAGAACAGTGCAAAACCCTAGCTGTTGTTTTTCCCACGTGTGAGTGAAGAGAAGCCTCCAAGATGATGCTCGAACCAATCAGATGCAGAGAGAGAATGTGTGATGAGTGATGGATGAAAATGACCTCCAACATTGACCTACATATATCCATCAGTGAGGGTGTGTAACACATCTGTTGGGGTTCCAAGCCTACATTACAATTCTGGCCAACCTTGCACATAAGTGGAATTAATTCAAAATAAATGTTCTCATCGGATCAAGATGATCTTTAGATCGATCTTGCACCTCTCCGAAAGAGGAATCCAATAAAAATATTGGCATCGTCATCTGAGCATCACAACATGGAGTTTGGACCTAGTTGCCCAAATTTAACAAGTCTGTTATGGTATCATGGATGAGTAGAAAGCAAGGTCTCGTTGCCGTAACTAGTGTTGAAGCTGAATATGTAGCTGCATGTGAAGTAGGAAAGGAGGTTGTATGGTTAAGGAAGCTTCTGACAGACTTGCTCGAGAGTTCTCTAAGTCCTACTATAATCAACTGTGATAATCAAAGTTGCATCAAGATGTCTGGAAATCCTGCGTTTCATTCGAGGACGAAGCACATAACAATAAGTTCCACTTCATTAGGAACTTGGTACAGGATGGGGTCGTAAAGCTGGAGTATGTCCCGACAGATGAACGGGTAGCAGACAAACTGACGAAGGCTCTTCCTAACGTGAAGTTGAATATTTAAGAGACAAGCTTGGTCTGCTAAATATTGCTAATTGTATTGATAATAATGGTTTGGAAGAGATATGTCTAGGCTTTGCAAGTGAAGCACTGCTTGGAAAGACATCGGGCCGGCACTTTATGTTGTGTCTGCTAGGGAGGGTGGCATCGGGTGGATGTGCACCTAGTTCCCTGGGTTGGTGATTAGTAAGTAAGCCTGATGGTACCTATAGTGTTGATTTTTGGGTAGCATCGGTTGTGCTCTAGCTCCAAAACTTTATGGAAGGGCTAGAACACATGAGATCTCCAAGACCCAGAAATCGTTGGGAGAAATTCCACCTAGAACTTAAGTTATTCCAATAATTAATTATTTTAATGGAGACCGTAAGTCTAATTTAGGGAAATTAAATAATTAAAGGGAATTCATTTAAACATGTGGGTGAGAATGTTCTAAGTGACGAGGATCGAGTCTTTTCTAATCTTAGCAGTCGATTAGAATTTAGATCACGGTCGTTGATTCTTCAACGAGAAAAGTATTAAAGGAAGGCTTGGGGTCAGTTGGAGAACACACAGATAGCGGTAGCACTTGAGCTAAGTCGAAATTCTGGGGCACGGTTTGCTGAGAATTTTCGAGTGAGCTTGCAGTGCAACAAGGGGCAAATCAACAGAGGGATTTCAGATTCGAGGCCAAGAATACAATTGCAAAGAGGCAGATTCGTACCAGAGAGGCAGCGCAATCCAGGAGGGGTGACGCACAAGTAGCGTAGGCCCAGCAGGGGAGACGCGGACCCAGCCAAGCTGACGCAAAGCCAGTGAAGAGGCTGACGCTGTCACAGAGGGGTGACGCAGGCCAAGAGGGGCTGACGCAGAGCCGAGAAGTGCAGCGCAGGGCTTTCGGTGAGCCAGAAAGGGCTCGTATTCAGCAGATCCAGAAGAGGTGATGCAATGACTGCATAGGCACCTATGTGGTTCTTCATCCTCAGCTGAATCAGCCATATTTTCTGTCTCTGGAGATAGAGGTACATCTGCCGAGATTTTCTCTGTTGGGAAAACCACTATTAGTGCCCTTGTTTGTATTCAGAATTCTGCATAATAATAAAACCCTCAAGAGTTGCTACACCGATTTTCCCGCACTGGGTTTTTCCGGGGACATTTGTCCGAAAAAATCTTGTGTGTCCTTTGTCATATGTGCTTAATTCTTCAGTACTTGATCTGTATGTATGTGTAGATCTGCAGTGTGTTTGCTTCGTTGTTTTCTAAATATTTATGAAAATAACTTGTAAATTTAAAAACACAAGTAGGAGAAGTAAACCAGATTTTTGCAGTAGAAATTTATGTAGAGTAGATTCAGAAATTTTCACATGGTATCAGAGCTATTGTAGATCAAGGGGAGTTGAAGCCATTGGCGAAGTGACGAAAGTTTTGCTGCAAGAAGGTGCTTGAGACAGGACAGATCCAGAAAGAGGCAGCACAAACCCAACAGGGGTGACACAAAGCTTGTCTAGCTCACGCAGAGATGACGTAGGCCCAGAAGGGTGACGTAGAGCCTGTCTAGCTTACGCGGAGGTGATGTGGAGGTTGACGCAGGCCCAAGAGGGTGACGCAGTCCGAGAGGGGTTGACGTTGTGCCAGTTGCCCTGGCTAGAGGTGCAGTTTTTTTCTTCAAAGTTGATGGTGGGGCATTGTTTCTGCCGGTGCAAAACAATGTCTAGCAGGGTTGACAAAGTAAGGGGAAACATTCCTCAGCAGACTTTCTAGCCAAGAAGTTTGAGATTCGATTAGCAGAGTGATTCGAGAGGGTTGATTCGACAAAATTGGTGGAGGATTTCCGGGAAGGAAATCACTTGTTAGAGGGAGCATATTCTCTAGAGGGTTTCTATCACCAAGAAACCCATATCCGGTCTCTCGCTGAGAGCAGCAGCAGAAGAAGGGAGAAGAGCATCCATTTCGACATTTTGAGCAGAGATAGCCTCGCATGGATTGAGGGATTAGGCAGGGTAGATGGTGAATCTAACTTCGTCATCTGGAAAGCCAAAATCTTGACAGTCCTTGATGAATATCGTATCAAAGGTCATGCCGAGAGGGTTGTAGTCGTTCCTGTCGATGGTGATCCATTAAAGAAGTATGAGGAAAATCAAGCATGGGCTAAGCACTTGATTATGGACGGTGTGAAGGATCATGTGGTCCCACATATTGCCGAAAAGAACACGGAAAATGAGATGTGCACAACGTTGAACAAGCTGTATCGAGGCACCTCCGTCCAAAGGAAGATGCTTCTGGAGAATCAACTGCGACTATTTCAGATGCACAAGGGAGAAGAAATTGACCCCTTCCTCATTAGATTGAAGGCAATTTGAGATCAGTTGGTTGCTATGGGGGCAACTCCTGATGAGGGTCTCATGGTGAAGATTGCCCTGAATGCAGTCATCGATGATTGGGAGACCTTTGTCCAAAGCATTTTGGGCAGAGCATAACTTCCAAACTGTGAGGACATGTGGGCAACTCTTCATCAAGAGGAGACCAGGAGAATGTCCAAGATGGGCAGCAGCAGCGGAGGAGCCAAGATCAAGAAGGAGGAGGAGGAAGATGTGGCTCTCGCATCTAAGGGACAGCGGCAGCAACAAGGGAAGAAGAAGAAGGACCTCTCAAACGTCCGGTGCTTCAGATGTGGTGAATTAGGACATTTTGCCAATACTTGTCCTTTGAAGAAGAAATGCAAGGAAGATTTAGATTCTAAGGCTGCGGCAACCAAGGGAGATGATGGCAGTGATGATGATGTGGCTATGAGTGCTCATGTGCCTCGAGAGAAGAGGTGGGGCGACACATATCTGTAGATTGATCTACGGATAGCGGTGATGGGGCAGGATTCTTGAGGTGCCCAAAATCTTGGATCACATACGAGTTACGGGAGCCCTTAATGACAGTAGCAGGATGACTGGAGTCAGTTGGTGCAGAGCATTGTGAAGGCACATTGACGGAGCTAGGATGTTGAAGACTGGAGCAGCATAGAGGCAGCAGCAGCGCAGAGGCTAATGGGATTTCAGCAGCGCAGAGATAGTGCTTACGCAATGCAGAGCAACAGCAGCGTAGAGATAGTGCTTACGCAATGCAGAGCAACAGCAGCGTAGAGGCCCCAGAGGGACAGCGCAAAGGCAGTGCTTACATAGTGCAGAGCAGCAACAGCACAGAGGCACCAAAGGGACAGCGCAGATTAGCAGCAGAGGGTGTTTCAGATCGAGATGCAACCAGACTGACTTGTCTGTCAATATTTTTGGGTGATGTCTTTCAGTAGCTTAACTCTCAGCAACTGAGTTGCAATGTAGCAGTTAGCAGTGGCAGTGCTATGGGCAGCATGATGCAGCGTTTGAGAGGGAGTTGCAGTGCAGATGAGGCAGTGACTGTGGCAAGGTCATGGGTAGTAGTACAAAAGGCAACAACACAGAGGATGAAGGGCAACAGGCCAAGCATCAGCAACGCAGGGGACCGATGTCGTGTATTAGGGTGATGCTTCAGGTTGAAGTGTTGCTAGAGCACATTCCTCGCTAAGAGGGAATGTTGATTTTTGGGTAGCATCGGATGTGCTCTAGCTCCGAAACTTTGAGCAGGGGCTAAAACACATGAGATCTCCAAGACCCATAAATCATTTGGAGAAATTCCACCTAGAACTTATGTTATTCCAATAATTTATTATTTTAATGGAGACCCTAAGTCTAACTAGGGAAATTAAATAATTAAAGAGAATTAATTTAAACATGTTGGCGAGAATGTTCTAAGTGACGAGGATCAAGTCTTTTCTAATCTTAGCCGTCGATTAGAGATTACATCACGATCGTTGATTCTTCAACGAGAAAAGTATTAAAGGTGTGAAAATTTCTTAATCTAAGAAACCCTACTGCTAACCATTGATTTACTTCTCCTACTTGATTATTTATACAAGTTATTAATCCAAATATTCAGAAAAACAGTGAAGTAAACACAAATAGCAACCTACACATACAGATCATCTATTGAATAGCACGCTCGTATGACAAAGTGACACAGAGATTTTTCAAACATATGTCCCCGGAAAAACCCAATTCGGGAAAACCGGTGTAGCTAGCTCTAGAGGGTTTTATTATTATGCAAAATTTGAATACAACAATTTCTAGGCACCATACATGGTTGACCCTACAGAGAAAATCACAGCAACAATACCTCTTTCACTCGAAGACAGAAAATATGGCCGATTCACACCCTCAAACGAGATTTACAGAACTCGAGCCCTTTCTGGCCCACTGGAAACCCCAGCGTTGCTCCTCATCCCTCTGCGTCAGCCTTTACTGGCATGCGTCAGCCTCTACGTTGCTCTAGAAGGGCCTAGGTCACCCTCTCTGAGCTTACATTGCCCCTGTGCTGCCCTGACTGGGTCTGCGTCAGCCTTGCGTGGCTCCCACTGCCTCTGCGCTGCCCCTGACTAGGCTCTGGGTGCACTGCATAGCACTGGCTGCCCTCTGCGTTGCTGGATATGCTGCCTCTCTGCTTCCGTTGTATTCTTAACCCTGGATTCAGAATCCCTCACTAATACTGCCCCTCGTTGCACTACAAACTCTTCCTGAAATTCTTAGCAAACCACGCCCTAGAATTTCAGCTTAGCTTCAGTGCTCCGCCAATGTGTGTGTTCTCCAACTGACCCCAAGCCATTCTCTTATATTTTTCTCGTTGGGAAACCAACGACCGTGATCTAATCTCTAATCAACAGCTAAGATTAGAAGTTGTTTGATCCACGTCACTTAGAACATTCTCATCACATGTTTAATTTAATTCACTATAATATTTTAATTTTCCTAAGTTAGACTTGGGGTCCTTAATTAAAAGATTAATTATTTGAATAACCCTTAAACCAGATGGAATTTCTCCAAACGCTTTCTAGGTCTTGGAGATCTCATGTACTCCAACTCCTCCACAAAATTTTGTTGCTAGAGCACATCTAATGCTACCCCAAAATCTCAACAAAAGGAAGGCTTGGAGTCAATTGGAGAACACACAGATAGCGGTAGCACTTGAGCTAAGTCGAAATTTTGGGGCGCGGTTTGTTGAGAATTTTCGATTGAGCTTGCAATGCAGCGAGGGGCAAATCGGCAGAGGGATTTCAAATCCGAGGCCGAGAATACAATTGCAGAGAGGCAGATTCGTACCAGAGAGGCAGCGCAGTCCAGGAGAGGTGACGCAGAGACAGCGTAGGCCCAATAGGGGAGACGCAGAGCCAGCGCAGAGGCTGATGCAGTCACAGAGAGGTGACGCAAGCCAAGAGGGGCTAACGCAGAGCCGGGAAGGGCAACGCTGGGGTTTCAGTGGGCCAAAAAGGGCTCGTATTCAGCAGATCGAGAGGGGTGACGCAGCCACACTGAAGGGTGATGCAGTGACTACGTAGGCACCTATGGGGTTCTTCATCCTCAGCTGAATCAACCATATTTTCTGTCTCCGGAGATAGAGGTACATCTACCGAGATTTTCTCTGTTGGGCAAACCACTAATGGTGCCTTTGTTTCTATTCAGAATTATGCATAATAATAAAACCCTCAAGAGTTGTTGAACCGATTTTCCCGCATTGCGTTTTTCCGGGGACATTTGAATGAAAAATCTTGTGTGTCCTTTGTCATATGTGTTTAATTCTTCAGTACTTGATTTGTATGTATGTGTAGATCTCCAGTGTGTTTACTTCATTGTTTTCTGAATATTTCTGAAAATAACTTGTAAATTTAAAAACACAAGTTGGAGAAGTAAACCAGATTTATGCAATAGAAATTTATGTTGAGTAGATTCAGAAATTTTCACATATAGAGGTTGAAAGCTTTAGTCCACCTTAGTCCCGATTGGATAGATTGCCTTGGTCAGGAATCTAGTCCATGGCATTGCGGTGCCTAAACTATTGAGTGACCAAAATGGATAGATTGCCCTGGTCAGGAATCTAGTCCATGACATTGTGGTGCCTAAAATTATTCATAGTTTCATAGAGTTTGAGATCTTCTCATTGTATATAATGAATACCTCCCTAGTTAAGAGGGAGTGTTGAAGATTGTAACTAGGTCCGGTCTTCATAATTTATATTTATTGTACTTATCAAAAGAATTTATATTATCATTTGACATTTATTTTATTATTAAATGACTTATTAAAGCATGGGTTTCATACTTGGGTCATATTTAGTATAAGGTCCCCATTGTGGACTTCTAGGTTAGTCATTACAGATTTATAATGACCCTTCTTGGGCTTTTGAATCATGTAATTAGGTTTATTTTTTAGTCAAAAATGGTTTAGAAGCCCTCCACATCAAGTCGGCCTTAAGGAGATCAAGTCGGCATCAAAGGGAGAAATTCGAACTCATCTGGAGCCTATAAAAGCAAGGAGATTGAATTCATTTGCATCCATCGCTTCTCAAGCAATTTCGATATTTACTGCATCAAGGGAAAAAGTGTGAAGTGGAAGGAAGAGGCAGAAAGAAGTGTGAGATGGGTCTAGAAGCAAGAGGAAGAGAAAATCAAAATTTTGGTGAAGGAATCTCTGCATTTCGTGCCCTCTCTTGGGAGATCGAAGTCTTCTAAGGTTTGATGTTGCTGCTGCTACTGAAGTTGCTGCCTAGTCGAAGTTGTTGGAGGACAAGTTGTTGCTGTTGTTGGGTCAAAGATCTGAAAGGATGACTTGGTGTGGAGGGAAAGTTTGGCTCATGTCTAGGGTGAAGAGTCTCAAAGAATACTATGGAAAGGAAGAATTATCTTGACTAGATTTTCCCCTCGAGGGGGGGCTTTCCCTAGCATAGTGCTTATATCTTATGTCTCTTGTTTTTTATCTTCATACACACATAATATGGTAATTACTTGATGAAAGATAAGATAATAAAGAAGTAAAAGAAGCCAACACATTCACAAGTAATTATCAAGATAGAAGAATCAAACCCTAATATAACTACATTGATTCTTCAACAACTGTCCCTGGTACGGGAGCCCAAGAAGATTTTGTTTTACCTTTATTATGTAGGGTGGCAGGATGGTGCTAGGCAAGGAAGTTGTGGCTTCCTTTAGGAGGTTGTCACCTCTTTCAATGGGAGTTGGTAAATCTTAGGGGTTGTAGCCCTTCCCATTGTAGATTTCCTTGTAATATAAATAAATTGTTCATATATTTCTTGTGTACTCTTCATATGATTTGATTGGTTAATGCTTGTGATACTTAAATTGTATGAAAAAAGTGAAATATTGATTCACACCCCCTCTCAGTATTTCCAACAAGACTGGACTAGGGGCAGGTGATAACCACCAAGGTGAAGCATGGGAACAAGAGTACAGCCAAAAGCAATCTATCATCCAATTCAACATGTGTTTCATTCTAGAATGCCCTTAAATAATAAATGAAAGTACTTGAATACAAAAATGGTTAATGTACCTCAGATTTGAAGACCACCTTTACTGGATGAGCAGGCTAGATGTAAGGAAAGCACTAACCGAAGCATGTACAAGAGGCATCTGAGGCTAGTTGTTTGTGGATTATCATAGGGTTGTTGGCTAGGAAGCTAAACAATAAGAGAAAAATTATCTCTTAGGGGTTACTCGCATGGCGCAGCATGGGTGGGTAATAATGACATAACAATTTGAATTCCATTCCAAATTCAATTCTTTGTGTTTCTAATCTTGGAAATAGTTCAAGGGGAACTCCCTATTCCAATCATGTGCAGTGCCTCTAAGTGTTGCAAAGAACACCTTAACAATCCATTAAGAATCTAATTGTTTTGAAAATGTTATCATGCCTAACCAAGTCCTCATTTCCAACACTGCTAAAGGTGGTTAGTTTTTCCCTTATCGGAATAGCTTCCAATTAGCTATTATGGAATTGGCCATAGATGCCTTCGGTGGAACTTGGGTGTTATTTACAAAATCTTTCCAAGCATCCAAGGCCAAAAGGGATAAATCTAGTAATGGGAACTTTACTTCTCAATATAGAAAGGGAGAAAGTCCCACATAAAATCTAACTAAAGAAGGGTATGTCTTGATGATCTCAAGAGGTAGGTCATTTCTCAACAAAACAAACAAGGGAACTGTCTCATCAATCAACATCCCTTAGTATCTATGGTTGGAGTATTTGACACCTCAATTTGCCAAGATAGGCATGAAGAAAGAAGTGATCAACCTAGTAGCCTAGATAAGTCTCATAGGGTTTCCACCTAACAATAGTTGCATCTTTAGTCCAAATACCATAAAAAAGTAGCAAGGAACCCTCTTGAATCCTTATGTAAACAATGGAATCTCACTTAAATCTCATAATATATGGGATATCTAAAACTGAAATGCTCTTATGTCTTAGTGCTTTGTAGATGAAAAAGTTGACATATCTTGTCCATCATAAGATGTGATGTTCAGACTCAACACACGATCAATGAGAGAAAACCCTCAACTAACTAAGGGGGGTCATGTGGCCACGTCACCAACGGCATTGAATGTTGACAAAGTAAACAATAAGGTTCCCTATTAGCTATAATAAATGCTCAAATTAAAAATTCATTTTAGGGCCATGAGGTTAGGGGGAGATCCAAGTAACTTGGATAAATTGTTGATATATATCTTCTTTGATTGCCTTATTGATCTCCCCTTCCAACTGGAGAAGATAGCTAGGAGCATGCAAGAAGTATTTGAAAGGGAGGAGACACTTTGTTAGAGATGTCAATGGATTGAAGAAGTGAAGAAGCCTTTGAGAACCAACATCATCCTCATATTGGAAAAACAATGGAAGTAATTTCCTCTAAGAAACAAAGGGCCAAGTATGAATATCTCTCTCATCCTATAGTTGAATAACCCAAAGGTACACTGTTTGTGCATGTGACTTCTATAAATAGGAGAGAATTGGAAATAAAGAACAACTACAACAACATTCAACAAAAACAAAAAACGCCATGAAGCCATTATTCAACGAAGAATAGTTATTACATATAGACATGTAAACAACACAGATGAAAATATGACACATCGTATAGAATGACATTGTTGAGAAACCTATGGCATAGAGATTAAGTGATTTCTCTTTTATTAGTAAATGCTTGTGAGTGCTTCATCAAACAGATACCAATGCATAAACCATAAAGAGACAAGAGACATAGAATATAGGCTATCAGCCAAGGCCAAAAACCTCTCACTCTTTGGGAGGAAAACCCGAACAAATTCTTCTCATAGAGATTTCAATTGACGAATACCAAGACCAAGACCCTTGACCTAGTTGCCACTGCAAGACCAAGGCACAAAGCCTTCTTCCTCTTCCTTGAGTCAACGATAGTCAAACATTTTGCTTCTTCTTCTCGGCTTTCCTTCAGAATTTCGACTACTTGATTTAGGTCTTAGTAGCCCTTAACCTTCTCGGCTTCCTTTCTTTAGTAGACATATCTTAGTAGTCCTTAAACTTCCTGGCTTTCTTCCTACATTAGACAGATCTTCTCGGCTTCCTTTCTGCATTAGACAGATCTCGCCCTCCTTCCTGTAGTAGACAGATCTGTGAATTCGTATATGTGAAGATATTTAGCCCAAAACAGTCCAAACAATGCTGAAACACTTTGTCACCTTCTCTTTTCTCTTCGCTGGTTCTTAAGCTCCTTTTCGATTACCTTCGCACTGCTTCACTTCAGACTTGACCGAATTCTATCTCTGCAATTTCTGTGTTGAAAATGGAATACGAACTAGCTATTTATAGTTGTTTGCCTCTGTTTATGAGCCAACATGAGTGCAAGTGAGCCGACGTGACTGTTGGGGAGACAATTAAATCTATTTTGAAGCGACTTGAGGTTAATTCTTGGGCTCGGTCTTCAAGGGCTACTTGACATTTCTATTGACTCTGTAATATTCCCAATTAGCCTTGCTAATTGGAATATTTCATTTTTGTTTAATTTTGCCGCTTTAGTTAGAAATAATAAATAAAGTGAGAAATAAGAAGGGTCACCTCACTTTAGTCACCTCACTTTATAAAATAAAGTGTTTTCCTAGTTGATTAACGTTATAACTTAAAGAGGGGGCCTTGGGGGTCCACATGTATATGAGGGGAGGCCTCACGCCGACCCAAGGGTAACTGCAAGGTGAAGGACGCAGTTAAGGTTTTGGAGGGAGTTTAGCATTATAAAAGGAGGGGTTTCCACTTCATTTGGTATTCATGATTTGATATTATTATTGAGAGCTAGACTTCTGTCTGCTTCAGCACGCCGGTTGTTTAGCCGGTCTGCAGCACTGTTTAGTGCAACCGAGTGTCTCCGGTCGGAGATCTCACCCTTAGCCTCGGGGGACTTCGAGTGCCTGCCCTGGTAAGGTTATTTCTGGTTTCACCCTTAGCTTCGGGGGACTTCGAGTGCCCGCCCTAGTAAGGTTATTTCTCGAGTAACACCCTTCAGTTTCAGTGTGGATTGGTAGCATTTCCAGGTGGAGATTTGGAGAGGAAGAAGCCCTCTTGTGGCTGCGCAGATCTGAGAAGGAAGGACGCTGTTCTAGGAGACAGAAGGACGCCGATCAGGGCCTTGAGAGTGAGGACGTTGTTCCGTGGAGGACGCAGCCCGTATCCGAGCAAGGTGGAAAACGCTCGTACTGTGAGGAGGAAGGACGCATCGGGGCCTGGGAGTGAGGACGCCCTCGTCTGCCAGAAGAGGAGGATGAGATCCGAAGGCATATTGATAGATCCACCCTTGAGATTGTAGATCCGAGCGCATATTTGCGCATCTAGTTCGTAGGTGGCGCATCTGGGGAGACAGCATTAGATCCACCCCTTGGGGAGATTGGCGTATCCGAGGAGGCTGGCGCATCCAGCCTAGATCTGAAGAGATAACATCAGATCCAGCCTTGGAGGTTGCAGATCTGAAGAGATATTGCCAGATCTAGCATAGATCCGAGGAGAGAGCAGTAGATCTGATATAGGAGGACGCAGATCTGGAGGGACAGGTCACAGATCTGGATTGTAGGCTTCAGATCCAGCAGATCTGAGCATATAGGACGCTGATCCATCTGGGAGGACGCTGATCTGATGAGCAGGGTCATGTGAGAAGGGCTTGACAGCGTTTTGGCCTTGAGGAGCTGAGCTTTTCATCTGGAGGGTTTGGTGACCAGCACCACATCTGTTTCAGCGCTGTCACTAGCAGAGACAGCGTTTTCATTGGTGAGGGTTTGGAGTATTGATATCAGCTATATTTTGGTCTTCAGCTCATAGTTCCAATGCAGTCCAGCTTCAGTCTTCAGAGCAGTCTTCAGCCAGCTAGGACGCTGCCCTTGTTGCAGCCATTATTTGTCTGAGAGGGCCTCCACTTGCCTAGGGCAAGGATAGGTGCATTTATTCTGATTTTCTTGTACTCCTCTCTATGTACTTTCAGATTAATAAAATGGCTCAGTTTTCTGGCATTCTATGTGTATTGGTTCCATGATCTAGTTCAGCATTGTATTTTCTATATCTGTCTGGCATATTTCTGTTTATTACTGGTTATTTCCCTTTGGGGATATTACAGTGGTATCAGAGCATAATTCTGGCTCAGCCTGTGGTCTATGACATTGGGAGAGAGATCATACAGAGGGTTGCTGAAATTTTGGAGAGCAATAGCAGTGCAATACCAGAAACGCAGTTGGAAAAAGGGCCAAAATAAGAAGGGTCAAATTTTGAAGTTTGGAATTATGAGAAACGTTTTCTGGGTTTTTCTGGGTTTTGGACAAGGATCACCTTCCAAAATTCCTAGAATTTTCTGAATAGTTTTCAGTGGGTAAATCGGAGGTCGAAGTTAAGCAGCAGTATGGTTTTGCAGCAGCCGTGCAGTTTCTGAGGAGCCTGTAGGCACCTAGCAGAAAATGCCAATGGAAGGAGATGTGAGTCCAGCTCGATATGCAGCCGTTTTTGCAGAGTGGCAGAGCCTAGGTCAGGCATTCATGGATGCTTTCCCCTTGGAGCGCTATTTCCAGTATCGATGCGGCATCAAACCCCCTGAGCAGCACCAGCACAAGGGGCACGGATACCACCGTGATGACCACCGTGCAGCTAGTAGCTTTCATTTGCCCAGGTTTGATGGCTCATCAAACAGTTCGGCAAAGTCCTGGGTGGAGAAGCTGGACATCTATTTCCAGCTTAATCAGATGCCAGAGACAGAGGCCATTAAGATGGCTACATTACATTTAGAGGGTAAGGCTCAGGATTGGTGGTTTCATGGATTGGCGACACTAGGGCATTCCACAGTGATGACATATGCCGAGTTTACCAGGAGGGTGGTAGAGCGCTTTGACAGGAGGGATCCGGAGCAGCATTTTGGTGAGCTGACCAAGCTCAAACAGACTGGGAGTGCAGAGACATACATTTCAGACTTCTTGAGGATTTCGGTGATGGTACCTGATTTATCTGCAGCTCGGATGGTTTGCATGTTTGTGGAGGGGCTGTCAGAGCCACTTCGTGGCCTAGTCCGGTCGAACAGACCGGCTACCCTTCAGGATGCCATCAGCAGGACTCGGGACTTACAGGATGTCTTACCCAGGACTCGGACACCTTATCCCCAAAGACGGGCCTTCCAGCCTAAGGGTAAGGACACGAGGGCTCCGCCTCCCAAGGCGAATCCCGGACGAGGGCAGTTTGATGATGAGGCCAGGAGAGAGCTGAGGAGGAAGCGGTTGTGCTTCACTTGCCAGGAGCCATGGGCACCAGGACACAGGTGTGCGGCAGGGAAGGCACACTTCATTGAGGTCTTCTCCGAGAGCAGTGGAGAAGAGGATGAGGGAACACAGGATTGCAGGGAGTTTGAGGATACACCTAGTGTGACACAGGACTCACCATCATTAGAGTCCTCCTTGACCGTGCCGGTTGATATCGTAGTGGAAGAGGTAGAGCCTACCCCGGTAGAGCCATCCACTGAGGTGATGACTGAAGCCATGTCCGAGTCTTCGGGTGGTAGCAGCACACGACAGATGGGTGAGGTATCAGGAGATATATCCATTATCGATGAGACACTAGGGGATACCGAGGTATCAGATGATGGTCGCAGACAGCGGTATCATCGGCTTCGGACGGACCTTCGAGTTTTGAGGGAGAAGGCCGCGTCAGTACGGGAGACTATTTTGTTACAGGACCAGGAGCTGGAGGGTATGAAAGTGAATTGTGCCAAGTCGGCGGCCAAGTTGGTTCGCATTGGGGAACAGCTGGATTCCCTGATGGTACAACCAGAGGGCACGAGGGAGCGTCAGATCATTCCCCTTCAGGCATGCATGGATGGGACTAGCAGTATTGTTGGGTCATCTCTTCCCATTAGAGAGAGAGAGGCAGAGCCACCTAGTTAGGTCTCATATGTTGACTTGGATAGTGGTATGAGACGATCAGAGTTGCACAGGGTACAGCAGCCACGTGTTGAGATTGGATGGCGAGAGATTTTGAGTTGGTACTCGGTGGAGCAGGCTATGGATGAAGGGGAGGTCTCAACGAGAGATCTCACTAGAGATGCACTTCGACACACCATGGGGTGCAATGACTTTCTTCCCTTCTCACAAGAGCAGATAGAAGATGGGGGACATCTTCGGATGGATGACATCTCGCATGCTTGTGTTGGACATCCCTTGAGCCATACACATCATGATGGGAGGTTTTTGCCTACCACCTATTTGATTCTTGATAGGGTCTCATTGATCCTTGAGAGGTTTATACTTCAAAATCCCATGAAGTGCAAAATCAGAAATTTGATTTGGGAGGATGGTAGCCCTCATGGGAGAAGTACCAGGATGAGGAGAAGGAGACATCCACAAGTGATTGAGTGGATGGGGATGATGAGCAAGGAGCTAGGAGGCTACTTGCAGATCTGTGCTACCAGGCAGCAGGAGGCTTGGCTGCGCTGGTTACTCTTGAAAGAGTTTGGCCATCTCTTGGCAAACACTCTTCTTAAGAGTCGGAGGGTGGAGGAAAGATGGCTGGATACTTGCATCATTGAGCAGCATAGAGTATGTATGCATAGTGTTGCTATGATACTCGTTATGTCTTCATCACATGAGTTGTATGATGGAAGTATGGGGAGGCAGCAAATTGTTTGGTTGCTTGGTTTGTTTCTGGGAGAGCAAGGACATATTTGCTCTCACACTTTGCATGATGTTGCAGGAAGAGGGGATGGCACTATCTCCTTGATCTTTGATGATGACGGGGAAGCACTTCCATCTTGGGGAGTATTCCACACTTGTTGCAGCAGTATTAGAGGAGTCTTTGACAAGGAGCATGTCAAAGAGCAGAGTCTTGTATTGACAGGAGCGTATTTGCATGAGCTCCCAGCGTTGTCACCTTGGAGCAGAATATTATGGATGAAGTGTGCGCAGCAGAGATATGGTGGATCTATAACCCATAGGTCCCAGAATCACTTCATATTTTTTGCACAAAGAGGAGGTAATGATGATAGAGACATCTATGGCATATTCTTCTTGACTTGGGTTTCCAAGCATGAGGAGGATTATCTTCTTGCAGCACATGGTTCATTCTTCTTCATAGCATGCCAAAACACTATGGAGGACTCATTTATGGATCCATGTACCATCTTACTCCCAGCATATGGTCAGATTTGTATGGGAAGCTTGATTATGAGAGAGACACATGAGCTGAATGTGCCTTTGAGTATTTTCTGCACTACATGTTCTAATAGGAGCATGGGAGGAGGCATGGCCACCACTACTACATATGTGTTCTCTTTTGGTGTGGGCCATGAGATTGATATTCATCTATTGTACAGCCATGGGCAAGTGTTTGGACCTATGTTGTTGTCATATTCAGCCATTTACTACCCATTAGTGATGGATCTTGTACATTGCTTGCCATATGATTTTCTGAGATTGCAGTGGATGAGACTGCGCTGTATCCTTGTGAGGGATTGTTTGCATTATGTATCCTCATGCAACACCTTCAGCAAACCTCTCATTAGGATGATCCATGAAGCACATGTCCTATTCTTCATGGATGAATTGTTTTGGGCCAGCTTGTTCTTCGTTGATGGAGGGACCTTCTTTGGGGGATTGCTCTTCACTTTGCCATTGGAGGGCAATGATTTTGCAGCCCAAGATCGGCATACACTCTACACTTGTCATGAGTGGAGAGAAGGACAGCATGGGGTAAGCTATGATGCTTGCCAAGATCAGACTTTCAGCCCAGAGCTTGAGGTGGAAGGAGATTTTCAGGAGTTGCCTTGTCGGGAGGTGGCTCATTTTGTTTGGATGATTGCTTGGGGATGGAGGATCCACATGAGAGAGATGTTCCTCACTTCATGCCTTGAGTGGAGGGAGATGATGAGCTGGTACACAGTCAATGGGACAACCTACACATTCGTAGATGCAGAGCAGCAGCAGTCATGGTCTTTAGTCATAGCCAGAGACAGTGAGCAGTCAGAGTCATGGGACTTGGGCGATTATTTGCACAAGGCATGGCGTGATCCGGAGGGACTATTGATTGGTCAGTACCATGAGAGGCGCTGAAGATCCCGGCATTGAGATACTCCCTTCAGGTTTGCAGAGGCAGAGACAGAGGTTTCCCAATGGGACCTGTAATATTTTCAAAAGATTTAAAGCAGGAGCACTCGCCAGAGTAGGCTTGTTCAAGCATTGCTTGAGAACAAGCAATTTTTGCCGAATGAGGATGCCACTTGGGAGAGCGAGCAGACTTTACAGCATCCATCACTTCAGTTGCTTGAGGACAAGCAACGTTTTGCCGGGGGAGACTGTAATATTCCCAATTAGCCTTGCTAATTGGAATATTTCATTTTTGTTTAATTTTGCTGCTTTAGTTAGAAATAATAAATAAAGTGAGAAATAAGAAGGGTCACCTCACTTTAGTCACCTCACTTTATAAAATAAAGTGTTTTCCTAGTTGATTAACGTTATAACTTAAAGAGGGGGCCTTGGGGGTCCACACGTATATGAGGGGAGGCCTCACGCTGCCCCAAGGGTAACTGCAAGGTGAAGGACGCAGTTAAGGTTTTGGAGGGAGTTTAGCATTATAAAAGGAGGGGTTTCCACTTCATTTGGTATGCATGATTTTATATTGATATTGAGAGCTAGACTTCTGTCTGCTTCAGCACGCCGGTTGTTTAGTCGGTCTGCAGCACTGCTTAGTGCAACCGAGTGTCTCCGGTCGGAGATCTCACCCTTAGCCTCGGGGGACTTCGAGTGCCTGCCCTGGTAAGGTTATTTCTGGTTTCACCCTTAGCTTCGGGGGACTTCGAGTGCCCGCCCTAGTAAGGTTATTTTCTGAGTAACACCCTTCAGTTTCAGTGGGACTTGGTAGCATCTTCAGCAAGAGAATTGGAGAGGAAGAAGCCTCTTGTGGCTGCGCAGATCTGAGAAGAAGAGGACGTTGTTCCAGGAGAAGAAGGACGCTGATCAGCCTTGGAGAGTGAGGACGCTGTTCCAGGGAGGACGCAGTCCAGATCTGAGCAGGGAAAACGCTGTACCAGGAGGAGGAAGGACGCAGATCAGTCTGGGAGTGAGGACGCTGTTCCAGTAGGAAGAGGAGGACGCAGATCCGAAGGCACATTGATAGATCCAGCCTTGGGGATTGTAGATCTGAGCAGATATTTGCAGATCTGGTTCTCTAGGTGGCAGATCTGAGGAGATAGCATTAGATCCAGCTTGGGAGATTACAGATCTGAGGAGATATTGGCAGATCCAGCCTAGATCTGAAGAGATAACATCAGATCCAGCCTTGCAGGTTGCAGATCTGAAGATATTGCCGGACGCAGCATAGATCCGAGGAGAGAGCAGATCTGGAGCAGGAGGATTTTTGCATCCGGAGGGACAATCGCAGACCGATTGTAGGCTTTATCCAACAGATCCGAGCATATAGGACGCCGATCCATCCGGGAGGACACCGATCCGCTGAGCAGAGCCATGTGTGAGAGGTGCCTGACGCGCTTACCCCTGGCAGCCGGGAGCTTTTCATCTCGGAGGGTTTTGGTGACCAAGACTCACATCCGTTCCAGCCGCTGCCACCAGCGCAGCCATTGCCATTGGTGAGGGTTTGGAGATATCGCCCATTCTTTATCTTCAAAATGATCATTCCTAGCAAGTGGGCCTAAATTCTTCTTCAGCCTTTCTCAGAGTAAATTTTCAGCTGCCTAGGATGCTGTCCTTGTTGCAGCCATCATTTGTCTGAGAGGGCCTCCACTTGCCTAGGGCAAGGGTAGGTGCATTTATTCTGATTTTTCCTGTACTCCTCTCTATGTACTTTCAGGTTAATAAAATGGCTCAGTTTTCTGGCATTCTATGTGTATTGGTTCCATGATCTGGTTCAGCATTGTGTTTTCTATATCTGTCTGGAATACTTCTGTTTATTACTGGTTATCTCCCTTTGGGGATATTACAGACTCATACACAAATGTAATATGCCCAAGAAGGGTCCTTCCTTATTCAAACTAGGGGAGATGGACTCTTTATACACATAGAGTTACATGTAGTATGTACACAACAATTGGGGAATACAATCATACATCCAACTAATTATGTCTTCCAACAAGAACTTCCTAATGACTTCTTCATAATGACCACCTCATAACTTAAAACCAATTCATAGAGTGATAAAGCAATTACATCATCATGACATAATAATATTTCAATGATCTCATGTATAAGTCACTAAAGGACAAGACAAAGTATAATGCAGTGATTAGGTTGATTAGGTTGGGCCGAAGATTAGGAGAACAAGATCCTACAATTTGAGTGCATGCTGGATTGCACTATGCCCGCGACGAACAAGAGATCATGTGACAGAAACATGAGATGAATATTTTATTTACAAATTATAAAACGTAGCTTCTCTTCATCTCCAAGAAATATGGAGAAAACAGAAACATAGAATGTTCGCATAAAGATCAGGAACAGGTATTTTCCAAAGGACTATTCATGGTGAAACAAAATAATATTTATAGACATATAGAGATGTGCGCCAGGAAAAAGCTGTTTAAATACATGCGTCAAAATGAATTCTACATTAATGAATGATTTTATAATTTCTCCTTGTCAAGACTAGGAAAATTATTCCTTGTTATAATGATATTAAAGCTAGGCTGTCTGTCATCTAGTCAATAACCTGTGAAATGAAGAAATGTTAACCCTAGTTTCTTCTTTACCACAAAAGTCATAAAATCACCTAACGAACCTTCTGGTCAATATCCCGGTCAAGAAGGTCATTCACTGTGCAACCAGAGCCTCGTAAAAGCAAAGCTCCCAGTCCAAACAATGACAGCATTTTGACATCAGGTAGATTTCCAGGTGGTGCAGCCAAGGCAATGGACCTAAACGAATTGAAGAAAGTTCCGAGAGCAATCACAAACTTTGTTATAATCATTTAAATATTTAAAAGAAAAACACAAAAATTTTGACAAAATATAGCTTATCACAATCTTAAGAAGTTGAAATTAAAAACCAGAATTCGTGCATTATTGATAATCAGACAATACTAGTATATGTAAAGACATGGTCGTGTTTTCTCAAAGACAAACAATTTAACAATATATAACTTTAGTTAATATTCAGGAATAACAGTAAGCATGAGAAAACAAAAAATTGAAAATTATGTCATTGTCAGATCAAATCAATCATAATGCCCGAAGATTCTGTAGAATGAATACACCTTAGAAAACATGTGAATATATAAATATCTCAGATTTGCATTTGAAACACTCTATAGAGAAGCACATTAGAGAGCAATAAGAAGCATATTTCTGGTTAGAAAATATGTATGGAGTTCAAGAACTTTGAATCAGATTAAAAAATATATAGTTTTTAAATGTTAACATAGAAAATCCTCAAAATTATGCAACTGCTCTAATGAACAATCTGAAAGCTAGTTTCTTTTCATTAGGACAGATTTTCTCTACTTATTTGCAGCGGAATAGGAAGAGAATTAAACACAATTACTCAAAAATCAAGACACAAAAATTTCTAGGGAACCCAACAGGGAAAACCCTTTGCTTGTTTGAGAATTTTATTGATAGAAGAATGAGCAACAGATCTCTTACAATACAATAGTGTCTCAACAGAAACCACAATGGTTCTCCCTGCCTGAACTAGGCTTGAAACATGTGCAAGTAGCCTGATCCTGCCTCCTTATTTCTATGTGCATAGGCTGCTCCTATTATTTAGGGAATTCTCCCTAAATCCTTGCACAAATCCCAAGGGAAATTCCTCCTCAAATCTGCACACAAGCTTCTCTTGCACGCTCCTCCTATCACAAGCTCACACACACAAACCTGTGCTCTCTATTGCCTTGTCTCACCAACTCGTACTCACAAAACAATGATCAATTATGTGCTTGCATCCTCCTTAGAAGCTTTTCGAATAGGCTAAATCTGGTAAGCAGTATTTTAGGAAGTCGACTTGTGATTGATGAGTTAACTGAGTCTAACTGACTCTTGTAACTCAACTAGTCTCAATTTAGAGTTGAGACTCAATCAGTCGTCCTTTTCCCATATCTAACTCCCACTAGAAGACAACAATTGAGCCTTCCAGTTCTGATCATTAGACACTGCTTCATGAACTGTCCTAGTTTACAGGAATTCATCCTAAATTTTAGGGACTCATCCTAACTTTTAGGAACTCGTGCATGCTAAGGAAGATTGCTTCTTGGTCTCTTTGACTAAGGCATAAGTAAAAGAAGGACCTTTCTCGCTGCTGTTTTCAACACTCCCTCTTAGCGAGGAAGGTGCTTCTGGAAGAACCTCATCCACCTGGATCTGTCTCCAACACTACCATGTTCTCGGTTGTTGCAGCTACCCCCTCTGAACTAGAAGACTTCCCTGCTTTCTTGTGCAAAACTTGATCTGAAGACATGCTCTTTCCCACCATGCTTTGCGAGTCAATCACTTCAGTCATAAGTGCCATGTACCCTGTGTACCTTTGTGGCTGCTTCTTCTAGCTAAAGGTGATACTGGGGTATTCAACTCCATCTTGATCTCCCTTAAACAAATCCTCTGCCCACTTGACTCGAACTCTCCCTATACTAGGAGTCTTTGACTAAGTGGTTGCCTCCACTCGCCCCTGGGCTATGGTCATCATCATCCTATTGGTCGGACCAACTTCCAACTAGCTTAGACTCAAACTGAGATATTGGTTGAGGCTCCATCTTGAGAGATCTATCCTGCTCTCGCTCAACCACCACATCTCTACTTTGAGAACTCCCTACCTTGTTACTCAAGGTTGCACCTGTCTCTACCTGCAACTTGTAAAGATTCTTCACCCTCGCACCTATCTGCTTCTCACATCCAGAAGCTAAGTGTTGGAGGTACGCCTTAGCTCTGTTGAAGATGATATCATATCCCTTGTCCTCAACGGTAGCTACCGAAATAAGATTTTGCCTCAATCCTAGAACATAGAGAACGTCTGTGAGATGAAGAGGATTACTTGACTCCCTCTAAAAACTGACAATACCAACTCCTCTAGCTACATACTAACCATCATCTCCTAGCTCAATCTGAAATTGCATGTCCTTCTCCTTCAAGTGGCTGAAACTCTTCTTGTTCTCGGTCATGTGGAAGGATGCCCCTAAATCAATATACCATATACTGCTAGTTGTTGAGCTTGCCATGCAAGCAATCAATGAGAAATCTTTCTCGAACTGGGTAGAAAATGCATCTACCTTTGTTGTTGCAGCTACATGATCTTTACTGGCCTCCTTCCACTTAGGACACTTACTGGCATAGTGTCCAAACTGGTGGCAATGGAAGCACTTGATCTTGCTTAGATCCTTCTTCTTGCCCTTCTAACTGGACTCAGCCTCTCCTTAGCCCTTCTTTCCCTTGGCCTTGCTTTCGAGAGCAAGGTTCTCCTCTTCCACTATCGTAACTAATCTACCATCTCTAGACCCTCTCCAAATCTCTTCCTAAACGCAATCAGTCCAAAGCCTTTCCCAATTGGGAAAATTATCTCTCCCACTAACAACATCCTAGAAGCCCTACCAAGACTTGTGAAAGTCCAAGTAAAGCAAAACTCACAAGGTCATGATTAGATACAATCACATCCACACCACCCAGTTCATCTCGTACCTGAGTGAACTTGACAAATATGTGACGATGGGCTCATCCTTTGCTCATCTGGACACTCCTCAGCTTCTCTTGGAGAGCAAGCTTCCTAGTATCACTGGTACTCTGATATAGTTTTAAGATGGCATTAAACATCTAATATGTTGTCTAATTCTCATGGATATGAGGTACTATATGATCTCTAACCCATTCTAAACTAATCCTTCTTGCCATGATATCATTCTTATTATGTTGGGCCAATTGTTGAGGATCTTGAGGTGGCGCTATCGCCTGCTTGATGAACTCTCCCACCCCATTATCTTCTAGCACTATCGTGATCCTCCCTTCAGATGGAATGAAGTTCGATGCTCCCTCTAAACAGTAATCTACTCTCAACCCTTGGTATGCCATCCTGCTTCCCCAAAGAGCTCTCCAACACTTGCCCACTAACATCCTTGTAATCCTTCACAAGAAGTTGTACTTAGGGCTCAAATAATTGTGCCTCCCCTATAGTCCTTCATAAGGACTAAACTTAGGGCTGAATAGACACCTTCTAGCAGCCCCCCAATCTACTCTTAAGCTGCCACCAAACAATTTTGTCCCAAACTAGAACTTCACCAACTTGGAAAACATCAACATGAAAGAATAACAACATACCTTTTAGCAGACTTCTTCTGACATTCTCCTTCTCGGCCCTATGCAATAACTTCTGTGAATTTCGACACTGGTAAGGACTTACTAATAGTCTATGTCATCCCTCCAATTCTGGCAAAAATTACCTCCAAAAAACTACATTATCTATTCTCCAAATCCCCCTTCCTGCGCTAATTCTTGGCCTTCCTTAAACTATTGCTCTAGCACTTTATGGGCACAGACTAGCCCTAAACTAGGGCACGGCCCCTCCTGTAATAGCACAGAAAACTAGATGACTTGTCCACAGAGAATAACCTCCAAAACCATGCACGAAAATAACCCAGATCTGCTCTTCTTCCACTCGACCTACTCCTTACTAAACTCAGCCTTCCAACCAGTCACAAGAAAGACCCAACCAGTCCATTCTCACCTTCAGCTAGGATCTAATGGTTTGCGGCCAACTGGTAAATGTCTTCTCCTTAAGATGCTCGCTCTTGCGCTAAACTTAATTATATTCCACGCTCTAATACCATGTAGAAAATCCACGAAAATTTGCAACTGCTCTAATAAACAATCTGAAAGCTAGTTTCTTTCCATTAGGACACAGTTTTTCTCTACTTATTTGCAGCAGAATAGGAACAAAAATAAACACAATCACTCAATAATCAAGACACAAAAATTTCTAGGGAACCCAACAGGGAAAACCCTTTGCTTGTTTGAGAATTTTATTGATATAAGAATGAGCAATAGATATCTTACAATATAATATTGTCTCAACAAAAAACACAATGGTTCTCCTTGCCTGAACTGTGAAAATTTCTAAATATAGAAACCCTACTGCAGTATCTTGATTTACTTCTCCTACTTGTTTGATTTAATTAACAAGTTATTTTCTGAATATTCAGAAAAATATCAAAGCAAACACAATTGCAACCTACACATACATACAAATCATTTACTGAAGCATAACACACACATGACAAAGGACACAATATTTTTTGGACAATGTCCACGAAAAAACCCAATGCGGGAAAACCTATGCAGCAGCTCTTAGAGGGTTTGTTTATTAAGCAGAATATTTGAATATAATCAAGGGCACCAATAATGGTTTGCCCAATAGAGAATTTCACGGCAAAAGTACCTATCACTTAGAGACAGAAAATATGGCTGATTCATCTGATGAAGCACTCCTCTGAAATGCACTAAATACGAGCCCTTTCTGGCCCACTAGAACCCCAGCACTGCTCCTCCAGCCTCTGGGTCAGCTTCTCCTGCCCAACGTAGCCACTGTGCAGCCTCTACGCAACACAAGCTGCCCCTGTGTCACCCTTCTGGGCTCAGCATTGTCTCTACATCAGCCTCTGCGTGAGCCTGGTTGGGTTGCGTCCCTCCTGCTGGTCTCTATGTTGCCTGGTACGGATCTGCCTCTCTTCCTTTGTATTCTCGGCCTCGGATCAAAATAATCCCTCGCCGATCTGCCCCTCACAAGGACTGCAAGCTCACTTGAAAATTCTCAGCAAACCACGCCCCAGAATTTCGAATTAGCTCATGTGCTACCGCTCTGTGTGTGTTCTCCAACTGACCCCAAGCCTTCCTTTAATACTTTTCTCGTTGATAAATCAATGGTCGTGATCTAATCTCTAATCAACGGCTAAGATTAGAAAAGACTTGATCCATGTTACTTAGAACATTCTCACCCACATGTTTAAATTAATTCCCTTTAATTATTTTATTTCCCTAAGTTAGACATAGGGTCTCCATTAAAATAGTTAATTTATTGAATAACTTTCACATTGGGTGGAATTTCTCCAAACAATTTATGGGTCTTGGAGATATCATGCGTTCTAGCCCCTCCACAAAGTTTCAGAGCTAGAGCACATTCGATGCTACCCAAAATCTCAACATGAACTAGGCTTGAAACACTTGCAAGTAGCTTAATCCTACTTCCCTATCTCTATGTGCATAGGCTACTCCTATTATTTAGGGAATTCTCCCTAAATCCTTGCGCAAATCCCAAGGGAAATTCCTCCTCAAATATGCACACAAACTTCTCTTGCACGCTCTTCCTCTCACAAGCTCACACACACAAACCTATGCTCTCTATTGCCTTGTCTCACCAACTTGTGCTCACAAAACAATGATCAAGTTTGTGTCTTCATCCTCCTTATAAGCTTTTTGAAAAAGATAAATCTGGCAAGTTGTATTTCAGGAAGTTGACTTGTGATTGATGAGTCAATTGAGTCTAACCGACCCATGTAACTCGTCTAGTCTCAATTTAGAGTTGAGAATCAATCACTCGTCCTTTTCCCAAATCTAACTAGCACTAGAAGACAACAATTGAGCCTTCCACTTTTGCTTATCAGACAAACTATTTCATGAATTGTCCTAGCTTACAATAATTTGTCCTAAAGTATAGGAACTTGTGCATGCTAAGGAAAATTGCTTCTTCATCTCTTTGATTAAGGTGCAAGTCAAAGAAGGACCTCTCTCGCTACTATTTTCAACACTTAAGTCTACATTTTATGACACAGCCGCAAATTATGGAGAGGAAGTATGATCAAAGAAAACTGGCATAAAATCGAGGAACGGAAACTTTTAAGTCACTTCAGTATTGTCTAGTTTTCTCAACAAAGATTATGATCAAATAAAGAGAGATAGAGTTGCAATGAACTAGGATAATGGAAATAAAATAAATTGATTGCACCATTGGAGATTTCCCATGTTTAATCGTATGGGGCATTTGTGTCGCCTTGCATGCACGGTGCACACCTAAGTTAATGTGGATAAAATCCTGAACCCCACTAGGTGTGGCATTGGTGGCAAAGCTCAGAGAAGGGGTTGCCACCTAATCCCAACTCTCTCAGTTTAGGCTCTCTCCTAGCTAAACCCAAGGGGGGTGGACACTGAAGAAGATACTAAAGGAAGGCTTGTTAAACTAACAAGTTCTAGGAGATAATTAGTGGATGATTTAGAGAATCAACCATTCAATACCTTGAAGTGTAACTTGAAGCAAATAGAAACTTAACAAGTACAAATGATCATGAGCATGTAATTGACATTAAAATGTAAATATATCCAAGTGACTCTATTACCCACCACCCGTGGGTAGTGTTACCACTCAAACCAGCATGGGACCTAAAAGGGACTCCTAAGAGGGCAACTACTAGGTCAAGGGCAACGATGGAGACGCCCACTATCACCACAACTAAGACTCTCTGCTCTTTACAAAATTTCACCGATGGGTGGAGACCCAGTAATTAGGAAGTCACTTATAAAGGATGGATCAACAAATAGATGTGAAGTGACCTTAAAGACCCTTTCCCTAGGATAGGATTAAGAATGGAGCTTGCTTGCTTTTTAAGCAAGGCACAAGACTTTCAAGGGAAAGGAGAGGAGGATTCGAGGGTTACGTTAAAGGAATATGACTTTAAAAGGATTTTCCCAATCCCTAAAATCCCTATAGAACTTGGATTCCCAAGTTGCCCTTGATGAATTGTCTTTGATAAGAAATGGGACCACACGGGGCCAAGTGGACCTAGCCCAGGTTAAGGGGATGGAGTGTAGCAACTGATGATATTCTTAACCTCACCAAGGCAAGGGGAAAGGATCAAATAAAAATTTCACCTAAAGAGGTCAAATTGATCCTATGAGGTACTAGCCTTGGGAACACCAGGGCAAAGTTTGATCCTAGGCCTAGGGGTTGGGATATCTCGCAATCCCACCGTTAGAATCTCTTCAAATTCGGAGGAGACTTGAAGGACACACCAGCACAATAGGGCCTAGGAGATCAAACTTTTTCTAATGCTATTTTCTCTGGAAAGTGATGCCCTAGGTGGCCTAGCGTGGCTAGACGTAGAAAAGGTAGGAAAAGGTGAAAGAATATGGTTTAAATTACCACCCTTTGATGGATCAGTGCGTAATTCCTCTTTGGGATATGGAGTCAAGGAGAATTATGAAGATGGACTTCGTTTCTTGTTCAAGGAGGCTCTCAAAGTCGACTTCGTCCAATGTTAAGGGCAAGAGAAGAAAAGTGACCTTTTCGTTGCAAATAGAAGAAGCTAATTGAGATAACTAAATCTCTAGGACAATTCATTCATCAAACATGGCCAATACATGAAGATAAGCTAAATAGAAACAAAATTCCACATTGATGTTGTAAATGCATGTAACAATTAGCCCTAAAATAGTGAAAATCTCATAACCAATTTATGCAGCAAAATGAAAGAAAATAGTGTTAAAATTGCACTTACATGCAAGATAATATATCCAATCCTCAACACATTTGCAATATAAGACACTCCAAGATAAGAATAACCCAATCCATACATCAAAATTCATCTATTATCCAAAAATATCCACCAAGGAAAAAGTGTGAAGTTCTCTAATGAGAGAATGATCCAATTCAAGTGATGATACAAATGAATCCATCCAACTCCTATGTATACACTCATTAGGAGTTCGAATTACCTAATGGGCCTACATTAGCCTCTAAAAATAAAATAATGTGCTAATTAACTAAATTTTGGTGACAAGCCTACCAAACTAGCTCACAAATAAAATAATAAGCCTCTCAAGAGGTCAAATAATAATCTATGCATGTCGTAAGGCCCTCCAAGAGGCCTAACGAGGTCCATAAGTGCCATAATGATGAATAGGATCCTCAAAAATGATGGACAAGGGGGTGGCCCCTTGTTCTCCGAACAATAAACCTATGGTGCTCCGAGTGGGTGTGGGGGCACACCAATGACCTTATGCGTCTCCAAATGAGTCGAAGATGCATGTAAACCATCTGTGAGGGCTCAAATGATGGAATTAATGATGTCATGTCGACGTACAAGTCCTAAGACACCTTTCAAGTGTGTGGTGCACCAGTGGGGCCAGTTGGGCATAATGTACCAGATACATCCTCCTCGTCCAAGGGGTGGATCTCTAGCAATCTCTGAACATCTCTATGGATCCATGGAGTGTTGTCTACTATTATGGAGGCCCATGGCTCTCTACACACACCCTATATGTGCCAATGTAGCCTTCTGGAGGGTTAGGACCTCGTATAGGGAGACCAAACCCAAATGGACACTATCTGCAATCCTGTATAAGATCCAATGTGTCCCCTAGCCTTCCAGTACAACAAGTCATTAAAGTAATCGGGTAAAAGAGCTTATAAACCATGGACAACAAGTGGACACTTCATAATGGCATGTCCTTCCATAGTGGGCCTTGGCATGTGCTAATGTCTCCAAGCTTCAAAGGGTGTTAGCCAAGTACCTTATTAAGTGGTTTCTACCTTTAGAGGGGATAGTATGTCCAAGGTACATCCCTCAAATGGTGGTGGCATGTGATAAAGAGGTGAAATGGAATAGGGGATGATAGGGGCAATCTTGGGCCACATATCGGGGCATAAGGGTAGCTAGAGAAAGGGAAGCCCACACTTGGGTTTGTAATGTGTAGGAAGGAGCAATCATGGTACATGAGGTGCCCTAGCCTTGATTTTTCCACCCTTCTTTATATGTCTTTTTCCTTTTATGATTTTTCTTTGATTAACTGCTCGGGGCTCAAAGGATAAGAGCATGATGTGTAAGATATAGCAGTGATTACCCCCTTTTTGGTAGGGCGGTTCATTGCCCTCCAGGGGTTGGGACAATCATGGGTTCCTGAATGATAAAAGAGGCTCATATAGGGCCTATGGAACCAGGGTGATGGCCATGGGTATGGGGTAGAGCTTATGCATTCGTTTTTTCCCACGTGCTAATTATGTTTGCCCCGACCATCTTTTGCATCTTGTGGTACATTTTCCTGTTGAATGTGGCCATTCATGCTTTTACTTTTCTTTTCAGGTACTTCAACCTCTGGGCATCGTTCCAAGGCTGACCCAAGGTGGGGGGAAGGGAATGGGAAGGCTAACCCTATGTGGACCCAATGAAGAAATGTGGACCCAGGTGGGAGAGATGATGAATGGGGGTATAGTGAGTGGAAGGGGAGTGATATATGTGGATATGGGAGCGGGACAATGCAACCAAAGTTGGGGTTTCCCAAGTAATACCACCCTAAAACCAAATGGTCAATAAAGGAGATGCCTCGGGACTAAGATCCAAGGGTAACATCCAAAAGAGGTCAAGGGGACAAGAGCACAAATTAAGCCCACTCTTTCCGCTGAATGCCCCCACTAATCTATGCCCAGATGTGTCCATGATAAGTAAACCCAATACTCAATTACCAAATGACAAGACATACCTTTGGGTTCGGGAGGCCCACTTTCAAACATACGATCAATACAGATGGGTGAGGGACCGCACGATTGGCTCAGGTGGCGGAGAAATGGCACAACGAGCTAGTGATTGTCTAGAAGGGGTTGTTGGTTGTCGAATGAGGACCATCATGGAAAAAAAATTATCCTAGGGATATCACCCACGAAGTGGTGGGTAACAGGTAGTATCAATAGGATAAAAAATTTCTCCTAGATGGTCCTTAGTGAGCAGCCAGCAACCCCTTGTAGCCACCAGATAGCTCGATGTGCCACTATCTCCGCCACCTAAGCCAGCCATATGCTCCCTTGTCCATCTGTTATGATCGTATGTTTGAAGGTGGGTCTTCTAACCCCGAAGGTATGGCTTTTCATTGTGTAGTTGGGTGTCTTTGTCTACTTATCATGGACACTTTTGGGCATAGATTATTGGGGAGATTCAGCGGAATGAGTGGGCTTGGTTTGAACTTTGTACTCTTGTCTCCTCTGTCCAATTTTGGTTGCGTGGTCCCGCTTCCCAACACCATATGCATCACTCCCTTTCTCTCATTATAACCCCATTCATCATATTTTCCATTCAGGTCCACATTTGTCCATTGGGTCCACAAAGAGTTAGCCTCCCTTTTCCCTTGCCCACACTTTGGGTCGGGCCTGGAATGATGCCCCAGAGGTTGATGCAGCTAAAAGAAAAGAAAAAGCATAATTTTGGCCACTCTCAACAGGGAATGAACCATAAAATGCAAAATATGGTCGGGACATACAAATTTAGCACGTGGGAAAAATCCAAACATGAGCTCTACCCCTATCATTATGACCATCACCCTGGTTCCTAGGGCACCTCATATTGGCCCCTTTCATCATTAGGGAACCCATGACTATCCCAACCCCTGGTGGAAAATGAACACCCCACCTAAAGGGGGTATTCACTGTTATATCCTACATATCATGCTCTCATTCCCTTGAGCCCCGAGCAATTACAAAGGAAAATCTATAAAAGGAAAAAGGCATATGAAGAAGGGTGGAAAAACAATAGATGGTGTAACTCATGTACCACGATTGCTCTCTCCTACACTCATACACCCAAGTGTGGGCTTCCCCTATTTTAGCTACCCTTGTACTGTGGCATGTGGCTTGGAGCCTTCTCCTAATGCCCCACTCGATTCCATCATTAATCCACATACCACCTTCCATTTGATGGAAGTACCATGGACATGTCCCCCCCTTAGAGGCTGAAACCACAGGGTCCTTGGTTAACCTTCTTCTTGAACTTGGATACACTTGTACATTCCGAAGCCCATTATGGAAGGGCATGCTGTGAAAATTTCATCTATCACAATAATTGGAAATTATTTTTCTAATTGTTAATTTATTTAACAATTTATTTGTTGTTTGCTATGGACCAGCCTAGATCCATCTTAACCCCGGATCTATCAAGCACCGAGATGGATCCAATCTCTCGAGGTGCAAACCTATTTTTTAAGTGTGAAACTTGAGGAAATGATTGCACCTCGAGATATTTGATCCCCCTCGATGCTTGATAGATATGGGGTTAAAGTGGATCTAGGTTGGTTATATAATACTATATAATATCTATATTTGTATCTATGTGTCTCTTTCTTATTCCCTCTCTCTATATCACCCCCCAAACATACACATTCTCTCGCTATATCTATCCATCTCTTCCTCTCTCTCTCTTTTCCCCTTTTCTCACTCTCTCTCTCTTTCCTCCTGCTCTCCTCTCTCTCTCTCTCTACATTGCTCCCTTGTCACTCCCTCTCTCTCTCCACCTTTCTCCCTCTATGTATTTCTTCTACCCTCCCTCTCTCCCCTTCTCTCTCTCTTCCTCTCTCTCCCACCTCCCTCTGTCTCTCCCCCCATCTCTCTTTCTCTCTTTCCTTCAACTTTGCCACTATCTCCCTCCCTCTCTCCTTCTCTCTCTCCCCTCCATATTTGTGTCTCCCTCTCTCTCTCCTCTCTCTCTCTCTCTCTCCAACTTTGTCACTATCCCCCTCCCTCTCTCCATCTCTCAATCCCCTCCATCTTTGTGCCTCCCTCTCTCTCTTCCCATTCTCTCCCTATCTCTCTCCTCTCCTCTTCTTTGTCTTCCCCCCCTCCTCTCCCCCCTCACTCTCTCTCCATGCCTCCCTTGTCACTCTGTCTCTCTCTCCACCTCTATCTCTCTATGTATTTGTTCTTTCCTCCCTCTCTCTCTCTCTCTCTCACACACACACCGTCGCCGCCCCCCCACTCTATTAAATTTGATCCCATTGTATTTTGTTTAGGAAAGTACCTAATTTAAAAATATAAAAAAACTTAATTGGTTGTAAAATATTGAACCTATATTTTGGATCAATCATGTCAACTAAAATGCAATAATGAAATACTTTAAAAAATCATCCATTCTCTTTCCTCTATTATCGTTAGTCACTTTTCTTGCTCTCATCACTTACATTCTTAGTTAGGATGGATCTATACTGGTTTTTAATAATATTATTTATATTATATAAATTTCAAGTCTTTATATATAAAAGTATTCTCATTTTTAACTTTATTAAAACCTTAATTTAATTTCTATGGGAATATTTTTTGCATTCCTCAAGATACAAAGTTTAGATATATCTCAAAAGTAATTATAACTTTTTCCTTTTAGATTCAAAAAAAATGTTATAAAATTAAATCAAAATAAAGTATTTTTTGTGAAATAAGTTAATGGTTTTTGGGTATGTGGTATTGATAAGTCATGGTATTGTAACAAAATCTATTTACAAGTTAATAATATCCATGGTTAAGAATCTTGTCATATTGTTATAAAATACTTTGATTGTGAAATAAGTTATGAATTTTGGGCATGTGGTATTGATAACCCATTGTATTGGCCCATGATATTGTAACAAAGCCTATTCACAAGTCTCAATGGAATAAGTGAGGGTCAATATCTATGGTGAAGAATCTTGTCATATTGTTATAAAATATTTTGATTGTGAAATAAGTTATGATTTTTGGGCATGTGGTATTGATTAGCCATGGTATTGTAACAAAACCTATTCACAAGTTAATAATATCCATGGTAAAATGGGGGTGAATGGTTAAGAATATTTTCATACTGTTATAAAATATTTTGATTGTGAAATAAGTTATGATTTTTGGGCAGGTGGTATTGATAAGTCATGGTATTGTAACAAAGCATATTTGCAAGTTAATAATATCCATGGTAAAGTGGAAGTGAATATCCATGGTAAAGAATATTTTCATATTGATATAAAATCTTTTGATTTTGAAATAAGTTATGTGTTTTGGGCATGTGGTATTGATAAGCCATGGTATTGGCCCAAGGTATTGTAACAAAACCTATTTTTTACAAGTTAATAATATCCACGATAAAGTGGTGATGACTATCCATCATTAAAAGTCTTGTATTGTTTTAAAATATTTTGGTTGTGAAATAGGTAATGGTTTTTGGGCATGTGGTATTGATAAGCCATCGTATTGACCCATGGTATTGTAACAAATCCTATTCAAAAGTTAACAACAAAATCAAAATATAACAAACTGAATTTTATTATTTTTATTACTTTAGTTTTTTTATTATTAATTGAGCCAACATTTAATATTTACATTCATCCTTGATACTAGGTTTATATTACTTTTAACTTTTTATTTATTACTTTTAACTTCTTGTTTATTACTTTTAACTTTTTATTATTTGAGCCAACATTTAAATGTTTACACTCATCCCCGATATCAATTTTATTTTTTTTATTTTTTTTAACTAACAGACATTTAAAATTGTTTACATACTTACAATACATCTACACATCTAACCTATACTGGGTTGTAGAGCGCCTCTCGACACAAAAATATCAAATAACTCACACTGTGATTTTCACAAATAAACTGCGGAAGAAAAATAGTGTTGGAAACTAAGAAAATCTAGCGCACACACATAAAAATGACACTGTTATTTTTGGATAAACGTCCCCCAAAAAACCCAACTTGGGAAATCTGGTGCAACAGCTGAAGGTTTTATTGTTATGCAGCAGTGAGAAAATTTGAGTACAATAATATGGATGTCTAATCTAGCAAGACTACAGAGAAAAATACTGGAAAATTTCTAGTGAGGAATTTTCCTCACCCCACAAGCAAATTTGGGCTCTAACTGCAGCTCCAAGTGAGTCATCCAAACTGCCTCTGCGCAGGCCTACATCACCATAGCGCAGTCCCTTCCCACGCACAGCCTGAATTAGCTGCTCTTGTAGTCGTCTTGTCTGCCACTGGCTGAGAAACTGTCTCTCCAGCCTTCTGGAACCCTTTCCCAGCCTCTGGAACTGAAACTCAGCTTCTCTCCAGCAAAATCGAACTACCCTCTAGAGGCTTCTGTGCGGCCCCGCGTCAGACACACTGTGATTCTTCTGCCTCTCTGCTAATGCACTTGCTGGATCTGGAAGACTTCCTCCAACCTCATTGTCCCTGCCCCTCACTGTCTCTGCTTCCTCCCTAAAGCTCGAACTCTCCGAAAATTGACTACTGCTACTCTGGAAAATCGAATTCTCCAACTGCCTATGATGTATTCTCCAAGTGCCCATTGACTTCTTCTCATATTCCTCTGTTGGAGCACCAACGGCCAAGATTAAATCTTAATCAAGGGCCAAGATCATATCGAAGTCGGTCTGTGTGGGATTCTAGATAATTCGCACCTTGACTTAATTAATTCTGATTAATTAACCATATTCCCTAAGTTTAGACTCGGGAAATATTTCAAAATCAGCTAATAATCTAATTAAGCAATCTCTGGGTGGAATTTCCATAAACGATTTATGGGTTTTGGAGATCTCATGTATTCTAGCCTCTCCACCAAGTTTTGTGGGTAGAACACATCATACGTGACAAAAACTAACACTCCCTCTTAGCGAGGACTGTGTTATAGTGCTACATACCCTACCACAACACTCAATCTTTGTATCATCTCCTGTCACGTTGTTGATATCTAGCTACTGTGACTTCCTGCCACTGCCCACCAACCGTTGTGCAACTCTGATGTTGCATCTATGCTGTTGTTGACTCTGTTCTACAGCATCCAACTCTGCATCTGCACTGCAACTTGCTCTCATCTGTTGTTGTTGCAACTACAACTACGAAGCATCTAAAATATTGAATCAATTGTGTTCAGTATGATGCATCTGTCACCCGAGTCTCAGACTATTACTAGCTACTCCACTGTTCACCGAACACTATGCGTTGTTGCTGACTCTGCACTGCGCCCCCCAGTATCTGATTGCTACTAGTCTGCAACTGTCACTCTGGAATCTGACTACACCTCTGACCCTGATACATCCTGTTACTGAATATTGTGGGCTCTCGTAGCCAAGTAATGATCCAAGAGGTGGACTCCTCAAGGACCCTGCCCAATTTTCTACAATCTCTGGGACTACAACACCAAGTCACCCCACCTCTCTCCTGGAAGTATGGCTGCAAACATGGCAAGTTTTTCTTCCAACCTGGAAGACAGCTTGTCAATCTCAATTGACGCTGCCTGTTGGTCCCGCTTCTCCTGCTTGTCCTTCCTTTTGATAGGACATTGGGTATTGTAGTGACCGAGCTCACCACATCTAAAGCACTTGACCTTTGACAGGTCCTTCTTCTTTCTTTGCTCCCCTGCCCCTAACTAGGACCATTTGATGTGAGGGCCACATTCTCCCCCTGCTTCACACCCTTCGATCCGCTAATGTTGTTGCCATTGATGGAGCTCTTTATCAGAGCTCGCCTCAACTCCTCCTGCTACAAGTCGGACCACATCCTATCCCATTTCGATAGCTTGTCTCTACCCAATATACTTTGGAAAAAAACTTGCCAATCCTCAAAGACACTATTCAGTGCCAACCGCACTAGCTCTGTTGGTTGAGGCGCTGCCCAAACAGCTACAATCTAGTCTAGGACCTCCTAAATCCTAGTGAGGAAGGGATCTATTCCTTTCCCCTTCTGCATCTTTATGCATCTCAACTTTTCATCCAGGAAAATAATTCGTTGCTCGGAAGTACCCTAATACAGCTAGGCGAGAGCATCCCACATCTCTTTGGCGGTATCCTTGCTAGCTATGTGTGAGACTATATGGTCCCAAACTCCAACCACGATCAATTGCTTCGTCTTTGCCATTTCCTTCTTGTATTCCTTTAGTTGATCTGCATCCTGGGGAACTGCCACAACACTATCTATGTAGAGCTTCAGGCCATATTCATCTAATAGGAAGGACATCATGGCCTTCCAGATGACATAATTGGAAGACCCTCCAACCTATCCTAATCTCTAAGTCCGGTTGTGACCATCTCGAAAATTGTCGAAAACCCCCTCTTTCCTTTTGCTCGGCTATAGCTCTGCTATTCGCACTCCAGAGCCTTCTGGAATGAGTGGATCTGCTAGCTTCTACTGCCAATTTGCTTGGAAAAATCGAATTTCTGAGACTTGATTCCCTAAGAAAAATTTTCCCTCTGCTGTGTGTGCTTTTCTCTTCCACCCGACGTTGGTTTTGTTGCTGCAAAAACCCTCTGCATCCAACCACGCAGTCTTCTCAGGGAAAATATGAGTTGTTGTTGTTCCCTCTGACTGCTTGAATCAGTATTCCGGGCAACTCGAATTTTCTGCAATCGTGCAACTGAAAATCGACCTTTTGCACCAGCAATTTGACCTGCCTGTTGAGCAGCCTCTAAGAATTTTGGCCTGCTGCTGCTTCTAAGCAGCGAAATTCTTTCCTCCACTTATGAGCTTCCTGGTTGATCACTTACGCTCTGATACCATGTGAAAATTTCATCTATCACAATGACTGGAAATTATATTTCTAATTGTTAATTTATTTAACAATTTATCTGTTGTTAGCTATGGCAAATATCAAATAACTCACTGATTTTCACAAATAAATTGTGGAAGAAAAATAGCGTTGGAAACTGAGAAAATCTAGCACACACACATAAAAATGACACCGTTATTTTTTGACAAATGTCCCCGAAAAAACCCAGCTTAGGAAAATCGGTGCAACAGCTGAAAGTTTTATTATTATGCAGCAGTGAGAAAATCCGTGTACAATAATCTGGATGTTGAATCTGGAAATGCTACAGAGAAAAATACTGGCAAAATTCTAGTGAGTTATTTTCCTCACCCCACAATCAAATCCAGGCTCTGACTACAACTCCAAGTGAGTCATCCAAACTGCCTCTACACAAGCCTATGTCACCCTAGCACGATCCCTTCCCACGCACAGCCTAAAACACTTGCTCCTATAGCCGTCCCATCTGCAACTGGCTGAGAAACTGTTTCTCCGGCCTTCTGGAACCCTTTCCTGGCCTCTGGAACTGAAACTCGGCTTCTCTCCAACAAAATAGAACTACCCTCTAAAGGCTCATGTGCAACCCCCACGTCAACCTCACTGTGTTTCTTTTGCCTCTCTGCTAATGCACTCACTAGATCTAGAAGACTTCCTCCAGCCTCACTATCCCTTCTCCTCATTGTCTTTGCTTCCTCACTGAAGCTCGAACTCTCCGGCAACTAACTGCTGCTACTTTGGAAAATCGAATTCTCCAAATGTCTCTAATGTATTCTCAAAGTGCCCATCGACTTCTTCTTATAATCCTCTGTTGGAACACCAACTGCCAAGATTAAATCTTAATCAAGAGCCAAGATCATATCGGAGTCGATCTTCTGTAATATCCCCAAATTAGAAGTCAGCTAATTGGGATATTAATTTTGATTAATTTTGGCAAATCCTAATGTTGGGGACCCACAATTAATAATTAGGCCAAATAAAGTCCTTTCCTAAAGTCCCTAAAGGAAAATTGAGGCTCTAGTGGTGGAGTCCAGTTGGCCTTAGGTGGCAGCGTAGAAGAGGCAGGAAAAGGACAACATGAGATTGGCTAGAGGAAGGCAGCACGTGATTGGCCAAGGAGAGGCAGCGCAGGTCAAGGTGGGACCCAAGGCATACATTGTTTCTCAATGGATAAAAGGAAGAAGGGAAGACTCATTCGACATTCATTCATTCAGCTATTTTCTTCTTGTCATTTTGACAGAGCACGCTTGAGCCGGAGAGCCAAGTTTGCAGTGTTGTTTAGCACACGAGATCTTCAAGCAGAGATTTCAAGCTCTATCTCGGGGGACTTTGAGTGCCCGCTCAAGAGAGGAGTTCCACACCTTGTGAGGAGAATTTCCATCAGCAGCATCAGGAGGAAGCGTAGCCAGTTCTGGATTGCGCAGAGGAGGAGGAGACTGCGTAGGGGAGGATATAGTGCAAAGAGGATTTGGTTGTTCTAGGAGGTGAGAAGAGAGGGAGTTGCAGCTGAAATTTGGTGGGGAGGCTTGAAGCTTCCTAACAGGGATTTTTGTGGCATTTTGGAGACTTCTAGCAACAGGATTTACAGGAGGATCTATTTACCCAGTAGTGCAGTGAGCCAAGCCCAAGAGGGCCATTTTTCGAGGTCAAGCTTTGGGCTAACCGTTTCTGGGTTTTTATGGGTTTATTGAGGAGAAGCCAAGATTAATTTGGAAAAATTTTCTGGGCAGATATGAGGTGTCGAACAGAGATCCTAACTCAGCCAGCAGTTAGGGGAGCTAGGGGAAATTGGGCCGAAATTCCAGGGTCAACATTTGGCCAATTGTTTCGTGGGTTTTTGTGGGTTTCTTGAGTAGAGTCTAGGGTTAAAGTCCCGGAAATTTATGAGCAGTGTAGCAGGCCCTAGCGGTATTTCTTCGGGAGCAGCAATAACATTTCTGGCAGATTGTAGCGTAGAGCTATAGCCATACAACATACCATCAGTGGGGGATTTCAGCATTGATTCAGAGGGCTTCTCTAGCTTGCCTTGTGCAAGCCCAAGTGCCTTCATTCCAGCGCCTCCATTGTACTCATTTCTAGCAAATTAATAAAATGGCTCAGCAGTATTTTATGGCTCCGTTGGTGTTTTGATATCAGTTTTTGTTTTGTTATCTCCTTAATATCTTTTAGCCTGTTATTATTGTTATTTCCCATTTGGGATATTACAGTGGTATCGGAGCTTCGTTCTCGGCTTAGCCGTGGGGATCTTTTCATATGAACAAGGAGGGTAGGCAATAGAGGTGGCAACTATGGGGGAGTCAAGGAGCAAAGGGGAATCAACATTTGGTAGCATCTTAAAGGCCCTAAATGATTTAGCCAAAGGACAGAAGGGAATGTTGGAAGGACTCAAGCAACAGAATAGGGATAAGAGCACCCATCATGAGTTCCTAATTAGGGATACTTCAGGGGTCTCACAGACTTCCTAATTAGGGATACTTCAAGGGTCTCACAACAGTGTGACCACCCTTTACCAGCCACTCACCCGCTAGCCTTAAGTAGGCCAACTAGGATCATGATGCCTACATTCTTACCTCCAGTACCAAGTGAGCAAGGTAGGCAGCATGATCATATACCCATGGGAGATTATTTCTGAGAATGGCAGTCCATGGGGGTAAACTTCTGAGCGGCTTTGTCCTTCAGAGATTACCACCAGCTCAGGCAGGATGAAGAAGGAAGGAACAGTGAGAGGTATAGCACGCAGAGTTCAGAGTTGCAGCATACCATTGGGAAGACACATTTTCCCATGTATGATGGATCCATTGATTGCACAGCTCGGGATCGGGTGAAAAAGTTGGATACCTCTTTCTAGCTTGACCGAATAACAGAGGGGGAAGCCATCAAAATGGCTACCTCGCACTTTGAGGATGAGGGCACACAGGATTTTGGGGAGCTCGTAGATACACCTAGTGTGACAGAGGACTCACCCTTGTTGGAGACTTCCTTGATCGTGTTGGTTGACAACTTAGTGGAGAGAGTAGAGCCTACCCCAGTAGAGCCATCCATTGAGGTGATGACCGGAGTCGTGTCCGAGTTTTTGGGGAACAACCACATGCAACAGATGGGTGTGGTGTCAGGAGATGTATCCACCTTTGATGAGGCACTAAGAGATACAGAGGTAGAGCAGGAGGACATTCCTTCTATATGTGAGGATGAGGACTCTTCTTTGGATGATTCCATGGGGTCATATGAGGATGCTTCTGGGGAGCATGAGCAGTCATGCAGAGTTGATGACAGTAGGTCGGTTTCGTATTCCAGTGTGCATGTGGTATCAGGGGACTCTATGGGAGAGATTCAGGATGATGAGTCACTTGTGATGATTCAGCCAGAGCAACTCATGGTACAACTAGAGGGCACATTGGAGTGTCAGAGCAGCCCCCTTCAGGTATACATAGATGGGGCTAGCAGCACGGTTGGGCCACCTTTGGCCATTGGAGAGAGAGAGACGGAGCTACCTAGTCAGATCTCATGCGTTGACTTGGATAGCAGGATGAGACGACCTGAGTTGCACAGGGTGCAACATCTGCATGTCAGGGTTGCTCTAGGTGCAGGAGTTCACGCATTCGATCCCTCTCACGGGGTTGGATGGCAATAGATTCTGAGTTGGTACCCAGGGGAGTGGGTTATGTAGATGGTGATGCACCGAGATGTAGCTCAACAGGAGCTTCCAGGCACTAGGGTTACCGGAAGCCCAGACTGGAATTGGGATCCGGGTGAGACTACCTATCACTTCCTAGGTATGCCGGTTGACTACGACCTGGACGGTACAGCTGACCTAGTAGTTGAGCATGCACATTCACTAGGGGAGTTTCAACCAACACTAATGTCCAACTAGTTTAGGTATAGACTTCTTGAGTTGTCTTGGTATGAGGATTGTACACAAGATCACGGGATGATCAGCATACTCTTCCAGGAGTTTAACAGAGGAGGGGGCATTGGTAGGCCACTAGACAGTGCCTTGTATGGAGCTGGGGATTCTTTGCATTTGTGTGGGGGATGGAGGGCACGAAGGAGCAGAGCGGGATTGGCATCACTACTGGTACCTAGGGAGATTCACTTCTTGGGTCCCTCAAGGAGGATTTGGAAGGGAGATCCATTCATTGGAGAGTATGGTGATGGACATGGAGATGTATGGGGGTGTGTTGTAGTATGTCGAACTACATTATGGAGTAGGAGTGCTTCCCATCGCATTGAGTACATGCGGGGAGTGACAGGTGCAAGATGCTGGATGGACACATGACGGTACCTGACGATATAGTTGTTGTCGGGGGTATCCATTGGTGTACAGGGGCATGTTGCGACATACAGTGGCAGGTCGAGGAGTGCGGTGATACTTGCTGGTATGCAGTGACACATGATGCAGAGCAGTGGGCTCTTGGAGCGTTGCCTCCAAAGAGACATATGGACAGGAGCAGTAGGTGTACCATGGGATGCAGCTCACCTAGGATCAATGAGGATCTTGTTGAGCATCTGGAAACGCCATGTTTAGTGGAGACAGGGCTACGAGGTTGTTATCAACAAATCCGAAGCAGAGACAGTGTCATCTGGAGGATTACCCTTGAGCATTCAGGTAGACTCCTGGTCACACCCTTTGGGACATACTCACACATCATCCTCTAGTGTTTCTTATGGTTGCAGAGTGTTTGGTTGGTGCCCCTTGACACTCTCCATTCAGGAAGCAGGGCATGGGAGGCTCACCTTAGACAGTTGGATGAGATACCGCGTGTCATGAGCCGGGAGGAGACTCTCCAGTTGAGACACTTGGTAGGTGCACGAGTTGACGGGTCCAGGCTTAGGGATGGCATGGTTGATTGCCAAGGTAGCATATGTTCCACCCCTGGGCTCACATTTAAGGGACGGTGGATGGTAGACTTTGCCTACAGGAGGGTACCCAGACTTCGAGCAGTATCCAGGTGTATCAAGAGGAGTTGGGGTAGCAGATATCATGACGTAGTCTGGCAAGAGCAGGGCAGGTACGCGTGCATGGGACAAACTCTTGATCCTTGGGGTCCACCCAGGGGATACATACAGGAGTCAGAGATGAGGGCCAGATGGGTTCTAGCAAGTAGTAGCGCTACGTAGTGGCATCCCGCGGGGAGTGCAGGTTGTGAGCTCCCAGTATGGTTGGGGGATCCAGGGGTCTGTTGGGCAGATGGATCACTCCACTTTGTGATGAGCAGGGACAAAGCAGACGGTGATGCAGTCCACCTTGGGTTTACGTGGGGGAGCACTGAGACCTCCATTGCATGGCGAGGCAGACTTATGATGTTGTTGCTTAGGGTCATGATCGACAGTGCAGGGGTAGATATCAGCATCATGGAGATGCCCGGACAGGATGAGCTTTTCCTTCACAGATTTTTCGCCACAAGGCCCTAGGAGAGAGGGATACAGTCCGCACACGATGGGGGGTATCTCATTGTCAGAGTGGCGCAGCGACAGCATGCTGGCACCTCTACGAGATTAGTAGGGGAGCCGAGCATTATAGCTCGATAACCTCTAGGGGTGAGTTGTATACGACATGGGGAGATCATGTAGATCTTCCATTGGGCTTTAGCAAGTCACTGATGGAGTGGGGGACTTCATTAGTATGGCAGGTTGGTCAACGGGATGATAGCAAGAGGGGCTCATGTGAGCGAGACGCTATCTCTGAAGGGATTAGGTGGTATCTTCGAGGATTTACACTTGGAGTGCGTGGGATAGACTACTTGGAAGGGAAACTTCATGAGGATTTGGGCATAGTGCCACATTATCATGATTCCCTACTCACTGATGATGTTCAGAGGGCTTTTGCTACTTGTTCCTGGCAAGATGGTGAGTGGAGCAGGGGGAGCTTCATGTTGGACATGATGGCTTAGGATCTAGGGATTGAGGGATCCCTTCATATCCGAGGAATGCAGAGGTCAGGGATGATTCAGTGATGCATCTGGGACCCTGGCACAACTTCACAGTGACAGTGGGGAGCGTTAGCTAGAGAGGATGCTTGTTCAACCATTGCTTGAGGACAAGCAATTTTTGGCGAGGAGGACTATAATATCCCCAAATTAGCAGTCAACTAATTGGGATATTAATTTTGATTAATTTTGGCAAATCATAATGTTGGGGACCCACAATTAATAATTAAGGGACCCACGATTAATAATTAGGCCAAATAAAGTCTTTTCCTTAAGTCTCTAAGGGAAAATTGAGGCTCTAGTGGTGGGGTCGAGTTGGCCTTAGGTGGCAGCATAGAAGAGGCACTAAAAGGACAATGTGAGATTGGCTAGAGAAGGCAGCACGTGATTGGCCAAGGAGAGGCAGCGCAAGTCAAGGTGGGACCCAAGGTATACATTGGGCCTCAATGGATAAAAGGAAGAAGGGAAGACTCATTCGACATTCATTCATTCAGCTATTTTCTTCTTGTCATTTTGACAGAGCATGCTTGAGTCGAAGAGCCAAGTCTGCAGTGTTGTTTAGCACACAAGATCTTCAAGCGGAGATTTCAACCTCTCCCTCGGGGGACTTCGAGTGCCCGCTCAAGAGAGGAGTTCCACACCTTGTGAGGAGAATTTCCATGAGCAACATCAGGAGGAAGTGTAGCCAGTTCTAGACTGCACAGAGGAGGAGGAGACTGTGTAGGGGAGGACGTAGTGCAAAGAGGATTTGGTTGTTCTGGGAGGTGAGAAGAGAGGGAGTTGCAGCTGAAATTTGGTGGGGCAGCTTGAAGCTTCCTAACAGGGATTTTTGTGGCATTTTGGAGACTTCCAGAAGCAGGATTTACAGGAGGATCAATTTACCCAGCAGTGCAATGAGCCAAGCCCAAGAGGGCCAATTTTCGGGGTCAAGCTTTAAGAAAACCCTTTATGGGTTTTTCTAGGTTTATTGAGGAGAAGCCAAGATTAATTTGGAAAAAAATTCTCGGCAGATTTGAGGTGTCAAATAGAGATCCTAACTCAGCCAAGAGCTAAGGGAGCTCGGGGAAATTGGGCCGAAATTCTGGGGTCAACATTTGGCCAATTCCTTCGTGGGTTTTTGTGCGTTTCTTGAGTAGAGTCTTGCGTTAAAGTCCCGAAATTTTCTAAGCAATGTATCAGGCCCTAGCGGAATTTCTTCTGGAGCAAAAACAACATTTCTGGCAGATTGTAGCGCAGAGCTATAGCCATACAACGTACCATCAATGGGGGATTTCAGCATTGATTCAGAGGGCTTCTCTAGCTTTGGCTTGAGCAAGCCCAGGTGCCTTCATTCCTGCACCTCCATTGTACTCATTTCTAGCAAATTAATAAAATGGCTCAGCAGTATTTTATGGTTCTGTTGGTGTTTTGATATCAATTTTTGTTTTGTTGTCTCCTTAATATCTTTTAGCTTGTTATTACTGTTATTTTCCCATTTGGGATATTACAATCTGTGTGAGTTTCTAGATAATTCACACCTTGACTTAATTTTGATATGTAAGTAAGAGTAAGTAAGAGAAAGCCAGTGAGTAAGTCAGTAGCAAGGGAGGAGGGACAAGGAGAGAGAAGATTGTGATAAAGTAAGTTCGTAGGGTTTCTATCTATTTTCCTAAGGCGTTTGAATATGCATATATGTCCATTAAAGGGAGATCGAAGATGGAAATAGTTATATGCACCATAAGTAGGAGGTTAGTCCAAGTCTGGAGAGGAAGGTGGAAATGAACTTTGAGAGTGAAGTGCGTATGGGGATATGCCTTTACTGCTATGTGATACCTTTAACCAACTAGTACCTTCCTCTAGTGGAATAGACTCTGAAACAACAGACGTTGTAAGGTCTTTCTCTTAGTCAACCCATAGAGAATCGAAGCTTAATGAAGCTGACTCCCCGAGGTGGAGCAGGAATGCCTGCCCCTTCAAGACAATCAATCAAGCAGCTCTGGAAGGTAGAGTAAGCCTTCCTTCAGTCCGCCAGTTCGCATTAACTATATTCCCTAAGTTTAAACTTAGGAAATATTTAAAAATCGGCTAATAATCTAATTAAGCCATCTCTAAGTGGAATTGCCAGAAATGATTTCTAGGTTTTAGAGATCTCATGTATTCTAGCCTCTCCACCAAGTTTCGTGGCTAGAACACATCCGATGTTACAAAAACTAACACATGCCTCTATGAAGAGTCCACTTGGTTCCATGATTTGTAAGCTCATTTACTCAATTGCACTAATGTTGGTTGTACTGGAAGGTGAGGGGACGCATTGGATCTTATACAGGATTGCAGGTGGGTCTTCATCTAGGGTTTGGTCTCCCTATACGGGGTCCAATCCCTCCAGAGAGTCGTATTGACATTTGTTGTTAGGATATTCCGACACATAGGAAATAGTTAAGAATAACTTAGTCTAGTGTAGAGTTAGGTAAAGTGTGTTTCTTTACCATGTACATTTGTAACTTATAATCCGACGGTCAAGATTTGTAGTGATCTGACGGTTATCTCTCACCTCGGTATTAACGGCACTTGATCCGCGGCTTAACACCCGATTGGTCCATGATCTCTATTTAAAGAGCATGGAGGGTCATTTGTCCGGTAACCGTTTAGGAGAGAAACATATGTAACTTTTCTTTTATATTAATAAATTCCCTGAAGTGGCCGCGTTGGCTCAGGGCGTGGACTGTTTCCCTCTTTGAGGGTTTTAACCACGTGATTATACTGGTGTACTGATTTGTGATCTGTTTGTGAGCGGTGACCTTTGGTTCTTGATCTACGGAACTTACCCAGTAAATTCCTACATGGTATCAGAGCTATTTTGAGGGCTGCGTCCGTTGTTGATCAAAATCCTAAGCCGGTTTGACTGCATGTGAATGCCGTTTTGTAGATCTACTATTTCTGAACATTTTTGGGCTTGGAGAACTGCTCGGTTGTGTCCGAAGCATCTGTTACAGTGAGGAACGCCTTTCGTTTCATGCGAAAAGGTTTCCGGCTGCCCAAGTTATGTCAGTTTAGATCTAGAGGTATAAAGTATCTATTTTGCAGATATATTTGTTAATAGTTCTGCTTATTTCATTTTTTTTGTTCTGTATTAAGGTTTTATTTATTTGTCGGATCTATACCCTCTTTTCTGTGTATGCTCTTTGCTGTGTGCTCCATGCGATCTCGGCAAATCAGAAACAGGAAAAAGGGACTTTTTTTGCTACATATGCTCTTTCCCCGCGTCTTTGTGCGATCTCGGGAAATCATAAATAGTAAAAAGTGATAGTTGCCGGTAAGGCTAACCGAGAATCTAACATTCTACCGTAAGGCTTTGCATTTCTTTTTTTTCTCGTTTTTTGTGCAAGAAAAGGCACGCACACCACCCCCATAATAATAATAATAATAATCCCCCCTTCCTCCTTTCTAAAATAACATAATCCTTTTACTATCTCACTTAGTGAGGGGTTAGTTTATGAGAATAGAGGTCTTGGGTTCAAGTCTCCTTCTCAAAGCTTCTTTTGTAAAACGTTTTTTTTCAAAGGGGCGGAATTTCTTTTAAAGAGCCGCACTTCATCCCGTTCCCGTAACTATTCGGCATCTACAACTCAGTTTTTTGAAAAGGCATAACTTCTTCATCCGGAAGCCGTTTTTCGAGCCCTTTTTTTTTAAACAGCCTAATTTTTCGAGATCTTTCCATTGGAGCAGTTTCAGCTTTTTTCAGCTTCAGTTTTTTTTTTTTTTAAATGGAAAGTGCATGCCCGGTTATTCTTAACAGCACCAATTATTTCCAATGGCTACCTCACATGGTAGATATACTTAGAAGTAAAGGGTTTTATAGAATAGCCACAGGGCTAGAAACTAAACCTTCTGATGATGATAAAGTCGCTAAATGGGAAAATAAACAAGATCAAGCACAAGGGTTGATAAGAATGTCCATTGCTCAAGATCTTCGATTTCATATCCTTGACATTGACACCCCTCATGAAGCCCTAGACAAGCTAAATACTGTCTTTGGCATTCAAAATCAAATCAGGGCCCATCAGCTTGAAAATGATTTGCTTACTTTGGACCCCAATAATTTCTCCTCTATTGAAGATTTTTTGTCCAAATTCAAGACCCTCAGAGTTCTTTTAGAAGGTTGTAAGGTCAAAAAGGAAGATGGTAGCCTCATCTATTGCATTCTTACTAAGCTTGGCCCTGCATACTTTGTTTTTGTTTCCGCCTTCCAAGGTATCAGAGCCACCTAGAGAAGCTATCATTTCTTCAGGAACCACCTACAAGAATCCCTCTTTTGATGCATTTTGTGATTCTTTGATAAGAGAACAAGAAAAACTTTTACACCTTGGTCTTATCACTATTGGAAACACTTCTAAGAAAGCCTTAGCAACCCAACATCAATCATATCAAAAGAATCCCAAGAAGCAGTATCCTAAAAAGTATGGTCCGAAACCAAACAAGGGTCCTAAGCAATTTCAGCCACAAACTGGAAAAGCAACTCACCAAAATGATAAGGCATATAAAAATAAAGGAAAGAAGACAGATAGACATTGCAACTTTTGCAATCGTGATGGCCATTTAGAGTCCAAATGTTTTAAGAAGATGGAAGCCTTAGAAGCAGCAATGAAGAAGCACAACATCAATTTGGAGCACTCTTCACATTCATCTTCAGGCATGGCACTTTCTGCTTGTGGTTGTCAAGCATCAAGATCTGGTAATGCATTAAATGTATCTTCTTCTTCTCCTTCTCATGAGTGGCTCATTGATTCTGGAGCTTCTTACCACATGGCTAAAAATAAATCCATGTTTTCTTCTTTAAATGATTGTAACACCAAACATATTTATGTTGGTGATGATAGATCTTTTAGTGTTGTAGGATCTGGAACCATTCATCTAGATAATGGTCAGTTTAATGATGTACTATGTGTTCCTACCTTGTCATGCAACCTTCTATCTGTTTATCAGATAACTCATACAAGTGAAGGGAAAATAGTAGAATTCTCACCTCATGATGTTGTAATCAAGGACCTCAAAGATCCTAAACATATTTTAGCTATTGGCATTGCTGATGATTCCACAAGGTTGTATAAGTTTGACAACTTTGGGTCATCATCTCTTCCCTCTGTTTTTGTTGCTCATAATGATGATGTGAGCAAACTTTGGCATGAGCGATTTGGTCACTTAAACTATCGCTCTCTTCAAACTCTATGTAAGGAAAATATGATGACGGGCCTTCCTATGGTATCTTGCCGAGATGGTGTTTGCTCCGAATGTGTACTCGGAAAACATCATCGGGATAGTTTTGACAAACGTGCCTCTTGGCACGCTTCAGCCCCTTTGCAGCTTGTGCACAATGATTTATGTGGTCCACTTCTTGTTGTTTCTTTCTCTGGTTGCAAGTACTTCTTAACTTTCATTGATGATTTTTCCAGACGCACTTGGGTATATTTCTTAAAACTCAAGAGTGAAGTTTTTAACATGTTCTTGGCCTTTAAGGCCTTTGTTGAGAAACAATCTGAACATCAAATTCTTAAGTTAAGATCAGACAATGGCAGAGAATATGTTAACAACAAATTTATCAACTTCTGCACTGAGCATGGCATTCAATTGCAACATACTGTTCAATATACTCCACAACAAAATGGTGTAGCTGAAAGGAAGAATCGCACCTTAAAAGAAATGGCTAATTGTATGCTTCAATCTAAAGGACTTGGTCTCAATTTTTGGGTAGAAGCCATTAACTGTGCAAATTACATAGTAAATCGCACTCCTACTAAGGTTTTAAAGAATATAACTCCAGAAGAATCTTGGAGCTCAATCAAACTAGATGTAAGTCACTTTTGTGTTTTTGGAAGTGATGCTTGGGCCCATATTCCAGATGCGAAACATAAAGCCTTAGAACCTAAGAGTGAAAAATGTATTTTTGTTGGATAGTCTGAAGATGTCAAAGGATATAGACTTCTTCAATCCAAATCCAAAAATATAATCATTAGAAGAGATGTAAAGTTTGATGAAAATATATCACCTGCGAGCCTAGTTCGACGGGTGTGCCACCTTTGGCCTGCGAGCCTGATTCGGCATATGTGCCACCTCTCTCTCTCTCTTCTATTTTTAATAGCATTCCTTCTAGTTCAGATGATGACAGCGAGGATGACAATCCTCCTCCAGCTCGTGAAATTGTTCCTTATACTCCACCGCTTCCAAGATGGGTCCGCTCTACTCGAGATGCAACAGGTTCTCTTGCAGGTGACCCTGCCGATCGACGACGTACACGTTCTCAGTTCGAAAGAGCCTCTTCCTTATTGGCTCAAGTTCCAGAAAAACTTGATTGAAGAAGCCTCCGGTCATCCAGATTTGGATGAAGCTATGAATGAAGAGTATTGTTCCTTATTGGAAAACAATACTTGGGATCTTGTTCCTCTCCCAAAAGGAAGAAAACTTGTCAGATGCAGATGGGTTTACAAAACAAAGTTTGGACCAGATGGTAAAGTGGATAGACATAAAGCTCGTCTTGTCGCGAAAGGTTTTTCACAAGTTGAAGGCATTGACTATACTGAAACCTTCTCCCCTGTTGCCAAAATGAATTCTATCTGCCTTGTTCTTTCCCTTGCTGCCTCCTTTAAATGGGAATTCCATCAGATGGATGTTAAATCTGCCTTCTTATATGGAGATCTGCATGAAGAAATCTACATGGAACAACCCCCTGGCTTTATCCAAAAAGACTCCAGCCTTGTTTGTCGCCTTAGGAAGTCTCTCTATGGTCTCAAACAAGCTCCTCGGGCTTGGTATGCCAAAATGGATAGATTTCTCTTAGATAATGGCTTTTCTAGGTGTCATTTTGACAACACTGTCTACACCAAGAAGGTGGGTAATTCCTTCACCATCCTCGTTCTTTATGTTGATGACCTTATCCTTACTGGTAGTGATCCAAACCATATAAACCATGTGAAGTCTAGCCTCAAAAAGAAGTTTGAAATGACAGACTTAGGACACTTGCATTATTTCCTTGGTCTTCAAGTCTTGCAATCCAAGAAAGGCATTACCCTCTCTCAGTCCAAGTATGCCTGTGATCTTCTACACCACTTTCACATGGAAGACTGTAAGCCTGCCCCTTCTCCCTTTCAATCTAGAGTCAAGCTTCCAGTCAACTGTACTACCCCTGAAGTTGATGCTACCTTATACCGTCAACTTGTTGGTAAACTTTTGTATCTAACCCATACCCGTCCTGACCTTTCCTTTGCCATTGGTCTTGTCGCTCGGTTTACGCACCAACCTCATGAAATTCACTGGAAAGCAGCTAAAAGAATACTTCAATATATTCGAGGTACAGTTCAATTCAGGATTCATTACAGTGCAGGAGCATCTCCCTTGTTGATTGGTTTCACTGATTCTAATTGGGCTGGTGACCCTGATGATCGGAAGTCCACTGCAGGATATGTATTCACTCTTGGTTCAGGACCTATTACTTGGTCTTGTAAGAAACAAAGTGCCATCTCTCTTTCTTCAGCAGAAGTGGAGTATCGTGGTGCAATTGAAGCCAGCAAGGAAGCCATGTGGCTTCGTCAGATCCTGTCTGAATTTGGTCTTCATCGGCAACATCCAACTACACTTTGGTGTGATAATCAAAGTGCCATTCAGCTATGTAAAGATCCAGTTCAGCATCAACGTATGAAACACATTGAACTCCACATACACTTCATCAGAAAGCTCATTCATGATCGTGTTCTTGAAGTGCAGTATTGTCCAACCAATGATCAAGTAGCTGATATCTTTACGAAGGCTATGCTGCGATCGAAGTTGCAAACCCGATCCAGGTATAGGGTTGGAAAGTTGTCATTAAGAGAGGATAGGCTCTAATGCCTCCTTCCTTCTCCTATTGTGTCACTTTTGCAAATCCTTCAATCTATCCCAATTTGTTCTTAAGGGGGGATGTTAGGATATTTCGACACATAGGAAATAGGCTCCTTTTGTGTCACCTTTGTAAATCCTTCAATCCTATCCCAAGTTGTTCTTAAGGGGGATGTTAGGATGAGCACATAAGAAATAGTTAAGAATAACTTAGTCTAGTGTCGAGTTAGGTAAAGTGTGTTTCTTTGCCATGTACATTTGTAACTTATAATCCGACGGTCACGATTTGTAGTGATCTGATGATTATCTCTCACCTCGGTATTAATGGCACTTGATCCGTGGCTTAACACCCAATTGGTCCATGATTTCTATTTAAAAAGCATGGAGGGTCATTTGTTCGGTAACTATTTATGAGAGAAACATATGTAACTTTTCTTTTATATTAATAAATTCCCTAAAGTGGTCGTGTTGGCTCAGGACGTGGAATGTTTCCCTCTTTGAGGGTTTTAAGCACGTGATTATACTAGTGTACTGATTTGTGATCTGTTTGTGAGCAGTGACCTTTGGTTCTTGATCTACGGAACTTACCCTGTAAATTCCTACATTTTGTAGGGTGAGTGTTGAAACCTGAATCTCCACCATAGCGAGAGAACTCAAATTATTCTGTGAGATCTTGATTCCTCATGGCACTCGGAGTTCCACCTATTGGATGATGATGATGCCACGTGGACCACACAGACGGTGGCTCACTCTTGCTACTTGGAAACTAATGCAAGTCCCGGATGAATGTGTCTCACCAGAGACAATAGGAGGGCTTGCATCATTGCTTTAACCCATACATATGGAATACATGCCTGTTCGATCCACTTGGAGACCCATGAGGATGTTTTTGTGCCCCCACAGCCACTTGGGAGCACCACAAGTCATTTGCTTGGAGATCAAGGGGCCACCTCCTTCATCACTATTTTTGGAGCCCTTCCATCCATTTTGGCAAATGTTAGACTTCACTGGGCCTTCCAACGACCCTCCTAGCTATTGTATTATCATTTCGGCCCTCCTCATAGGTTTATCTTTCATGTTCTGGAGCTATTTGGTGGGCTTGTCACCAATTAGGGTTATAATTTATAGATTAGAGACATTTTAGGGGTTTTTTAGGCTAATTAGACCCATTGAACTATTAGAGGCTCATATAAATACAAGTGAGGCCTCACTTGCAACTCATCATCACTTGGATTTGGATCATTGTTTCTTCTGGAATTTTGCTATAGCTATTGAAGGACGAATTGGAGATTCTTTAATGCATTTTGATGTTTGGGTTAATCTTATTCTATTTTGCAGGTTCTCTCTTGCAAATGTGATGGATGGATATACTTTTTCTGCCATGTAAGTTACTCTTTTATGCAAAATTTTCATTAAATGTTTAATGTATGGAATATTGCATCATGATGTTGCTTGTGCTCTAAATTATGCGAAAATATTGGATCACTTTGGTAGTCTTGATCTATTGCATGTGTTATTCATTGGGAAATAAAAACTGAATGTACCTAGGGTTGTCTTTGAAAACCTAACCCTAAAACTTCATTGTTTGACAATTGATACAAATCCTTGTTGTGGTGAATTCATTTGCTAACGTGGGGCATCTTGGCTTTATAGTCAGAGCTCCTTGATAGAACAAAACCTTACACAAATCAAATCTCATTCTTGACTCCATTCGCCCAATAGACTAGGCAACTGATCAGGATCATAGTGATCACATTAACTTAACGAAATGTCATTCTTTCACCTTTTTTCTTCCTCTTTTCTTTGTCCCCTTAAGGATAAGGAGATTTTCTAGGGCTTGGAGCAAAATTTTAGGGATGGGGAATTTTAATATTATGTATGGACAAGTTTCTTCATTTATGTCTCCTCTAGGCATCCTCCAGTTTTGAACGAATTTCGACGGTGGAATTTCAAATAAATTGATGCCTTAGCTATCAAACCAAGAGGGAACCCTTGAAGCTGCTTTGACTTGGGGATTTCTTGAAGGTTTGCACCTTGTAGTACATCATTCAAAATTTTTTCTCTTAACTATATGTAATCATTGGATGAGCCTTTACCACGGTATATCTCTCAACCCTTGGTCTCTTTTAGTATTTCTCTCAAGGGGTTTTTCATGGAAAGTCACCCTAGCTTCTCCCAAAGCTCAAACTTTAATTGAATCTTTCCATTGAATGAGCCATCCTTGCTTCACTTTGAACCCTAGTATAAACACATCAATCACAAGCGAGGGATTTTGGAAGTTTTGATCTGAGGCATTCATCATTTTTGAATATTCCTAAACCTGAGGTCTTCCCTCTAGCCTTTCTTAGAGAGCCCTTCTTTTGCTTCTAAAACAAGCAACCTATTATCTGATCTTCTCCTTTGAATGGGCTTCAGAAATCACGTTGTTCATTGTTATTATCCTCATCATTCTAGTTATTTCCTGAATGCTGGGATTCCTCCCATCAGTGAAAGTTCGTAAAGAGGAGGGAGCTTTAGCTGAGGTGACAGTGGGCTATTTCTCCATTGTTGCCACTTGACCCTGTAGCTATTCTATAAGAACCCCTCCTAGGACCCCTGCTAGTTTAAGCGGTGACATTTTTGGCGCTGTTGCCTAGGACACGAGACGTGTGTTTTGTTTCCCTTACGACATCATTGATATATCATTCTTGGCAACTCCATTGGAAGAACGAAGCCCTAGTTCTTCATTGAACTTTAAGGTCAATGCTTGTAGGGTGGAGCAAGCATTTCTCTAGGCATCCTTAAATTCACCTTGGCGACTCCTACATAATTTGTATTTATATCTCAATAGGATGCCTTTCTTTGATGATTTTCCCGCTTTGGACATCACTAACATCCCTGGGCACCCTAATCATCTCACAGGAAGGATGGTACGTGGGGTGCCAGGTTTGATGGTGATCCACTCTCCGCAATTGATCATATAGAAAGATTTATTTCACATGCTTCAAAGGAGAAAGTGGTCCACCAAGATGTCCTTATACTATTGTTCATGAGCTCTCTCCATGGTCATAACTCATGGTTGCATAATCACGAACCTATGAGCATCTCATTTATTGAGGAGTTCTTTGAAGGCTTTCTTAGACATTTTCAAGTATGCCCCACATCAAACATTCAAGAGGAAGCCTTCATTGCACATCATCATGACCTTGGGAATCTATATGATGGGTAGGAAGGAGGATCCTCCCTGGGTCCACATGACGAAAAAAGTGATGAAGATAATTTTGAGAACATGTGTGATAGGGAGGATGAGTCTATGGAATGTGAAGTTGAAGTTAACATTCCCAATAATCCACTCTTTGAAGACCTTGGAGAAGGTGACCCTGTGGCTCCTCCAAACTTTGATATTAGTGATTACTTATACATTAAGGAAGGGAAATGGGAGGTTCATAGGAATCATTTTGACAAGGGCCCTTTCTATGACACCGATGATGATGATATCAATAGGACCTTGGTCCCTCCTCACAATCCCGGGGTTGTAGTTGAGTTGCACATAGACCCTTTCCTCAGGCCTCCTTGTAATAATGAATCCTCTCTCTCGAGTCTCACCTAAGTATGATTATCATGAGCAACCTGCCTGTTGTGTCTCCCCATGTCATCAGTCTCCCTTTCCTTCCAATCATGACCCTATGGTGGCCATAAAGCACGATATAAATATTAAATAATAAGGATCATGATAGGGATGATATGCCTGAGATTGCCATCCATTGGAGGTTTATGAGCTTGATCGTTGATATCTCTATCTTTTGGTTGGAAGAAAGGATCTCATGGAATAGATTTCATCCCTTTGTTACCTCTTCCCCCATGATGCTCCATGTGTGGACATTTTATTTTCTCACCTCCCGCCCTTGTGACCTTCCATGTAGTCACTCATGACCTTGCCTTTGGATCTATTGCCTAAGTTGAGGGGCAGTTGTTTTCATAGTGATTGGATGATATGTTGGTTGCATTGGGTCGAATGATTACACTTAGTATTGTTGATTTTTGTAGCATTTGAAAGTGTTCCAAGTCTCAAACTTTGCAGGGAGGCTTGAACAGCAGCATTCCAAAGAACCCAAAAACAGTTTGTGGAAATTCCACTCGGTTCATGAATTATTAAAATAATTAATTATTTTAATGGAGACCCTAAGTCCAAACTTAGGAAAAGGAAATAATTAAAGGGCATTAATAATTCAGAGTGTGAATTTTCTAGAAAACATGGATCAAGTCAAGATTTAATCTTAGCCATTGATTAATCTTTTAATCTGGGTCGTTGGTTCTCCAACAAGAAGATCATAAAAGAAGGCTTGAGGGTCACTTGGAAGACAAGCCAGGCATACACTCTGTACCCGAAGGAGATCCATTCTGATGTAGAATTCGATCTCAGCGGGAGAGTTGTAGGGCGAGAAGTTGCAGAAGCAGGAGGAGGTTAGGGGTGATCGTGATCAGGGTCGAAGAGCAGTAGTGGGTCACTGAAGGTAGCTTGAGGCTACAACGCAAAGACCCCACGCAGTCTCCACGTAGATTCACGCAGTCTGGCTCTGGGGCTGCGCAGATAATCACGCAGACTGACGCAAGGGCTTGCAGGGGTTGTTCTGAGAGTCAGAAATTTGTCCGAGAGAGCTAGGCATTCAGTCTCAAGTTTTTCAGAATTTATCTGTCGAATATTTCCTTGTAAAGATATCATTTTATGAAGAATTAATAAAACCCTCATCTGCTTCACCGATTTTCCCACATTGGGTTTTTCTAGGGACATTTGTCCAAAATAACTGGGTACATGTGATTGATTTTTGTGCTTATGTTCTCTACTATTTATTTCTCTGCATATATAATTGTGAGTGTTGTAGTAGTATTTATTTCGATATTTGCCGAAAGATTTTTGAATTATAACTTATTGAAATAATAAGTAGGAGAAATAAATCTATCACTACAACTGGTTGAGAATTTTCACATGATATCAGAGCTAGAGATGAATAACAGAGAGGGGGCATCTATCAATGAACGAAGATCTATGCAATTCTACGGAAACGACACAAAAGGAGTTCTGCAGGTCCTCGGTATACGTATTGGCATCCAAATGAAGTGAACAAAGTTCCTTCTCAATTTAAATACTCTAGAAGACTTGGAATATGAAAATATCCATGAGGGTACAAATATTATATTAAATAGTATGAATCATTGATATGAATGTTACAAATGAGGCCTGCTTATATACCTAGACAAGTGCCTTTTCACGAAAGGTCATGTCTCATTTAGACATGCCCTTTCAACCTAATTACTAATTAACTAATTAATCATTATTTGTATTATTTTATTCATTACATTGCCTTCCTCCTCAAAAAGATTTGTCCTCAAAGCTTGTTGATGAAAGCCCTTGATTTATTTTCTTGCTATGAATGTTTTCTCATCTCGGGGCAGTCATCCTTGTCGATACAAGTTGATATGATCTTCTAAGTGACAAACAAAACTGTCACACTTAGAATGGATCGGACCATCCTAAATCAATCTTCTATGCAATATTACGGCGACTTGAAACTTGTGATGAATTATCACTTGAGCGGATTTCACTGACATTAGTATTCTTCAAAACATCAACTTGTTGTTTCTGTTCTGAATACATAGCTTGGTCGAGTTGTCTCCTCCCGTGATTTGGATGTCGATAGGGAACTTTTTTGGTTTGATTTTCCCTTATCTTGTTTATGTCATCTCCTTGATTTATTTGAAGTACCTCATTTCCTTTATCTATGGATGTTGAAAGGTTAATTTATGGATTTTCACTTGAATCTTTTGTTGTTATAATTGCAACTTTTGAGTACATATTTACTTCATCTAGTTTGTCATTTTCTTGAGTTGGGATATTGACTAGATCGGGGTTTGGATTTTTTTCTTCGACATGGACTAAAGACTTTGATACTTCTTCTTGAGTAAGTTTTTCTAACTCGACATTAAGTAGCTTCTTGTCACTTTTGAGCTTCTTTATTTGCGTAACAAGGTTTTGATTATGATTCCTTAAATGTAAAAGCTCTTCGTTTTCTGAATTGTTGACTTTATCCTTAATATTCTTCTCTTCATCTTTTAAACTTTTGATTTTTTCTAATAAATTTTTATTAAGGTTCTTTGGACGTAAATTTTCCTCTTCTTGTCTGATAAGTGTTTCTGGAGTTCCTTCTTTGTGACCTTAGTCTTCTTGACTTGTCCAATTAATTTTTCAACATGGTCCTTGAGGCGAGAAATTTCTTCGTTCTTTTCCATTACTTGTTTGTAATGTATATCTGCAAGATCTTCATATTCTTGTTGTAACACTTTCTTGTTTTGCCGAAATTCGGCTATTATGTCTTTCTTTTGATCTTTCAACTGCAATTTCTCGGTACATGGAGTCACATCATTTTGTAGGGGTGATGAGGGGTGTTTATCTTGTAATTTGGATTCTGTCTTCTTCATTTCCTTATTAAAATTTGTATGTTGTTTCCCAACTGTTGCCATTAATTCCTTCATCTGTCTTGCTAATGTTTGTTTTTCTGTATCACTTAGAAATTCAACGAACGTAAAAGCTTTGTAACATTTTGTGCAAACAACGTTTTGATTTCTGAATGATTCTTGACAATTAGGATATCCTTCTGAACAAAAAGGGCATATTGCAAAGAAACCACGGTTCTTTGTGGGAATCATCTTTTTCTTTTAATGTATCTCACTTTTTCTTTTTCCTTTTTATATTTTAAATAATGGCTATTATAACCTTCAAACTTTTATTACTCCTTCAATCTTTGGTAATGAATCCTTCACTAATATTCCTTCAATCTTTGGTAATGAATCCTTCACTAATATTATTTTTTTAAAAGAGGCTCAAATTCTTATATATATGTATATATTCCTTTTTTAAATAAAATCTTTAGAATATAATGATTTATCTCCTTTTCCACTTGTGCAATACTTAAACATTTAATAACCTCTTTTTCCTTTTATATACCTTCCAGCTTTAATAATGATTCCTTAATATTTTAAGAAATCCTTAATAATATTTTTCCTTTCGTTTTTTTGAAAATTACTTCCTTGATTTCTTTTTGTGGAATCGTCTTTAATTACTAAGAAGATGTTTGACTTTCATAATGGTTTTTTTTTAAACCTTACTTTTCCTTAATATTAATTGCCTTGATAATTCCTTATAATACTCCCTTTATATAACCTTTAATATAGTCTTCCTTTACTGATGAGTTCTTTGACTAAGTAGATTCTAATTTTAATTATTTATTTTTACTTATAATTTTTTTTTCAACAATTGATTTTTTTTAACTCTTTTTTTTTTTTTTTTTAAGTTACAATCCCAGCAAAATGTGGCTATTCACCTATATTCACCTATAAAATATATGTCCACTTATTTGTATTTGATTCAGTTAATTTTCTCCCCGTAAAAGTAAACTTACCATTCACACAAAGAGATTTTTCATTCCTTTTGTTCTTATTTTACCTTGAAAATACCAATGGTAATTACCATGGGCTTCTAAAACCACGAGCTTGTAAACCACTAAAAGAAGAATCAAAATAACCTTGTCTACTCTTCCTTCTCTTACGTATAGTTTTTTTATCATGCACTTTTTATCAATAATGTAGAACCATTTTTTTATTTTCTTTTGGAACTATTTTCTTTTAAATCCTTTTTTTTCCTTTTAATTTATTTCCCTTTTTTTGTAACTTTCCTTCTCTCTTTTATTTTTTTTATTAATATGTATATATTTTATATATATTTCTTCCTTTTTTTTTTAACTTTCCTTTTCTCTCTCTTTTATATATATATATATATATATATATATATATATATATATATATATATATTTCTTTCTTTCCTTTTTTTTTCCTTCAATTTTTTATTATGGCCAAAGGCATGCCGGCGAATCCAGTTAAATGGAGAATCTCCAAAACTGGTGTAGCGAAATGCTTCGATTATGATGGCAGCCAAGTTGACAATGAGTTAAAGGCCAAAGACCGGTGATCGGAGAACGAAACTCTGATACCAAATGAAGTGAACAAAGTTCCTTCTCAAGTTAAATACTCCAGAAGACTTGGAATATAAAAATATCCATGAGGATACAAATATATATTAAAACGTGTGATGAATAAGAATTGATTGATAAATGTTACAAATGAGACCTGCTTATATACCTAGCCAGGTGCCTCTTCAGGAAAGGTCATGTCTCATCAAACATGGCCTTTCAACCTAATTACTAATTAACTAATTAATCATTATTTATATTATTTTATTCATTACACCAGATTAGAGGAAGATTTTTCTTGTGTATCAAGCACTACATCCTCAAATGTCTGGTACATTGACAGTGGAGCATCTGCCCACATGACGGGAGTACGAGACTGTTTTTCCGACGACCAAGAAGAGCAAATGAATTTCAAAATCACTATGGGTAATAAAGCAAAGTGCACTCCCATTGGGAAAGGTACCGTAGTTTTTCAGAACGAGGCAGGGAACAGAATCCGGGCCACTAATGTACTGCATGTGTCGGGTTTGGGGATGAATCTACTCTCAGTGTCACAGCTTCAAAACCGAGGATATGACGTCTACTTTATTGGCAATAGAGTCTATGTCAAGAAGAAGGCACAAATCGGGGTAAGAAGCAACAAGTTGTACAAACTGCAGCTTGATTCCCCAATGGCTCTGGTTGGCAGCGCAGATGAGACAGATCAGAATGAGCTATGGCACAGGATAATGTGACATTTGCATCATGGGGCTTTGAGAACTCTCCAGAAGACTGTCACAGGTGTTCCAGAATTGGGCACCAAGCAGGATGATGTCTGCAAGGGGTGCATATTGGGGAAATATGCCAAGGCAGCATATCAGAGAAGCAACAATAGGGCCAAGGGTGTGTTAGATCTAATACACTCAGATATCTGCAGGCCAATGTCCATGAGAGCTCTTAGTGGTGCCGAGTATTTCGTCACCTTCATTGATGACCATTCCAAGGAAACCTGGATCTGCTTCTTGAAGATTAAGGATGAAGTCTTCAGTCGATTTAAAGAGTTCAAAGCTCTGGTGGAGACTCTGACAGGGAAGCGGATCAAGGTAATGCAATCAGATAATGGAGGTGAATACATACATAAATAATCCATTGGGTTCTGTGCAAGGGAAGGCATCAAAAGAGAATGGACAGCTCCATACAATCCGAAACAGAATGGAGTGGCAGAAAGGAAGAACCAGACTATTGTTGAAGCAACCAGAGCTATGTTGTATGACCAAAACATGCCCAAATTCCTATGGGCTGAAGCGTGTAATACAGCTATCTACATTCAGAACAGAACTCCTCACACTGCACTAGGAAAGATCACACCAGAAAGTGTCTTCAATAGCAGCAAGCCCGAAGTGAGTCACTTTAGGATCATCGGCAGTACAGCTTACTGTCATGTACCTAGTGACAAGAGGAAGAAGTTGGAGATGACTGCTGAAAGGGGGTATTTAGTAGGATACAGTGAGAATGCAAAGGCTTATCGCATCTACGTTCCTGAGAGCAGGAAAGTAGTGGTACGAAGAGATGTGAAATTTATGGAGGAGAAAGCCTTCAGAAGATCATGAGAATTGCCTTCTGCTACACAGTCAGAGGAAGAGCCTCTGGTCTAGCCCCAGCAACCAGCAGCAGAAAATCCAGTTGCCTCTCCAAGGCATAGTGATCCAAAGGATAGGTCTCCTGAGGATTTGCAAGAAGGAGAGCCGGTAAAGCCACCCACCACCATTAGAAGAACGAGCAGGGAACCTCGACAGATTCTGAAGGATACAGAGGATTTTGTCGAAAATCCCAGGAATGAGAAGAGATAGCGTAAGCATCCTAAGAGGTATCAAGCCTTGGCTGCTCAAGTCGAAGAACCTTCCAGTTTCCGGGAAGTTGCTCAGCACTAGGTTTGGGTTAATACAATGGTGGAAGAGTACAGTTCCATCATGATAAATGATGTCTAGGAAGTGGTACCCAGACCACAGGAAAGATCTGTTGTAGGATCCAGGTGGATCTACAAGATCAAGCATGCTGCAGATGGCAGCATTGAGAAATTTAAAGCCAGGTTCTTGGCTAAGGGGTATGCTCAGAAGGAAGGAATAGACTATGAAGAAACCTTCGCCCCAGTAGCCAGATATACATCTATCAGATACGTGATATCCCTTGCTGCGCAGATGGGATGGGAAATTCACCAAATGGATGTCAAGACGGCATTCTTGAATGGTGTGATAGAAGAAGAAGTGTATATAGAACAACCGGAGGGCTTTGAGACACATGATCAAAGGACTCATGTGTGCAGATTGAAGAAAGCATTGTATGGACTAAAGTAAGCTCCCAGAGCCTGGTATGGTTGAATTGACAACTATCTGCAGAAGATGGGATTCGTCAAGAGTGATGCAGATCCCAATCTCTACTACCTAAGAGTAGGGAGTGAGCCATTGATACTGGTATTGTATGTGGATGATTTGTTCTTGACAGGATCATCAAGGCTCATCACAGATTGCAAGAAGAATCTAGCTGAAGAATTTGACATGAAGGATCTAGGACAGATGCACTATTTTCTGGGGTTGGATGTTTGACAACAGGATGGGGAGATCTTCCTAGGTCAAGGAAGATACACTACAGAGATTATGAAGAGATTTCAGATGGAGGATTGTAGACCCATGACCACTCCAATGATTACCAATTGGAAGAAAATCGACACGTCCGATGATGATGAAGCTGATCCTCGTTGTATAGACAGCTCATAGGGTCATTGATGTATCTGGTAAACCCATGACCACTCCAATGATTACCAACTGGAAGAAAATCGACACGTCCGATGATGATGAAGTTGATCCTACGTTGTACAGACAGCTCATAGGGTCATTGATGTATCTGGTAAATACAAGGCCAGACATCTGCTATGTTGTTAATTTCGTAAGTCAATTCATGGTGGAACCGAAGAGGGCACATTGGGCAGCAGTCAAGCATGTTCTCAGGTACCTTCGAGGAACAGTCCAGCTTGGATTGAAGAACACCGGTGACAATGATGTCAGGTTGAGTGGTTTTACTGATGCAGATTGGGCTGGAAGTTCAGTTGATCGGAAAAGTACCAGTGGGTATTGTTTCAGTCTGGGATCAGGAATGACTTCCTGGTGCAGTAGGAAACAGAAATCTGTGGCATTGAACTCAGCAGAGGCAAAGTATATGGCAGCTAGAACAGCGTCGTGGGAAGCCATATGGCTTAGGAAACTGTTAGTAAATCTACTCAAGGAGAAAATGGGAGCGACCAACATTTTATGTGATAATCAGAGTTGCACAAAGCTCTCTGAAAATCCTATGTTTCATGATAGGTCAAAACATATTGACATCTGGTGTCACTTCATCAGGGACTGGGTACAACGTGAAGCTGTTCAGCTGCAGTACACTCCAACAGGAGAACAAGTGGCAGACATCCTCACCAAGGCTCTGGGAAAGACAAAGTTTGTCTACTTCAGAGAAAAGATGGGGATGATGAAGAATCCCTTCCAGTAGCATGAATGGAGGATTCAGTATTCAAAGGGAGTTGTAGTACAGATGCAGCAGGTGACAGTGGCAGTGTCAAAGGCAGCATACAGGGGACATCAGCGTAGAGGGTGCTTCAGAATCAAAGCAGCATGCAGCAGGCATATTGTTGGAACACTTTGCTCGCTAAGAGGGAGTGTTGATTTTTGTAACATCTGGAAGTGTTCCAGGTCTCAAACTTTGCAGGGAGGCTTGGACAACAGCATTCCAAGAACCCAGAAACAGTTTGTGGAAATTCCACTCGGTTTAAGAATTATTAAAATAATTAATTATTTTAATGAAGACCCTACCCTAAGTCCAAACTTAGGAAAAGGAAATAATTAAAGGGCATTAATAATTCAGAGTGTGAATCTTCTAGAAAACATGGATCAAATCAAGATTTAATCTCAGCCCTTGATTAATCTTTTAATCTGGGTCGTTGGTTCTCCAACAGGAAGATTATAAAAGAAGGCTTGAGGGTCACTTGGAAGACAAGCCGGGCACACACTCAGTACCCGAAGGAGATCCATTCTGATGTAGAATTCAATTTCAGCGGGAGAGTTGCAAGGCGAGAAGTTGCAGAAGCAGGAGGAGGTCAGGGGTGATCGAGATCAGGGTCGGAGAGCAACAGTGGGTCACTGAAGGTAGCTTGAGGCTACAGCGCAGAACCCCACGCAATCTCCACGCAGCTTCACGCAGTCCAGCTCTGGGATTGCGCAAAGAATCACGCATACTGTCACAGGGGCTTGAAGGGGCTGATTTGGGTGTCAGATATTTGTCTGAGAAAGCTAGGCATTCAGTCTCAGGTGGTTCAGAATTTATCTGCCGAATATTTCCCTATAAAGATATCATTTTCTGAAGAAATAATAAAACCCTCATTTGCTGCATCAGTTTTCCCACATTGGGTTTTTCCAGGGACATTTGTCCAAAAATAACTGTGTACATGTGATTGATTCTTGTGCTTATGTTCTCTACTGTTTATTTCTCTGCATATATAATTGTGAATGTTGAGTAGTATTTATTTCGATAATTGGTAGAAGATTTTTGAATAATAACTTATTGAAATAATAAGTAGGAGAAATAAATCTATCACTGCAACTGGGTTTATAATTTTCACAAGTACATGTATGGTATAATATGCATGTTAGAGTAGGATGCATTGCATTCTGAATTTTCGCATTAGAACTAACATCATGTGATATTATCATGCTAGATTAGCGGCATTTATATTGCATTTAGAGTAAATTTTATTTCTTTTAGATTTTACGGCCTAATATTAAACATGGGTGATCATAAGACACCACAAACACATGTTGCCCCGTGTGCTTGGTCTTTGATATGTGCAGGTAACAAGTTTGCAGTCCCAAGAGATTGTTGATGTTCTCATGACCTCCCCATTCGAGTACGTTCATGCACTCTTCTGAGAGATCATGTCCCATTTGGAGCCAAATGTTACCCACCACCCGTGGGTAGTATCCATAGGAGAAAAAATTTCTCCTAGATGGTCCTTAGCTAGCAGCCCCCTGTAACCACCAGATAGCTCAATGTCCACTATCTTCGCCACCTGAGCCATCCATATGCTCCCTTGTCCATCTATTATGATCGTATGTTTGAAGGTGGGCCTTCTAACCCCAAAGGTATGGCTTTTCATTATGTAGTTGGGTATTTTTGTTTACTTATCATGTACATTTTTGGGCATGGATTACTGGGGGGTTTCAGCGGAAAGAGTGGTCTTGGTTTGTACTCTTGTCTCCTCTATCCAATTTGATGGTTAACCTTGTATCCTAGTCCCGTGGGATCTCCTTTAATGGCTACTAGCTTTAGAGGTGGCACTACATGGGAAACCTCAATTTTGGTTGCGTGGTCCCGCTTTCTAACACCATATACATCACTCTTCCGCTCATTATAACCCCATTCACCACATTTCCCATTTGTGTCCACAAGGAGTTAGCCTACCATTTCCCTTGACCACACTTTGGGTTGGGCCTCGAACGATGCCCCAGAGGTTGATGTAGCTAAAAGAAAAGAAAAAGCATAATTTGGCCTCTCAACAGGGAATGTACCATAAAATGTAAAAGGTGGTCGAGACATACAAATTTAGCACATGGGAAAAAGCCAAACAATAAGCTCTACCCCTATCATCATGGCCATCACCCTGGTTCCTAGGGCCCCTCATATTGGCCCCTTTCATCATTAGCAGGGTTGCGGGGAAGCTTCAAACCCCCCTCGTTCCCGTTTCCGAAACGCGCTCCGTGCGGGAGCGTTTTGGAAACGCTCGGAAACACGCTCCCGAAAACGCTTCCTGAGGGGAGCGTTTTCGGGAACCCGTTTCCGAACTTGTTAAAACACTCCCTGCCTTTTCGGGAGCGTTTCAGGAAGCGCTCAGGAGCGAATGCTTCCTGAGCGCTTCCGACGTTTAAAAAACGCTCCTCGGGAGCGTTTTTTAAACACCGGAAGCGATCGGGGAGCATTCGCTCCCGAACGCTCCCCGACAACAACAACAACAAAAAGCGCTTCCCGCCGCGCAAATTTTTTTAAGTGAAAAAACGAATTGTTTATAGGGGGGGGGGTTTCATTTTAGTTTTTATTGTTTGTTGAGTGTTGAGAGAGAGAGCAAGGAAGGAGAGCAAGGAGCAAGGCAACAGGAGGATTGCAAAAAAGAGGTAGGCCTTCTAATCCAATTTTGTATTTTCTAGGATGAATTTGTAGGCTGTTAAATTGCTTAAAAATGAAAACTTGAATTTTTCTTGAATGTTGCATTTTATTGGATTTAAAACTTAAAAAATGAATTGTTTTTTTTCCTATGTTGCATTTCCTATTCCCATTTGGCATTTTTCCATTTGTTTTGCAGGCTAGAAACTTGAAACTTGAAACTTGTTTCCATCATGGCTATATGGCTAGGGATTTTCCTCATGTTGGTTCCTTTCTTTGTGTAATGGTGTTGGAGAGTGGTAGAAGAAAGAGGAAAATCAGAGAAGAGGAGGATGAAGAGGAGGGTTATGGTGGATTTGAAGAAAATCTTGAAGAGGAGGAGGATTATACTGAGGAGGAAGTGGGGAGTGGAGAACCTGAGGACACAGATTCCCTAACTAAACGAGACCAAACTCAGACACCTTTGTGGAAATATGTTCAGAAAATGGAAGGAGGGAAAGGTGGTGGAACCACTAAATTTATTTGCCCCCATTGCAATAAACAATACCATGGTTCATACACCCGTCTGAGAAGGCACCTTTGTGGGATAATGTCAGGGGATGGAACTAAAAATCTTGGAATCAAAGTTTGTACTTTTGTGCCAGCACCACAGAGAGAGATATATAGGAAGGAAGAGGGGGTTGCCCTACAGAGATCATCTAAAAGATCTAGGGGTTTCGTTGATTCAGGCCCAACACGTCATGGACAAACAAGTTCAACTTCCACCCATGCCAGTGGTTTTGGAGGCAGTGGCACTGGATTAAGGCGTAGAACCATATCTGATTTCCTGGACGAAGGGTGTAGGAATGATGTGGATTCAAAAGTTTACCGGTTTCTATATGCATCTGGGGTGCCATTCAATGTTGTTCGCTCACCTTATTGGCATGAAATGGTTTCTGCCATTAATGATGCCCCCAAAGGATACAAAAGCCCTGTGTATGACAAGGCCAGAACCGTGGGTCTTGATCATGAAAAAGCTAAAATAAACAATTCCTTGGCTAGAATGACAAGTTCGTGGAATGAGCATGGGTTGTCCATTGTCTCTGATGGATGGACCAATGTAAAAGGAAAACCATTGATAAGTGTTTTGGCTGTGTCGGTTAGTGGTGCAATCTTCCTGGCAGCATATGATTATTCAAACAAATTCAAAACCAGCATTAACATTGCAGAACCATTACTTGATATAATTGAAAAGACTGGGCCATACAATGTCATACAGGTCATCACTGATAATGCTGCTAACTATAAGGCAACAGGAGCAATTATTGAGAATAAATACCCCAACATTTTTTGGTCTGGGTGTTTGGTTCACACAATGAACCTTTTGATGCATGATATCATCAAAAACAAACAACCTCAATTCAAATGGCTTGGTGATTTGTACAAGAGAGGTAAAAAAATGATAAAATTTATTATAAATCATAGCAATACCCATGGGCTTTTCCGTACTCACTCCAAATTGGAGTTGTTGAAGATAGCAAAAACTAGATTTGCTAGCTATTACCTCACCTTCAGGCGCCTTTTGAAGGTAAGAGAGTCATTGGTTGCAATGGTATCAAGCCCACACTGGCAGCTATTAAAGGACAGGGCAGCAACAATAGTTGACAGGCAAGGTTTCGAACATGTGGAGGAGACCGCCCTTGACCCTCTGTTTTGGGCATGTGTGAGGGAAATTTTGAATTTTACCAAGCCCATTTATAACATGATTCGGTTTGCAGATACTGATAAACCAGTGATTGAAGAGGTTTATGAGCAGATGGATAACATGTTGGGGCAAATAAAAGATGTTGTGAAGGATAATGATCCCAACTTGTATGCCATGATTCATGACTGTGTGTGTGCACGGTGGAATAAACTCAATGTTCCACTACATGCTTTGGCATATATCCTTACGCCAAAATATTACTCTCCATCTTGGTTGGGCCAACCTGCACCTGGAGGTGGTGTTAGGGTGAAACCTCACACAGATCCAGAGGTACAAGAAGGGTACATGAAGGCATTGGACAAATTGGTACCTGACAGGGAAGAGTGTGCTAGATTGCACCTTGAATTAGGCAAATACTTCAGTTGCACTGCTAACTTTGGTTCTTTCCATGCAATAGAAGACAGGGACAGATTTGATGCTCTCACATGGTGGGAAGCATATGGTGGCATGGGACTTTTGCCAAAGTTGGCTAAAAAAGTTCTCTCACAGGTTGTGAACACTTCTTCTGCAGAGAGGTGTTGGAGCACCTACAACTTTATACACAATGTGAGAAGAAACAGGCTGAATGAAAACCGAGCTGAAAGCTTGGTTTATATGCATTATAACTTGAGGTTGTTGAGCCATTACTGTGATCGGGCAAATGAGGATCAATCATACAGAGTCTGGGACAACAACCCAGAGGATGATAATTTGGAGGACGGCACGTTACATTTGGAAGAATTGGAAGCAGAACTTTATAGGGATGATGATGAAGCATCAAAGAAAGATCGCCAATAGATGATGTGTCAGGCCCCACCATTCATCGGGTAGCAATAAGGAAAGCAAGAAGGGCATACCTCGATATCACACTATTGTTCCTTTGCAGATCCAGCCTCCACCTTCTAGTCGTGGTCGTGGTACTCCCGAGAGTACTAGAAGACCAACATTTCCTCGTGGCTCACAAAAATTAGACATTTCTCGTGGGCGTGGCAAGGGGCCAGCCAGATAAAATAGATTTGTTGTTTACTAGTCTTTTCTATTTGTTGTTGACAGTTGAACAATTGAAACTTGACTCTTTCTGATTTCATATATTTAATGACAATTTAAGTTTGAAGTTTGAATTTGAAAGGTGAAACTTTGAAGTTGGTATTTATAAGTTTACTGTTTACAAGTCATTATGAATTATGAATATGATGCTTCATGAAAGTTATATGGTGATCAATGAATCAATATTGAATTTTGAAATCAATGAATCAATGATGATAAATGTTATATATCAATGATGATAAATGTATATTGAATTTTGAAATCAATGAATCAATGATGATAAATGTTAGATATTGAAATTTGAAATCAATGATGATAAATGTTACATATCAATGATGATAAATGTTATATATTGAATTTTGAAAGCTTGAAACCTTCAGATTGATGATTTGCGAGACTCAAGAGTCAATATGTTGTATGCTTCTAACTCGTGGGCGTGGTTGATGAAGATTATAACTTCTAGATGATTGATGTTATATGATTCAATCTATGTTTTTATGTTTTTTATGTCTAATTCATCATTCTACATGTTTTTGTTGACATATATGCATCAAAATATAAAAAATATAAATATATATATATATATATATATATATATATATATAAACGCTACGGACCGAAAGCTTCTAAAAATGGCGCTTCTGCTCCCACTCCCAAGTAACCTTGATCATTAGGGAACCCATGACTTTCCCAACCCCTGGTGGGCGATGAACTACCCCACCCAAATGGGATATTCACTGTTATATCCTACATATCATGTTCTCATCCCCTCGATCCCTAAGCACTTACAAAGGAAAATCTATAAACGAAAAAAGGGCATATGAAGAAGGGTGGCAAATCAATGGTTGGGGCAACTCATGTACCACACTTGCTCCCTCTCACACTCATATACCCAAGTGTGGGCTTCCCCTATTTTAGCTACCTTTGTACTGTGGCATGTGGCTTGGAGCCTTCCCCTAATGCCCCACTCCATTCCATCATTATTCCACATACCACCTACCATTTGATGGATGTACCATGGACATGTTCCCCACTTAGACGTTGAAACCAGCTAATAGGGTCCTTGGTTAACCTTCTTCTTGAACTTGGAGACACTTGTACGTTCTAAAGCCCATTATGGAAGGGCATGCCACTATGAAGTGACCACTTCCTTCCATGATTTGTAAGTTCATTTACTCAATTGCACTAATGTTGGTTGTACTAGAAGGTGAGGGGACGCATTGGATCTTATACAGGAATGCAGGTGGGTCTTCATCTCGGGTTTGGTCTCCCTATATGGGGTCCAATCCCTCCAAAGGGTCATATTGGCATTTGTAGGGTGAGCGTTGAGAGCCACGAGTCTCCACCATAGCAAAGAGAAGATTGCCACTCCATGGGATCCTTCAGTTTCACTCATGGCTTGCTCATGTTCCACCTATTGGACGATTATGATGCACCTGGACCACCTTGCCCAGCCAGCTCCACTCTTACACCACACACTTGGCAACGAATCCGCATCCCAGATGAGGATGTGTGCGAGAGACAATGGGAAGGCTCGCATCGTTCTTACAGCCCTTATAGATGGAATGCAAGCTTGTTCAATCCATTTGGAGAGCCGTGAGGATGTTTTGTGCCCCCATACCCACTTGGGGATACCACAAGTTGTTTGCTCGGATATCAAGGGGGCACCCCCTTCATCACTATTTTTAGAGCCCTTCCATCCATTTTGACACATGTTGGACTTCACTATGCCTTCCAACGACCCTCTTAGCAATTGTATTATCATTTCAGCGCTCTTAAGAGGCTTATTTTTCATGTTATGGAGCTATTTGGTGGGCTTGTCGCCAATTATGGTGCTATTTTTCACATTAGAGACACCCTTAGCAGTTTGTTAGGCTAATTAGACCCATTGAACTATTAGAGGCTCATATAAATACAAGTGGGCCCTCATCTGTAACTCATGATCACTTGCATTTGGATCATTGTTTCTTTTGGAATTTCGTTATAGCTATTGATAGAGGAATTGGAGATTCTTTTATGCATTTTGATGTTTGGGTTAATGTTATTCTATTTTGGAGCTTCTTTCTTGCAAATGTGATGGATGGATATACTTTTTATGCCATGTTAGTTTCTCTTTTATGTGAAATTTTCACTATATGTTTAATGTATGGAATATTGCATCATGATGTTGCTTGTGCTCTAAATAATGCGAAAATCTTGAATCACTTTGGTAGTCTTGATCTATTGCATGTGTTATTCATTGGGCAAGAAAAAGAAAATGTTCCTAGGGGTTCTAACTTCTCTTTGAAAACCTCGCCATAAAACTCCATTATTTGACAAGTCGAAGTATAAATCCTTGTTGTAGCTAGGTAGTTGCTTCAATAGGGCATGTGAAGCTACAATTAGGCTCCTTGATAGAACAAAACCCTAAATCAATCTCATTCTTGACTCCATTCTCCCAATAGATAGGCACTAGTCCTAGATCCTTGGTGATCACATTAACTTAACGAAACATCATTTCTTCACCTCTTTTCTTCCTCTTTTCTTCGTCCCATGAGATAAGGAGATTTTCTAGGGCTTGGTGTGAAATTTTAGGGAGGAAGAATTTTAGGATTTCGTCCAGACAAGTTTCTTCATTTATGTCTCCTCTAGGCATCCTCCAGTTTTGAACGAATTCCGACAGTGGAATTTCAAATAAATTGATGCCCTAGCTATCACACCAAGAGACAACCCTTGAAGTGCTTTGACTTGGGGATTTCTTGAAGGTTTGCACTTTGTAGTTCAACATTCAAAACCTTTTCTCTTAACTATAGGTAATCATTGGATGAGCATTTACCATGGTATATCTCTCAACACTTGGTCTCTTATGATACTTCTCTCAAGGGATTTTTCGTGGAAAGTTACCCTAGCTTCTCCCAAAGCTCACACTTTAATTGAATCTTTCCATTGAATGAGCCATCCTTGCCTCACTTTGAACCCTAGTATAAACACATCAATCACAAGTGAGGGATTTTGGAAGTTTTGATCTTAGGCATTCATCATTTTTTAATATTCCTAAACGCGAGGTCATCCTTCCCTCAAGCCTTTCTTGGAGAGACCCTTTTTTTCTTCTAAAACAAGTAGCCTATTATTTGAGCCTCTCCTTTGAACGGGTTTTGGAAATCACATTGTGCATCATTATTGACCTCATCATTCTAGTGATTTCCTTCATACCGGAACTCCTCCTATCGGTGAAAGTCCGTAAAGAGCAAGGAGCTTTAGCTGAGGTGACAGTGGGATATTGCTCCATTGTTGCCACTTGACCTAGTAGCTGCTCTATAGGAACCCCTGCTAGCTTGAGCGGTAAAAGACTCAACAATGTATCCAGCGAAGCAAATGTAAGTAGACTAATGCCAAAATATAATCTTGAAAGAAATGAAATATTTGCTCGAATAAATAAGAGTACTTGCAATAATGGAAATATCTTCAAGATACAAAAAGATCAAATGGAATGAAAAGTTGCAAGACAAACGTTAGTGAACGAAAACCAAAGCTACAATATGGTGGTACAATTTTGGAAGGAAAACACTTAAATAAAATTGAGAGCTTGCAAATAAATATTGCTTCTACTTGACAAAAGGCAATATGCTCACATATAACAGTGCTATAGCATCAATAAAACTTTAAACTTGATCCAAATGAGCATAACCAAAGTACAAGCGAGAAACTAAAGTACTTACAAATGAAAGAGATGTAAGTGATTCCAAAATCTATTGCATGTATTTGAGAAAGAGCTATATAATGAAATCTTCAATGAGATTCCAATTTCAAATGCATGCAAGATGAATCATCCAAAATTGCAAGGTGTTTATGTGCTAAGGTGCTCTTGATTTATTTTAGTTAATGCCTATTCTAGGGTGTTACTTCCCCTCAATTCCTTCAACTTCGTAAGGAGTCGAGGTGGTTACTAGAAGGCTAGGATGAGGAAGCAAAGGCTTCATTAACAATAGCCCCTAGTTCTTCAATACAAACCGCATGCTTTCGTTCCTACAAGGGGCTTGGCCACAAGAGAACTGCAAAGTCATGCGTTTTACCTTTCCTCCAAACTCAAATCTTGGGAAATTGAATGAAATTTAGGGAAGATTTCCTAAAGGTCTATCAACCAAGCATATGCTTGTAGGTTAATTTTAGAAAATGTAAAAGGTGCAATGGAGATGTAAATGATTAGAGGTGTCTTGCAAGTAGAGATAGTGCTCTTGAAATTCAAATGGTATCAAGAGATAGCTGAAAATTATATGATAAAATCACCAAATTTACATCAATATGTTAACAATATTAGTATGTGAAAATGAGCTTGCATGAAAACTATGAAACAGTCACATGAGAGGACATATATATCAGCAACCAAATAAATTATATCAGCTGCAAGAGATCAGATTTATAAAGCTCAAATGAACAATGTAAAGTGAAAATTAGAATCACTAAACTAGCCCAAGTAAGAGTGTGAATTGGTAGACAAGCTAATGAGTGAAAGAAAGAGTTTTAAGCTAGTTGCAAAAATGAGAAAAAGAACTTGAAGATTGAATGCAACCAAACATCCCCAAGCTCCCTCAAAGAAACTTTTCTTTTATTATTAAATATGAAGCCCTCTAGCAGAGAATGCGGGACTTAGGCCCTGAGGAGAGTTTACAAGTAGCTCCAAAGAGCAAATACTCTTCCTCAAGAGAGATCAGTGAAACAAGGAAAGAAAGTAAAACGCTTATTAAGAAGGTACAATGAGGAGTTCCCCAATGGAAGAACTCACTTTCCTCAAAGAGATAAGATCTTCATAACTCGACTTTCTTGGTCTTCAAGAGGGAAACTTACGCATGAGGAGATGAGAAAGAAGTGTTTATGAAAGAAGAGCTTGATGGAAGAGAGAGGCCCGAAAAGTATATCTTTGATCTTCAAGTCTCAACCTACAAAACTCCTCCAAATAATATTTTGATCAGCCTTTCAATCCTCCCTTAGGTTTGTGCAAGACATGAGGGAAAACAAGAAATAAGATCCCCAATAATTACAAGTAATATACACTATAAAACAATTGCATGCAACAAGAAAAGGAATCCCTTGTGCAAGCACGGAAAGGCTAAGCCTTTCCTATGAGCTCTAAAATCTAGATAACATCAAGTAAAGCGCATAAAATTCATCAAAATAAACTTTCCAATTTGATGATTTTTAGCGAACTAAGGTAGGGAGACCCCCTTCTCAATCGTTGAATGAGCCCTTTGAAAGTTGTTTGGTATGGGTCCTTCCACCTTTGCTTCTTAAGAGTGGGTTTGTCCAACCAAAGACTTACTCCGCGCTCAAACTTGTTCAAACAATGTTAGATTTCTACACACTTGAAGAGCACACATTAGCATTCACAAGGTATTTAATTGCACAATGAAAGAGACTAGGGGTTCAACGAAAAACCCACTAGTGCTCCACATGTTAGATTTATGCTAGAAAACTTACATAAATTAATCCAGTGAAAAGGAAAGTGAAGCTAGCAATATTTAAAACCAATGTAAAAGCATTAAGCATAAATATTTGAAACAATGTTACCTCACAACCACGGAAGGAGAACACCGCACCAAACCGAACCCCCAAAGTCTTTCTTTATTTTCATAAAAGAATTGAATGCAAATTTCTGCAGAGTTTCCTCAAGCACAATAGCTCATCTAAGAATAATACAATAGGAGCCCAAGGCTCATTTAAATAGGCAAATGAGAGCAAATCTCAATGAGAGAGCTCATCTCCAAGTGGCATAGTGACAATCCCAATGCAACCAACCAAGATCTCCATCATGAAATTCGAACTCCACCTCATCTCTATATATAGGTGAAGTGGAGTGGTCACTAGTAGGGGACCACTCTCCACCTCATCTCAAGTGAATCCAATCAAATCTCCACCAAACTCCTAACTCGATTTTGAAACTCAATTTGCTTCCTCAAAAATTGTGAGTTGCTAGAGAAACCTGTGATTCCTTCTAGAGAATTCGATTTCAAATTTGAGCACATGTATTTTCCTTGACTTTTGGTCATAGGTGGAGTCCACATCATCCTTGATCTTCTCTTTAACTCTTGGTGAATTTTCACCTCATTTTTTAGCATCTTTGACTTGGAGAGAATCTTTATTTTCTCTCATTTATTTATTTTATGGCTAATTTATTGCCACATTTTCCCCTAGACTTAGGAAAAGTGGGTTTTGAGGGGTAAAAACACATTTTTATGATCCCCAAAGTGTGTCTTAGTAGAAAGTTGAGGTGTAGAGGTCTAATTTTGATTACTCATACCCCCTACAATTCTCTAGACATCACTTATTACAAGTACATTAAAAATTTCGTCCTGCGGGAAATTTTTAACAATTAAAAAATGACCCCTAAACCTAATCAAATTCTACAAAATTTTACAAGTGATCTAGCATGGTAATATACATTGACTCTACCCCGGATGCGGGTGACAGTAGAAGTATGCATGAAAACTGCCTCTCCCACGCTTGAGATGACGAAGATCTGCAGCGCATGCCTTCACTCGACGTGGAACCACTCTCCTGCAATCATTCGCATGAGATGACAGAGATCGGGCATAATGAAAACACGCCTAGACAGCATCATCCCCTCCGGGGCACCTCTTTGCCACAATCTTTTGAATGATCTCCTAGACAGATATGACGTTGGGCCATAACTCTATGCATATGCCTACTCATGAAAACCGCTACAGCATGCAGTTGCGAGCAAGGCATAATAATGCTCAGCAACTTCGCATGTGTCACAGGCTTATAAAAGGGAAGGACCTTCAGCACAAAGCGACCCACAGTCTGTTCCTTCTGGTTTTTCTATTGTTTCAGCTCCAACCCTTCTGCGTGCCCAGTCTGTCGCGCAGCCTCCCCCCTAGTGCTACGCTGCGCAGAATCCCCTGGGCTTCGCTCCTCCCTGATTGCGTGACTCACCTCGGCCCTTTCTGCCTTGCTAGTTTCATCAGTCTGGGTGCTCCAAATATCTCACACCCCTTGCCGTGCATTCCCCTTCAGCGCACCTCCCTTTCCACTAGCACCTTGTTGCGCACCTCCCACCTCGGATCAAAACTGCTCCTCCCTTCCTCTCAAACCCCAATCAATCCTTCGATTCATCTGCCCATGGCACCTAGACTGCACCAAAGAACCATCAGAGGAGGCCAGAGAGGTGCGCTCCCTGGTCACTACCACCGGGGGCCTGATAATCGCTTGGAATCCGTTGAAGGCTCCTCCTCAAGCAGTCATGTCAGAGAGGCTCCCCAGAGCCCCAAACTCGACCAGGAGGAGTAGGCTCCCACTCATGTTATGCAGAGGGGCAGAAGCGGACCAAGGAAGTCCACCATTGCGCACTAGTATCACCCCTCAACCCGCAAGACTGAGCCTTTATCGGCACAGGAAGATGATGGGGATGACACAGATGTCTGGATAATGGACTCGGAAGGAACCTAGACGGGAGTCCCGAATGCCGAGTACCCGGTGGCACCCATCCTCTGCGCACCTATCTCCAAGCCTCCACGTCAATCATCTGCTGAAGAGGAAGTTGTTGCACAAGCATACGCATGTCCTATCATAGAGGAAGATCTAGACAGTGATGATGATGTAGAAGACTCATGACTGCGCTATAGCTCAGCTCTTCTTAGTTTTTTGTCATGCTTGTTATTATCACAGAACTTCTATTTTCACTGGTGCTACGACACATTTTGTAATTTTCTGTTTCATGTTCTTTCTGGGCTGGTTTCCTCCATGGAGGCAGCCCCATACTTGCGCAACAAAGGCTGGGATTGGTTAAGCGCAGCTTACCAACTCAGCCTATAGCATATGTACTGTTCTAATTTCGAATTAATATAGATTAACCTCATTTACCAAAAAAATATAAATTGACTCTAGACATTATGACTCACCCAAGGCTATACCATCAAGCCACACTCCAGCTTTGAGGGTATATCTAAGAGAAAAAACTCAACTAGTTATTCAGTGTTAAAAAAAGATGAATAATTAGATAAGTGAAAAGAGCTCCCTAGAGTGAGCTCACTTGTTGATAAAGTCCTAAGCTACCTAGGCCTGTTACATGGCTTTATTCATCATGCTAGCATCACATTTAGAATATCCCCGTAGGGCTATGGAATCTGAGTACAAAACTGAAGAAATAGAGAAGAAAAGGGCTTAGAAGCCCGAATGAAATCTGGGACTCTGAATGATCTGTAAGTGCAGGAATTCTCTGAAAAATCATTGGGCATGGAGTCTTCAAGTGCAAACTTTAGTGGTCAACAAGGCATCTAGTTGGCAAGGAACCAACAGATCATTGAAGAAAAGCACAGCCCTTACGTTCAAGTTTTTTTTTCTCAAATTAGATCTCATCTTACTGTAGAATGCCAGTGAAGCAGAGTGTCCCATGAAAGGCATGCAACTTGGCAATCGACAGGTCAATTGCTTTGGGCAACCCTGGGAATAGGTACCAATAACTGTGCCGAATTGATGGCTTTAAGACTTCTGGTGAAATGTGCTCTGAAGAGGGAGTTAAATCAGATTCAGATATTTGTAGATTCTTCCTTGGTGATAAATCGGATGACTGGAAATGCTCAGACATATAATCTGCACAAAAGGCCTCTTACAGAACACCTAAAAGAGATTGCAGCATCCTTTGATCAAGTTTCGTTCTACTTGTGTATTAAGGGAATTAAAAGAAGAAGTAGATCTCTTCCAAAGGAAGATCAAGGAGAAGCTTAAGGTTCAATGATAATGGAGGAAATAAGGGATGGATTCCCTTTCTTTTATGACCAGTATCTAGTTTTCTGTCCGTCTACCTGTTGAATATGCTTTAGTTTTCTTTTCATGTGTTTAATTGCTTATTAAAAGTGTTGGGTTGGGGATACTAAGTGACAGATCTCTAAGCTCCTTTTTACGGATGATGGTAGAACCAACAGAATATAAATTATATGGACTCTAATAGGACTGCACTTTGAACATTATGTCATGAAGATTGTAATGTATAAACGTTGGGAGAAGTATGACAGTTGGTAATGAAGGGCTAGTCACTGAGCTTTAATTTTGTTTATTATTCTGTTTTAAACAGTCTGATATGCACCTGAAAAGTGTAAATTCAATTCTCTCTATGAATAGAAATTGGAATGTTTTCCTCGGGAAAAAAAGATAGATAAACAGAGAATTCAAATTTTTTTTGAAGAGATAAACATCCCAAATGTTTGGTATGGGGAGCCAGTAGAAGAATACTTGATGAAGTGGTTTGATAAAGAATTAAAACAGTTTACTAGTTTAGTGATTTGCCATGCTGAATCTAATGGGGTATTTGGTTAGCTGGGAACCAACAGATATTTGAAGACAAACACAGTCCTTACTTTCAAGTTTTTTTTCTCAAATTAGATTGTAGAAAATCCACGAAATTCTGCAACTGCTAATATGAACAATCTGAAACTAATTTCTTTTCATATAGACACGGAGTTTCTCTACTTATTTTGCAGCGGAATAGGAACAGAAATCAATACACAATCATACAATTCAACAACACAATTTTTCTAGGGAACCCAACTGGGAAAACCCTCTGCTTGATTGAGAATCTTATTAAAGAAAAATGAGCAATAGATCTCTTACAATACAATCTAGTTTCAATAGAGAATACAATGATCTCCCTGCTTGAACTAAGTAAGCTTGAAACAATCTGCAAGACCCCTGATCTGCTTGCCTTCTTGACTTGCGTGAATTAGCCCGAAATCCTTGCCCAAATCCTAGGAAATAAGCTCATTGTCCTAGCACATGGGTTGCTCCTCTTTCTTAGGAATTAGCCCCTATTTCCTAGTGCATTCCCAAGACAATTATTCTTTCTTCAATACTCAAACAAGATCCTTTTGCACATTCTTTCCCTCACAAGCTCACAAACTTGTGCTCAATAATGATAACAATTGTGCCTTCATTCCTCCTTATAAAACAATTTGAGTGGCTAAATCTGGCAAATTATATTTTAGGAATTGATTTTGTGATTGAAGAGTTAACTGAGTTGAACTAACTCATGCAACTCGTCTCATCTCATTTCTAGAACTTGAGATTCATTCACTTGTCCTTTTCCCAATCTAACTCACACTAGAAGCCAAGAAACTCCGTCTTCCACTTTTGCAAATTAGCTAACTGCTTCATAACTCGTCCTAACTTTTAGGAAAGCATTCTAAATTATAGGAACTCATCCTAATTTGTAGGGACTTATCCTAAATCTCAAGAATTCGTCCCAACTTATAGGAATTAGCTCCTAACTTATTGGAAACCTTTCTCGCTATTATTTTCAACACTCCCTGTTAGCGAGGAAGGTGCTTCTGGAAGAACCTCATCCATCCAGATCTATCTCCAATACTACCACGTTCTTTGCTGCTACAGTTGCTCCCTCTGAACTAGAAGACTTCCTTGCTTTCTTCTATGAAACCTGCTTTGAAGACATGTTTTTTCCCACCATGTTTTGTGAGACCATCACTTCAATCATAAGTGCCATGTACCCTGTGTACCTGTGTGGCCACTTCTTCTAATTTAAAGTGATACTGGAAGATCCAACTCTATCATGATCTCCCGTACACAAGTCCTTTGCCCACCGAAATTTCCCTATACTAGGAGTCACCAACTAAGTGGTTGCCTCCACTCACCCTGGGCTATGTTCCTCATCATCCTGTTATTCAACCAAACTGCCAACTAGCTTAGACTCAAACTAAGATACTTTAATGTCCCAAACACCAAAAATTTGGAACGCTCTTGAAATTTTAACCCAAAAATACTTCAGATAAATTTTCCATCCATAAACAGAAGCTTTCCATGTAAAATAGCTTCAGAAATTTAAGTTGTCAACACCATAAATAATTTGCATAATATAAACCCCAATATTTATGGCAAAAATGGAAAATAGAATCTGCAGCTGAATAATAGACAATGTAAACATGCAGAAGATCTCAACCTTATTTTATTAATATAGAAAATGCTGGAACAACAAGCTGGAAATGGTTCAGGTAATGGCCCCAAATGGATCTACAATAATGCCACAAATGGCCTCCAAACAAACTGAAACTCAATAAATTGCAACCTGTGAATCCTAAATGGATCCACCAAGGGAAGAGATGGGTGCTCTCCCGCTCTCACTGAATCACCCAAGGATTTCCATCCTAGCGCTATTACTGAAGTAAAGAACCAAGTTCTAAAACCTCTCACACTAGACAATGATCAAATCCAAGATGTCTCCAAATGACCTCCTCTTCCTCTTTTATAGATCTCATGGATAGATCTCCAAGCCTCTAGAAGCATCTTATTTTATTATTTTTTATTATTCTAGAAGATCCTCTATTAACTTTATCTTCGTGACTTTTTAATTTTATTTTATTTCACTTTAGTCACTTTCGGGCTTTTTCCTCTAATTAATTTTTTTCTTTAATTAAATGGTAATTAAAGCCATTTTTAATTAAGGAAAATGGTAAATCGCCCACCATACTCTCTCTGGCCACTACAAGTCACTTCTCAGCATCCCATCCTGAAGATATTCTCATTCCGATTCCAACGAGCTATTACACTAAGGTGTTCCATCAAATAATCTTCTCGGAAAGCGACCTCGAGCATAATTAATTAAGTTAGGCCCCATAATAATGCTAATTTTGAAACTTGTTGGAATGCGACGAAACGAAAGGCAAATTGTGCGGGTGATGAAGTATGCCAAGCAAATGCCATCAAATCCTGTAAAAACTCCTCAAAACTCCCTCGAAACCCTTGAAGACACAAACCTGCTCCAATGATCTTGCCATCCCCTGTCCTGAAAATCCACCCTAGTTGTACTATGGAAGAAAATAAAAATAGGGACATTACAGATACTGGTTGAGGCTCCATCTTGAGAGCTCTATCCTACTCTCGCTCAACCACCACTTCTCTACTATGAGCTCTCCCTGCCTTGTTGCTCAAGGTTGTGCTTGTCTCTACCTCCAACTTGTAGAGATTCTTCACCCTCACACCTATCTGCTTCTACAAGCATAGTTGGTTTTAATTCCCAAATTAGTTTTCTCCCTTCTAACTGTCTCACTTCGGAAAGGAGTGAATCTAGTTCATCCAGTTTGAAAAGGAATCTCCATGTGATCTTCATGTGTTTCAAACTTGTTCCAAGTGCGAGGATTTTGTGTCCAATATTTGGCTTCTTCTGCAAATCATTTGGTTGTTCTTTCTGAAGGATGGCATAAACTCCTCTTGATAAAGGTTTGTTGTCTTGCTTGTATTTCTGGTCCAATGTTGCATGGAGGTTTAAGGAACCAATTTCTGTGTTTAATATTCTCAATTTGTTTAGGAATTCCTCCATGGTTTAGCCCATTGATAACAAGTATATTAAGTTGACTCAACCTCTACTCCACTTTACATGGCATCCATAATCATCACATATTCAGACTATGACTATACAACGCACATAGCAATGCAGGGCTACTATAACATACCAATATAATTACTCAGCCAACTCATAGAACCTCACACTGCTCACAACAATACCCCACCCCAATAGATAAATCTAGCTCTGACAAATAGATTAGGCTCTGGCAAATAAATTGGGCCCCAGTAAATAAACTAGGCTAGAGTAAATAAATTGGGCTCTAGCAAAATAATTTTTGCATGACAAGATGAATTCATCCCAGCAAAATAATTTTAATCCTGGGCTTCCCAAAGCAAGCTAAACAATCTCATGTGAGAAAAATGTTGCCCCAGATGCAAGGAAATGATCTCTCCTAAAGCTCTGCACTGACCCTGAAAACTCTACAACTGCTAGCTAGAAGGAACCCATGTTTGAGCCCCCAAAAGTGCTCAGAAAATTCTGCCAAATTAATCATGGACTCTCCACCACAAACCCAGAAAGGATTTTGGAAAATTCTACTGCCCACCCGAGACCCAAAATTTCAGCTCACTCCTTCCCCATTAGCTGCCAAATAATTTTGTATGTTTGGGGCACCAAAACTCCCCCAAAAATTCTACAAAATTAGGAGCCAACTCCTTGACCCCTGGTCGACAAAACCCAGAAATGTTTTAGACTAATTCCGACCTCTCAAAATTACCCAAAATTGGTGCAATTACCAGTTGAATAATAAAACGTACTGATGAACAAAAAGGAGATTTTTGGCTTGAATACTACCCAGAAAATTCTACACATTTAACCACAGACCCCTCTCAATAAACCCAGAAATATTTTGAGCTAATTCCAATGACCCAAAATGCTCAAATAGTGTGAAAATCTCAGCGAACCCAGCAATTCGCCCTACTATAAGAATGACGATTTTTTACCCGAAAATCACCCGAAAAATTCTGAAATTTTAACCACAAACTCCTCTCACAAAAACCAAAAAAATCTTGGGTAGATTCCAGAAGATAAAGAAAACCTCAATTTAGTGCAAGTTTCCTACTCTGCCTAACTATGAACACTGCTCCAAATAAGATTAATTTGTACCACAATCCTCCTACACTTCAGTTCAACGAATGCACTGTAAAATCACTGACTCAAATTAGATAAATCTCCTGCAAAACCTCCAAAAAATTAACTGGGTTATGACAAATAAACTTGGCCCAACAAATAAACTCAGCCCCAATAGATAAATTTGGTTCTCGCAAAAAAACTAGGCTTGGGAAAATAAATTGGGCTCCAACAAATAAACTCAGCCCAACAAATAACTTCGGCCCATCAAGAGAAATTCAACACAGTAGAATAATTTTTGGCCCCGCAAAATAAATTTGGCCCAGCGAAATAATCTAGGTCCAAAAAGATAAATTCGACTCAGCAAAATAATTTTGGTCCAACAAGATGAATTCGGCCCAACAAAATAATTCTGGCCTCCTAAGAAAATTGCTCTTGGTCCTCCAACAATTATAAATTTGACTTCTACTACTGCTACAGCAGTTTTGGAACTAGTGTAATAATGAATAATCTACCAGTAAAAAAAATAAACTCGGCCCAAGAGATCAAATCTTGAAGATAATTTTGATCCCCGACAACAACAACTCAATCTTCGGCACTGCAAAATCTTCAAAAGTTAGTTCCCTTGAAACCCTAACTTGAGCTCGCAAAATACTTCACAATCTTGTCTCAAAATTAATCTGCAATAAACCCTTGAACTTGGTTTTTTTTCCAATCAATCCCACAGCTGAGCCAAGATCAAAGCTCTGATACCACTGTAATGTCCCAAATGCCAAAAATTTGGAACGTTCTTGAAAACTTAACTCAAAAATACTTCAGATAAATTATCCATCCATAATCAGAAGATTGCCATGTAAAATAGCTTCAGAAATTTAAGTCGTCAACACCATAAACAATTTGCACAACATAAACGACAATATTTACGACAAAAACGGAAAATAGAATCTGCAACTGAATAATAGACAATATAAACATGCAAAAGATCTCAGCCTTATTTTATTAATATAGAAAATGCTAGAACAGCAAACTGGAAATGGCTGAGGTAATGGCGCCAAATAGATCTACAATAATGCCGCAACTGGCCTCCAAAACAAACTGAAAATCAATAAATTGTAACCTGTGAATCTTAAATGGATCCACCAAGGAAAGAAATGGGTGCTCGCCCACTCTCACTGAATCACCCCAGGGTTTCCATCCTGGGGCTACTGCTGAAGTAGAAAACCGTGTTCTCAAAACCTCACCACAAAGACAATACACAAATCCAAGATATGTCCAAATGACCTCCTCCTCCCCTTTTATAGATCTGATGAATAGATCTCCAAGCATCTAGAAGCATCTTATTTTATTATTTTACTATTATTCTAGAAGATCCTCCATTGACTTTATCTTGGTGACTTTTAATTTAATTATATTTCACTTAAGTCACTTTTGGGCTTTTTCCTCCAATTAATTATTTTTCTTTTAATTAAATGACTAATTAAAGTCATTTTTAATTAAGGAAAATGGTAAATTGCCCACCATACTCTCTCGAGCCACTACAAGTCACTTCTCAGCATCCCATCCTGAAGATCTTCTCATTCTGGTTCCAACAAGCTATTACACTAAGGTGTTCCATCAAATAATCTTCTCCAAAAGCCACCTCGAGCATAATTAATTAAGCCCCCATAATAATGCTAATTTTTCAAACTTGTAGGAATGCGGCAGAACGAAAGGCAAATTGTGCGGATGATGAAGTATGCCAAGCAAATGCCATCAAATCCAGTAAAAACTCCTCAAAACTCCCTCGGAACCCCTACTCCAATGATCTGCCCATCCCCTATCTTGGAAATCCACCCTGGTTGTACTATGGAAGAAAATAAAAATGGGGACATTATAGATACTGGTTGAGGCTCCCTATTGAGAGCTCTATCCTACTCTCGCTTAACCACCACTTCTTTACTCTTAGCTCTCCCTGCCTTGTTGCTCAAGGTTGTGCCTGTCTCTACCTCCAACTTGTAGAGATTCTTCACCCTCACACCTATCTGCTTCTTACATCCATAAGCTGAGTGTTCAAGGTATGCCTTACCTCTGCTGAAGATGATATCATATCCCTTGTCCTCAAGGGTAGCTACCGAAACAATATTCTGCCTCAATCCTTGAACATAGAGAACAACTATGAGATGAAGAGGATTACTTGACTCCCTCTGAAAACTTACAGTACCAACTCCTCTAGCTGCATACTGGCCATCATCTCCTAGCTCAATCTGAACTTGCATTTCCTTCTCCTTCAGGTGGTTAAAACTCTTCTTGTTCCCGGTCATGTGGAAGGATGCTCCTTGAACACATCTGGCAGGTACTTTTCCTCCTCTTATGTTGATCACTACAACGTTTGCTACTTCAGAATGCTTGCATCTCCAACTGTCAAATTTGCCACTATCAATCTCTCTTGGTTGCTCTAAGAAGACTAAACATAGGCTACTCAAACTGCCCACTAGCTGATCTCTTGCTCCTTCAAGATCGTCAGCTCTTAGGGAATTCCAAGCTGCCCACTAGCACTGACATGGTTGCTCCACCATCAATGCTCTTAGGGACTTATGGAACTGCCCTCTTATCGGTGATATGGCACTTTGCATTCACTGAACTAGGGCTTCACCAAGATGCCTCCTAACAACCCATTAGCTCCTCAATGAATGTTTGTACATGAGGTCTTATTTTACAACCCACTTACAACCACTTTGTTGCCTCAAAGATGACTATCATAGAGCTCCATCAGTAGAGATGTGGTGGTTGATTTTGTTCACTGTCTAATACCATGTAGTAAATCCACGAAATTCTGCAACTGCTAATATGAACAATCTAAAACTAATTTATTTTTATATAGACACAAAATTTATTTACTTATTTTGTAGTAGAATAGGAAAAGAAATCAATACACTCACACAATTCAATAACAAAAATTTTCTAGGGAACACGTAAAACCCTCTTATTGATTGAGAATCTCATTGAAGAAGAATGAACAATAGATCTCTTACAATACAATATAGTTTCAATAGAGAATACAATGATCTCCCTGCTTGAACTAAGCATGAAACAATCTGCAAGACCCTTGATCTGCTTGCCTTCTTGCCTTGCTTGAATGAGCCCAAAATCCTTGCGCAAATCCTAGGAAATAAACCCCTATTTCCTAGTGCATGGGTTGCTCCAATTTCTTAGGAATTAGCCCCTATTTCCTAGTGCATTCCCAAGGCAATTCTTCCTTCTTCAATACTCGCACAAGCTCCTCTTGCACGTTCTTTCCCGCACAAGCTCACAAACTCATGCTCAAGAATGAATACAATTGTGCCTTCGTTCCTCCTTATAAAACAATTTCAATGGCTAAATCTGGCAAATTATATTTGAAGAGTTAACTAAGTTAAACAAACTCATGCAACTCGTCTCATCTCAATTCTAGAACTTGAGATTCAGTATATGTTGCAGGGAACGCATGTTTGGGGGTCATTCCTAGGGAGAAACAGTAAGGAAACGCATTGGAAACGTGTTTCCGGCCCTGGAAACATGTCTCACATGGGGGAAACGTGGCCCATTATGATCAGAAACGAGTTTCCAGGCCATACGGCCACATTTACCTTTTAATTGTTTTTTCGTTTTTTTTAATTATTTTATTTGGTGAATAAAATATCTTTTGGATGCTTCTAGATGGCTCTCGCAAGTTATAAAAAGACTCTTGCCTCATTCCCTCATCACACAAATTGAGAAGCACCATGAATCCAATTACGTGGTGGATTTGTCATGGAGAAAATGGTGTACATTTGCAAAACCTTTCCATTCGTATCCTTTGACAAGTACCCGTGCCCATTTCGAAAACTCGTACCCGTTTCCCTGTATCGTGCAACTTAGGATTCAGTCACTTGTCTTTTTCCCAATTTAACTTGCACTAGAAGACAAGAAACTCGGCCTTCCACTTTTGCACATTAGTTAACTACTTCATAATTCGTCCTAATTTTTAGGAGCTCATCCTAAATTATAGGAACTTGTCCTAATTTATAGGGACTTATCCTAAATCTTAGGAATTCATCATGACTTATAGGAATTAGCTCCTAACTTATAGGAATTGATTCCTAACTTATTGGAATTTGAGCATGCCAAGGAAGAACTCGTTGAGGTCTCTTTGATTAAGGCATAAATCAAGGAACATTTCTCGCTACTATTTTCAACATAGATCTCGTCTTATTATATAATGCTAGCAAAGCAAAGTGTCCCAAGAAAAGTGGGCGATTTCGCAATTGAAATGTAACTTGCTAGGTAATTTTTCATACGGCATGTTAGGGGACTCCAAGTTTCTGCAGTTTTGGTGGTCTTATATATTTTTCTTACACTCATGTTTAAGGCAGGCCTGGGAATAGGTACCAATAATTGTGATGAATTTATGGCTTTAACAATTCTGATGAAATGCGCTTTGAGGAGAGAGTTTAAGTATATCCAAATATTTGGAGATTCTTTATTGGTGATAAATTGGATGACTGGACTAGGAGATCCACAGCTCTAAGAGTTTGAGTGGAATATTGTGGCTAGATGGCTAGATCGGGCATGTCTCCAACTCTTCGCCCAGCCTATGCTCTAAATATCATTGCTTTTAACTCATTGATTGCAAATGGGTCGCGACAATAAAAAGCAAATCCTTCTCGTTTTGTCATGAAGCTAGAGGAAATTCCAAAGGTTGAGGTTTCTGTGCCACAAACAAGAGCACGGGCCCTGCAACTGGATGAACGTGGCTTGGTCGGCCTCATGGGGATTTGGCTCTCCCTGCATTCTGTGACATTGTGGGTTGAAAAAAATCGAAAACCCGTGATAAAGGGTTCTGTCACTTCAACTTTTGCGGAAAAGGTCTTTTTACCTTCTTTTTTGAGAACAAGGATAATGGGGACCCAATCCTTCATAGTGGGCCTTACTTATGGGGCCCTCTAAAAAATCGATAAAAATATCGCTTATCGCAATCAACTGGTGTAATATTCCAAATTAGGAAACGCAGCAATATTGAACATAAAACTGAATGCGCAACAAATATCAATACAAACACATGAGCAAATCATAGATCCATTATATTATGTATCACAGCAGCAAATAAGTACAATATGATGAGGAACAAGTCACTCGAACTAGGCAAACAAGCCTCCAATGCCCAAATACACTAAAACCAGAAATGTTGTTGCTATACAGAAATGTCGGAGTACATGACAGCGCAGTCCCAGTGAGCGTTACTGCAGTTGGAAAATGGAAACAAGTAGATCTACTGATATGATGCTCAAAAGGGTGCTGAGAATAGAGAACTAGTCTCTCAAGCACAATCCCAAGACAACCCGAAAAGGGTTTCTTGAAATACAAAAGATGCAAAAAGTGCAAACTGCAACGCTATGGCTGAATAACGTTGTATCACTGAAGCACTGCTGGAATATGGCTGATATGACAAGAAAATGGCTGCAACTTCTCCTCTCTAGCTTTCCGAGTGAAGGGCTGCTCCCCTCACTAGGAAACTTAGCTCACAAATTGGGTTTCTCAACCCTCCACTACACTACCCTGCAAAATAACGCAATTCCTAAAGGAGACTACACTGTGGCTGAAGGCAGCTGCTTGGCCCAAAGCCGGATGGTAGAAATGAAGCTCAAAATACCTCTCCTGAGTGGGCACTCGAAGTCCCCCGAGGAAGAGCGTGGGATTTCCGCCTGGAAACACCCTTGTACTAAACAATACAGCAAACTCCGCTAAACAGCTGAAGCATTCAAGAAGTCATAAGACCAAACATAAGCAATATCCTGAATGCCCTCCATGGCTACCATCCCCTTCCTTATATGCTTGGTGAGCTTCCTCACCCCTGACCCCACCCATTATAGATGTTGCTTCCATGCAAAGACTCCTCCTCCAAAATTGTGTTGTCCCCACTAGCTCCACTCTCTCCTATGGCAGCATTGTTGATTTGGTCAACCTTGACCCAATCTACATGCACTAACCCCATTCACACCAAGGGTTGCTTTATTTCAGCTAGCTAAATTGATCCACATTCATACTAGAAGTGGTTTTATTCCTACTAAAGAGATTTAGGGGTCTCTTTACCCACTTATTCATCTAAGTTATGAAATAGAAGCAACATATAATATTCCAACTAGCCAAAAGCTAATTGGGAATATTACAGTCCTCCCCTCCCAAATGTTGCTTGTCCTCAAGCAACAGTAAAGAAGGATGTTGCAAAATCTTCTCTCCTTCCCAAGTGGCATCCTCATCTGGTAGATTCCTCCATCGAATCAGATATTCTCTAATCACCCTATTTCTTAGATGCCTCTCCTAGGTATCCAAGATAGCCTCTGGTTGCAAAACCAAATGGCCTTCATCATCAATAGGTGGGAGATCCATGGTGGCAACCACATGTTGTCCAATGGACTTGAGGCATGAAACATGAAAAATGTTATAGATCTTGCTCCCAATGGGAAGCTCCAACTCATATGCTACTTCCCCAACACGACGGATCACCCTGTATGGCCCATAGAACCGAGGCTTAAGCTTTTCAGCCCCCTTCTCCTTCAGTGTAGACTGTCTATATGGCTAGAGACGGAGATAGACCAAATCATCAACCTCAAATTGCCTCTCTATCCGACCACGGTCTGCATATAACTTCTGTTGGTTCTGTGTTGTAGCAATGCTATCCTTGAGGGCCCGGAGTATATCCTGACTCTCCTGAATCCACTCCTTGGCTCTAGGAGCCTTCCTTGCTCCAAACATCACATCAACAAATGATAGAGCATCATACCCATAAAGAGCCCGAAATGGGGTCATGCCGATGGACATGTGAAAAGTTGTGTTGTAGCAATACTCCCCCAAATGGAGCCAGCGCAACCATGCGCTTTGCTGCCCCGAAACATAGTTTCACAAGTAGCCTTCCAGCCACTTGTTTATTATCTTTGTCTGTCCATCAGTCTATGGGTGATAACTCGTACTCGATGTTAACTCAGTACCCACTAACCGAAAAAGCTTTTGCCAAAAACCACCCATGAAGACATTTCTAAAGAAGAGCTCGGCTACCTGTGAAGCAGTATATCGAGCAAAAATAGCAAAGAAATGTGAATACTTTGTAAGTCGATCAACAACTACAAAGATACAATCCTTACCCTGAACTATAGGTAGACCGGTGATGAAGCCCATGGAAATACTCTCCCATTTTCCTTCCGGAATAGGGAGTGGCTACAACAATCCTGCAGGATGGTTGTGTTCTCCTTTGTTCTGTTGGCAAACTACGCACTCCCTGATGTGTTGGAGCACATCCTCCTTGAGACACTTCCATGAGAATCTCTCCCAAATGGCTCGGTATGTCTTGGTGAATCCTTGATGCCCGGAAAGTGGTGAATCATGTGATGCCTGCAAAATCTTCTTCTTGAGTCTAGAATCTCTAGTCAAGAAGATCCGGTCTCGGTAATAGATGACCTCATCCATCACTCTAAACCTCTCATCAGTCACCTGACCATCTAGGATTTCACATGCAAAGCGGTCTTTGGAATACTCCACTAACAGCTAGGCCTTCCAATCTGTATCCATACTCCTCAAAGACAGCGCTGCTGGCCTCCGAGATAGAGCATCTGTCACTACATTGCTCTTCCCCTTGACATATTCAATGTCAAAGTCATATGCTTGGATCTTGCTCACCCATTTCTGCTGCCTCTCCTACAACTGCTCCTGTTCAAGAAAAAACCGAAGACTATTGTGATCAGTCTTCACTCGGAATCTGTTACCCACCAAATATTGTCGAAACTTGGCTAAGGCATGCATGATAGCCAACATCTCCTTATCATATATAGAATACAATCTCTCATGTGGCAGCAACTTCCGACTCTCAAAACCTATGGGGTGTCCCCCTTGCATCAAAACTACTCCAATGCCCTCTCTCGAAGCATCACATTCCAGCACAAAGGGCTGGGTGAAATCCAGTAAAACCAACACCGGGCAACTACTCATCACCTCCTTGAGCCTATCAAAGGATCTCTGCACTGTGGCTGTCCAACTAAAGGCTCCCTTTTTGGTCAAGTCTGTAAGTGGTGCTGCTAGTTGAGAGAACCCTTTAACAAACTTCTAGTAGTAGGTACAAATGCCTACAAACCCCCAAAGTTCTGTGACATTCTTTGGCTTGGGCCAATCCCTGATAGCACGGATCTTCTGTTCATGAACTCTCACTCCATCTACTCCAATGATGTGGCCCAAATAGAACATCTTTGTGAGCCCAAACTCACACTTGGAGAGCTTAGCATAGAATTGTTGCTCCTCAAGAATGCGTAATACTGCCTCAATATGCTGCAGATGCTCTTCCCATGTGCGGCTATAAATAAAAATGTCATCAAAGAAGACCAATACAAACTTCCTCAATTGACCACAAAAAATGTGGTTCATGCAAGACTGGAAAGTTGTCGGAGCATTGGTTAGCCCAAAGGGCATCACAAGAACTCAAAATGGCCATAATGGCATCTAAATGTGGTCTTGGGGATATCTTGGTACCTCACTCTGATTTGATGGCACCCCGACCTCAAATCAATCTTTGAAAAGTACTTGGATCCCCTTAGCTCATCCATCAGCTCATCGATCCTGTGGATTGGATACCGGTTCTTCATTGTTTTCTTGTTCAAGGCCCTATAGTCAATGCGCATCCTCAATGTTCCATCCTTCTTCTTCACCATGACTACTGAAGAAGCAAAAGGACTGGTGTTGGGTCAGATATGTCCTAAAGCCAAGAGTGTAGAAATTTCTGAATCTTAAATCTTATGTAGAAATTATTACTGTTAATCCGGTTAAACTCCTCCTACTTATGCAAGTTATTAACTGAATAAATTCAGGTTAAAATCGAAGCAAAACACATAACAGATCTCTACCAATTCAGATCTAGAATAAGCACATGCACACATTGACAAAGTGACAGTTATTTCTGGACAAACTGTCCCTGGAAAAACCCAATGTGGGAAAACCAGTCTCTGGCTGCTGGAGGGTTCTATTATTAAGAATATTTCTAAATACACTACTCTTGTTCCAGATCTAGAAAACCCGACAGAGAAAACTCTAGATCTACAGCTCACTGGCTGATCTAGGGCCAAAATAATGATTGATCCACACCCTCAAACGAGATTTACAGAACTCAGCCAAATCCAGGCCTAGAAACCCCAGCGCTGCCCCTGAAAGGCTCTGTGTCAGCCTCTAAAGCCCCTGAAAGCCTCTGCGTCAGCCTTGGATGGCCTCCAAACCCTCAGCGCTACTCCGGAAGGGACTACGTTACCCCAAAATGGGTGATGCAGTCACTACGCTGCCCCTAAGGGTCTCTGCATAACCCCTGAAGGGTTTCCTGAAAATTGCGCTATCCTTGTTGCTGCTGCCTTCCTCTGCGTTGTCCATGAGCTGATCTCTTCTCTGCCTCTTTGTGTATTCTAGATCCTGGGATCAGATCATCCCCTTGGTCTAAATTCCCCTCTTTGCAGCTGAAACACTTATGAGCATTCTTAGCAACCTCAACCTAGAATCTCATCTTAGCTTCAATGCTCTGCCTCTATGTGTTTTTACAAATAACCCCAAGCCTTTCCTTTATACTTTTCTCGTTGACAAATCAACGACCATGATCGGATCTTGAATCAATGGCTAAGATTAAAAGAAAGCTTGATCTATGTGACTTAAGACAATTTCATCACATGTTTAATTAAATTCACTTAAATTATTTTATTTTACTAAGTTCTAACTTAGGAAATACATTAAAATAATTAATTAATTTAATATCTCCTAAACTAGATGAAATTTCTCAAATCCATTTCTGGGTCTTGTAGATCAGGTGTACTCTAGTCCTTCCTCAGAATTTGGGAGCTAGAGCACAACTGATGCTACCCCAAATACACAAAATCTCAACAAAGAGCTCCTGAATGGCTTTTTCAATCTCATCCTTGTAGGCTTTGGGATGCCTATAGGGTGTGGTGATCACTGCTTGGATCCCCTGCTCCAACTCAATAGTGTGTTCAAATCTTCGATCAGGTGGCATCCCTGGTGGAATATCTCCAAATACTATAGAATATCAGTCTAGAATAGACTGCACATCTGGGTGTACTGGTGCACTCTTGCCTCCTGCCTCTGACATACGCAGTTCTACTACCCATTCTATGTCCCCTTTGCGCAAATCAGCCTCCATCCTGTGTGCTGAGACAATCTGGGGTGGATAGGTGTGTGATTTTCTGAGGCTTACCACTCCCCTTCTCTGTCCATTCCATCTCCAAGGTTTCCCAATTTGTGGTAACCTTCCCCAAAGTGATTAACCACTGAACACCCAATATCACATTGGTGTCTGGAATATCAACCACAAAGAAGTGGTTTGTCAACGTGTAGGTGCCCATAGTGATAGTTAATGCCGGAACATATTTGGCACACTGCATGGTTCTAGCTCCTGGAACCAAAACTGAGAAGCCCTCAAAATATTCCATGTGAATGCCCCTCCTCTGCACTAACTAAGTATCAATAAAGTTATGGGTAGCCCCACTATCTATCAATACCGATACTCTCTGCCCCTGAATAGCGCCTCTAACTCTCAATGTTAGGTACTTGGGAACTCCCCGCAAAGCTGCAAGATTCCCTCCAGTTGGAGCAAATGCTCCCTTCATACCTCCTGATGGTGATGCAATCTCTCCTGATGCTACAGCGCTGGTATCCTTCCCCAAGCCTTCTGCTTCATCCTCCTCCTTTGAGGGAAGGAACTTTACATCTTTATCCTTTGCTTGAGAAGAGAATTACTGCTGAAAATGGGCTTTTGCTTTGGGCAAAGCATGTTGTAGATCTCTAGCCTTCTCAATAGCCTCTTGGAGCGCAGTTGGTCTAGTGGATTTCACCAACCCATGCAATGGTTCTACTAACCCATCAATAAACATGTACACCCTCCTAGCTACAGATAGGTCAGATACCATAACTGAGAGCTTTAGAAATTCACAGATGTAAGTCTCTGGATCTCCTATTTTCTTGAGCTTGATTAGCTCAACAAAATGTGCTTCTGGATACTTGGGGTCAAATCTCTCCACCAATCTCCGGGTGAATTCTGCATAAGCAGTGACACTAGCATGCCCTAGTGCAGATAGGCCATGAAACCACCACTCATGTGCTTCACCTTCCAGGTGCAGCGCTGCTATCTTGATGGTCTCCATCTCTGAAACTCGGTTCAGCTGAAAATAACTATCCAAATTCTCTACCCAAGCCTTGGTTGTTCACTTGGGTGACCCATCAAAAGAGAGCAAAAAGAACCTGCCCATAGTATGTTGCAGATCATTGTTCTGCATGTACCTTCCACCTCTATTGTGATTGTTGGGTCTTCTATTATCCTTGATCTGACAGAACTCTTGGAAGTTCAAGTGCTCCTTGAACCTCTGAGATTGAGATTCATATTCTAAGAAATAATCACCAAGAGTTTCCTCTCTTTGTGGCCCTCCCACCCCATTTCCTGCTAATAGGAATGTGGGCATCTCGAAGCGTTGTGAAGAAGATTGTACTGTTGATTGCTCACACCATAAATGTGAAGTGTCAGAACTTTCTCCATATTGAAACCCTCTAGGGGATTCCTTCTGCCTTTCTAATCTCATCTCCTTGATATCTTTAGCAATGTTCTACATGGTTTGGAGAAGAAGTTTTGGGATCTCCCTTTCCTCCATTGCTATAGATGTATTGCCCCACAAGCTGAGCCAAGATTATGCTCTGATACCACTGTAATATTCCAAATTAGGAAAAGCAGCGATATTGAACATAAAACTGGAATGTGCAGCAAATGTCAATACAAACACATGAGCAAATCATAGATCCATTATATTATGTATCACAACAGCAAATAAGTACAATATGTTGAAGAACAAATCACTCAAACTAGGCAAACAAGCCTCCAATGCCCAAATACACTAAAACCAAAAATGTTGCTGCTATACAGAAATGTCGGAGTACATGACAGCGTAGTCCCAGTGAGGGTTACTGCAGCTGGAAAATGGAAACAAGTAGATCTACTGATATGATGCTCAAAAGGGCGCTGAGAATAGAGAACTAGTCTCTCAAGCACAATCCCAAGACAACCCGAAAAAGGTTTCTTGAAATACAAAAGATGCAAAAAGTGCAGACTGCAACTCTATGGTTGAATAACGTTGTATCACTGGAGCACTGCTGGAATATGGTTGATATGACAAGAAAATGGCTGCAACTTCTCCTCTCTAGCTTTTCGTGTGAAGGGTTGCTCCCCTCACTAGGAAACTTAGCTCACAAATTGGGTTTCTCAACCCTCCACTACACTACCCTGCAAAATAACGCAGTTCCTGAAGGAGATTGCACTGTAGCTGAAGGCAGCTGCTTGGCCCAATGTCGGATGGTGGAAATGAAGCTCAGAATACCTCTCCTAAGTGGGCACTCGAAGTCCCCCGAGGAAGAGTGTGGGATTTCCGCCTGGAAACACCCTTGTACTAAACAGTATAGCAAACTCCGCTAAACAACTGAAGCATGCAAGAAGTCATAAGACCAAACATAAACAATATTTTGAATGCCCTCCATGGCTGCCATCCCCTTCCTTATATGCTTGGTGAGCTTCCTCACCCCTGGCCCCACTCATTAAAGATGCTACTTCCATGCAAAGACTCCTCCTCCAAAACTGCGTTGTCCCCACTAGCTCCACTCTCTCCTATAGCAGAGTTGTTGATTTGGTCAACCTTGACCCAATCTACATGCATTGACCCCATTCACACCAAGGGTTGCTTTATTTCAGCTAGCTAAATTGATCCACATTCATACTAGAAGTGGTTTTATTCCTAATAAAGAGATTTAAGGGTCTCTTTACCCACTTATTCATCTAAGTTATGAAATAGAAGCAACATATAATATTCCAACTAGCCAAAAGCTAATTGGGAATATTACAACTGGTAATTATCCAATGTACTTAATTATGAGCAAAATTAATATACTGCAAATATTGAATAAAAACACGATTGCAATATTCACAAAAATAAACTGCGGAAACTCTGATAGAAAACCAATCACAAAATGGACACAATTATTATTGGACAAAACGTCCCTAAAAAAATCCCAAGGGAAAACCAGTTCTTCAGATATGAGAGTTTTATTAATCTTCAACAAATTCTGCAATTGATAAATATTACAATACTGCTTTCCAAACCTCGACAAAATATCTCTTCACCTCCACAAGTCGATCTAACCACTGGAAGGCTCACGACCTCCCTCTGTAACCTAACACAGTCTCACATTGGAAAATACGACCTAAACGGCCTCATACGTGCAGCTCCTCTAGCTCTCTAATGCTCACGGCCTGGATGGAATTAGCCTCTCAGTTGTGTTGGCAACATGTATGGCCCTCCTGGCAATTTGTACAGCCTCCTAGAAATCTCGGCCTCCACAAGGAATCTCGGCCTCTCTCAGAGAAAACTTGACCTCTCTTTGAACCCTCACAACCACAACAACTCGACCTCCCTGTCTACAGAAAAACACTGAGGGAATTCCTCCTCTAGATTTCAGAAATTGGAAGAATATTGATGAAAGAAAACCCCAGAAATATTCACTGCTTCAATTGTTGTTGAAACCCTCACTGGCGTCAATCCTCACACAATGATCATTATGATCTCCAAAGTTTCCCATCCATTTTCATTATAATCTCTTGTTGAGAAATCAACGACCAAGATCTAGATCTAAAATGATCTAATCAATGGCTAAGATCACTTAGAAGCTTTACTAGAAGTCTCTAGAGGAAAATCGACCATGTCTCAATTATTACTAATTAATTAATTGATTTTCCTAAGTTAAAACTTAAAATTTAGGAAAATAGTTAAAACTGATTAATTAATTTAATTAAGACATTTACATTCAAAAGAATAACTTGGGCTTGGAGATATTTTCCACCTCACTGACACCACCTGAGGCTAGAACACATGTCTGAGATACATCAAACAACACTCCCTCTTAGCTAGGAAGGTGTTCTATGTTCGAAACCATCGTGCTACCTACTCACATATGGAACACCTATCGCCTTGAGTACCCCATGGTCCATTCCACTATGCCACAGCTCTCCCAGACTGTTGCTGCAAGCAATGAGTGCAAACTCATCCTCCATCTTACTAGAAGCTCATATACGACTGTCGTTGTCTGCTTTTCACCCTTCCTGTCACCTTTCTTCTTATGCGGGAAATTGTTGCGGCAATGACCAAACTCGTGACAGCCATAGCACTTGATCTCGGACACGTACTTCTTAAGCTCCTTGCAGTTAGACCCTTTCTTAGATCCCTTTTTCGCTTTTCCCTTGGTCACAAGAGAAAAATTCTCGTCCTTCTGTTCGAAACTGTTGCTAGTACCACTGTTGCCTTTCACAAGGCTTAGTCGAAGCTCCTCTTGTGTGAATTCGTTCCACATGCATTCCCAAGAAGGAAAATCAAATCTTCCACTAACGACTTGCATGAAAACATCCCGCTGCTTTTGATACCCGTTCAAGGGTGTTCTCACAAGCTCTTCATTCTTGACCTTCTCTCCAATGGTTGCTAGCTCATCTCTGACAATCCTCATGCGAGTGAGATAACTAACAACGTTTTCTCCCTTATTTTATCTAGTGCTTCTGAGCTTCTCTCTTATGATCATTTTCCGATTCATATTTTTATCCTGGAAAATTTTGTTGATGGCATCCTACATCTTCTTGGTTGCATCTTCTTTCGCTAAATGTGGAACTGTGGTCCTTGACCCCAACTAGAATAATATGCTTGGCCTTGGCATTATCTTTTTGGTACTCATACAACATGATAGGATCTGTTGGTACAGCAATATGTGTCGTGGCCTACAACAAACTCCTTCAGTCCATGCTCTTCTAAAATAAGAAGGCACCAGATATTCCGAACACCAAAGTTAGTTGCACCATTCAACCTATCTTGTTCCCTCAATCTTGCTGAAGCCATTACTGAAGCCCTCGAGAGAAAATAACAATAATATCTCTTCTACCAACTAACAAAAGTACCTAGAAAACCTTAGTTTCCCTCTACAAGTGATCTAGGGTGATACTGGGCAACTCACACTTCCTCTATGAACTCGCACTACCCACTGGAACTGCGCACTAGCCCTCCCAGAAACTCGCATTTCCTCTGAGGAATCACTCTAACAAATTTCTCTGCCTGCAGCAACTAGAGAAACCCACTCGCACAGTGCACTACCTCCAAAAAACAATCTCGCAATTGAAAAATGAGACTGTCTTCAGCAATACGCACTGGAAAAATTCCTCCAAGTAATTTTGGAAATTGATCTAGGTATTAAACCCTTGGCTTCCTCTTCCAAACCCGTGTGTTGATCTACTCAGGTAAGCCTATGTGATTCAGATCTGCTCTGATACCATGTGAAAAATCAATAAAAATATCGCTTATTGCAATCAACTGGTAATTATCCAATGTATTTAATTATGAGCAAAATTAATATACTGCAAATACTGAATAAAAACACGATTGTGATGTTCACAAAAATAAACTGTGAAAACTCTGCTAGAAAACCAATCACAAAATGGACACAATTATTTTTGGACAAAAAGTACCTAGAAAAACCCCGAAGGGAAAACCAGTTCTTCAAATCTGAGAGTTTTATTAATCTTCAACAAATTCTCCAATTGTTGGATATTACAATACTACTTGCCAAACTCCAGCAAAATATTTCTTCACCTCCACAAGTCAATCTAACCACTAGAAGGCTCACAGCCTAACTCTGCAACCTGACACGGCCTCACACTAGCAAATATGGCATGTACGGCCGCACATGTGCAGCTCCTCTGGCTCTCTGATGCTCATGGGCTAGATGGAATTAGCCTCTCAGCTATGTCGGCAACTCGTAGGGCCCTCCAAGCAATTTGTACGGCTTCCTAGCAATTTCCACCTCCACAAGGAATCTCAACCTCTCCTTGAACCCTCACGGCCTCAACAACTCGACCTCCCTGTCTGCAAAAAAGCGTTGGGGGAATACCTCCTCCGGATCTCAAAACCTGGAAGAACACTAATAAAAGAAAACCTCGGAATTTTTCACTGCCTCAACTGTTGCTGAAACCCTCACTAGTGTCACTCCTCACACAATGATCATTATGATATCCAAAGTTGCCCATCAATTTCCTTTGTAATCTCTCATTGAGAAATCAACGACCAAGATCTAGATCTGAAATGATCTAATCGATGGCTATAAGATCACTTAGAAACTTTACCAGAAGTTTCTAGAGGAAAATATATCATGTCTCAATTATTACTAATTAATTAATTGATTTCCCTAAGTTAAAACTTAAAACTTAGGAAAATAGTTAAAATTGATTAATTAATTTAATTAAGACATTTACATTCAAAAGAATAACTTGGGCTTGGAGATATTTTCCGCTCTTGTGTTTTTGGCCTTGCTGACACCACTTGAAGCTAGAACACGTCTAAGCTACATCAACCAACACTCCCTCTTAGCGAGGAAGGTGTTCTATGTTCGACACCATCTGCTTTGTGCTCACATCTAGAACACCTTTCGCCTTGAGTACTCCACGGTCCATTCCACTATGCCACAGCTCTCTCGGACTGATGCTCCAAGCTATGAGTGCAAACTCATCCACCATCCGACTAGAAAGCTCATCTACGATTGTCGTTGTTTTCTTCTCGCCCTTCTTGTCACCTTTCTTCTTATGCGGGCAATTGTTGCAGTAATGACCAAACTCGTGACAACCATAGCACTTGATCTTCGACATGTCCTTCTTTTCCTCCTTGGAGTTGGACCCTTTGTTGGATCTCGTTTTCACTTTGCCCTTGCTCACAGGAGCTATATTCTCGTTGTCATCTCCTTCTGCTCTGAATTGTTGGTAGTACCATCGTTACCTTTCTCAAGGCTTAGTCAAAGCTCCTCCTATGTAAAGTCGATCCACGAGTGTTCCTAGGTAGGAAAAACAAATTTTCGACTAACCATTTGCACAAAAACATCCCACTACTTCTAAAACCTATTCAGGGTTGTTCTCACAAGCTCTTCGTCCTCAACCTTCTCTCCAATGGTTGCTAGCTCATCTCTAACTGCCCTAATGGTTGTTTTCTCCCTTATTTTATCTGGTGCTTATGAGCTTCTCTCTTAGGATCATTTTTCGATTAATATTTGTATCCTGGAAAAGTTTGTTGATGGCATCCCACATCTTCTTGGTTGTATCTTCTTCCGCTAAATGTGGAACTATGTGGTCCTTGACCCCAACTAGAATAATAGACTTACCCTCGGCGTCATCTTTTCGGTACTCATGCAACATGATAGGATCTGTTGGTACAACAATATGTGTCGTGGGCCATAGAAAACTCCTTCAGTCCATGCTCTTTTAAAATAAAAAGGCACCGGATATCACAAACACAAACATTGGATGCACCATCCAACCTATCTTGATCCCTCAATCCTACTAAAGCCATTATTGAAGAACTCGAGAGAAAATAAAAATAATATACGTTCTACTAGCTAACAAAAGTACTTGGAAAACCTCAAAATTTCCCTCTACAAGTGATCTTGGCTGCTAATGGGCAACTCACACTTCCTCTGTGAACTCGCAATACCCACTGGAATTGCGCATTGGCCCTCCCAGAAACTCGCACTACCTCCGAGGAATCACTCTAACAAATTTATTTTCCTCTAGCAACTAGTGAAACCCACTCCCACTGTCTCAAAAAATCGATCCAGCAACTGACAAACAAAACTGTCTTTAGCAATACGCACTGGTAAAATTCCTCTAAGTAATTTTGGAAATCGATCTGGGTATTAAACCCTTGGCTTCCTCTTCCAAACCCCTGCATTGATCTACACTGGTAAACCTCTACACTTCAGATTTGCTCTTATACCATGTGAAAATTTGATAAAAATATCGCTTATTGCAATCAACTAGTAATTATCCAATGTATTTAATTATGAGCAAAATTAATATACTGCAAATATTGAATAAAAACATGATTGTGATTTTCACAAAAATAAACTGCAAAAACTCTGATACAAAACCAATCACAAAATGGAAATAATTATTTTTGGAAAAAAAAATACCTACAAAAACCCCAAAGGGAAAACCAGTTCTTCTAATCTGAGAGTTTTATTAATCTTCGGCAAATTCTACAATTGATGGATATTACAATACTGCTTGCCAAACCCCGACAAAGCTCCAGCAAATTATTTCTTCACCTCCACAAGTCTATTTGACCACTGGAAGGTTCATGGCTTCCCTCTACAACCTGACACAGCCTCACACTTGCAAATACAGCCTATACAGCATCACATGTGCAGCTCCTTTGGCTCTCTAATGCTCACGGCCTGGATGGAATTAGCCTCTCAGCTATACTGGCAACTCGTACAGCCCCCTTGGCAATCTATACAGCCTCCTAGCAATCTGTACAACCTCCGCAAGGAATCTCAGCCTCTCTCAAACTCAGCCTCTCCTAGAACCCTCACGGCCTCAACAACTTGACCTCCCTATCTGCAGAAAAACATTGGGAGAATTCCTCCTCCGAAATCTCAGAAACTGGAAGAATACTGATGAAAGAAAACCTTGGAAATATTCATTTGCTTCAACTATTGTTGAAAGTTGAAACCCTCACAGGTGTCAATCCTCACACAATGATCATTATGATCTCCAAAGTTGCCCATTGATTCCCTTTAAAAACTCTCGTTGAGAATTCAATGACCAAGATCTAGATCTGAAATGATCTAATCAATGGCTAAGATCACTTAGAAACTTTACAAGGAGTCTCTAAAGGAAAATCGACGATGTCTCAATTATTACTAATTAATTAATTGATTTCAAGTTAAAACTTAAAACTTAGGGTAATAGTTAAAACTGATAATTAATTTAATTAAGACATCTACATTCAAAATAATAACTTGGGCTTGGAGATATTTTCCGCTCTTGTGTTCCTAGCATCACAGGCACCACCTGAGGCTAGAACACATGTCCCTCTTAGCGAGGAAGGTGTTCTATGTTCAACACCATCGTGCTTCGTGCTCACATCTGGAACACCTATCACCTTGAGTACCCCATGGTCCATTCCACTATGCCATAGCTCTCTCGGACTGCTGCTGCAAGCAATGAATGCAAACTCATCCTCGTTGTTTGCTTCTCGCCCTTCTTTTCACCTTTTTTCTTATGTGGGAAATTGTTGCGGTAATGACCAAACTCGTGATAGTCATAGCATTTGATCTTCGACATGTCCTTCTTTTCGTCCTTGGAGTTGGACCCTTTGTGGATCCCTTTTTCACTTTGCCCTTGCTCACAAGAGCAACACTCTCGCTATCATCTCCCTTCTGTTCAGAATTGTTGCTAGTGTCATTGTTGCCTTCCACAAAGCTTAGTTTGTTGCCTTCCACAAAGCTTAGTCAAAGCCCCTCCTGTGTGAAGTCATTCCACAAGCGTTCCCAAGTAGGAAAATCAGATTTTCTACTAACCACTTGCACGAAAACATCCCACTACTTCTGAAACCCATTCAAGGTTGTTCTCACAATCTCTTCGTCCTCGACCTTCTCTCCAACGATTGCTAGCTCATCTCTGACTATCCTGATGCAAGTGAGATAATTAACAATGTTTTCTCCCTTATTTTATCTGGTGCTTCTACCCTTTTCTCTTAGGATCATTTTCTGATTCATATTTTTCTCTTGGAAAAGTTTGTTGATGACATCCCACATCTTTCTGGTTGTATCTTCTTCCGCTAAATGTGGAACTATGTGGTCCTTGACCCCAACTAGAATAATACGCTTGCCCTTGGCATCATCTTTATGATACAAATGCAACATGATAGGATTTGTTGGTACAACAATGTGTCGTGGCCCGTAGCAAACTCCTTCAGTGCTCTTCTAAAATAAGAAGGCACTGAATATTCTAAACAACAAATTTAGATGCACCATCCAACCTATATTGATCCCTCAATCCTGTTGAAGCCATTACTGAAGTCCTCGAGAGAAAATAAAAATAATATATCTTCTACTAGCTAACAAAAGTACCTAGAAAACCTCACAGTTTCACTCTACAAGTGATCTCGGCTACTATTAGGCAAACTACCCACAGGAACTATGCAATGGCCCTCCCAAAAACTCGCACTGCCTCCGGTGAATCACTCTAACGAATTTCTCTGCCTGCAACAACTAGAGAAACCCACTCGCACTGTCTCCAAAAAATCGATCTGGCAACTGACAAACGAAACTATCTCTAGCAATAAGCACTGGTAAAATTCCTCCAAATTGTGAAAATTCCGTAAATCTCTGGAATCCTATTGCTTCAACTGGAAGAAATTCACCTAATTGTTAATTTTTAACTTAACAATCTATTTGTTGTTTACTACGGCAAACGTTGAATACATCACACTACAACCTACACAAATAAACTGCGGAATAAATACAAGTGCGGAAACAAAACTGAACAAGAATAGATCACACACACATTTGACATAGTTATTTTTGGACCAATGTCCCTGGAAAAACCCAATGCGGTAAAACTGGTGCTGCAGCTGAGGGTTTGTATATTATGCAGTAAATATTTCTGAGTACAAGTCTATGATTGACAAATTCGTAAAATCATGCAGAGAAACTGACAGAAAAGATCTTGTGAGACAAACCTCACTCATCCACAGGAACCCGACGCTGATCAGCATCCAAACTAGACTTCCCTACGTTGCCTCTGCGCAGTGTTTGCATCACAGCTACAGTTGCCCTCTGTCTCTAGGCTGGTCTCTCTGCTGGCTGGAAACTAAGGCCTTTTGGCCTCCAGAAAATCTCTCCGAGATCTGGTACTGGCCCAACGTTGTCTCCTCAGCAAAATTACGACTTCCCTTCAGGCCCTGCGTAAGCACTGTGTAACTGGCTCTGTGCTGCCTCTGTGGCTCTCTCTGCCTTTGTTGCTATGCACTCTCTGGCTCAGGAAAGCTTCCAACTAGAATTACTGCCCCTCTCTGCAAAAGATCTCTTGATCGATATTTCCTCTGAGCATTGCTCACTTCAAAAATTCGATCTCTTGATCTTTTCTCTGCCAAATGTGTTTTCCAAATGACCCTTCAAGCCATTCTTATAGTATTCTCGTTGAAACTTCAACGACCCAAATTAGATCTCTAATCAATGGCTAAGATTAACTTTTGACTTGATCTGCCTTTTCTATAACATTCACACCCATATTCTACTAATTCCCTTTAATTATTTTATTTTCCTAAGTTTAGACTTAGGGTCCCATTAAAAATAATTAATTATTTTAATAGAATACAATCCAGGCGGAATTTCACCAATCGATTTTTGGGTTATCTAGAATACATGTGTCTAAGCCTCCCTGCAAATTTTGAGACTTAGAGCACATCCGATGCTATCCCAAAATCAACACAACTAATTTTGGAAATTGATCTGGGTATTAAACCTTGGCTTCCTCTTCCAAACCCCTGAGTTGATCTACTCCAATAAACCTCTGTGCTTCAGATCTGCTCTGATACCATGTGAAAAATCGATAAAAGTATCGCTCATTGCAATCAACCGATAGTTATCTAATGTATTTAATTATGAGTAAAATTAATATTCTGCAAATACTAAATAAAAACATGATTATGATATTCACAAAAATAAATTGCGGAAACTCCGATAGAAAATCAATCACAAAATAGACAATTATTTTTGGACAAAAAGTACCTAAAAAAACCCCAAAGGGAAAACCAGTTCTTCAAATCTAAGATTTTTATTAATCTTCAGCAAATTCTGCAATTGATGGATATTACAATACTGCTTCAAAAACCCCGACAAAGCTCCAACAAAATATTTCTTCACCTCCACAAGTCGATCTGACCACTGGAAGGCTCATGGCCTCCCTCTACAACCTCACACGGCCTCACACTAGAAAATACGACTTATACGGCCTCACACGTGTAGCTCCTCTAGCTCTCTGATGCACACGGCCTGGATGGAATTAGCCTCTCAACTAAACTCGTACAACCCTCCTAGCAATCTGTACAACCTCCTAGCAACCTTGACCTCTCTCAAAGAAAACTCAGCCTCCCCTGGAACTCTCACAGCCTCAACAACTCGACCTCCCTGTCTACAGAAAAACGCTTGGACAATTCCACCTTTGGATCTCAGAAACTAGAAGAATATTGATGAAAGAAAACCTCGGAAATATTAATTGCTTCAACGGTGTTGACCACTGGAGTGGCACCGGATGATGATGAGAAGACTCCAACCAGAAGACATTTGTACCATCAGATATCATCAGTTCAACAGAGTTTTTAAACTCTACTTCTACTTCTTATCATTTTCTCTTGTACCCAGATTCCACGCCCTACGGGGAATTGTAATAAGTGATGCTAGTAATGATGAGTGTTGAGTCAGTATTGAGTCTGTAACAGGCCTAGGTAGCCTGGGACCTTGCCAACAAGTGAGTATTACTCTGGGAGGTTTTTTTTACTTGATTAATTATCATCTCCTTACTAGGAGTTAATAATTAATTGAGTTTTTTCCTTCAATTGTACCCCAAAGCCGGAGTACGGCTTGATGGTGAGGCCTTGGATGACTCCTAGTGTCTAGAGTCAATGTATATATATTACCATACTAGATCACACAAAAAAATTCGTGGAATTTGGTTAGGTCTAGGTAGTGATTTTTTAATTTTTTAGATTTCCCGCAAGTCGAAAATTGCAATAAAAATTGTAATTGAATTGTAATAAGTGTTGCCTAGAGAAGTTGTATGGGGTATGAGTAATCAAAATTACACCTCTCATGCTCAAATTTCCACTATGACACACTTTGAGGGGTTAAAAATGTGTTTCGAACCCTCAAAACCCACTTTTCGTAAGTTTAGTGAGAAATCTGGCAATTAATTAAGCCAGAAATTAAATAAATGGAGAAAAATAAATATCCACACATGCTAAATGAGGTGGAAATGAGGTGGAAAATTATGGAGGAGTTAAAGTAAAGTCCCAGGATGATGTGGATTCCTAAAATCAAGGAAAAGACATGTGGTCAAATAAAATTGAATTTTCGGCATTAAATGAGAGTTGCTTACTTGGAAATTCGAATTTGTGAAGTTAGTGCATATTTGGGAGGATTTAGGAGAATATTTGGTGGATATTTTTGTGGGAAATTGTCCCCACATGGGTTACCAACCATATACACATGTCATTCCATCATAAAATTCGAATTTAGCACATAAAAGAAGAAGAAAATGATGTCCACTTGCCAGAATTCGAATTTTACACTTGGCATTGGAGCTCCACTTACCAAATTCGAATTTGCCTTGAGATCTCCTCCCTCTCACCACTTGGCATATGGTTCTTCATTGGGATTTGCTCCCAACTTTCTATATAATAGAGTCATGGGCTCTCATATTGTAATCATTGTTTACTAGCTATTGTGCTTGCGGAAGCGCTGCTGCCTTGTACACTTTCAGAAATATCAATAAAGACTTTGGGGTTTCATTCATGAGGTGTTCCTCCTTTTGGAGTGTGATGAATTGTTGATCATTGGTATAATTCCTTTTACTCATGCTCTGATCTAATTTGTTTCCATATGTTCTTGTAGATTTGTTAATGTAGAGCTATCTTACATTGACATTTGATTTAGTAGTATGCTCTAGGTATAGAATGCTCTAGTTGGTTTCAAATAAATCTCTAGAGTTTCTTATCATTGTTTATTGCTAGATCTATATGGAACTAATTCTTGATTGAAGTTTTGTAGAGGGAACATCTTGTTGGGATCAAAGAATCAAGTGTTGGGGGAAGTCTTTGGAGAGACCAACCCACTCTTGATACATTCTCAAAAGAGCTCTCATTTGTTCTTTGAACCTTCATAGTCTTATCTTACAAAGTGGTTTTGCAGGGGTTTTGAAACATAGCTTGTATACAAGCCGAATACTTCTAAATTTGAATATCTTTTAAAACATTAATGATTATACTTCATTGCATTCATTTGCTATTTAAGAGTTTGAAGATGACTAAGCAAAGAGGAGAGTTTACTCGAACTCTTTGGCTTAGCCCTTTGTGAATTGTTGTGCAATATTTTGTAATTTTATCTATCTAATATTTGATTGGTTTTGTAGCTCTCTTTCGAATTTTTTCTTGTGACAGCTTGAGTGGACAACTACAAGAAATTACTAACAAGTTTTTGCAGGACCTTTGGGCTGAATTTCAAATGAGGAAGATAACCCTCTTTTCTTTAGTTGTGGGCATAGAAGAGGCTTAGCTTCTCTTCTCCTATTGTAAAGTTTGAATTTATTTTGAGTTCTTAGAAATTCTCATCGAGAAAAGTCTATGGTCTCAATTTTTATTTGTAAAGACTTTCCTTGGTTTAGAAAAGGCCTCATGGTCATTTCATTCTTGTAAAATTAAGAAAAATTTATGTTTTTGTTGTGGAAGCGTGGGTTTTACCCATTGGCATCCTTATCTCTCCATTTCAAATGAGAGAATTTGTAGATGGATTGACTTAGTGGTTTTGACATTTCCGTTTTCTTTCACATCACATATGCATGCTCTAATTGGGAAGTAGCACAAATCGCATAGTCTTTTAATTTCTTAATTTGCAATCTCATTTGCCATCACTTACTTACGTTTTGTGATCTATTTCTCATTTGGATAAATTTCACAATATACTACAAGTAAAGAAGCATAACACTTTCAATTTATGGCAACTTGAGTTATTGTTCTAACTATGAAGCATATTTAATTGAATCGTCTCCATCTTTTACATAGCACTTGCAAACTCACTTTCATATCATTTAGGCATTTCACTTTTCATACTAGACTTGCATCTCTAAAATTTACCTCCAACTTAAGTTGGTTGAATAGATGTTTTAGGGACCCTCTACCTCTATGGACTCCTCACTGTGAGATCCAAATATTTGGGCGAGGGTGAAGTCTGAGGATTAGAGTTCAATTGTAACCTTGCTTTAGAACTAATTAATAAAATAAACCTGAGGATTAGAGTTCAATTGTAACCTTGCTTTAGAACTAATTAATAAAATAAACCAAGAGCACTATCTCATCACATTTACTTGCAAAGTTCCCAAATTTTTTGCTATCTTGACGGTTTAAAGATTCACATGCAAATATTATCTCAAGAAGCACTTTGGATGCAAGCATTTTAATTCCTTAAACTTTGCAACAAGTTTAATTCTATGGTACTTGGAAATTTGCTTCTACATGCAACTTCATTGAATGTTGTCATTTTAATGATCATTATGCTTGTGGATGATTGATATATCTCGTTTCATTGGCAAATACCCTTATTTGGTGTTGCAAATTTAATTGCATATTGTGATCTTGGTCTAACACTTCCTTTGTGGGATTATTGTCATTATATCTTGAATTTCATTTTTGAGCAAGCATTTGTCATTTACTTTAAAGCACTTGTCTATATTTTGAACACATCATTGAATATTGCTCATATACTTATATGCTTGTTTACATATTGGAATCGAGTCATCTTTGATAAGTAATTCCTTCTAATCAATTCTCCTAGAAATCTCACATCTTTAACTTAGTTTCCCTTTAGAGACTAGCCCCCTTAGCTAACCTAGGAGATAGCTTAAATGGAGAGAGTTGGGAATAGGTGACAGCCCCTTCTCTGAGTTCCTTTCCACCAACCACACCTGTGGAGTTGAAGCCTTTTCCCACTAACTGTAGGTAGGTGTAGGCGGCAAGCGATAACAAACCGCTGGTAAAACCCTCACTAGTGTCAATCCTCACAAAATGATCATTATGATCTCCAAAGTTGTCATCGATTTCCTTTATAATCTCTCGTTGAGAAATCAACGGCCAAGATCTAGATCCGAAATGATCTAATCGATGGCAAAGATCACTTAGAAACTTTACCATAAGTCTCTAGAGGAAAATCGACCATGTTTCAATTATTACTAAATAAATAAACTATTTCCCTAAGTTAAAACTTAGGAAAATAATTAAAAATGACTAATTAATTTAATTAAGACATTTACATTCAAAAGAATAACTTGGGCTCGGAGATATTTTCTGCTCTTGTGTTCCTAGCCTCATTGACACCACCTGAGGCTAGAACACATGTCTGAGCTACATCAACCAACAAGCCCAAGGGTTATATCTCGATCGATGGAGCCCAAATTCTAACCCTGAAGTGATGTCCCATTTGTCGACCTTGTTTGGGTAAAACTCCCTTCTTTGCCCCTGCACTCCTGGAATGATACTACTTTCAAAAATATCAGCGATGCACTTGGGAATTATATTGATCGAGTCGAGATACTAGATGGGCTCTTCTCCTGTGCAAGGATATGCGTGGAGGTAGATCTAGATAAGGGCCTCCCAACAGTAATAACCCTTAATCTGGATAGTTGGATGTTAGTTTGTGTAGCTTGGACAAATGTTCTAGTCTCAGGTGGTGTCTATGAGGCTAGGTACATAAATGAACTAATTATCTCCAATAACCAGAAAACGTTTACAAGGAAAAATGTCTTAATTAGATTTATTAGCCAGTTTAATTATTTTCCTAAGTTTAACTTACGAAAAGTGGTTAATTAATCGGGATTAATTGAGACAAACTGATTTTCCTCTAGTGACTTCTAGAAAAGTCGTTTGATGGGGTCAAGATGATCTTAGCCATCGATTGAGATTAGAACGTGGTAGTTGATTCGTCAACGAGAGATTATAAGAGGAAATCAATGGGCATTTGAAGAATACATTTGTGTGACAAATCTGTAGTGACAACAAGGGCACAATGATAGCGTGGAGGACACCAGTAGCGGGGTTTCAGCAAGAAAATTGAGAGAATTTCTGAAGAAGAAATTCTTCATAGATATTCCAATATTCCGAGAGAAGGAAGGAGGTCGAATTATTCTGCAAGAGGAAGATCGATTCAGCTAGTGAAAACTGCCAATTTACCCAGTGCAAGTTGATGAAGCTATAGAACGATTTCTAGTTATTGAAGAGCTTCTCGGATTATCCACAGTATTAAGGAACATTTGTCAAAGATTTCTAGTTACCAAAGACAATTGTCGGAGGAACTGCGAGTGACTTTAGTGTGTTACTGGAGGTAGTATATTTTCCAGAACAATTTTCCGAAGGTTGAGCGAGTTCCAGAAAGAGGTTGTCCGCATTTCCAATCTGCCAGTGCGAGTGGTTGGAGGTGCAAGTTGCACAGAGAGGGCTGAGTTGCTTTGCAGAAGGAAATCATGGATTTCTAGTTCGATTTTACTAATGGAAGTGAAGGAAAATATTGTCAGAGCTTTGCCAGTAAGAGGCGAGTAATTGATGTAATCCTTGATTTGCTAAAGAATTAATAATATAAAACCTCATCTGCAAAATTGGTTTTCCCCATACTAGTGTTTTTCCAGAGACTTTTGTCCAAAAATATTGGTGTCTATTAATTTGTGTGTAATATTTTCTCAGTTCATGTGATTTAATTTTTGTGAAGTTGTAGTGTTTTATTCAGTTTCTGTCGCATATAATTTGCAGAAGACAAATAATCTATTTCAAATAGGTGAATAATAACCATTAACTGCAACAATATTAAAATTTCACATGGTATCAAAGCAAATTTGAGGGCAGAAGAGGCTCTGTGCAGGCATAGGAAAAGAAAAGCAAGGGTTTATAAAACCCAGTTCGACCTCTTCAGATTTATTTGGGTTTCGCTATATTTATGAGGGTTCTTCAAAAATGGCCTCAGCAGGATTGAGAGATCAAGACAAATTGGATGGAGCCTCAAATTTGTGTCTGGAAAGCCAGAATTTCTTTATTGTTGGAAGAAAATAGTCTCAAGGAGTATGCGACCAGTGTGATTGGCATACCAACAGATCCAGCACAACTCACAACATATAAGAAGGAAGATGCCAAAGCAAGGAGTATAATCCTTGAAGGTGTTAAGGACCATATAGTTCCACATATCCCAGAGCTAGACACAACGAAGAAGATGTGGGATGCGATTATGAATCTGTACCAGAATGCTACCACGAACTGGAAGTTGAATCTTCAGGGAAAGTTGAGAAACACTTGGATGAACAAGGGTGAAGATGTTACAAACTACCTCACCAAACTTTGACTTGTCAAGGACGAGTTAGCGGTTGTTGGAGATAAACCAGATGATTATGAGCTAGTGTAAATAGCCTTGAATGGGTTTACTAAGTAATGGGATGCCTTTATTCAAGTTATCAATGGACGAGACACCTTACCAAGCTAGGATCGGTTGTGGAGCGATTTCACTCGGGAGGAGCTTAGACTAAGTCTTGTAAATGGGAACATCAGTAAAAGTCATAAAAATGAAGAACAATAGGAAAATGTGGCCCTAGCAAGAAAAGGAAAAGCGAAGAAAGGGTCTCGGAAAGGATCCAACCCAAAAGGTGAGAAGAAGAAAAAGGACCTTTCTAAGGTAAAATGCTACGACTGTCATGAGTTTGGTCACTATGTCAACAATTGCCCACAAAGGAAGAAGAGTGAAAAGAAGGGAAAGAAGCAAGCAGCAGCTTCAGTGAGTGTAAATGAGCTCTCTAGTAGGATGGAACAGGGATTCACACTTATTGTTTGCCTATCTAGGTCAACCTCACAAGGTGTTTGGTATATAGATAATGGGGCATCATTTCATATGACAGGAATTAGGGAGTACTCCAGCTACAAGGAGGAGGACATTAGATTCCAGATTCGGATGGGGAACATGTCCAAGTGCAATCCAGTTGGGAGAGGGATTGTTCTACTGCATAGGGAGAATGGCAAACCAATTCCTATTCATGATGGGTTGCATGTGCTAGGGTTGGGCATGAATCTGATTTTTGTATCTATCCTTCAGGATAAAGGGTATGATGCACTCTTTAGAGGGGTGCAGGTGTCGATTAGGCACAAGGATTGGAAATCACCCATAGCGATTGGAATTAGGAGCGATCGGTTGTATAGGTTGCAAATGGATACTCATAAGGCACTGGTTAGCAACAATAATCCTCGAGATCAAGGAGAGATGTGGCATAAGAGGATGGGCCATATACATCATGGATCTCTTAGATTGCTTCGTGAGATGTGACAGGTGTTCTAGAGGTGAACACAGAGCATGATGATGTATGCATGGGATGTGTATTAGGGAAATTTGTGAAAGCATCTTTTCCAAGGAGTGACACCAGATCCAAGGGTTATTCTTGATCTAGTGCATTTGGATACATGTGGACCAATGTCAATGAAATCTCTTAGAGGATACGAGTATTGTTTTACTTTTATTGATGATTTCTCTAGGAAGACTTGGATATATTTCTTGAAAACCAGGGGTGAGGTCTTCAGTTGCTTCTAGGAGTTTAAAGCTCTAGTGGAAAATGAGACAAGCAAGAAGGTGAAGGTTTTTCAGTCAGGCAATGGAGGTGAGTACACATGAAATGAGTTCCAGGAGTTCTATACCAGGGAAGGAATCAAGAGAGAGTGGGCAGTTCCTTACAACCCCAGCAGAATGGGGTTGTTGAGAGGAAGAATCGTTCTATATCGGAGGTAGCAAGAGATATGTTGTATGACCAAGATATGCCATGCTACTTATGGGTAGAGGCATGCAGTACGACAATTTATATCCAAAACAAGGTTCCACATAAGGCATTAGGCAAGATGACACCAGAGGAGGCATTCACAGGAAAGAAGCCAAATGTCAGACACTTTAGGATATTTGGTAGGTTAGCATATTGTCACATTCCTGGAGATACACATTCCAAGTTGGATCAGATTGCAGAGAGGGGGTACTTTGTGGGGTACAATGAAACCTCAAAGGCATATTGGATAATCATTCTAGGGGCCAGAAGGATTATTGTCAAGGGTGATGTTAAGTTCATGGAGGACAAGGCATACAGGAGGTCCAGAGATTTGCCAACAGCAGATGATCAAAGTGAACAGCCAACAGAAGCTCTAAGAGTTGAGCAACAGGATCAGGGGCAACAGAGCACAAGTACATTTCCTAGTACAAGAACAGGTTTAGGTGCAAGAGTTCCTGAGAGGTCACAAAGTATGGAGCAACAGATGCAGTAGATCAGAGAGATGCATCAGGGGGACATGGAGGTTGACATTCCATCCTCTACATTTGGCAGGAGGAACTGCAAGGTTCAGCAGACACTCGGGGATGCTCAGGAGTTTGTGGGAGCTCCTAGGATGGGAAGTAGACAGTAGTGACAACCAGAGAGGTATATGGCTACATGGCATTGGTTAGTCAGTTAGTAGATAGTGAGCCTTCTAGCTATCAAAAGGCCACCCAACAAAAGGTTTGGCAAGGTGCGATGGTTGAGGAGTATACCTCAATCAAGCAGAATGATGTGTGGGAGGTTGTACCTAGACCAACAAATAAGGTGGTGGTTGGATCGCGTTGGATCTTTAAGATCAAGCACGGTGCAGATGGCAACATCGAGAAATACAAGGCAAGGTTTGTGGCCAAGGGGTTTTCTCAAAAGGAGGGACTGGACTATAAAAAGACATTTTCTCCTGTGGCTAGGTATGCTTCTATACGAGTCGTGATCTCACTGCAGCACAGATGGGATGCAGATCCATCAGATGCATGTCAAGACAACGTTCCTTAATGGTGACTTGGAAGAGGAGTTATACATAGAGCAACCAAAGGGCTTTGTAGCACACAACAATGAGACCCATGTGTGCATGATGAAGAGAGCTTTGTACATATTGAAAAGTGTAACTTGGTTCGGTCTTCAAAATGACATGTGTAATTGTGATTTTATGTAATTCATGAAAAGAAGAAAAATAAAATTATTATTGTAATGCTTGTCTCATGGGTTTCATGAGCAAGGTATTTTATTTTAGTGATGGCTCCCATTGTAAACCTTTAGGATTTGTCATCTAGTCATAAAAGTCAATTTGAATTTATGTCATGTATGAAGGACCCTTCTTGGGCATGTTATATATTTATACAAGTCCTTAAATAAGTTAGAAAGCCCTCCAAGACCAAGACAAAGTCACCTCCTTCAAGTCAACTTCAAAAGAATAATATAAATCTCTCAAATAGACATGTCGGCTCACTATCATGTCATATAGGCTTATTTTGATGGTAAACAACTATAAAGAGGGTTGTTCATATTAATTTCAGAGCAGAATTTCAAAGATTCGGTCATCATACAGTCTGAAGTGCGAAGTACAGCGAGGAAGCCCAAAGACCAGTGAAGTAACAAAAGGGAAGAGTGAAGTTCTTATGGGTATTTTGAGACTATTTTAAGGGCAGAAAACCTCTATACAAGAAGTTTGTTGCAGAATTAAAGGTCGAAAAGGAGAAGCTTGTAGCAACAGTAAGGGTCAAAGGTAAGTTTGTTGCAATAGTAAAGGGCAAGGAAAATTCTATTGCAACAGTGGAAGTCGAGGAGAAGTGCAATCCTAAGGAGCCAGAGTGGAAGAAGGACTAGTCAAGAAGGCCGAAGGTCTAAAACAGAAGAAAGCCAAGGTTGAAGAAGAAGCCAAGAAGGAAGGAGTTGAAGGTTGACTATCACTGACTAAGGATCTTGTGTCTTGGTCTTGGAGTGGCAAAGAGGTTAAGGATCTTGGTTTTGGTATTCGTCAATTGGAATCTCTATAAGAAGAAGAATTTGTTTGGGTTTTCCTCTCAAGTGGGAGAGGTTTTGGCCCTGGCTGATAGCCTATATTATGTGTCTCTTGTCTCTTTATGGTTTATGCATTGGTAGTTGTTTGATGAAGAAGAACACTAATAACCTAAGTAAAAGAAGATCCTAATCTAAAGAAGTAAAAAGCATTCACAAGAAGTTACTAATACAAGAGAAATCACTTAATTACTATGTCCTAGATTTCTCAATAGTACAGACTCAATCAGGCTCCCAGGGCTTGGTATGAGGGCAATGATAAATACTTGCAGGGAATGGGCTTCGTGAAGAGTGAGGTAGATGCAAACCTCTACTACTTGGTGGTTGGGGGTGAGGTTCTCATTCTTGTTTTGTATGTGGACAACTTATTTCTAATAGGTTCACCGGGGACTCATAGAGGAGTGAAAGAGGGATCTTGCAGCTGAGTTCGAGACAAAGGATTTGGGGCTCATGTACTACGTTCTAGGCATGGAGGTGTGGCAGACAGATGGAGATATTTTCCTTCGGCAAGGGAAATACTCCATCGAGATCCTGAGGAGGTTCGGGATGGAGGATTGTAAAGCCATGTCTACACCCATGATCATGAATTGGAGGAAGGTAGACGCATCTAGGAAGAAGGATGTGGACCCCACCTTATACAAGCAGTTGATTGGCTCTCTCATGTATTTGGTCAAGACTAGGCTAGATATATTTTATGCAGTAAACTCTCTCAATCAGTTCATGATAGAACTGAAGAGAGTGCATTGGACAGCGGCAAAGCATGTGTTGCAGTATTTGCGTGGTATAATCAAGTATGGGATCAGAAATGCTTGAGGTGAGGGTATTAGGTTGGTGGGCTATACTAACACAGACTGAGCAAGTAATACAATGGACAGGAAAAGCACTTCAGGGTGTTGCTTCAGCATAGGATCAGGAGTTCTCTCTTGGTATAGCAAGAAGTAGAAGTTCGTGGCACTGAGTTCTGCAGAGGTAGAGTACATAGCAGCTAGCATGGCAACGTGTGAGGCCAGATGGCTTCGAAAGTTGCTAGTAGTCTTGTTTGGTCAGAGGGTTGAGACGACAGTGATACACAGCGACAATCAGAGTTGCATCAGATTATCTAAGAATCTGGTGTTTCACGACAGGTCTAAGCATATAGACATCAGGTATCACTTCATCAGGGATTGTGTATAGCGCAGGATTGTTCAGCTATAGTATATACCTACAAGGGAGTAGGTAGCAGACATTCTGACGAAGGCCTTAAGGAAGGCAAGATTCATCTTCTTCAAAGACAAGTTGGGTGTTATGCAGAACACCTTCCTCGTTACGAGGGAGTGTTAGCTTTTGTAGCTTGGATAGGTGTTCTAGTCTCATGTGATGTCTATGAGGCTAGATACATAGATGGACTAATTATCTCCAATACCTAGAAAAAGTTTACAAGGAAAAATGTCTTAATTAGATTTATTAGTCGATTTAATAAATCCCTAAGTTTAACTTAGGAAAAGTGGTTAATAAATTGGGATTAATTGAGACAAATCGATTTTCCTCTAGTGGTACTTCTAGAAAAGTCATTTGGTGGGGTCAAGAGGATCTTAGCCATCAATTGAGATTAGATCGTGGTCATTGATTCATCAACGCGAGAGTATAAGAGGAAATCGATGGGAATTTGGAGAATGCATTCATGTAACAAATTTGCAATGATAGTAAGGGCGTAGTAATAGCGTGGAGGACACCAGCAGTGAGGTTTTAGCAGGAAAAATTGACGAGAGAATTTCCAGAGAAATTCTTCACAGAGATTCCAGTATTCTGAGAGAAGGAAGGAGGCCAAATTATTCTATAAGAGGGAGGTCGATTCAGCTAGCACAAATTGCAAGTTTACCTAGTGCGAGTTGTTGAAGCTACAGATCGATTTCCAGTTATCGGAGACAGTTGCCAGAGGAAGTGTGAGTGGCTTTAGTGTGTTGTTGGAGGCAATATAATTGCCAGAACAATTTTCTGGAGGCTGCGTGAGTTCCAAAAAGAGGTCATGCGCATTTTCAGTCTATCAGTGCAAGTTGTTGGAGGAGGTGCGAGTTGCACAGAGAGGGTCGAGTTGCTTTGCAAAAGGAAATCGTGGATTTCTAGTTCTATTTTGCCAGTAGAAGTGAAGGAAAAATATTTTTAGAGCTTTGCCAGTAAGAGACGAGCAGTTGATGTAATCCTTGATTTGTTGAAGAATTAATAAGATAAACCCTCATCTATAGAACTGGTTTTCCCCACACTGGTGTTTTTCCAAGGACATTTGTCCAAAAATATCAGTGTCTATTATTTTGTGTGCGCAATATTTTCTCAATTCCTGTGATTTAATTTTTGTGAAGTTATAGTAGTGCTTTATTCAGTATTTTCCACATAATTTGCAAAAGACAAATAATCTATTTCAGATAGGTGATTAATAACCAGTAACTGCAACAGTATTAAAGTTTCACATTAGAACCATATTCGGGAGGTTGACTATGACTAGCTCCCTTTTAAATGCAAAGTTTTCCATGAATATGGCTACTTTGCAAGAAGTTGCAAAATGAAGTAGGAGGAGCAAACAAAAACAAGGGAATGAAGGAAAACAATGGCAACAGCAAAAGAGGAGAAGAGGCATGTCGCCGCAAAATCTACAGGTCTTGGAGGGAGAAACCCTACAAAGCATCAGCTAGACCAAGAAGCAACAATGGGGTAGTGGCCCATTGTTACCACAGCCAAAACCCCCTGCTCTTTACAGATTTTCAACGATGGGAAGTGTCTCAGTAGGATAGAGATCATTTATAATAGATATTTTATGGTTAATGTGTGAAATGATCTCGCTAGGAGCTCTTCAAGAAAGACACAACTTAGGTCCAAGGTTTCACGAGGAAGCAAATCGTTTTGTATGATGAGACCTAGAAAAGAAGGCATAAGAACTAGGGTTTGATAAATTTGACGAGCGTTGGAGTAACCAAAAGTCAAGGCTAGGAGAAAACGTTCTTTACAATGTATGTTAGGCCAAGGTTCATGAAACCTTCATGGAAGCCCTTAAGTTCAAGGAAGGAAAACTAGGGTTTCCCTCTTGGGCAAGCAACTAAGGTAAGGAAATTTATGGATGAAATTGAAGTAGATGCCCACGAAAAGGATAGCTTTTGTGGCAAATACTATCCTCTTGATGTTTCGGCTCTCCAACCACCATAATTCCACTTGCCTAGGGATTCGCACCAAGCCCTAGTTCCCTAACTTAGCCTTCAAGGGCCAAATTGAGAGAGAGAAAATATGGATAAAATTTGAGAATGATCACCAACTATTTGGACTAGTGCCTTGTCCCTTGGGAATATGGATTCCATGATGATAAAGATTAGCCAAAGTTGTTCCTAAGGAGGCTGAAATTTGATGCCCTATCAATCAAATTTCAAGCATTTACCCACTCAATAGAAAAAATGGAATTTTATGGGAGAGCTACTAGGATTTCACCACTAGGACAATTCATCACATGTTATGCATGAGTAATGCATGCAACATTCATCTAGATAGCATTAAAATTGATCTTCAATGAACTATGTCACAATTTAGTATAACCTAGAATCAATAATTCCATACATTAGACATCAAGAAATAGATATTCAACAAAAGAGTGCACTTACAAGATTACATGCAAGATTTCCATCCATTAAACCAAAGAATATCCAAAATCAGATCCAAACATCAAAATGCATCCAAAGGCCTCCAAAAATCCACTAGAGAGCAAGTGCGAGTTCCTCTAAGGAGGCCGAAATTCCAATGTGTGATGATAAGAGATCACAATGAAGTGATCTCTAATTTATATGTGACTAACTAATGTCTAATTAAGCCTACGAGCCCCTCAAACAATAAAATAATGGGAAAACTACAAGCAAGGTCACAAGCCGACATTGTAGCTTTCATTAAGACGTAAATATCTCCACACATGTGAGCTGACGTGAGCAAAATGATGATGTCATGCTAGCGGGTGGCCCTTATAGGGCCTACGTTGGGCTCCTCAGGTGCAATGACAAGTGTAGAGGGCCTCTAAAACCATAATCTAGGGTTCGAACCCTAGATCTTAATGAAAGTAATCCTGTGGATCCCAAATGTGGGTTTTGGGGCACAAAATTGGTCTCATGGGTCTCCTGGTGGTGTGAATGTCTGATCTTGCTCCAACGTTGATGGCTTTGAGGATGCTGCTAGCCTTCCCATGTCTCAAGGTGCAATGCATAACTCATCTAGCCCCTGAATCAGCTACCAAACCATGTGATCACTGCTAAGCCAGTTGGGGACATGTTGGTCTAGGTGCATCATCCCATGAATAATAAAGCAAAATGCAGGAATGTTCTGGGTGTTGAAGGTGCCCATGGATACAAATGATGCTTTATAATTGTTCTAAGTCCCATGGCTCTCAACACATCACCTGTGGGTCTCAATATGTCCCTCTGGAAGACCTGGACCCTAGTTAAGTTGCCCAGACCTATAGATGGAACCACCTGTCAATTACACACAATATCTAGTGCTGCAACTTTCACCATCGGGCACATTAATCATTATAACATCTAAGTGAACCAAGGTTGAAAGAAATGAGCAAATTAACACTTCATATGAGGCTTCTCTTCCAAAACGGAAGCCTTAGTCACGTAATAGTGTTAGCTCCCTAGGTAGGAGTGGTTAATAGACGATCCTATTAGGTGTTCTCAACCCCCAAGAGGAAGTGACATGTCCTTGGTCCACCCTTCAATCAATAGGTGCCATGTGAATAATGATGGAACAAAGGGGAAAAGACTTCATGGCCAAGTGCCATGGTCAAAGGGACCAGCTATGATGGAATACCGCATCTTGGGTGTATAGATGAGAGGAGGGAGCAATCACGGATGCATGAGTTACCTTGCTCTTTGTTTTTCCATCCTTCTATATGCCTTTTACTTTTTCTAGATTCTTCTTTGTATTAATGCTCGTAGCTCAAGGGATAGGAGTTTGCTTTATATGATGTATAACAATTATTATCCCCTTTGGAATGGGGCAATTCATCGCCCATGAGGGGTTGGGACATGCAAGGGTTCCTTGTCTTCTATGAGATAGGGCAACATTGGCCCAGGAACCAGGTGATGGCCATATGAATGAGGTAGAGTTCATGCTTGCCTTTTGCCCACATGTTAATTTGTAAGTCTCAGCCATCTTTTTGCATTTTAATTTTTCCTTTGCTTTTCTTCTGCCCATCATATGCTCTTTCTATTTCTTTTAGTTGCATCAACCTCCTAGGGTGCATTTCCAAGCCCTACCCAGGTATGAGGATGTGTGGGTGCCAAATCCTAGAGAACCAATGGTCAGTTGAACCCGAAGAAGCGAGGTGGAATAGGGGCTTGTAATGTAAGATGGAAAGTGGTAAGTATGGAATAAGGAGAGATGGGGCTACGTTATCTCAATCATGGTTTCCCAAGTAGTGCCCCTCCTATACCCATTGGGCCATTAGGGGAGGTCCCACTGGACTAGGATTGAGAATTAACCCACCATTTAAGGTGAGGGAACAAGATCACGGCCAAGACCCTTCTTTCTCCCAAGTTAGCCCATAATCCATGCAAAAATGTCCAATACAAACAAGCATAAGCACTTGATTGCAAAATGAATAAAGTACCTTTTGATTAAAAGCCCACCTTCCAACATGTGCTCTTGGCTAATGGGTGAGGGGACATATGACTGATGCAGGTGGCAGAGATATGAATGGCACGTCACATCGGCTACAAGGTGGTTGGTAGGGATTGTTGTTTGCCGGTTGGAAGAGATGAATAGGAGAAAAGTTTCTCCTAGGGGTCACCCACTTTTGGTGGGTAACATATGTCTCCAACTGGGACATGAGCTCAACGTACAGTGCATGATCCATGTACTCAAATAGGAACTTCATGAGAACTCCAGCAATCTCTTGGGGTTGCAAACTTGTAACCTGCACACTAGAATACAACTGTTTGGAAGTACGTGCATTGGGCGTACGGTATTGCCCATGTTTTTCATAAAAGTAATAATCCATATAGGAAAGTAAATATAAACTAAGTGGAATTCTAATATATAAGCAATCTAATCTAGCATGAGAACATGAGATGATGATACTAGCTATGCAAAAGGAATATGCAATGCACCTACACTACCATGCATGCTAACAAATTATGCGAGAGCTAAGTATAGGCATACAACCAATGTAGCCAGCATATTATTAGATCAACAAAACACCCCTTTCTCCAATGATTAATAATGAGATGGGACAAGAAAGCATCACAATCATCCATGCAATATCTATATACAAGATCACAAGGGGGGAAGATGGGAAAACAAGATGACCACAACTTATGAAAGGGATTCATGGATGCAGGGGAAAAAGGGGCATCATGCTCGCACCATTGGGTCATTCCCTCAAGCTTGAATATAGAGAAGTGAATGATTAAGGTCAAGCGATTATTCTCAAAGACCTTCTTAGTGATGCAACTGTCCTTGGTGTCCCTAGGGACACCAAGGAGGGGTATAGCGATGGAGAAGGTCGGCACGGAGGATCATCACAACTAGGTTGTTTATTACAAGGATCATGTTGAAAAGGGGGAAACAACCTAAGTTCATCATCTTCAATGCTCATGCATTGGGGAATGATATGAGGGTCCAAGGATGACTCAAATGCACTACCCTGATCATAAGGAAGATAAGGCAAGCCAAGGTCTCTATTAATATCATCATCGGTATCATAAACAGGGTCTTTGTCAAAATGATGGCCACCAACCTCTCATTTCCCTTCTTCTATGTGCAAGAAATCACAGATGTCAACCTTCAGGGGATTGATGGGGTTACCTTTTTCAAGGTCCTCAACAGGTGCATTGTCAGAAATAACATCCTTGAAAAAGATAGGGTTATCTTCAACTCTACTTTCCAAGGATCCCTCTTCATCAAGATCCTTACCATGCTCCCTTTCAAGATCACCCTCAATATCTTCATTAATGATCTCATATTGATGATATAGAAAGGACTCCTCCTCTTCCTCGTGGTATTCTTCTTCACCCTCTTTAGCACAATCAATGAGTCCTTCCTTTTGGAGAGCAATATCCGAGTTTTGACAGGCTTCCTCAGTGGTTTGAAAAATTGGTCCTTTGTACCCCAGAGAGCCTCCAATCAATAGAAAGAAAGTGGGAATGCTTTTGGGCTCGCATGAATTGTTAAGCCATTCACTATGCCCATATCCGATAGAGATAATATACAAGCCAATGAGAACATCTTGATGAACCACATTGGCACTTGAAGTATACTTGATGAATTTAGCTACATCATCGGTTGTTGTAGATGGATCACCATCAAACTTCGATAAGCCTTTCAAATAATTGCAATCGAGTTTATTCGAATATCCAAGGATCCATGCAATATCCAAAGTTGGGTATGGTTTTTCCCAATCCCACATTTCTTTGAGTGTTGCATATCAACCACAAGAGTAGTCATCAAGGTGAATTTAAAATGCCTTAAGAGATGCTTGCTTCACCCTACAAGCATTGAAATTGGAGTTCAATGAAGAACGAGGGTTTCGTTCTTCCAATGAAGTCGCCAAATAACGATCTATATGGTCGTATGGGAACAAGACACACGCTTCGTGGCCCCGACAACGATGCCAAAAAATTTGCCGCAAAATCTAGCAGGCCTTGGAGAGGGAACCCCTACAAAGCATAAGCTAGACTAAGAAGCAACAATGTGGTAGTGGCCCATTGTCACCACAACCAAAACGCCCTACTCTTTATGGATTTTCACTGATGGGAAGAGTCACGATAAGATAGAGATGTCTAATAATAGATATTCTATGGTTAATGTGTGAAATGATTTCACTAGGAGCTCTTCAAGAAAGACACAACTTAGGTCCAAGGCCAAGGAAGCAATTCACTTTCTATGATGAGACCTAGAAAAGAGGGCACAAGACCTAGGGTTTGATAAAATTGACGAGTGTTGGAGTAACCAAAGGTCAAGGCTAGGAGAAAAGGTTCCTTAAAATGTATATCAGCTAGGCCAAGGCTTATGAAACCTTCAAGGAATGCCTTAAGTTCAAGGAAAACTAGGGTTTCCACTGTGTGATGATGAGAGATCACAATGAAGTGATCCCTAATTTTAATTTATATGTGACTAACTAATGTCTAATTAAGCCTACAAGCCTCTCAAACAATAAAATAATGGGCAAACTACAAGCAAGGTCACAAGCCGACCTTGTAGCTTTCATTAAGACATAAATATCTCCACATGTGTGACCCTAAGTGAGCAAAATGATGATGTCATGCTAGCAGATCGCCCTTATAGGGCTTGTGTTAGGCTCCTCAAGTGCCATGACAAGTGTAGAGGGCCTCTAAAATCATAATATACGGGTTGGACCCTAGATCTCTGTAAAAGTCATCTTGTGGACCCCAAATGTGGGTTTTTGGGCACAAAACTGCTCTCATGGGTCTCTTGGTGGTGTGAATACCTAATTCTAATCCAATGTTGAGGGCTCTGAGGATGGTGTTAGCCCTCCCATGTCTCGAGGTGCGAGACATACCTCATCTAGGCTTTGAATCAACTGTCAAACCATGGGATCACTGCTAAGCGGGTTGGGGGCATGTTGGGTCCAAGTGCATCATCCCATGAATAATAACGCAAAATGCAGGAACGTTGTGGGTGCAGAAGGCGCCCATGAATACAAATGCTCTACAATTGTCTAGATTCCCATGGCTCTCAACACATCACCTATGGGTCTGAATATGTCCCTTTGGAGGACCTAGACCCCAGTTGAGTTGCCCAGACCTATAAATGGAATCACCTACCAGTTACACAATATCCAGTGCTGCAACTTTCACCATCAAGCCCATTAATCATTATTACATCTAATTAAACCAAGCTTGAAAGAAATGGGCAAATTAACACTTCATATGAGGCTTCTCTTCCAAAATGGGGACCTTAGTCACATAATGGTGTTACCTCCCTAGGTAGGAGTGGTTAACAGAGGATCCTATTAGGTGTTCTCAACCCCCAAGGGGAAGTGACATGTCCTTGGTCCACCCTTTAATCGATAGGTTCCATGTGAATAATGATGGAACGGAGGGGAAAAGACTTCATGGCCAAGTGTCATGGTCAACGGGACTGATTATGATGGAATACCTCATCCTAGGTGTATAGATGTGAGGAGGGAGCAATCGTGGGTGCATGAGTTACCTCTGCCTTTGTTTTTCCACTCTTCTATATGCCTTTTACTTTTTCTTGATTCTTCTTTGTATTGTAGCTCGTAGCTCAAGTGATAGGATCTTACTTTGTATGATGTATAGTAGTTATTAACCCCTTTGGGATGGGGCATTTCATCGCCCATCAGGAGTCGGGACATGAAAGGGTTCCTTGTCTTATATGAGATAGGGCGACATTGGCCCAGGAACAAGGTGATGGCCATATGAATGAGGTAGAGCTCATGCTTGCCTTTTGCCCACGTGCTAATTTGTAAGTCTCGACCATTTTTTGCATTTTCATTTTTCTTTTGTTTTTCTTGTGTCCATCATATGCTCTTTCTATTTATTTTAGTTGCAACAACCTCCCAAAGTGCATTTCCAAGCCCCACCCACGTATGAGGATGTGTGGGTACCAAATCCTAGAGAACCAATGGTCAGTTGAACCCGAAAAAAAGGAGGTGTAATAGGGGCATGTAATGTAAGATGGAAAGTTGTAAGTATAGAATAGGGAGAGATGGGGCTACGCTATCTCAATCATGGCTTCCCAAGTAGTGCCCCTCCTATACCCATTGGGCCATTAGGGGAGGTCCCACTAGACTAGGATTAATAATTAACCCACCATTGAAGGTTAGGGAACAAGATCGCAACCAAGATCCTTCTTTCTCCCAAGTTACCCCATAATCCATGCTGAAATGCCCAAATACAAACAAGTATAAGCACCCAATTGCAAAATGAATAAAGTACCATTTGATCAAAATCCCACCTTCCAACATGTGCTCTTGGCTAATGGGTGAGGAGACATATGACTGATGCAGGTGGCAGAGATATGAATGGCATGTCACATCATCTACAAGGTGGTTGTTAAGGGTTGTTTGTTGCCGGCAGGAAGAGATGAATAGGAGAAAAGTTTCTCCTAAGGGTTGCTTGCTGCCAGCGGGAAGAGATGAATAGGAGAAAGGTTTCTCCTAAGGGTCGCCCACTTTTGATTGGTAACAAGGCCTATTTAAACCATAGAAAAATTTGCTAAAGCAGCCACATCAAAATGGGAGCAAAGGGAAATGGCCAGCTTCTCCTAAGAAATCCACTCTGGAGAGAGGGGAAGGATCTAGTAAAGGCCAAAATGAGAAAAACAACAACTTTGAGGCTCTTAATTCGGTGACTGAAGAAGGCGAGATATTGAAACCAATGTACAAGAACAGGTACAAAATTTGAGACTAGGGCATGAACCAAACAAAAATGATGAATCCTTGTCACCATTAGAAAATGATCCAATACCAGAGCAACAAACAGTGGAGTTTTCCTCGGAAGAAGAACAATACCTCTCCCCTAAAAACTCCAAATTGGGGCCTTCTTTCCGAGCTTAGCTGACAAGAAGTCTGAGGCAGAGAAGGAAAAAGAATTAGAAAGGCTCCAACGGAAGGCTAGTTGGCGGACCAATAGAGAGGTAAGGCATGAAAAAACAGATAAGGATAAAGAAATGGGAACATAGGTAATCTTAGAACCAAAATTGAAGGGATAAAGAAACACCAAAAAAGGAGGCAACTCGGCCCCTCAACAAGGGGCTACTCATATAGCAAGTAAGAAACGAGGGTCCTCTCCTAGAATTGCAGGGGTTTGGAGTCGGAAAAAAGGATGAAGTGAAATCTTTGATCAAGAAAGAGAGACCCTTAGTTCTCTTGCTCCAGGAAACAAAAATTAGGGATCAAGAGGTCCTCCAAAACCAGCACAAGGTTTGGAATGGTAATGGGATTCTTTCTGTTAGTGCAAGAGGACCTTCAGGCAAGATATCCACCATGTAATATCAATCTTTGCTCAAACTGCTAGAATCTAGTTCAACATCTAACTAGTTGGCTACTTGTTTTCTACATATTCCTTCAAATCAGGTATGCTTCTTTGTTAATATTTACATGTCTGTTCAATTCAGAGAAAAACATGATCGCTGGAATTCCTTAGTGGCCCTTGGGGACACGATTGGGTGGCGACTCCAATGTAACCCTGCATCGATGGTAGAAAAGAGGGGGATCTCACGATTCAGTTCAGTTCTAAGAACATTTAAGAAAAGAGCATCCAAATTAACCCCTCAAGGTAATGGTCCATAGTCATCAATGAGCCCCCTCAAGACTCTAGTAGGTTCATAGTCATCAAGAACTTTATTATCAAACAGAAGTTTTAAGTTTTGTAAATGTTGTATTCTGTTGGAGCAATTTTGTAAGGTATACACCTACAGAAACCCCATTTTTGTCACTCAGCAGTATGCTCCTCAGGAAAGTTTAGCATATCTGGATAAAAGAAAAATGAGAAATTTTGAAGTTGCTATGAAATTTCTGATGTATTTGCCGCGAGCCAAACACGGATTTATAAAATATAAATATTATTTCTGGTTAAAAAGAAGTAAACAAATTGGATGACTGGGAATGCTCAGATACATAATGTGCACATATGGCTTTGTGCAGAATCGCTAAAAGAGATGGTGCCATCCTTTTATCACATTTCGTTTACTTGTGGATTCGGGGAATTAAAAGTAGAAGCAGATCTCTTCTCAAAGGATGGTTGAGGAGAAGCTGAATTGCTGCATGGTGATGGAGGAAATAAGGGATGGAGTCCCTGTTCCTTTTATGACCAGTATCTGATTTTCTCCTTGGCTACCTGCTGAAGATGCTTTAATTTTTTTCATGCATTTATCTCCTTATTAAAAGTGTTGGGTCGAGATAATAAGATACAGATCTAAAAGCTCTTTTTTCGTGGATGATGGTAGAACCATCAGAATATAAATTACATGAACTGTAATAGGACTGTACTGTGAACATTATGTTATGAGAAGTGTAATATATAAATGCTGGGAGAAGTATGCCTGTAGGTGATAAAGGGTTCAGTCTCTGAGATCCGATTTTGCTTTTTAATCTGTTTTAAACGCAGTGACATGCATCTGAGAAGTGTAGTTTCAATTCCCTTGCATAGAACTTGGGATTTTTTGCTTGGCAAAAAGAGATTGATAGACAGATAGAGTTTCAATTTGTTTTGAAGAGATTTTCTACATAGAAAAAAATCAGATTTCCAGAACAACAGTGACAACGTGGATACCTAACAAGCATAAAAGTTCAATTTGGGCCCTGAGCTTTGCCAACTCAAAATCATATTTATGCATATAGCTACATGCTAACATATATCTCTATATTTGTATATATCTACACCCATTTATTTATATACAAATATATCTAGTCAATTTGAGTTATCTCAAGTGGTTAGTTGGAATTGGAATTGTTGATATTTTTTCATCTGGATTTAACATAATGAGTTATAATTTCTTACTAAATATTGCTTTAATTGTATTGGTTTCAAATATTGTATTGCCTTTGAACCTAGTAAATATATTTATGAACTACCAGCGACCTCATACTAGCACTCAAGCTGAGAGGGAGGCAGGCTGATTTCTTTTCTCTTTTATATATATAATAGTTACGAGTTCCCCGTGCTTACAGAGTTAACCTTGCAACTGCGCCGCGTCTAGAAAATCGAACGAATTACAGAAGACAAAGATGAATGCGTGTATAAAAGCAAGGAGCAATCGACTTACCACATACAAGGCCATGCCAGCAACCAGGTTCCAATGGGTTTATCCAGGCGGGCCAAGTGGGCATATGGTCTCAACCACTTGGGTATGTATACATCGATCCATGATACAATGCTCGCCTCTTTCTCCCCCTTCAACAGAGTTTCTCTTGATGAACAAAAATGTGAAGTGGTCTGATATTGAAACAATGGTCTGCTTCCAGTAACTAGCTCGGTGGATCTTAGTGAACTAGAATCAAAATTCCGTAAACTGAAATAATCTAGTAGGCATTTGTTGGCGATTCCAGACTCGGTTCCCAAGCCATGTAAATGGGTTTGTCGCAGAGGATTTGAAGGTCCATCCAGGTGATTATTGTGGGTAATTGGAGATGTCGTTGACGTCGACGTTTGACTTAGAAGAGAAGAGAAGGGCGGAATGCTTGAGATGTGTTTTGTCAGTTGGGAAGAGGAGCGAGACAGCCTATAGGCCATACCAAGAATGAATTGGATTCCCCCCTGTAAAGCCGGGATCTTCAATGATATGTGAAATCCCAGTTGGCGTGTGCAGGTAGAAAGTGTAAAGCAAAGGGTTTAACAAGGATTTATCGCGCGAGTGGGTCTGATCCAAGAGAATTTGCCGGGATCTTCAATAATATTTGAAATCCCATTAGGCGTGTGCAGGTAGAGAGTGTAAAGCAAAGGGTTTAACACGGTTTTATCGCCCGAGGGGGTCTGATCCAAGAGAATTGGTAAGTTTGTATATTCTATGTTTTGATTTTTTCATAGGCCAGATGACTATGGCATTCGCTTCGGTTTATTAGTTTGCGTTCAATGCAACACTGTAAAGATATTTGAATTTATTAAGTCCTCAATTTTCATTTATATACCAAGTAAAAGATATTTGATATTTCAATTTTATCGTGTAACTATTTTTCATTTAATTTTGATGGGTGGTATTTCTTTTTAATGCTTAAACGTTGTGTTTCTAGCTCATGCATTTAAAAAAAATACCTATCCTTAAAAATTTAATCGAATGAATTAGTTATTCAATAAAATTCAAATATCTTGAGAAGAATATATAATTAATATATATAATATTAATTATTAAATTATATGTGATATAGATAAATGTTTTTCAGATTAATCACATCATTTGTATTAGGTTTTCTGAACCTAATCCGAATCTGAAAGAAATTTATCTACATTATGGATCACAAAAGTCTTAGATCTAACATACATGTGATATATTTAAAATGTATGTGATATGGATTATGGTGATTAAGGATTTGTAAATTAAGTTAAATAATATTTTGTTAATATTGTTTTATTTATAATATTTTGTTAAATTAATTTTTGGTAAATAATTTTTTTAATTAGGGGTGATAGGGGTAGAGGCTAACTTGAATATAAGTATGCTTGGGGTTTAGGTCACATTTCCAACAACATTGTTAAAGCCTATGCTTTATATTAGGGTTTGAGGCAAATTGTGAATCTGAAAATTCTAGAGGTGATTTTTTTTTGTGATTATTTTTTATGACTAGAGGAATTAGCAACTGGGTTGGTTTCGTACTCATGTGACATGGGGTCAATTCTAACTAATACTACTATAACCCCTATGTGCCTACATATGCCCCTTATGTATGCACAGGTGAATTGGGATTTGAACCTCGAACCTCCTCATACATAACACTTCATTTCCACGACCATTGTCAATTGAGATGTCCTTTATGGACAGTGGTTGTTTTTTGTGATTCTTTGAATATAATTCACCATTTATATTCAAGATCTCTCCCCTCATATACAAATCTAAGTAAGATTTTCAAGCGGATTTATTAGTTGTCTCAGTTTGTCCCCAAGAAGAAATGTCTCCATGTTCTAAAATCAAACAACCCCAAGGTTGGTCACATGGCTAATTTGGGGTCAAGGTTAAATCAAGGTAAACTTTGGTAGCAGGGCAAAAGTTTTATGTTCCCCTTCCTTAATAGGGGTAAATGGGGTGGATGCATTGTAAATTTTGGTTTTTGTGAGGTTAGTATTAGTGAATGTACAAGTAGAATATTGTGGGTATTGTAACATTTTGTTTAAAAGCTTTGTTGGACACCTAATTCGTAGTAACATGGTATTAGAGCCATGATGTGTGGCCTTTGTAAACCAATGTGCAGGGTATTCCTATGCTCTTTGTCCTTCTAACATTATTCATATGCTCTTTGTCCTTCTAACATTTTGCCATCTTTGTGACTGTAATTTCTACAGTGTGCTTTGTAAATCCTTCCTATTTATGTTCTTCCCATTTTGCAGAACTGATGCCTCTGCCATTGCTTCATTCTCTGAGTTAAATTTGTGTTGCTGGAGGATTGAATATGTGATGCTTAGCGTTGTAGTATAGTGAGCCTCCACCATGTTGCACGAATGGAAAATAATATGTGGTAGGTCTATTTTTATAATTATGGCGTTACTGGGGTGGTGGTATTAATGATTTCCTGTGTGTGTTGGTGGATACCTCCCTCCGGTTCGTAAAACCTGGTATGAATTTGAATGGTGAACATCTGCCCTCCCAAGTTCAACAGTCCTCGTGGCGTGGTTTCCCACACCGCCACTCCTCAATTAATACGCAAATTCACCACATACCACCCTCCATTTTTTAACACACCGGTTTTCCTCACTCGGCACCCTTGGATTCCTTGCACACAGTCGGTGCCCTGGGGTTTTTCAGAACACCACATTTTTAACGTTGCCCACGGGATTTTTTAAATGCTATAACGTTGTCATATGTATTACATCTCCACTCTAATATATCACTCTCTCAGCAACGTTGAGTTACAGTATAGTTGACACTCCTCCCACACTGTAAAACTCTCTCCTCGACCCTCTATATTAACAGCACCCCCGGTCATATGAAAACGCCCTCCACTCCAGTGTTTTGACTGGCTACATGACAACGCCCTCACATTCCCTCGCAGTTGGCACCTCTCCACAAATCCCAGGATCAATTTTCCAGACATTGGCTCTTTACATAATCATATATCGTTAATACATCTCCACCATAGCTCCCTCCGCCTGTCCCTCCCTCCCTCCGCCAGTCCCTCCCTCGGTTCGGCCCTCCTACCTCCGCTCCTGTCAGCTACCACTCTAGGCCTCCTGTGGCTCCCCTCAACCTCACCAGCCCGCCTTCGCTCCGCCCTCCACTGTGGCTTTTCGGTGCCCTCCTGATTTATTTTTATAGTAGTCGACAATAACAGCTCCTACTAATGCTACTAGTGTCAAGGCTTGGGCATGCAACCTTGCATGAATGATCTTAACACTAGTTTTCATATTGGGTCGAAACCAATTGTAAGCAAAGGAACCAGCCAACCAAGTCAGCCATAGGGATCCAATAACACGGAGCTTGTGCTGGGAAACCCATGTTCTTGCAGATTCAATTGCGCTCTTGCCTTCTTCCGCCATTGCAAGATTTTCTTCTCAATTAGTCAAAACAGTTTTCAATACTACGAATCTCCAAAGACACCCACGATTTCCTGCGAATTTGAATTTTGTTGGGCTTCAAGATGGAGGAAGAAGAAGCGAAGGGTGGCGCAAGGCAGTTTTTCACTCCGCTAGGTTTCATAGGGTACACTTCCTCTTAATAGGGTGAGCAGTGAATTGCATAGTAAACAGGGTTTGCTTGAAGTTGTTTGAAGGGAACCGAGTTTGAATTAGACACCAATATATCCAAGTTCCAGATTTGAAGTTTCTCCTTATTTATGTCTATTGGAGGTTACCCAAGGACGTTGAATTGTTTTCAAAGCCATATTCTAGGAGGCAACTTCATTACTTGAGAAGTGTCCAGATCACCGTTGGAAGGGGCCAAATTGTGTATGCTACTACTGAACGAATTTACAAGCTAATGTGAACCTAATATCTCTTGTTGAGTGTGCACTTGGGAGAAAAATGAATGTCTTCTTAACGCTAGTAAAAATCTTTGTGTTATTTGAAGCAATGAGTTATATGTAGCGATGCATTGAATCTCTCGCATATATGAAACAACGATTTATATTTATAAAAAAAAGTGGAGTTACCAAAATACCAAGAAATTTTAAGAAATTTTTTAAATGCCTCTTATTGGTGAATTATTAGAGTTTCTCAAAACTCTGATACAATCTAATGTAGAAGACACAGTTAAACTCGAGAAGGATGCCCTTTCCGATATTCATACATGTTTACAAGATACACATGAAAAGATTGAATTTTTGCAGCTTGAGTCAGAGCTACAGCGAGATGAGCTTCACCAAAAGAGTCATCATTCTTAACTTCTTCTTTTTTTTCAGAACATTGAGACAAAATCCCAACAACAACAAGATATTGGTCATATCACTGAGCCCAGTACAAGATCAGATTTGTATGTAGATGCATAAGCTCACGTTGCACTTCCCAAGCCCATCATCAAACCTTGGGAAGAGCTTGTCCATAACAAGCACAAAACAAGTCTTGGATATGACAAGAAGGTGTCATTTCATATTTCAAACTACTCCAAGCCCATCAAATTCAGAGTGCTAGATTTCTTCATGATATCTCACCTTCAGCTGTTCTAGATTATGCTCCTCTTCCACAGCAACAACAGTAGATTGTAAAATGCCAACACTGTGACTGAGTTGGCCATATGAAAGATCATTGTTTCGATCTTCACCCATGCAAGCACTGTGGTCATCACACTCATTCATCACACAGATGCTTCATAAACAAGCCTCCTGCAAGAACAAAGATTCATCTTGGATGGATCACTTCTTGGCAATGGGCATCAACAACCAGGAATATGTTTCAGTCATATGTCATAACTTGTTCTAGAGTATTGAACAGTCTTGTAGTTTATTTTTCGCCATCATCTCACCTTGTACTTGACAGGGGGGAAATGATGGTCATCTACAAGCTTCAAAGCCACTTCAAGCGAGCCTGAGCCACAATTTTCCATTACAGATTCAGAGTTGTAGCCAAAGACACAACAGTTCAAGTAAGCCTCAGCCACAATCTGCCATTCTAGATTTAGAGTTGTAGCCAGAGACACAACAGTTCAAGCGAGCCTGAGCCAAAATCTGTCATTGATCCAGGTGGATATTAGTGGTCACCTGCCTATTCCACTTGGGGCCCCGCCATTGTCTCTTTCAGTTTTTCAGTTTCGGCACAACTTACTATTTTTAGCAGTTTTTCGGGTCCTAAACTTTCAGAGCCGTTTTGAGGCCCTAAACGACGTTTTTTGGGAAAACGGGGAACAACATAGTTCCATGGACCAATGTTTCTCACTCGAAATTTGTAGTCCTCGGATAGATCTTTCTAACGAGGTATGGTACGCGTCAAACGGAGATCATATGCCAAAGTTATGTCCCCGGGAAGTTGAAACACCAATTTACCCAAACGGGGCCCATAGTTTTGGCGCTTCATCTCCTAGGGTTAGGGTTTTGGCTGTTTAGGATTTCCCATTGTTTCTAAATAATAAATAGGCCCTCGAGCCTCATTGTAACTCAGTTCAGAGGCCTGTAGCCGCCACATCTCTTCTCAGAGATAGCTACCGGCGCCCTAGCTAGTTTTATTTCCATTATGTCTGTAAGCAAATTTCAGTTCTTTGAAATTAATGAAATGAAGTGTTATTTCCGCTGCATCTTTGTATTTATGGTTATATGTTTATTCTGTTACATTCCTGCATAAATCCGGATCAGTGGTATCAGAGCGATCTGTTTTTTCTCGATCCTTCTTTGCATGTCCCCAACGAGGTCGGGATATAAGGAGTTAGGGCTCGATATGGTGGAACCTTTGCAATATCAGCCTCGCAAACCCCAAAGGACGCCCATGGGGGACAAAAAGAAATATGAGGGAGCAGGAGATCCTATCAAAAAATTTCTCGAGGAGGCCCTCGAAAAACAAAGGAACACGATGATGGATAACTTGGCCCAGATCCTTCAACGGTTGCCCACCGGCAGCACATCTGCATCCAGCAGCCACTCTGGAGGTACGACTCCTTTTAAGGTACAAGTAAATTTTGACATTCCCATATTTGAGGGTCAAATAGATGCAGATGCCGTAAATAGATGGTTGAATCTATTAGAAGGATATTTCTCGTTTCATGACTTTTTCGACAAGGAGAATATTATTTTTGCACTCCTAAAAGTTCCCCCCCATGTCAAGGACTGGTGGGAAACCCACTGCGAGAAAAAGGATGAGACAGAACCCTCTCTATTCTCGGTTGTACCCACTTGGAATTCTTTCCGAGACGCCATCAAGGAACAATACTATCTCGTGGGGAGCTATGAGGACAAGTACATACGATGGACCACGCTGCGACAACAAAGGGATCAAGATGTGCATGAGCTGACGAATCTGTTCCATACCCTGCGCACCAAGTTGGGTATCAAAGATTCAGAGAAACATCTGGTGCTAAAGTATCGCAGTTGTCTGCACAGATACATTCGTCGGGAAATAGGTTCCTCGACATCTCCTCGCTTGGTACGTTTATCTTAGGTATGCTGTAGAGATTGAGCGAGAAATTCGACAGAAACGAGACTTTGGATCTGCGAATCAAAAGAAAGGGAAAGGTGCTCCCAAACTGCAGAACAAAGGACAGAGCGAAGGCATGGAAACTCAAGACAACCTTTCAAAGCCACAAGCAAAGAACAACACCACAAAGCCAAAGAAGGACACGGGAAAGTGGTGTGAGTTCCATAAGAGCTCCACTCACAACACAAGTGAGTGTCGGGCCAAGCAGTGGTTGGTGGCCGAGATGAGGGCTTCTGAGTCAGATGCATGCTCCGACTCTGAATCAGAACCTGACAAGGGGAATGATAAAGGGAAACAGATTATTGATGTGGATCCCAACGCCATTGTTGCCACTACGAAGATCCAGAAGGAGGAACCGGAAGATCCAGAGGAGGAGGAACGTCTCTTCCACTCCCAGATGTGGGTAAAGGGCTCCCCGGTACAGTTCATTGTCGACAATGGGAGCCAAAAGAACCTCATTTCAGCGAGATGCGGGTAGAGCGGTTGGAGAAACTCCCGACCACGAAGCTCACCCACATCCATACACCATCGGGTGGCTTCACCAAGGACGAGATCTCACGTTAGCCAACAACACCGGCGGTGTCGCCTTCCCTATAGCATCAAGCCCCTTCACGGATGAGGTATTATGTGATGTTGCTCCTATTGATGTTTACGGGAGTATTATTAGGACAACACCATACTTGTGGAGACGTCATGCTATGTATGAGTGCGGCCTCGTGACATTGTTAGCACCGGAAGCCAGGATTTATACGGATACCCGGAAGTGCCACCCTCCTACTTGCTATCTCTTTAGTTCTTTGTAAAACAATACGAAAGCGCTCATTTCCCAAGCCCGAAGTTGCGTTTTCTGATGAGTACGCCCTAAGAGGCATTTTGGTGTGAGCGACCTCTGGAAACGGGGAGGCTCCCTGCCGCAGCAGCAAATGGATAAGGTCGTGGAGGAGTACGAGGACATCTTCACCTCACCCACAGGGGTTCCTCTGCACTGCCAGGTCAAGCACCCGATTGATCTGACCCCAGGTGCGCCACTACCCAATGGACCGATCTGTCGACGCTCTGTTCTGGAAAATGATGAAATCAAGAGGCAGATTCAGGAGCTGTTGCAGAAAGGTCACATCAGACCAAGTTCATCGCCCTGTGGGAGCCCGATCGTGTTGGTACAGAAGAAGGATGGGACGTGGAGGCTCTGTATTGACTATCGGGCGCTGAACAAGATCACTGTCTGGAATAGGTACCCAATCCCACGGATTGATGACCTTCTGGATCAACTCAAAGGTGCAAAATATTTCAGCAAGATTGACCTGAAGTCTGGGTATCACCAGGTACCAATTGAACCCTCCGATGTGTGGAAGACGGCCTTCAAAGCCAAGGAAGGCCTTTTCAAATGGCTGGTCATGCCTTTTGGGTTGACGAATGCTCCCGCCACCTTCATGAGGATGATGGATGACATCTTGCGGCCATTCACCAACTCATTTGTAGTGGTGTACTTGGATGATATTCTGATCTTCAGCCAGACTTGGGAAGAGCACCTTCACCACATACGACAAGTCCTCCAAACACTGCGGCAACACAAGTTGTGTGCCAATTTGGAGAAGTGCACTTTTGGCATGACCCAGGTTCAATATCTGGGATACATTATTGATGAAAGGGGGGTGCATGTGGATCCAGCCAAGATCCAAGTCATTCGGGATTGGCCGGCCCCAACCACTATAACAGAGCTTCGCAGCTTTCTGGGTCTTGCTAATTTCTATCGGAGGTTCGTGTTGGGATTCTCTCATATCACTTGGCCCTTGAGTCAGGTCACCAAGGGAGGAGCGAGAGCAAAATTTTTTTGGTCGGAACCTCAACAGAAGGCGTTCACAGAACTGAAAAACCGCCTCTGTTCTGCCCCAGTGCTCACTTTACCAGACTTGCAACAGCCATTTGAGATCAAGACAGATGCCTCTGACTATGCTATTGGGGCAGTTCTTACTCAACAGGGACATCCAGTGGCATATCACAGTGAGACATTGTCTGAGACAGTTCGCAAGTATCCCACCTATGACAAAGAAATGTATTCCATTGTGCAAGCCTCTCGACAATGGAAGCATTACATTTTGGGGAAGGAAACAATCATCCACACAGACCACCGGCCCCTGCAGTTCATACAGACACAAGGGAAGTTGCAGAATGATCGCCATCAGAAGTGGTCCACATATCTGCAACAGTTTCATTTGAACATCAAGTACAAGAAGGGTAGCACCAATAATGTTGCAGACTGCCTCAGCCGACCACCGGTCGTGGCGCTCACCACCGTGCTCAACTCTTGTGGGCACGAGACTTCTGATTGGCCGCTTCTCTATGAGAGTGACCCAGAATTCGGCCACACTTACAAGGAACTCTTGGGGGGCACGCAAGTTCCAAATTTTCACCTCCAAGATGCACTTTTATGTCACCTGGGACACCTTTGTGTTCCTTCAAGCGAGCGTGCCAAGATGATATGGGAAGCACACTACAGTCGAGTCGCTGGGCATTTCGGGGTCGAGAAAACAGTAGCAATACTACAGAAGTATTTCTATTGGCCGAACCTTCGAAAGGATGTCGAAAAGCACATCAGATCCTGCACTGCTTGTGCCATTGCCAAACCGACCATCAAGAAGCAAGGCCTATATACTCCACTACCTACCCCTAGTCGACCGTGGGAATCCATCTCCATGGATTACATGTCGGGCCTGCCCTCTACTAAGAATGGCAATGACTATGTTTTCATGGTCGTTGACAGATTCTCGAAGATGGCCATTATGGCGGCCTGTAAGAAGAATATCACAGCAGAAGCTACTGCTAAACTCTTCTTTGAACGAGTATGGGTGCACTTTGGGATCCCACAGTCTATCATATCAGATCGAGATAGCAGGTTCCTCAGCACATTTTGGTGCAGCCTCTGGTCAATGATGGACACAAAGCTCACCAAGTCCACAGCTTTCCATCCCCAAACAGATGGCCAGACAGAGGTCGTCAACAGAATGATTGTACACATTCTGCGCATGTACAATTCAAAGCATCCACGCACATGGGACGAGAGCCTCCCCTACGTACAACATAGTTATAATTGGGCTCTCCACAGTTCAATCGGCCATAGCCCCTTTCAGGTGGGCTTGGGATTCCAGCCACTATGTCCCATTGACGTAGCCATGCCATTTGCGGCTACTCAGGCCGATTCGGCTCATGTCCAGTCTGAAGTTGACAAAGCAAATAGCTTCATCGAGCGCATTCAACACATCCGCCAACAGGTTCATGACATATTGGACAGAGCCAATGCTAAGTACAAGCAACGCCATGATCAACACCGGGTGCCACACAACTTCCAGGTGGGCGACAAAGTATGGCTACATTTGCAGAAGGAGCGCCTCACTGGACCCCACCGCAAGCTTTGCCCACTCCGATACGGGTTGTACACCATCACCAAGGCTGCAGGGAACAATGCCTTCGAGCTCAGTATTACACCATTCCTTGGTCTGCACCCAGTATTCAATGTGGACCGCCTTCGTCCTTACTTCCCACCTCTACTGGACACCTCTGACATTGCAGAACAACTCACACCAACAGAGTTAAACCTAGACTGCATGGAACAGGGCACCATATATTGTATCATGGACATGCCAATCAAGAACACTCGCCAACAAAAGATCCAACTGTATCGAGTTGTCAAAGCTGGCCAACTCCTGCACCAAGGAAAGTGGTTCATCAAGGACCAAGTTCAGTAGAAATTTCCTCATCTCATGGAGGAACTTAACACAATGGGGACCATTGCTTCCTAAAGGGGGAGGAATGATCCAGGTGGATATTGGTGGTCACCCACCTATTCCACTTGGGGCCCCACCATTGTCTCTTTCAGTTTTTTCAGTTTCGGCACAACTTACTATTTTTAGCAGTTTTTCGGGTCCTGAACTTCCGAAGCCGTTTTGAGGCCCTAAACGACGTTTTTTGGGAAAACGGGGAGCTACATGGGTCTATGGACCAATGTTTCTCACTCAAAATTTGTAGTCCTCAGATATATCTTTCTAGCGAGGTATGGTACGCGTCAAACGGAGATCATATGCTAAAGTTACGTCCCCGGGAAGTTGAAACACGAATTTACCCAAACGAGACCCATAGTTTTGGCGCTTCATCTCCTAGAGTTAGGGTTTTAGCTTTTTAGGATTTCTCATTGTTTCTAAATAATAAATAGGCCCTCGAGCCTCATTGTAACTCAGTTCAGAGGCCTGTAGCCACCACATCTCTTCTCAGAGATAGCTACCAGCGCCCTAGCTAGTTTTATTTCCATTCTGTCTGTAAGCAAATTTCAGTTCTTTGATATTAATGAAATGAAGTGTTATTTCCACTGCATCTTTGTATTTATGGTTATATGTTTATTCTGTTGCATTCCTTCATAAATCCAGATCAGTCATTCCAGATTCAGAGTTGTAGCCAGAGCACAAATTCCCATGAGCATGCCTTTGGTTGTTGTTCAACCTTAAACAATCTATGTGAGGTTGATATTCTTCCTCTTCAAATAATTCAGGACACTTCCTCTAGCAGAATACTTCAACTTCTTGCCAGTTTTGGTAGAGTTCCAAGAAATGCATCAAGCATTCCAGAGTTGTTGGTCATCCTTAAACCATCGTAAGTTTTAGACCTCCCTTTTTCCATGTTGAAGGTCTCCCTCTTCGAAACATCAGGAGCACTGCCTCTAGCAGAAGATCTCAACTTCTTGCCATATTTGCAAGAGTTACGGGAATTGCACTAAGCGTTCCAGTGTTGGTGCTCATCCTTAAACGACCGCCTTATGCCAGCATTTCAAAGAGCTCATTCAGCCTAGTGCTACCATGCATACTTTGCACATTTTGTATTACAACTCTCTTCTCGGACTCATACATAACCCTTCAGATTAAGGGGGGGGGGGGGGAATGTTGGATACCTAATCCTCCTAGGGTTAGTGTGGGAGTTGAACAGTAAAGAGGAGTCCAAGAAACCTCTTGGAATGTGAAGCCAAGGGTCACTCCAATGTATTATATATGCATCATTTGTGAATAATAAAGGCAATTCACACTTATCTCTTTCATGTTGTTTTCATATTATGCTTGTGTTTGACAAGCTTCAAGGTGAGAATTTTGTACATAGTCGCTGATACATACTCCATTTTGATTATGTCCACTAGTTTCAACTTGTTGATGTAAATGATATATCTAATTTAAACATTAGCTCAATATCTTTTAATATAATAAAAATTATCTTGGATTGCAGATCGAGACGTAACATAATGGCCTGTGCTAGGGTTTCACACCATTTTGATGTCGTCGCCGCAGTCGAGGTTGCAGCTCCAACAACGGATTCCGTCGCCGCTGCCATAGCTGAGCTCGTGGCTGCACTAGTTACAGCTTCCCCGGGCAACAAAGTGGAGGACCCGATTTGGCTCAGGGCACCACCATGCTTGGTTGTCGCCGCCATCGATGTAGCTACCATAACAGAAACTGATATTCACAACTCTGGATCTGTCCCCTGGGTTGAATACGCTGCAACAACGGATGCACCGGTCGCTGCTCCCCTCGGAAACAGGATTGTGAATCCGTTATGGTTTAGCGACGCATTATCTCAACAAATAAGAGGAGCCCATAAGGCGGAGGGAGCCTGCACAAGCTAAACCGCTAACACTCCCACCGCCTACAACTTGCTGTAGCTTAGCCTTTCATATCTGCAAACCGGGTGCACAGAGGAGCCTCAACGGGTTCGAAACACCCAGTTTCACTGTGGCTTCTCCCATCTTTTAGCCTCCATTAAGCCTCAACACAACTTGGCGGATATGGGAAACCAGAGAACAAGCACGTTCCCGACTCAGATTTGCTCTGGCAGGCAGAATTTTTTAGATCTCTCCTCCCCTTCTTTTTAGATCCAGATCTCACTTCTATCAAGCAAAACCGTGTTGCATTGGGTGCGCTCAATGGATCTGGTGCAGAACCTCTCGCGTGACCTTCAACACAGGCTGGGGATACCCTCTGCTCTTTAGAGACTTCTTCATGGAGGTAAACAACTAGAGGACCCTCTACCCCTTTGTTTTTACAATATTGAAAGAGATGTTATGATTGTGTTAACCCTTCATCTGCGAGGGGGATCAGCTGGGAAGCCATCCTCTGCTCCTGCCTTCTCCTACAAAGATGTTGTCCATGCACAATCATCCAAGAAATCAGCTCCACCCGCTGAGGCTCCCAAGCCTTTTTTGGTGGATAAACTGGAGGAAATACCATCTATAGAAATCTCCCATCCAACGTTGGATGATCAAATCCAAAAATTTGCAGAATCTGCCATTATTTGCAAATTTAATGGACTATGACCTCGTACAGTAGATCTATACCAATGGATCCACTCCAACTGGACCAACAACAACAAGGTTTTATTTTTCTCAAAGGGTTTTTCATTGTTGTGTTCGCTTTCAGTGCAGATTACCAAAAAGCCTTAACGAAAGGCCCTTGGTTTTGGGGTTTAGCGAGGCTATTCCTCACCCCCTGGTTCCCAAACTTTGACCCCTCTACGCTAGTCATCACCAAGCTTCCCATTTGGGTTAGACTTCCGAACCTCCCTGCACATTTATGACACTTCTTTGTCTTCCAAGGGATTGGAAACGCTTTGGGTAGCTCTTTGGCAATGAATCCCTCTAGGGGGGAGAAAGACCTATACACCTATGGAAAAATCTACATGGAAATAGACATACGTAGAGGTCTACCCGATCAAATCAACCTCAAAATGGGGGACTTCATTTGGACACATCCCCTGGACTATGAGAACACCGCCTTCCGATGTCGCCACTGCCATCAAACAGGTCACCTTCAGAACACTTGCGCCACGTTCCTCGCCCAAAAGATGAAAAAAAATCGCAAATCGAAATCCAAAAGCTGGAAACCATGTGATCCACCCCCCATAGATGACATTGAGTCTTTCAGCTTGGATGAAGAGGAGGAGACCGCAGTTGGGGAGGATGCAAAGAAAACGAAGGTCCCGCCCTTGGCAAGCCCTACGGGACCCTCTGAGCCTCCAAATTCGTAGAAACGTACTCACGAGTCTTCTACCTCCGATTCAGACAAGGAGACTCCTCCTACAGCCTTTAATAGTTTGCAAGTGGTTCCTGCCCATCCGCCCAACGACTGGGTCATAGTCAGTAAAAATATAGGGAAAAATTGTATGGAAGATTCGACCCATTCTTGGTAGACTCCTATGTCTAGCCCATTGATTCCATGTTACCCTTTGTGATCATTTTTGTTTATTTCATAGTTACTTTCGAGACCGAGGTTGACATTTTGTCATCTACAGTTTCCCCACTATCCAGCTTCTCTTGATTGAAACTTCATTTTGTACAATATACTTTCTTAATAGAATCAGTCCTATTCAGAGAAAAAAATTATATATATATATATATATATATATATATATATATATATATATATATATATATATATATATATAATAACTATTCTCAATTTTTAATCAAAAACTAATTTATAATTAATTTTAAATTAGATATATAAAACAATTATTAATATATATTTAATATAAAATAGTTACAAATTTATAATTAAGAATTAGACTCAAACATCTCTATTTGATCTATTTAACTCATTCAACTTACCATTTTATACATTATACTACTCATTAACTTATTAATTTATAAGTTAGGATACTCATTAACTTAAACTACTTTGTAATTAATTTATTGCTTTAAAATTGTTTCAACTAAACTTAAAACGAGAATTTGCACTAGTTAGTTAATCATTGCCTTTATAGCCTTTATATTTTGATGTTATATATATGACTTTTCTAAATTCTTTCGAGTTGAGTTTGTGTCATATTTCGAGAAGTGCTAAACCTAAATGTGTAAGTTGTTTACTTATAGCTTTGGTTTCATTTACTTTGAATATTTTTGTTCTATTTTAGCTTAAAAGAGGTTCCCTTTGTATGTGATTTATGCTTCTTATTCTTATCAGTTTTTTGGTACTGAATTTAAAAATAGGTGAATTTTAAATTTTGAGGGTGTAAGCATTATTTTAAATACTGTGTACAATAATTTCTTAATTTGATTTTTTTTTGGGTTTGAAAACGTATTACAAAGATTTATCATGTGACATTATGACTTTTATTTACGCTGATTTCGATTAATTATAAAATGTGAAATGTCAACATATTTTTAATGGTGTGTAAACATATTTTTAATGGTGTGTAATCAAGGTCTTAAATTTATATGGGGCATTTTTTTTTTTATTGCATGTTTGGTTCTAAAATTTTTATAATGCAAATTGGATTCATTTTGTTTGCAACATCTTTTAGAAGCTAGGTTTCATTTAGGTTATTTGTTTTGGTGCTTATCTTATCTATGTACATTTTAAACATGTTTATTCAATTCATTTCAAATGGTTATTGTACTTGAATCCAAGGTTTTGGATTTTTAATCTACATTGTTTAACCATACATTTTAAGATTTGCATAGTTTGTTATACTGCTCTAATGAATCTTTAACAATGGTGTGATAGTTGTAATTGACTTATGTATTTACATGTTTTTAATTCTTGTACATATTTTTTTCGAGCTTCAAGCCAAACCAATCCAAACTTGAACACCAATTGGAATTCAAATACTTTGGGAATTCATGGTTTCAACCTTTATGCCAATTTTGATTGTGTTTGCAAAGTTGAATTTCAATGCAAATCTGTATTACTTTACATATTAGAGGTTTATAAAAAATATTAACATTTTATGGCCCCCTTCTTAGACTAATTTACTTCTAAAGTGATATAAGTTCATAAAATATTAGTTGATTTTCAAAAACCTTTTGTCATTTTCAATACCTTGTAGCATGTGTGTCTCAATTCAAATACAATGTTTAAATTAGTGGCTCTTGGAAGGAATTAATGCTAACATTGATCACTTCAAATAGAGTTTTAAACTTGAAATACTTTCCTATGTCCATAGAATAAAATAATGATATGGAAATAAGTAATTGACTTGGTTTCTTTTGCGATTAATAAGGGGGTATGTATGGAGTTAAATGTATATAATATGACCCTAAAGGGAGAATATTTGGGGTTAAATGCATATGTAATGGGGTAAATGTGTATGCATTAGTGATCAACCTAATGACAAATCTACATGAACAATGAGTGAATATGTATATGTAGAGATATCTTGTAATCATATATTAAGGGGAGGATGTGATTTGGATGCATGAATGTAATGGAGTATTTGAAAGAGGTTTTCCTATTATTTAGGGAATTATTGTGTAACCCATCTATCTCATTTGTCTTAGAGTAGTGCTTCATGCTCATATCTAGTGCATATGGTGTATTATCTAGTTCATAATGATATCTTAAACATTGTTATAACATTTCATATCAAATAATACAATCCTCGGGCTTGGCTCTTGTTCCATGAATATCGATGAGTATTCCATCTTCTTCCTTAGTAATGTTAATATCCATCTTCTTGTTTTCCTTGAAATATTTCATGGTAATGAGGATGTTGATATGGTTTCACATTCGATGATTTCCTTCATTCTACACACCTATATCATCATTCTTCTTTTCAGAGACAATGGCATCTTCTACCCTTTTTTCTTGGCCTTTACTACCTAATTCTGAGATAATTCCATTATATTTGACTTTTAAATTTTCAAGTTGGATCTCAACTTCTTCACTATTTTTTTTTTGCCGATTTGAATCTTGCTTTCCTCCTCTTTGCGAAGTTGAATGGTGATATTTTATATCATTTTTTTATTCCTACTTTACAATTGTTACTTGCATTTCTTATTTGATATAGTTAATATATAAGGCTTTTATAACAAATATATTCATTTCTTCGCTAATTATCTTGATTCTGCTAATTATTGTAGTTGTCTTGCATTCTTAACATCATTAATATGTTATTGAATATGCTTATGAAACTTTTTGATTTCTTCATCCTTTTGATCCATAAATTATTGTGGATATTCCACTGGATAGTTTTCCACAACCAATTTAATAAAAATAGATTGAAATCTATACTATGAGGGTTATACATTTTAGTTTTACTAATTATCGTTTCATGTTTATTCATGTAATAGATAAAATGTAGAAAATAGAAAAACAATGAAATACAATCACACACCAACCACAATGAATACAATATATTCTATGGAAACCCTTATGGGACAAAGCCCATCTCAAAATACGAGGTTTCTCTATTCTCTCTTTCTCTGGAATGAAAATAATGCAAGTACAAATTAGGCGACATTCTCTATGGCGTTACTTGAGACTTATGACATGTCAGGTTGTTATAGACACTAAACACCATTGTTATACTCTCTCACTTCCACTCCCAAGTTATTCTACTCAAATGTGGAACCACATACAATTGAAAAAATGGAACCCCTTTTCCTCCTAGTGCCCAATTACAACATATCTTGATAGCCAAGTAGGGGTTGGGTTTAACTCCTTCAACTCTCAGCTAGAGTTACCACTTTAACCCTTCAAGAGTCTTCCTCATAGTCCATATGTAGCTAACCCCTTTTACATGAGTAAGAAGGGCTAACATGGCATCATCTCAAACGAATGTGGTCAAATAGGAAGGTCAACTTCTTGGTGGCATAACTTTTGCATACGGACTTTGAATGATGTATTTCTTGCACCATTAGAAAGGTATTTGAGTGAAGTAGAGTGGTAATGGGTCGAGAACAAGTGAGAATATTTGGACCACAAAATAACTTGTTTGATGCCTCAAAATGTATAATGTACCCCCATCCTAATCCCATCCCTGACTAAGGGTAGAAGGAGGTAGTTATGATATTGACCCAATCTCCATGCTCCTGTTATGGAAATGGGGTCTAATTTTTTTGACCTCTTATGACTACCTAAAAACTTAAAATGGATGACATCGTTGTGTTCCTCTCGTCAAGACCTTTCCAACGATATAAATTTGACCTCAATCCAACTTACAGGTCAAAATATGTGACCATTCAAAGATAGGTTAATTACATCCTTTCCACGTCATCAATGATTCCCAAGTGGCAATAACATAGTGACCCACGTGGCGCCTAATGTGTCTGCACTACCATCATGGATAATCTCATGTGGGTAGATGCAATCCTCTCGGAAGGTGGAGGTCAACCTCATCCGTAATCCACAAAACTCAACTTTAGCCAGGGCCCCGACCCCGACTTGGTCATTTGACCTAACCCCCAACCTAGAGATCCTGCTTGACGTTACCTCTGAGGTGAGGCTGACTAGGCACCGTGACCTCGACTGACCCAAATTTTGACTATCGGGCCCGCCCGACCTCTCAACCTACACACCTTGGGTCAAACATGACTTCACCTGAGATTCGACCTTTTCAACCGGTCCTCCCAACCCCCGACTTGGTAGGTCCTATAGGAAAAAGAAAGCTTATTTTTCTAGCCTTTTACACTTAGAATTTTTCCATGTTCCTTCCTGTTTTATACAGAGGTCGTGAAATTCAACTAACTCGTTGAAAGATACATAAGAGTTTTAATGATGAAAATTGGAAAGATAACATGTGTATGAGGATATAATTAGTGAATATGTGTTTGGGTGCATTTCTTCGAAAGTACATGGAACTTGAGCAACACCCTTGCACAACATAAAGGCATGTATCTTATACTCAATCAACTCACACACACGGAGCATTGAACGAAAAACAACCAACATGTCATACTCATCAATTTAATGAAAGAAATGAAGCATTTTTTGTTGACACAATGCTTAGTGGAATTCAACCATTCTTCAAACATGCATACAGGAAATCTAATATCCAACAACACACAGGAGCTCACATTCCTTAATATCAGCAAGATTATTGATCCAATACCATACATAGGTACGTATCATTAAAACATCAAGGGCATAATTAAATAATTATCTCATGTGGAAAATAGGATGGAAACTAAGAGTGGGACTTCAACTCTCCACTCAACCATAAACAAGTTACAACCACTATTACTTATAGTTTTCACCTCCGAGCCAGATTCAAATTACTGAAGTGGAGTGCTTTCCGAGGAAAAACTTCAACAAGTAAATAGCTTAAATGGGATACCACGAGGCCACTTTGCCTTCATCCACCAGCTGCACAAGCTTTCACTCAGTTCTTTCAGAAATTTCATACATAATGAACATCCATGTCAGGATACCACAACACAAAGAGTTCAACTCACTTTTAGGAGAAGAGACTCCACAATAAAGGAGGATTTTCCAATGGATAAGCCATTGTCGGAGCATAAAAGCCAGTTTACTAGATAATTCATTAGTGAGAGCATGCACCAATGTTGTCATAACATGGTGGTTCATCATCTCCCCAATTAGTTGGATGCTTCTCTCCTAGCCAATGGTTCATGAATCCACAAGCTTCCAACGGTTCTTCACCCTTCAAGAAAGCCACTACTCTCTATAATGCTTTCATCCAACAAACCTTTGTAGGATTACTTAACTGGTTTCTAATCTCTCCAAAACTTAACAACAACGAATTCTAGTTGTTTCCTTCTCTGTTTTCTCACCTCCACCATTGGAGGAATTTTGTTTTTTCTCTTACCACAATGTTCCCTACGTGCTTCCTTCCACTGCTTTTGTGTGCCCTTGGAAAGCTCGTTCTCTATGCATATACCTATGCACTTGCTTGAGAGAGAGAGAGAGAGAGAGAGAGAGAGAGAGAGAGAGAGAGCCTGAAACGAAAAAAGTGAAGTTCCTCTATCTTTTCCAAACAAACTAATCGCCCATTGTTCCCCATGATTGCATGCAATTCAACCTCCCAAGACAACGCAACCCATGCTACCTTTAATAGGTTGTCCTCTTATTGCTTATCGTTAGAGCTAAAGGGCACCTAGACGTGTCCCTTCTTCTTTCAGTTAATTTATGGCACAATCAACCATTTAAAACCACTCAAACAACTAGGGTTGGTATTTAAAAAAAAACAATTCCCTCAAGCAATTTCCTTCCTCAAGTAGTGGAATCCACGTCCCTATTTTATCCATTTAAATAATTACAAGTATTTAAAATGAGAGAAATATTGACCAGGGGATGTCACAGTCCCATCCCCCTTGGGGGGGTGACACCGTCCTCGGTGTTCAATAACCATATACAACAAAACATGCTTTAGACCTAGCATTGTTGATTATGGGGCTTTATACACACAACTTTGTACAACATTTACATTGTATTTACATTTTCTTATACTCAACAAATAAGAATGGATATGTTGCCCACACCAGGTCAGAAATTTCCCACATGGCTTCCTCAGGCCCAAAGTGACTCCATTGCACTTTGACTTGCTCTATTACTCGGTTATGGAGCGCGATTTTCCTTCAATCCAGGATGCTTAGATGTTCTGGTTGGAAGTTTCCCTCTATTTCTACCTGTAACAGAGACCAATCAATTACATGATTAGCATGTTGCACATATATTTTAAGTAATGAAACATGGAAAACTTCATGCACTCTAATTGATAGAGGAAAATTCAGCCTATAGGCCACCAACTCTATCCTTTCAAGCACTTCAAATGGCCCACAAAACCTTGGTGCCAAATTGTCACATGATCCAAATTTTAAGGAGCTCTTCTTAGGTCTAACTAGCAAGAAAACATGTTCCCCACCTTGAAATTATTTGTGAATCCTATTTTGGGGGGCATAGTTATTTTTCCTATCATGTGCTACCTTTAAATTTCTTATGATGGTCTTCATTTACAACTCCATGTATTTCAACATGTCAAGCACAATGAGGACCCTATTTATTGGATCACTCCAGTTGATAGGAGTTTTACAACTCCCCCCATAAAGTGGTTCAAATGGGCTCATTTTCAGTGATTCTTGATACCCATTATTGTATGTGAATTCCACAAGTGGAAGGTTTTCTTCCCACTTCCTAAGTTGGTGCATTACATACATTCTTAACATGTCTTCAATAATTTGGTTTGTCCTCTTTGTTTTCCCATCAGTCTGAGGATGGTATGTTGTGTTAAATGCTAGCTCTATTCCTGAGCCTACAAATAGTTCTCTCCAAAATTTTGAAGTGAATTTGGCATCCCTATCCGAGATAATATTCTTAGGAACTCCATACAATATCACAATATCATTTATGAAAACTTGAGCCACCTCACTAACTGAATTTGTAGATTTAACAGCCATAAAGTGAGCCACCTTGCTCAACTTGTCAACCAATACCATGATTGTATCATATTCTTTTAAAGTTCTTGGCATCCATGTAATGAAGTAAATCGAAATTACTTCCCACTTCCATTCCAAAACGAGAATAGGCAGTAATAATCGAGCTAGGTGCTTGCACTCATCCTTCACTTGTTGGAACTCTATGCATTTGGAGATAAAATATACCACCTCTCCTTTTAAATCAGGGTAGAAACACAATTTATTGATGGATATCGATGTCTTTTGGTAACTTGGGTGGCCAGAATATGGTTTGGCATGAAACTATTTTAATATGAGTCTCTTCATGTCATTGTTTTTGGTACATAAATTCTTCTTTTGAATTTAATTAGTCCTTTTTTTTGTAAGGCATTGGTCTTTATCTTCATTTCCTTGAGAGCCTTACTATAACTTCTCTTTTAATTTCCGATAATTTTCGTCTTTCTTCCCAACGTTTTTTAATCTTTTCTTCAATATCATAACTTATTGTTGCTAAATGGTTTAATTTCACTCTCCCACTGAGTGCATCAACTACTTTGTTCTCCTTGCCTTTTATATATTTGATTTCAAAATTAAACTCGTTGAGTGTGGCTAGTCATCTAGCTTGCCTTGCATTTAATTTACACTGATCGAATGATCTGAAAGGAAAGTGGCATCCACCCATGGTATTTACCCATGGTATCCACCTATAGTATCTACCCATGGTATGTTCCCATGGTATTGTAACTAAAAAAGAGGCTATAAATAACAAAGATTTCTCTGTAAAAGGTAAAATTCATCCATGCAATGTAGCTTGAAAAGTTTCCCTTATTTTAATAAAAAAAATGGTGTCTGTTTTCTATGTTTCTTCTTCTCTCTTAGTGTTCTTAAATCTTGGGGATCAGATACAAATTTCTTTCTGTGTTTTCTTTCTTTCTTTAGGTATACCACGAATTTCTTCAAGGAATACATCTAAAAACTGCTACAAGATAGGGTATTCACCATGATATCACTATCATCATTCTCAATGCTATGATTAATTTCAGCGCTACTGGATATTTTCACAACAAATATATTAAGTGATTACTATATTTTGACTCAGTATATTAAGTGATTACTTATGTAAAAAACTGATATGCACATTCCTCGCAAGTCTCTAATTACACTACTTCTTTGGATATCACTACTACTTCATGTATCCATCATTGTCATCTGATCTATCTTTTCTCTTTACATTGTGATTCCTTGAACTCATACATACTCTTTTAATACTCTGTTGTTGTTCTTGATTCTTATATTTTATTATGGGTTCAATGCACATAGCCTTATAATCCCAACTTATAGAAGTTCATTGTTAATCAAATGTTTTTTCTCCATATCCTTAAAGGTCATATGTTTTGCTCGTATCATGTTCTATGAAAAGGGTTAATACCCACTTAACTAGAAGTAGAGTTTTGGTTAAAAAGGCTTCTTATATGGCCCAAAATTCTATTTATTAGAACATATATTTTCACAAGGTTGATACTACATTATCTTCTTTTACTGACCCAAATGCATCCCATGATGTACCAACTAGCTTTATTTTTCCCAACTATGTTGCTTTTGCCTGAGATTTTTTTCTTATTCTACAATTTCCAAATAGCATTCACGGGACTCTCTAAGGCTCAAGCTTATTCATAAAAACCTCCCCCATTCTCCCTTGAGAGAAACATTTTATTACCAACAAGATAATTTATCATACATTCTTCATGAGGATTCGATATGAGTTAAGGGCTTTCACCGATTCATGGAAAAACATCTCCCCCATCGTCTAGAGTTCAAGGTTTTGTCAATGGTCAAGCAATCAACTCATAACCATGGAAAGGGATACAAGTTCTCTGGCTAGTTCTTCATGGAATTCTACATTAGCATCCCATCTCAAAAATTCATATTGATTGTCGATACAGGTAGTGATATTTGGGTATGTTGCTCTACTTGTAGAAAATGTATGAGAAAGCCTGGATCGACCTTCCTGGACAGGCATTCCCCAAGATTTTCACCAATATATTTGTATGCACTGTGTATCAACTAGTTCTCCCACTAAATTCTTCATATCGCCTCACACGCCTTCACAACTCCTATATGTATGATTATGTTTATGCATACTTGTTTGAGAGCACTGATAATTTCTCCCATAAGATGAAAACCCTTAACGCAAGTTCAGTGGCCACTACCATAATAAGGAATATGGATTTTTGGTGTGGGATTAGAAGCTCGGGGCTTAGATTTACAGGTATGGCATTCAACGAGGCACATATCCTAACATGAGGAAATAAACAAGATGGAATTAATGTCTTACTCTCCAAGGACTATTTGTTGGAGAATGTATTGTTCTTAGAATCATACAACGACCACGTTGATAGTTTTATTTTCTCTTTGTGGCCTGAAACATCTTATGCACCTGTTTGGTACATAGATGGTGGGATAATATACAAATATAATGGAAGCAGTATACAAAGTGTGATGCCAATATCATTTTTGGCTTTAGAATATTTATGGCTGCAATAAAATATTCCTCTTAGTCCCAAGGTAATGTCACGGTGGGACTATCAAATCACATCAACAGGAATAAAAAATTTGAAACTTGAGTACTTGGAGGAATCCTTTACAACATCTTATCGAATAGTGAGAATCTATAAAGATAAGCCACCATATTTCTACCAAGAAAACTAGCAAGTGAACTATCTCGAGGTCCATTTTCTAGGCCATGCATTGTCACCCTCACAATTGGCCCACGAGTATTACAAGATATCTCTATCCTAAGATATTCATTCATCATGGTTATGGGTTATCCAAAAAACCATAGTTATGGGTCCTCCACAAACCCATGGTTATGGTTCAACCACACAAAACCCTTACCATCAAAGTCCTTTTGCTAGGTCAAACACTATCAGTATAACAATTGGCATACAAGCATTAGAAGGTATCTCTATCCTCAAACATTTGTTCATCATGGTTATGGGTCATCCATAAACCCTTGATTGTGGGTCAACCACACAAATCCCTTGTCTTCAACAACACTTGGTTTTGGGTCATCCAAAAACCCACGATATGCTCTGATTCAACAAAGGATCTCTGGAGGGAAATTCACATAAAGGGGACCATTGCTTCCTAAGGGGGGAGGATTAATTTGAATGGAAAGTGGCATCCACCAATGGTATTGACCAATGGTATCCACCTATGATATCTTCTCATGGTATTGTAACTCAAAAAGAGGTTATAAACATCAAGCCTCACTTTATAAAAGGACAGATTCGTCCACACAATGTAGCGGGAACAATTTCCCTTATTTTAATAAAAGTTATTGTGTGTTTTCTATGTTTCCTCTTATCTCCCAGTGTTCTTAGACCTTGGGGATCAGATAATAGTTTATTTGTGTGTTTTCTATTTTCTCATATCTTGCCCCCAAGATCCGGATCAGTGGGATCATTGAACAAATATTTCAATCCTCCATGATCAGTCATTAGGGTGAATTTTCCACCAAGAATATAATGCCTCCACATCTTCAGTGCATGGATGATGGAAAATAATTATAAATCACGAGTTACATAATTTTTCTCATGATCATTTAACTTTCGGGATTCATAACATACTACTTGACTCTCCTACATCAAGACTCCAACAAGTCCCTCCTTACATGCATCTATGCATACAATGAAATCCTTTCAAGGATATGTTATTTTTAATATTGGTGCATTGGTCAACAACTTCTCAAGTTGATTGAAGCTTGAAACACAATCAACTGTCCATTAGAACCTCTTCCCTTTCTTTTGTAGATCAGTAATTGGACAATCGACCTTGGAGAAATTTTAATTAACCTCCTGTAATAACCTGCAGGTCCGATGAGGGACCTAACTTTAGCCACATTTTTAGGTGTTGGACATTCCATGATAGCCTTGATCTTCACAGGATCAACTACTACTCCTTCCTTAGAGAAAATGTGTCCCAAATAATGAATCTGAGACTAAAAGAAATTGCACTTACTAAACCTTGAAAAAATCTTATGCTCTCTTAGCAATTGTAGTACTACGCCCAAATGCTCTTCATGCTCCTCCTTCCTCTTCGAATAGACCAAAATATCCTCAACAAAGGCTATGAAAACCTTATCCAAATAAGGGTGCAACACATTGTTGTTAAGGCACATAAAAGTTGCAAGTGCATTGGTAAGCCCAAAAGGCACTACCAAAAATTAATAATGCCCATACCTTGTTCTAAAGGTTGTTTTATGGATATCCTCATCATTTATACGCACCTGATGATAACTTGATCTCAGATCAATTTTAAGGAAGATGGTTGCTCCTCTTCACTGGTCAAATAAGTCATTGATTCACTACAATGGTACTTGTTCTTAAAGGTCACCTTGTTTAGTTGTTGGTAATTATTGCACAACCTAAGTGTCCCATCCTTCTTCTTAAAAAACAAAATTGGTGCTCCCCATGGAGACATGCTCATCCTTGTTAAGCCCATGTCCAACATCTCCTTAATTTGTAAATTTAGCTTAACTAATTATGGAGTGCTCATTCTCTACATATCTTTGGATGCTGGAGCAGCTCTTGGAACTAATTCAATGGAAAAATATGCTTCTTAGTGAGGAGGTATACCATGAATTTATTCAAGGAATACATCTAAAAACTGCTACAAGATAGGGTATTCACCATGATATCACTATCATCATTCTCAATGCTATGATTAATTTCAGCGCTACTGTATATTTTCACAACAAACATATTAAGTGATTACTATATTTTGACTCAGTATATTAAGTGATTACTTATGTAAAAAACTGATATGCACATTCCTCGCAAGTCTCTAATTACACTACTTCTTTGGATATCACTACTACTTCATGTATCCATCATTGTCATCCGATCTATCTTTTCTCTTTACATTGTGATTCCTTGAACTCATACATACTCTTTTAATACTCTGCTGCTGTTCTTGATTCTTATATTTTATTATGGGTTCAATGCACATAGCCTTATAATCCCAACTTATAGAAGTTCATTGTTAATCAAATGTTTTTTCTCCATATCCTTAAAGGTCATATGTTTTGCTCGTATCATGTTCTATGAAAAGGGTTAATACCCACTTAACTAGAAGTAGAGTTTTGGTTAAAAAGGCTTCTTATATGGCCCAAAATTCTATTTATTAGAACATATTTTTACAAGGTTGATACTACATTATCTTCTTTTGCAGCCCAAATGCATCCCATGATGTACCAACTAGCTTTATTTTTCCCAACTATGTTGCTTTTGCCTGAGATTTTTTTTTTATTCTACAATTTCCAAAGAGCATTCACGGGACTCTCTAAGGCTCAAGCTTATTCACAAAAACCTCCCCCATTCTCCCTTGAGAGAAACATTTTATTACCAACAAGATAGTTTATCATACATTCTTCATGAGGATTCTATATGAGTTAAGGGCTTTCACCGATTCATGGAGAAACATCTCCCCCATCGTCTAGAGTTCAAGGTTTTGTCAATGGTCAAGTGATCAACTCATAACCATGGAAAGGGATACAAGTTCTCTGGCTAGTTCTTCATGGAATTCTACATTAGCATCCCATCTCAAAAATTCATATTGATTGTCGATACAGGTAGTGATATTTGGGTATGTTGCTCTACTTGTAGAAAATGTATGAGAAAGCCTGGATCGACCTTCCTGGACAGGCATTCCGCAAGATTTTCACCAATATATTTGTATGCACTGTGTATCAGCTAGTTCTCCCACTAAATTCTTCATATCGCCTCACACGCCTTCAAAACTCCTATATGTATGATTATGTTTATGCATACTTGTTTGAGAGCACTGATAATTTCTCCCATAAGATGACAACCCTTAACGCAAGTTCAGTGGCCACTACCATAATAAGGAATATGGATTTTTGGTGTGGGATTAGAAGCTCGGGGCTTAGATTTACAGGTATGGCATTCAACGAGGCACATATCCTAACATGAGGAAATAAACAAGATGGAATTAATGTTGGAGAATGTATTGTTCTTAGAATCATACAACGACCACGTTGATAGTTTTATTTTCTCTTTGTGGCCTGAAACATCTTATGCACCTGTTTGGTACATAGATGGTGGGATAATATACAAATATAATGGAAGCAGTATACAAAGTGTGATGCCAATATCATTTTTGGCTTTAGAATATTTATGGCTGCAATAAAATATTCCTCTTAGTCCCAAGGTAATGTCACGGTGGGACTATCAAATCACATCAACAGGAATAAAAAATTTGAAACTTGAGTACTTGGAGGAATCCTTTACAACATCTTATCGAATAGTGAGAATCTATAAAGATAAGCCACCATATTTCTACCAAGAAAACTAGCAAGTGAACTATCTCGAGGTCCATTTTCTAGTACATGCATTGTCACCCTCACAATTGGCCCACGAGTATTACAAGATATCTCTATCCTAAGATATTCATTCATCATGGTTATGGGTTATCCAAAAAACCATAGTTATGGGTCCTCCACAAACCCATGGTTATGGTTCAACCACACAAAACCCTTACCATCAAAGTCCTTTTGCTAGGTCAAACACTATCAGTATCACAATTGGCATACAAGCATTAGAAGGTATCTCTATCCTCAAACATTTGTTCATCATGGTTATGGGTCATCCACAAACCCTTGATTGTGGGTCAACCACACAAATCCCTTGTCTTCAACAACACTTGGTTTTGGGTCATCCAAAAACTCACGATATGCTCTGATTCAACAAAGGATCTCTGGAGGGAAATTCACATAATGGGGACCATTGCTTCCTAAGGGGGGAGGATTAATTTGAATGGAAAGTGGCATCCACCAATGGTATTGACCAATGGTATCCACCTATGATATCTACCCATGGTATTTACTCATGGTATTGTAACTAAAAAAGAGGTTATAAACATCAAGCCTCACTTTATAAAAGGACAGATTCGTCCACACAATGTAGCGGGAACAATTTCCCTTATTTTAATAAAAGTTATGTGTGTGTTTTCTATGTTTCCTCTTATCTCCCAGTGTTCTTAGACCTTGGGGATCAGATAAAATTTTATTTGCGTGTTTTCTATTTTCTCATATCTTGCCCCCAAGATCCGGATCAGTGGGATCGTTGAACAAATATTTCAATCCTCCATGATCAGTCATTAGGGTGAATTTTCCACCAAGAATATAATGCCTCCACATCTTCAGTGCATGGATGATGGAAAATAATTATAAATCACGAGTTACATAATTTTTCTCATGATCATTTAACTTTCGGGATTCATAACATACTACTTGACTCTCCTACATCAAGACTCCAACAAGTCCCTCCTTACATGCATCTATGCATACAATGAAATCCTTTCAAGGATCTGTTATTTTTAATATTGGTGCATTGGTCAACAACTTCTCAAGTTGATTGAAGCTTGAAACACAATCAACTGTCCATTAGAACCTCTTCCCTTTCTTTTGTAGATCAATAATTGGATAATCGACCTTGGAGAAATTTTAATTAACCTCCTGTAATAACCTGCAGGTCCGATGAGGGAACTAACTTTAGCCACATTTTTAGGTGTTGGACATTCCATGATAGCCTTGATATTCACAGGATCAACTACTACTCCTTCCTTAGAGACAATGTGTCCCAAATAATGAATCTGAGACTAAAAGAAATTGCACTTACTAAGCCTTGAAAAAATCTTATGCTCTCTTAGCAATTGTAGTACTACGCCCAAATGCTCTTCATGCTCCTCCTTCCTCTTCGAATAGACCAAAATATCCTCAACAAAGGCTATGAAAACCTTATCCAAATAAGGGTGCAACACATTGTTGTTAAGGCACATAAAAGTTGCAAGTGCATTGGTAAGCCCAAAAGGCACTACCAAAAATTCATAATGCCCATACCTTGTTCTAAAGGTCGTTTTATGGATATCCTCATCATTTATACGCACCTGATGATAACTTGATCTCAGATCAATTTTAAGGAATATGGTTGCTCCTCTTCACTGGTCAAATAAGTCATTGATTCACTAGAATGGTAGTTGTTCTTAAAGGTCACCTTGTTTAGTTGATGGTAATTATTGCACAACCTAAGTGTCCCATCCTTCTTCTTAAAAAACAAAATTGGTGCTCCCCATGGAGACATCCTCATCCTTGTTAAGCACATGTCCAACATCTCCTTAATTTGTAAATTTAGCTTAACTAATTATGGAGTGCTCATTCTCTACATATCTTTGGATGCTGGAGCAGCTCTTGGCACTAATTCAATGGAAAAATATGCTTCTTAGTGAGGAGGTATACCACGAATTTCTTCAAGGAATACATCTAAAAACTGCTACAAGATAGGGTATTCACCATGATATCACTATCATCATTCTCAATGCTATGATTAATTTCAGCGCTACTGGATATTTTCACAACAAATATATTAAGTGATTACTATATTTTGACTCAGTATATTAAGTGATTACTTATGTAAAATACTGATACGCACATTCCTCGCAAGTCTCTAATTACACTACTTCTTTGGATATCACTACTACTTCATGTATCCATCATTGTCATCCGATCTATCTTTTCTCTTTACATTATGATTCCTTGAACTCATACATACTCTTTTAATACTCTGTTGCTGTTCTTGATTCTTATATTTTATTATGGGTTCAATGCACATAGCCTTATAATCCCAGCTTATAGAAGTTAATTTTTAATCAAATTTTTTTTCTCCATATCCTTAAAGGTCATATGTTTTGCTAGTATCATGTTCTATGAAAAGGGTTAATACCCACTTAACTAGAAGTAGTGTTTTGGTTAAAAAGGCTTCTTATATGGCCCAAAATTCTATTTATTAGAACATATTTTTACAAGGTTGATACTACATTATCTTCTTTTGCAGCCCAAATGCATCCCATGATGTACCAACTAGCTTTATTTTTCCCAACTATGTTGCTTTTGCCTGAGATTTTTTTCTTATTCTAAAATTTCCAAAGAGCATTCACGGGACTCTCTAATGCTCAAGGTTATTCACAAAAACCTCCCCCATTCTCCCTCGAGGGAAACATTTTATTACAAACAAGAGAATTTATCATACATTCTTCATGAGGATTCAATATGAGTTAAGGGCTTTCACCGATTCATGGAACAACATCTCCCCCATCGTCTAGAGTTCAAGGTTTTGTCAATGGTCAAGATCAACTCATAACCATGGAAAGGGATACAAGTTCTCTGGCTAGTTCTTCATGGAATTATACATTAGCATCCCATCTCAAAAATTCATATTGATTGTCGATACAGGTAGTGATATTTGGGTATGTTGCTCTACTTGTAGAAAATGTATGAGAAAGCCTGGATCGACCTTCCGGACGGAATTTAAAGTTTTTCACCAATAAATTTTGTATGCAACATTAGCCTTGACTGAGTTCTCCCACTAAATTCTTCATGTCGCCTCACACGCCTTCACTCCTATGTATGATTATGTTTATGCATACTTGTTTAGTGAAACAACGATAATTTCTCCTATTTCTCCCATAAGATGACAACCCTTAAAACTGTAGGTTTTTTAAGTGGCCACTACCATAATAAGGAATATGGATTTTTGGTGTGGGATTAGAAGCTTTCGAGAGCTTATATTTTATAGGTATGGCATTCAACGAGGCACATATCCTAACATGGGGAAATAAACAAGATGGAATTAATGTCTTACTCTCCAAGGACTATTTGTTGGAGAATGTATTGTTCTTAGAATCATACAACGACCACGTTGATAGTTTTATTTTCTCTTTGTGGTCTGAAACATCTTATGCACCTGTTTGGTACATAGATGGTGGGATAATATACAAATATAATGGAAGCAGTATACAAAGCGTGATGCCAATATCATTTTTGGTTTTAGAATATTTATGGCTGCGATAAAATATTCCTCTTAGTCCCAAGGTAATGTCACGGTGGGACTATCAAATCACATCAACAGGAATAAAAAATTTGAAACTTGAGTACTTGGAGGAAGCCTTTACAACATCTTATCGAATAGTGAGAATCTATAAATATAAGCCACGATATTTCTACCAAGAAAACTAGCAAGTGGACTATCTCGAGGTCCATTTTCTAGGCCATGCATTGTCACCCTCACAATTGGCCCACGAGTATTCAAGATATCTCTATCCTAAGATATTCATTACTCATGGTTATGGGTTATCCAAAAAACCATAGTTATGGGTCCTCCACAAACCCATGGTTATGGTTCAACCACACAAAACCCTTACCATCAAAGTCCATTTGCTAGGTCAAACACTCTCAGTATCACAATTAGCATACAAGCATTAGAAGGTATCTCTATCCTCAAACATTTGTTCATCATGGTTATGGGTCATTCACAAACCCTTGGTTGTGGGTCAACCACACAAATCCCTTGTCTTCAAGAACACTTGGTTTTGGGTCATCCACAAACCCACGATATGCTCTGATTCAACAAAGGATCACTGGAGGGAAATTCACATAATGGGGACCATTGCTCCTAAGGGGGGAGGATTAATCTGAATGGAAAGTGGCATCCACCAATGGTATTGACCCATGGTATCCACCTATGATATCTACCCATGGTATTTACTCATGGTATTGTAACTCAAAAAGAGGTTATAAACATCAAGCCTCACTTTATAAAAGGACAGATTCGTCCACACAATGTAGCGGGAACAATTTCCCTTTTTTTAATAAAATTTATGTGTGTGTTTTCTATGTTTCCTCTTATCTCCCAGTGTTCTTAGACCTTGGGGATCAGATAAAAGTTTCTTTGTGTGTTTTCTATTTTCTCATATCTTGCCCCCAAGATCCGGATCAGTGGGATCATTGAACAAATATTTCAATCCTCCATGATCAGTCATTAGGGTGAATTTTCCACCAAGAATATAATGCCTCCACATCTTCAGTGCATGGATGATGGAAAATAATTATAAATCACGAGTTACATAATTTTTCTCATGATCATTTAACTTTCGGGATTCATAACATACTACTTGACCCTCCTACATCAACACTCCAACAAGTCCCTCCTTACATGCATCTATGCATACAATGAAATTATTTCAAGGATATGTTATTTTTAATATTGGTGCATTGGTCAACAACTTCTCAAGTTGATTGAAGCTTGAAACACAATCAATTGTCCATTCGAACCTCTTCCCTTTCTTTTGTAGATCAGTAATTGGACAACTGACCTTGGAGAAATTTTAATTAACCTCCTGTAATAACCTGAAGGTCCCATGAGGGACCTAAATTTAGCCACATTTTTAGGTGTTGGACATTCCATGATAGCCTTGTTCTTCAAAGGATCAACTACTACTCCTTCCCTAGAGACAATGTGTCCTAAATAATTAATCTGAGACTAAAAGAAATTGCACTTACTAAGCCTTGAAAAAATCTTATGCTCTCTTAGCAATTGTAATACTATGCCCAAATGCTCTTCATGCTCCTCCTTCCTCTTCGAATAGACCAAAATATCCTCAACAAAGGCTATAAAAACCTTATCCAAATAAGGGTGCAACACATTGTTGTTAAGGCACATAAAAGTTGCAAGTGCATTGGTAAGCCCAAAAGGCACTACCAAAAATTCATAATGCCTGTACCTTGTTCTAAAGGTTGTTTTATGGATATCCTCATCATTTATACGCACCTGATGATAACTTGATCTCAGATCAATTTTAAGGAAGATGGTTGCTCCTCTTCACTGGTCAAATAAGTCATTGATTCACTACAATGGTACTTGTTCTTAAAGGTCACCTTGTTTAGTTGTTGGTAATTATTGCACAACCTAAGTGTCCCATCCTTCTTCTTAAAAAACAAAATTGGTGCTCCCCATGGAGAGATGCTCATCCCTGTTAAGCCCATGTCCAACATCTCCTTAATTTGTAACTTTAGCTTAACTAATTATGGAGTGCTCATTCTCTACATATCTTTGGATACTGGAGCAGCTCTTGGCACTAATTCAATGGAAAAATATGCTTCTTAGTGAGGAGGTATACCACGAATTTCTTCAAGGAATACATCTAAAAACTGCTACAAGATAGGGTATTCACCATGATATCACTATCATCATTCTCAATGATATGATTAATTTCAGTGCTACTGGATATTTTCACAACAAATATATTAAATGATTACTATATTTTGACTCAGTATATTAAGTGATTACTTATGTAAAAAACTGATACGCACATTCCTCGCAAGTCTCTAATTACACTACTTCTTTGGATATCACTACTACTTCATGTATCCATCATTGTCATCCGATCTATCTTTTCTCTTTACATTGTGATTCCTTGAACTCATACATACTCTTTTAATACTCTGCTGCTATTCTTGATTCTTATATTTTATTAGGGGTTCAATTCACATAGCCTTATAATCCCAGCTTATAGAAGTTCATTGTTAATCAAATGTTTTTTCTCCATATCCTTAAAGGTCATATGTTTTTCTAGTATCATGTTCTATGAAAAGGGTTAATACCCACTTAACTAGAAGTAGATTTTTGGTTAAAAAGGCTTCTTATATGGCCCAAAATTCTATTTATTAGAACATATTTTTACAAGGTTGATACTACATTATCTTCTTTTGCAGCCCAAATGCATCCCATGATGTACCAACTAGCTTTATTTTTCCCAACTATGTTGCTTTTGCCTGAGATTTTTTTCTTATTCTATAATTTCCAAAGAGCATTCATGGGACTCTCTAAGGCTCAAGCTTATTCACAAAAACCTCGCCCATTCTCCCTTGAGGGAAAATTTTTATTACCAACAAGAGAATTTATCATACGTTCTTCATGAGGATTCGATATGAGTTAAGGGCTTTCACCGATTCATGGAACAACATCTCCCCCATCGTCTAGATTTCAAGGTTTTATCAATGGTCAAGCGATCAACTCATAACCATGGAAAGGGATACAAGTTCTCTGGCTAGTTCTTCATGGAATTCTACATTAGCATCCCATCTCAAAAATTCATATTGATTGTCGATACAGGTAGTGATATTTGGGTATGTTGCTCTACTTGTAGAAAATGTATGAGAAAGCCTGGATCGACCTTCCTGGATAGGCATTCCCCAAGTTTTTCACCAATATATTTGTATGCACTGTGTATCAGCTAGTTCTCCCACTAAATTCTTCATATCGCCTCACACGCCTTCACAACTCCTATATGTATGATTATGTTTATGCATACTTGTTTGAGAGCACTGATAATTTCTTCCATAAGATGACAACCCTTAACGCAAGTTTAGTGGCCACTACCATAATAAGGAATATGGATTTTTGGTGTGGGATTAGAAGCTCGGGGCTTAGATTTACAAGTATGGCATTCAACGAGGCACATATCCTAACATGGGGAAATAAACAAGATGGAATTAATGTCTTACTCTCCAAGGACTATTTGTTGGAGAATGTATTGTTCTTAGAATCATACAACGACCACGTTGATGGTTTTATTTTCTCTTTGTGGCCTGAAACATCTTATGCACCTGTTTGGTACATATATGGTGGGATAATATACAAATATAATGGAAGCAGTATACAAAGTGTGATGCCAATATCATTTTTGGCTTTAGAATGTTTATGGCTGCGATAAAATACTCCTCTTTGTCCCAAGGTAATGTCACGGTGGGACTATCAAATCACATCAACAAGAATAAAAAATTTGAAACTTGAGTACTTGGAGGAATCCTTTACAACATCTTATCGAATAGTGAGAATCTATAAATATAAGCCACCATATTTCTACCAAGAAAACTAGCAAGTGGGCTATCTCGAGGTCCATTTTCTAGGCCATGCATTGTCACCCTCACAATTGGCCCATGAGTATTACAAGATATCTCTATCCTAAGATATTCATTCATCATGGTTATTGGTTATCCAAAAAACCATAGTCATGGGTCCTCCACAAACCCATGGTTATGGTTCAACCACACAAAACCCTTACCATCAAAGTCCATTTGCTAGGTCAAACACTATCAACATCACAATTGGCATACAAGCATTAGAAGGTATCTCTATCCTCAAACATTTGTTCATCATGGTTATGGGTCATCCACAAACCCTTGGTTGTGGGTCAACCACACAAATCCATTGTCTTCAACAACACTTGGTTTTGGGTCATCCACAAACCCACGATATGCTCCGATTCAACAAAGGATCTCTGGAGGGAAATTCACATAATGGGGACCATTGCTTCCTAAGGGGGGAGGATTAATCTGAATGGAAAGTGGCATCCACCAATGGTATTGACCCATGGTATCCACCTATGATATCTACCCATGGTATTTACTCATGGTATTGTAACTCAAAAAGAGGTTATAAACATCAAGCCTCACTTTATAAAAGGACAGATTCGTCCACACAATGCAGCGGGAACAATTTCCCTTATTTTAATAAAAGTTATGTGTGTGTTTTCTATGTTTCCTCTTATCTCCCAGTGTTCTTAGACCTTGGGGATCAGATAAAAGTTTCTTTGTGTGTTTTCTATTTTCTCATATCTTGCCGCCAAGATCCAGATCAGTGGGATCATCAAACAAATATTTCAATCCTCCATGATCAGTCATTAGGGTGAATTTTCCACCAAGAATATAATGCCTCCACATCTTCAGTGCATGGATGATGGAAAATAATTATAAATCACGAGTTACATAATTTTTCTCATGATCATTTAACTTTCGGGATTCATAACATACAACTTGACCCTCCTACATCAAGACTCCAACAAGTCCCTCCTTACATGCATCTATGCATACAATGAAATCCTTTCAAGGATCTATTATTTTTAATATTGGTGCATTGGTAAACAACTTCTCAAGTTGATTGAAGCTTGAAACACACTCAACTGTGCGTTAGAACCTCTTCCCTTTCTTTTGTAGATTAGTAATTGGACAACCGACCTTGGAGAAATTTTAATTAACCTCTTGTAATAACCTGCAAGTCCCATGAGGGACCTAACTTTAGCCACATTTTTAGGTGTTGGACATTCCATGATAGCCTTGATCTTCACAGGATCAACTACTACTCCTTCGTTAGAGACAATGTGTCCCAAATAATGAATCTGAGACTAAAAGAAATTGCACTTACTAAGCCTTGAAAAAATCTTATGCTCTCTTAGCAATTGTAGTACTACGCCCAAATGCTCTTCATGCTCCTCCTTCCTCTTCGAATAGACCAAAATATCCTCAACAAAGGCTATGAAAACCTTATCCAAATAAGGGTGCAACACATTGTTGTTAAGGCACAGAAAAGTTGCAAGTGCATTGGTAAGCCCAAAAGGCACTACCAAAAATTCATAATGCCCATACCTTGTTCTAAAGGTTGTTTTATGGATATCCTCATCATTTATACGCACCTGATGATAACTTGATCTCAGATCAATTTTAAGAAAGATGGTTGCTCCTCTTCACTGGTCAAATAAGTCGTTGATTCACTACAATGGTACTTGTTCTTAAAGGTCACCTTGTTTAGTTGTTGGTAATTATTGCACAACCTAAGTGTCCCATCCTTCTTCTTAAAAAACAAAATTGGTGCTCCCCATGGAGACATGCTCATCCTTGTTAAGCCCATGTCCAACATCTCCTTAATTTGTAACTTTATCTTAACTAATTATGGAGTTCTCATTCTCTACATATCTTTGGATGCTGGAGCAGCTCTTGGCACTAATTCAATGGAAAAATATGCTTCTTAGTGAGGAGGTATACCACGAATTTCTTCAAGGAATACATATAAAAACTGCTACAAGATAGGGTATTCACCATGATATCACTATCATCATTCTCAATGCTATGATTAATTTCAGCGCTACTGTATATTTTCACAACAAATATATTAAGTGATTACTATATTTTGACTCAGTATATTAAGTGATTACTTATGTAAAAAACTGATACGCACATTCCTCGCAAGTCTCTAATTACACTACTTCTTTGGATAGCACTACTACTTCATGTATCCATCATTGTCATCCGATCTATCTTTTCTCTTTACATTGTGATTCCTTGAACTCATACATACTCTTTTAATACTCTGCTGTTGTTCTTGATTCTTATATTTTATTATGGGTTCAATGCACATAGCCTTATAATCCCAACTTATAGAAGTTCATTGCTAATCAAATGTTTTTTCTCCATATCCTTAAAGGTCATATGTTTTGCTAGTATCATGTTCTATGAAAAGAGTTAATACCCACTTAACTATAAGTAGAGTTTTGGTTAAAAAGGCTTCTTATATGGCCCAAAATTCTATTTATTAGAACATATTTTTACAAGGTTGATACTACATTATCTTCTTTTGCAGCCCAAATGCATCCCATGATGTACCAACTATCTTTATTTTTCCCAACTATGTTGCTTTTGCCTGAGATTTTTTTCTTATTCTACAATTTCCAAAGAGCATTCACGGGACTCTCCAAGGCTCAAGCTTATTCAAAAAAACCTCGCCCATTCTCCCTTGAGGGAAACATTTTATTACCAACAAGAGAATTTATCATACATTCTTCATGAGGATTCGATATGAGTTAAGGGCTTTCACCGATTCAGGGAACAACATCTCCCCCATCGTCTAGAGTTCAAGGTTTTGTCAATGGTCAGGCGATCAACTCATAACCATGGAAAGGGATACAAGTTCTCTGGCTAGTTCTTCATGGAATTCTACATTAGCATCCCGTCTCAAAAATTCATATTGATTGTCGATACAGGTAGTGATATTTGGGTATGTTTCTCTACTTGTAGAAAATGTATGAGAAAGCCTGGATCGACCTTCCTGGACAGGCATTCCCTAAGTTTTTCACCAATATATTTGTATGCACTATGTATCAGCTAGTTCTCCGACTAAATTCTTCATATCGCCTCACACGCCTTCACAACTCCTATATGTATGATTATGTTTATCCATACTTGTTTGAGAGCACTGATAATTTCTCCCATAAGATTGCAACCCTTAACGCAAGTTCAGTGGCCACTACCATAATAAGGAATATGGATTTTTGGTGTGGGATTAGAAGCTCGGGGCTTAGATTTACAGGTATGGCATTCAACGAGGCACATATCCTAACATGGGGAAATAAACAAGATGGAATTAATGTCTTACTCTCCAAGGACTATTTGTTGGAGAATGTATTGTTCTTAGAATCATACAACGACCACGTTGATAGTTTTATTTTCTCTTTGTGGCCTGAAACATATTATGCACCTGTTTGGGATATAGATGGTGGGATAATATACAAATATAATGGAAGCAGTATACAAAGCGTGATGCCAATATCATTTTTGGCTTTAGAATATTTATGGCTGCGATAAAATATTCCTCTTAGTCCCAAGGTAATGTCACGGTGGGACTATCAAATCACATCAACAGGAATAAAAAATTTGAAACTTGAGTACTTGGAGGAAGCCTTTACAACATCTTATCGAATAGTGAGAATCTTTAAAGATAAGCCACCATATTTCTACCAAGAAAATTAGCAAGTGAACTATCTCGAGGTCCATTTTCTAGGCCATGCATTATCACCCTCACAATTGGCCCACGAGTATTACAAGATATCTCTATCCTAAGATATTCATTCATAATGGTTATGGGTTATCCAAAAAACCATAGTTATGGGTCCTCCACAAACCCATGGTTATGGTTCAACCACACAAAACCCTTGCCATCAAAGTCCATTTGCTAGGTCAAACACTATGAGTATCACAATTGGCATACAAGCATTAGAAGGTATCTCTATCCTCAAACATTTATTCATCATGGTTATGGGTCATCCACAAACCCTTGGTTGTGGGTCAACCACACAAATCCCTTGTCTTCAACAACACTTGGATTTGGGTCATCCACAAACCCACGATATGCTCCGATTCAACAAAGGATCTCTGGAGGGAAATTCACATAATGGGGACCATTGCTTCCTAAGGGGGGAGGATTAATCTGAATGGAAAGTGGCATCCACCAATGGTATTGACCCATGGTATCCACCTATGATATCTACCCATGGTATTTACTCATGGTATTGTAACTCAGAAAGAGGTTATAAACATCAAGCCTCACTTTATAAAAGGGCAGATTCGTCCACACAATGCAGCGGGAACAATTTCCCTTATTTTAATAAAAGTTATGTGTGTGTTTTCTGTGTTTCATCTTATCTCCCAGTGTTCTTAGACCTTGGGGATCAGATAAAATTTTCTTTGTGTTTTTTCTATTTTCTCATATCTTTCCCCCAAGATCCAGATCAGTGGGATCATCGAACAAATATTTCAATCCTCCATGATCAGTCATTAGGGTGAATTTTCCACCAAGAATATAATGCCTCCACATCTTCAGTGCATGGATGATGGAAAATAATTATAAATCACGAGTTACATAATTTTTCTCATGATCATTTAAATTTCGGGATTCATAACATACTACTTGACCCTCCTACTTCAAGACTCCAACAAGTCCCTCCTTACATGCATCTATGCATACAATGAAATCCTTTCAAGGATCTGTTATTTTTAATATTGGTGCATTGGTCAACAACTTCTCAATTTGATTGAAGCTTGAAACACAATCAACTGTCCATTATAACCTCTTCCCTTTCTTTTGTAGATCTGTAATTGGACAACCGACCTTGGAGAAATTTTAATTAACCTCCTGTAATAACTTGCAAGTCCCATGAGGGACCTAACTTTAGCCACATTTTTAGGTGTTGGACATTCCATGATAGCCTTTATCTTCAGAGGATCAACTACTATTCCTTCCTTAGAGACAACGTGTCCCAAATAATGAATCTGAGACTAAAATAAATTGCACTTACTAATCCTTGAAAAAATCTTATGCTTTCTTAGCAATTGTAGTACTACGCCCAAATGCTCTTCATGCTCCTCCTTCCTCTTCGAATAGACCAAAATATCCTCAACAATGGCTATGAAAACCTTATCCAAATAAGGGTGCAACACATTGTTGTTAAGGCACATAAAAGTTGCAAGTGCATTGGTAAGCCCAAAAGGCACTACCAAAAATTCATAATGCCCATACCTTGTTCTAAAGGTTGTTTTATGGATATCCTCATCATTTATACGCACCTGATGATAACTTGATCTCAGATCAATTTTAAGGAAGATGGTTGCTCCTTTTACTGGTCAAATAAGTCATTGATTCACTACAATGGTACTTGTTCTTAAAGGTCACTTGTTTAGTTGTTGGTAATTATTGCACAACCTAAGTGTCACATCCTTCTTCTTAAAAAACAAAATTGGTGCTCCCCATGGAGACATACTCATCCTTGTTAAGCCCATGTCCAGCATATCCTTAATTTGTAACTTTAACTTAACTAATTATGGAGTTCTCATTCTCTACATATCTTTGGATGTTGGAGCAGCTCTTGGCACTAATTCAATGGAAAAATATGCTTCTTAGTGAGGAGGTATACCCCGAATTTCTTCAAGGAATACATCTAAAAACTGCTACAAGATAGGGTATTCACCATGATATCACTATCATCATTCTTAATGCTATGATTAATTTCAGCGCTACTGGATATTTTCACAACAAATAAAACACATCATTTTCTATGGATTCTTTTTGGCTTCATGGATGAAATTTGTCTCGCAGAGGTAGGATTTATTTTACCTATGTTGACGGTGCTGAAAACTCATCAAATAAGGGGGTATCCCTGATGTGAAATCCCAATTAGACCTCACACTGTTTGGAGTAGGATCCCCATCCAGAATACGAACCAATTGTCATTTTCTTAAAGATATGCCTTGTCTTTAACCGACAGCACAAGAGAGAAGTGAAAATGTCCTTTTGAATGAGCAAGCGAGTGCGCCTTGTGAATTTTTTATTGAAGATGTATCAAGGTTCTCTTACTGCGATGGAGAAAATAAAGCGAGCCTCTAAGAGATAAGTGATAGTACTACCCTAATGGAGACACACGTAAATGAGAAAGACTCATCTAACATCAAATGAAATAGTTCACAAGTATGTGATGATCATTATAAAATTAACAACGCATTTCCAACAAGAAGCACTGAAGTCACCAAAATAGTTCAATTACTCCAATACTAATGAAAGTGAGCATGAACCATAAGCACTCAAACAACAGCCTTAGAAACATTCACAATCCATCTGTGAAAAAATATTGGCCTAAAAGGATTCAATATTAAGAAAAAGTCCCATGATACATCAATACAATGAACACCACTAGCACCAATAGTGGAGTATTGATTCCACTACTTGCTCCCTAAAAGTACTAAATTTGTCTCTCTAATGCCTTGTGGTAGAAGCCAAGGTTAAAAGTCCTTTACATGAGGAATGGGGATCTATTTATAACTTGAGGGATGACCTTTCACATCCTCGTGACTCTTGACTTTCCAATTTCTAGTGACCTTTGGACTTCTACAACCTTTGGAATTCCAAACAACTTTTGGAATTACATATGACCTTTAGTATTAAATGTCCTTTGGACTTCCATGACTCTTTAGTTCATACATGACTCTTGGTATTCTACTTATTTTTCTTTAAAATGATTACAACAATACATCATGACATCCACATCATCGTGTGATGAGAACGTGACATGTCACTATCTTCGATGACTAGGACTAATAGTGACTGATAACATGGACTTTTTCCAATGGTGACATGGATGCCACTTGTATCTTCGTTCTTCAAGCAACTCCAATTGTTGATATCTCTACCCTCCAAAGGGTCTTTGATCAAATGGAGTCTTTGGGGTGCTTTGATCATTAATATTCAAGTGTGTTATTTGTTCTTTCCATGCTTCCTTTATTTTTTCTCTTTGGAATAATTATATCTGCAATCACTCATGACAAGCAACTATCAACCTTAAAATTTCCTATTCTACCATGTTTAATGCAGATTTTATGTTCATACCTTTCAGTGCTCTCAAAAGGGGAAAAAGGAGCTTCTGGGCGCATAGGCACACTTTGAAACGCTGAAGGACTAAGAGGACGAGGCTTCAGCGCTTTGGCAGGCGTTCATGTTCTCAAGGGAGGGAGGAAATCAAGGTAGGGCGCATGGCACAATTATAAAGGATGAAGGGGAAGGCTTCGAGCTTCTCAAGTGTGTTTTGCACTCAAGGGAGAAATGGAGGGCACAGGGCGCACTCTTAAAGGTTGAAGGATGAGGCTTTGTGCCTTCGTAATGCGCTCATGTTCTCAGGAAAACAAGGGGGGTGCATGGAACACACCCGAAGGCTTAAGGGTGAGGCTTCAAGCTTTCATAGTGTGCTCGTGTGCTCAAGAAACTAAAGGGGGTGCATGGCGCACTCCCATAGGCTAAAGGGTGAGGCTTCATGCCTTTGGAGTGCACTCATGTGCTAAAAAAACCAAGTGGTGTGCATGGTGCACTCCGGAAGGTTGAAGGGTGAGACGTCGTGCCTTCAGAGTGTGGTCATGTGCTCAAGAGGCCAAGGAGGTTGCATGGCGCAAGTCTGAAGGTTGAAGGAGGAAGCTTCACCCCTTCAAAGTGTGCTCATGCGCTCTAGGAGGGCGCATTCCTTTGGGTTGAAGGAGTGCTTTCAAGGAGGGCTCATTCCTTCAGGTTGAAGGAGTGCGCTCAAGGAGGGCCAATTCCTTCAAGTCAATGGAGTGCTCTCAAGGAGGGCACATTCCTTCAGATTGAATGAGTGTGCTTAAGGAGGGCACATTCGTTGAGGTCCAAGGAGTGCTCTCAAGGAGGGCACATTCCTTCAGGTCGAAGGAGTGCGCTCAAAGGAAGGCTTGGTTTTTTAAGGGCGCAAATAAGGAAGGGGAAAGATGTATTAAGGAGTGCGCTCTATTATATTGGAGGGTGCATGGAGAATTTTTGACCAAGGAAGGATCCCTGATCAAGGCTTTAGAGTGCGCTCATATTCTCTTGGCCTCAATGGGTTTGCTTCGAAACCAAAGATTTTCTTAAGTTTGGGATATAGGAAAAGGGGCAAACATGATGATTTTTAGACATAAAACCATGTGTGACACATACCAACTCATCGAGAAAACTTAGAAAAGATTGAATAATGATAATTATACATCAAAACGCCACTTTACATGCATTCCCCAGGTACAACGAGTGAAGTGTGTGCGACTGCGACCCAAAAGAGTAATTTTACAACAGCATAGATGTTACGACCATGAAATGCACCTAAAGATGTTCAAATAAATGCAATGACACTTTAGAAAACTCAATAACACTTGAAACACGTAGAATAGAATGAGCCAACATTTGATGATCAAGGAAACACATTAGATACGACGATGATAATAAGCTCCAAAATTCGAATATAGTGAAATTTTGGAGGGTGTTGTAGCGACGACAACACTTGGTGACACATTGGGCGAACTTCAAATTCTCTGTCTGGGAATATATTTTGGCTAAGGGTATGACCTTCAGGATGTAGAAAATCTAACAACGAGATTCAAACTGATCTTGTAATGTACTAAAAACAAGATATCGAATCCTTCTACAATTTGCGGAAACAAAACACGATCACACAATCACATAACAAGTAAGAGAAAGAGACAATCAATCACACAACACAAAATGTATTTGGGGAAAGCACACTGCCTAAAACCCCACTATCTGTATACTGTATAAATTCGAGATCATGGAATAATGCAATGCTTTCTCTCTTAGAGAAATTCTTGCCCTCTGCCAACTGTCTCACTTTGATCTAGGCAAAATCAACCAATTACTTAGCCAATTCTTAGCCTTTACTCAACCTGCCCTGCTCATGTATTCTTGGAGGAATTGTCTCCCTGTTAAATAGGAAATTCCCTTGAATTGATTGCACAATTATTTCTTGGCCTCAGCCCCACGGGGGTAGGCGAGTTGGTAATCGGAATGCGGTGAAGTTCGTTTGTAAGGCGAGCCCGATAGGAGGTCACGAGTTCAAATCCCCCAGACTAAAGCAGAGCTGTGGAGAGGGGCGGGCACATGCTCCCAGTGGGTATAGTGGTAGCGGTCAGAATCGACCCCGTGTAACACGAGTCGCGAGGCTGCCCCAGTTGCCGATCCCACTGTAAAAAAAAGAAAAAAAGAAGAAGCTTTCTTGGCCTCCACATGACTCTATAACTGACATGTGCAATTCTATAATTATGCAACCGATAGTTATCAACCCTTTAACCTTAGTCTCAACTCAGCTTTCCTTAGAAATGACATGCAACAATTATTTATAGTGAATTATCAGTTAAGTGATTGATCGCTACTTATGAATTAAATCAGATTTAATTCACTGTACCTCTCACTAGCTCATCTCTCGATTAGAACTAGTTAAACTGATTTTAACTCAATTAATTGAGTTAACTAATTACAGCTCACAAATAACTGTAACTGGACGCCCTTAAATCATGGGATAACTCTACATGCCTACTCTCTGACCCTCAACTCGAATTTCCAAAGCTAACTCAACCATTCTGACTTAGTTAACTAATACAAGTTGTCATGAGATGAAATTACAATTTCTCTTCCAATTTAATTAAGGAAAAATTAAATCAGAATCCCCCTTTGGGGTTCCATTTCTTGGTGCCATTTCAACACTCCCTCTCAATAAGAAAGATATTATCTGCTACCCTAATCTTGCCTCTATGGAATTCAAATTTGCTTCTTGCTAGTTCCTTCATCAAGATGTATGTATCCTTCTCTTCCGTGGGAATGTAATCTAATGAAATAATCCACCTCTGAACATAATATCTGAGATGGTGATACTGGATATCAACATGCTTGGACTTGTCATGGAATATTGGATTAACTGACAGTTTGATGTAACTCAAGTTATCTCAATGTATCACCGTCAGATCCATATGATGACCAAAAAAACTAGTAAGTATCTTCCTCATCCAGATGACCTCGCATGTTTCCTGACTTGCCACCATGTACTTTGCCTCTGCTCAACTGAGTGCAACTGATATCTATTTCCTGTTGTACCAAGAAACTATTGTTGATCCTATGTTGAAGATGCCTCCTGATGTGCTCTTCCTACCGAATGGACTCCCTACCCAATCTGCATCGGTGAAGCCTTGAATCTTCACTCCCTTTTTCTGTTTGTACCATGATCCATACTCTATAGTGCCCTTGAGATATTGTAACACATGCTTCCATGCCTTCCAAAAGAGCTTAGTAGGCCTAACCATAGCTTGGATCAGCTAGTTAACTGTGTAGCATATGTCAGGTTTTGTGTTCACCAAATACATGAGTGAACCCACAAGCTGCCTATTAACAGTAACATCCACTACTTCGCCCGAAGTAGTATCCTCCTTCCTCTAGTTTCTTGCAAGAGGAGTCTCCATGGGTTTGTTGCCCTCCATGTGGAACTTCCTCATAAACTCCTTCGCATAATTTCCCTAAGATACAATTAGCTCCCCATCTCTGTCATGTTTCCAGTCCAAGGAAATAGTACAAGAGCCCCATCTCCTTCATTTCAAATTCTATTGCAAGATCCTCTTTGCAAGATATTATGACCTGATCATCACTAGTCCGCATCAGATCATCGACATAAAGTACAATAATGAAAAGCTTACCATTAACCATAATATGATATAGGTTCGACCTTCTTCACTCTTGGTGAAGCCCAACCCAGTGAAATAACTATCAATATTGGTGTACCAAGCACGAGGTGCTTGCTTCAGCCCATATATTGCTATCTTGAGTCTGCACACATGCGAATCCTTGTCTAAGGTCTCAAAACCTTTCAGTTGCTCAATGTATACATCTTCCTCGATAACTCCATTAAGAAAGGTTGTATTTACATCCATCTGATGTACCTTCCATTCCATCAATGCTAAGAGTGCAAGGATGGATCTAATAGATGAGTACCTTGCGACTGGTGCAAAAGTATCATCATAGTCAATCCCCTCCACTCGAGAGAACCCTCTAGCCACAAATCTAGCCTTGTGTTTCTCCACACTCCCATCTGGTGGCTGCTTCACTGTGTAGACCCAATTTGATCCTACAACTAACTTCCTCACTAGTCTTTGGACAACTTCCCATGCATTTTTTATGACGATGGAGTCATAATCCTCAACCATTGCATCAACCCACACTGGTTGTTGCACTACATCCTGGAAAGAGGATGGTTCTATATCAACACCTTCGCTCATAATATCCATGTATCCAGTGTACCACTATGGGGACCTTCTATGCCAGCGCTGTGATGTGGGTGCTCCCACATTATCTCTTGCATCCATCAACAATTTTTCAGCCTCTCTGGTGCACTTCCTTCCATCCCTGGTAGATGGCTATGCATGAGTGGTTTCTACCACTCTCTGTTCCCCTGCTTGTGGCTTCTCCACATATTGAGGGTCATCCTTTAGATCCAAGAGCTCCTCAACTGCATGCAACTCGAGCTCCCTCTCAAGGGACAATCACATGGCTTTGTATTCATCAAATTTCATGTCTCTTCTGACCATTGTCATCTTGTGTGTTGACAAGTACACCCCATAGTTGTGAGGTGTATCAATGTACCCCACAAATATCCCCAACTCTATTTTTGGATCCAGCTTCTTCTTGGAATATTTGGTCACATGGAAACAAACATATGAACCAAAATTTTTAAAATATGACACATCCGATCTCTTACCTGAAAAAATCCTCCTCTGGTGTACTCATCCCAAGTATCCGATGAGGACTTTTTTTTTGCACAAATATTGATGTATTGCAAGCTTCTGCCCATAGATGCAACGGTAGGCCCTAATCATGCAACATAGCTCATGCTTCTCCCACAACAGTTCAATTATTTCTTCTTGAAACCCCATTCTGCTGTGGGTTATGAGGTGCAATCAATTCTCTTCGAATTCCTTCCGAGGCACAAAAGTTATTGAATTTTTTATAGATGTATTCTCCACCATTGTCACTCCTCAAAGCCTTCACTTTCTTCCATGTATCTTTCTACAAGTGCCTTGAACTCACAAAACTTGGAGAACGTCTGATCTTTCTTCCGCATGAAGAAAATCCAACACTTTCTTGAAAAATCATCAACAAAAATCACATAATACCTATGCTTTGTCGTGGAAGCTATTGATAACGGTCCACACAAGTCTTAGTGAACTCTCGCAAGGGTCGCCTTGGATCAAATTTCCTTATCGTGAAAGGTGGATTTGGTATACTTCCACAATGTTCACCCTTTGCATGTGTCTCTCTGTGCAAGTGAACCCTTTGGAAGTCCTGTAGAGATCTGTTGTTTTGATCCTCAAAGCACTATGGTGTAGATGACCCAACCTCCCGTGCCATAACTCACCAATTTCTCGACTTTCCACCTTCTATGCTTTACTACTTAGTGCTGTGCAGTACTATACATCTAGTTTATAGAGATTATTTACTCGAACCCCATTATTTTTCACTTGTCTCGTGGATTTTTGACGTAGGAACGCCTTTCATTCGTTGAAGATCACATCATGGACACGATTTTCAAACATAGCAACAAAAGCAAATTCCTCTTTAAACTAGGAACATACATGACATATTTTAATGTGAGTGGATTACCCGAATCCCTCTAAAAGGTAATTGTACCTACACCGGTAGCTCTATAACTCCCTTCGTCACCCTTCTCGATGTGCACATGGAGATCCTTCTCCTCCAAGATATTGAAGAATTATTTTTTTCCATCATATGGAATGAAGCTCCATTATCCAAGTACCACACATATCCCATCACTGATAACACCATGCATGCGATCAGTGTGAAGTCCAACTCGAATTGTGAATCCAATTTTTCACCTACTGCTCCTCCTAAGGCCTCCTTGTTTTTCTTCTTTTGTGGACAATTTGTGGCATAGTGTTCATGCTCATGACATTTGAAACATTTTACCTTTGACAAATCTCGCTTCTTTCCTACCTTGCCGGCATCAAATTTGGAATGGGACACCTTCCCTTTTCCTTTCTTCATCTTGTCGACCAAGGCACAATTCTCCTCCTCGTCAGTCTTTGATGAGGATCCGTCTTTGGTGCTCCGCCGAATTTATTCTTTTGCCAGATCGGACCATAGTCTCTCCCAATCCGGCAGCTTCTCCGTCCTATTAACAGAGTCTTGGTAGCTATTCCAGCTCTTGGGAAGGTCTAGAAGAGCTAGGCTCACCAAATAATCTGAGGCAGGAGTGATACTAATGCTTCTAAGCTCATCTCGACACTGAGTGAACTTTTTCAAGTATTTTTGGATCGTGTCGCCCTTATCCATTTTGATCTTCCTGAGTGTGTCTTTCAGCGCTAGCTTCCAGTGGTCGCTGTTATTCTGATACAAATCTGTCAAGGCCTTTCACATCACATATGGAGCCGCTTTCCTATGGAGAATCGAGACCATATTATCTCTAAACCCCTCTAACAATATCCTTCTTGCCTTTGCTACATTCTTCTTCCATGCATCAAGAAGTTGAGCAGATGTTGCTGCAAGTTTCGAGACATCAATATCTATGAAAGCCTTCAGTTTTTTGTCCTCAAGCATTGCCTCCATCCTGTCCCTCCATGCAATATAATTCAAATTTCCCTTGATTACATATTCGAGTATCAAGCCATTAAAATACATCTTGATCTGCTGTTGGATCCTGGAGAATAAATCTGCAAATTCGAACCTGATAAAAAACAAACTTTGTTCTTCTCTTCTTTTTATGATTCTTGGTGCTCTGATACCATGTGTAAAATCTAACAATGAGATTCAAACTGATACTGTAACGTACTAAAAACAATATACTAAATCCTTCTACAATTTGTGGAAACAAAACATGATCGCACAATCACATAACAAGTAAGAGAAAGAGACATTCAATCGAACTAAACAATATGAATATGGGGAAAGCACATTGCCTTAAATGTCGTTATCTGTATATTGTATAAATTCAATATCATGAAACAATACAATGCTTTCTCTCTCAGATAAATTCCTGCACACTGCCAACTATCTCACTCTAATCTAGGAAAAATCAGCTAATTACTTAGCCAATTATCAACCTTTGCTCAGCTTGCCTTGCTCACACATTCTTGGAGGAATTGTCACCCTATTAAATAGGAAATTCCCTTGAATTTATTGCGCAATGCTTCCTTTGCCTCCACATGATTCCATAACTAACCTGTACAATTTTCTAATTATACAACTGATAGTTATCAACCCTTTAACCTCAGTCTCAACTGGGCCTTCCTTAGAAATAACATTCAACAACTATTTATAGTGAATTATCAGTTAACTAATTGATTACTACTTGTGAATTAAATCAGATTTAATTCACTGGACCTCTCACTAGCTCATCCATCAGTTAGAACTAGTTAAACTGATTTTAACTCGATTAATTGAGTTAACTTATTACAACTCACAAATAATTGTAATTGGGCCCCCTTAAATCACTTGATAAATCTACATGGCTACTCTCTAACCCTCAACTGAAATTTTCTTAGCTAACTTATTCATTCTCACTTATTTAACTAATACAAGTTCTCATGAGATGAAATTACAATTTCTCTTCCAATTTAATTAAGGGGAAATTATATTAGAAGCCCCCTTTGGGGTGCCATTTCTTGGTTCCATTTCAACATAGGAAGTATTGATTGCCTCGATTTCCCCCTTACAACTCGGTTTTATACATAACATCTGAATTTCCTCTACTTGGTTGGAGACACACAAAAAGATACACCATATCAAAATTGTTTCAATCCAGGAAAGGGTAATGTGTACGGTGATTTTATGATATTCAGAGTATGATTTTTCATCTCTTGTGTTGATTTTCTGCCAGCATACATGGACAGTACCCTATCTTAGTCACTTCAGGAGCACAAACGTTGCTTCACTTCTAGCGATCCTGGTCAGTAGCCCAGCGAATTCGCTTGCTCCACCTCCCTGCGCAGAAAGCCTTTGTCTTCTTTCACCCTTTATTTATTTATTTAATATAATTGTGCATCGACACTTGTTATTTTCAACGGGTGTAAGAGGGATCCTAACTTATTGAGAGTAGAGGAGGTTTCCCCTTTAGATAAATATTTTAAGACCTCTGATATTGGTTTGATCGCTTTACATTATCCCCTTATCTCGTCTATACTAGATTGGACAAGTGTTAACACACAAGTAGGTTTATACCAAGTTGAGTATCTTAGATACTAACATAGGCACATATTTAATAGGTTCCATCATGGTTCTCCTATTGGACAAATCATATTTCCATTTAGACTTTTCTCAACCTATGGAATTTTCCCACACAAAGAAGGAGAACAATAGAAAGCCAAGCGTTGTGGTTGTCACACTTATCTTTTATTACATGACAAATTATTTTGGGCAATGCACTCTTTCACACAATGTCTTATTGAGAAAACATGAAAGAAAATACATACAAAACCAAAAGTAGAAACAAGAGACAAAGAAAATGGAGACTGAAGCAAAAAACATCATGCAAAAAATGAAAAACAAAACACGGAGAGTAGAAGGATAGTAGGAAAGAAGGTGGATGCATTGCAAGAGGAACTAAATGCAACTAAGCCTACTCCTAACCTAACCAGCTAAAAGTTTAGGGCTAGTGTAATGATATTTCCAGAGAATTCAGTGTAATTTCTCCCGACTTGCAATCACAAAATATACGAGCAATGAAAACCGATGTAATACAATATGCAACAGAAAATACAAGAACTTTATTATCTTTCAAAAAAGATAAAAAGTCTTTACTAAATATAGAGAGATGTGTCATATCACCTAACTTTACCCAACCTGCCACCTTCCTTTTTGATGAAAAACATAAGCAAACAAACCTTGATGGCTCCTTGTGAATGTACCTGCACTTGTATTGTCTTCCTTAGCAAATATCAAGAGAGACCGAAGCTTGCTTTTATAAAATGGGCTTGCTAAGAAAGATGCTTCCAGTTGATGATAGATTGGATCATGAGATTCAAAACACTCCTTTTGATGATCCTGATATTTTTGTAAAGATAAATTTTCAACTAATGTCATAGAATCAAGATGGGAGTCTTGTAAGGGAAAATGAATCCAAAGAAGTTCAGAAAGATTGTCAAGATAGTGAGGGCCTAAAATAACCATCAGTGGAGGCTGAAGTGCCTCAACTGCTTGACAAGTATATGAAAATTGAGAAGATAGACCATAAGGACCACTCGATGTAAAACAATTTTCGTGAGATATACCAGTGGGAAAAAATCAATTGGATTACAATCGTTATAACAAGAACCATGATTAGATGGAATGATTAAAACAAAAGACTCTTGATCATTAAAAAAAATATATAAATCAAATTGAACAACTTGGTGAATGCTTTGAACAAAAAAATCATCTTCCTCATATGTTGAATGTGGAAAACCGTTTTCTTCTAATTGGTACAAACTAGACTGGCATCGTAATCATTGAAAGAATAAAAAAAGAATGGCCATATGGAAAACACCTGAAACCAGTCAAGATGCAATGTGTGATGTTGGCCTTTGGTTTCTGTGAACGATAAGGCAACATGGGAGTTAAGAAAATGAAGAGTGGGAGCAGCTAAAGTGAAAGCAAGTCACTTAAAGCGCAGGTCCGGTGGACACCCCACAGTCAAAATAAGAAAGAGCTCTTACCACTAACCTTTTTGCATCACCAACCTCTCCTCTCATCACACTTCGCACTTCGCAAATCATAGCATTTAACCTCCGCTTCTCATAACTAAACACTCCCGATTGCGATTTGTGGGCGGCCCCACCTCCGTCATGCCACGTCATCTTCCACTCACCGGACATTGCACTTTGCAGCTCCTAACACTTACCTCTCGTTTCTCATAGAAAAAATCCAGTTCTGCGATTTGCACGCGGCCCCACCTCCATCCTGCCACGTCGCCCTTCTTCCATCGCACATCACACTTCGCAACTCTTGACATTTACCTCCACTTCTCATAACAAAAATCTCCCGACTGCGATATGATTTTGGGCTCCACCTTCTTGCCACGTCACCTTCTCCTCACCACACTTCGCACATCGTAGATAATAACATTTACCTCCCGTTTCTCATAAAAAAAACTTTTGATTTGCGATTTGCGATATGATTTTGGGCCCCACCTCCTTGCCACATCACCTTCCACTCACCGTGCTTCGCACAACATAGATAATAACATTTACCCTTCGCTGCTCATAACGAAAACTCCCGCTTGTGATTTGCGGACGACCCCACCTCTGTCTGGCCATGTCACCTTCCTCTCATCGCACTTCCCACATCACAAGTTTTAACACTTACCTCCCATTTCTCATAACAAAAAGCTCCTGACACTCGATTGTGATTTGCGATAACAGTTTGGGCCCCACCTCCCTGCCACGTCATCAATAGCCCTTCCATGTCCTTTGTCACACTCTTTTTAGTGTTAATCATCCTGCTAACTCCACCATCACTTTTTCCATCCTCCCCTCCTCTCCACTCCCCATCATGCATCTGATGACTCATGATCTATTCAGTCCCCCCTCACCTTCTGAAGGTTAACGCTGGGGGGGGGGGGGGGGGTTCGAAATAGCCGGTTTTGGAAACTGCCTCTAGTGCTGCGTGTCGACCTACAGTGATTTTGCACCCCCACTGCCCCCCCCTCCCCCCATCCAATACCACAAACTGGACAGGCCCCCCTCCAAAATCCGGTCTACGGTTTTGCAAGTTAAGCACAACATGGTTTTTTGGCGGAACAAACACAACTATGGTTTATTCAGTTTGTCCAGGAAATCTCCGCTAAAGAGCTAGGCACGCGTAACACGACTGGCCGTTTCATAACGGTTAAGTGGAAATCATGAGAATGAGGGAGTGGAGGCTTTCCGCAGCAGGTGGAATCATGTGATGGAAGCCAGATTGCCCACCTATTCACAACCACTCCTCGCCGCCCCTTTTTGAAGATTCCAGGATTTGGCCTCCGTGGCCAACTATTTTTTCTATTTTACTGTTTGATTATGATGTTTTTCTGGTGAAATCTCGATTTCACCATTCTGTTTTGATTTCCTGATTACGGGAGTGATTGCTTAATGCACACTTGCGAGTTGGTTAGGATATTTTGATTTTCACATGTGTGGGCCGATCATGAATGATTATTCGATCGTAAACCCTTAGGAGAACTATATATTTAGAGAGTTCAGGGATGAAAGAAAGGTTTTGAATTTTGGAGAATTTTTTCTATAGTTCTGTATGACTGTGCTCTGAGATACATATTTGGGAGAGCTGTTTTGAACATAATATGATATACAACGCTGCTTATTTGGATTCCAGATGTAGAAATGAGTAGTATGTATCTATTTTTCTTGTTTATTAGCAATATCTTGCTTATGTATAATCATCTTTCAATGTTCTATTGTTTTGATGATTTGTGTAATGTAGCTGCTGGTGGTATGCATTTTTTATTCATGAATTCGTGTATGAATAATGCTGATGTGTTAAACTTGCTGAGCCCCCTTAATTGTGCTCCATGAATCTCTCTTGTTGGCCACATTCCACCTACATCCGCTTCCTCTGAGTTCACGAGAGTCAGATTCTTAAGAATTTTAAGCCTGTCTCTCGTGGTTCCTCCTCCGTTCCTTCTCAACACCTCTGCATATTTTGAAAGCCTCTAATCGTTGTTTCATACTTGGCCCATTTGAAAATCCACCGAGCCATACAACCTCCTGAGCCCTCTCACAGTATAGGGTAATTGACATGAATCAAACTCCAAATTCTTCATCATTCCCGAACCACCGAAACCATTATTCTCTTTATCCATATTCTGTCATAGGTGTCCTTAAAATTGTCTACATCTAACCTATGATTTCAAGATGTCCTATGCACTGGTCTTTTGCAACTCAAGGATGTCTCTAGGAACTACATCTTTTTGGCACCGTTGCTGGGGAACCGAATTAGAATATCTTTTCCCTGGGATACGACATTATCTTCACCCTTCAATCAGTGAGAACGAAGGGTTGAGAGTTTCATAACCCTCACTTTGGCGACTCCACTATTATAAAAGTTAAAATCAATTGTAATCCTGGCTCACACAAGGCCTCATACTCGATTAAATACTTCCCAGCTGAAAACCCCTTCTATATCTGATCCTGAAAAGATCATATTTAAGAGAACATGGAAGGAAAAGCAACCAAGCCGAACCGACCTACCTTCATTTTCTTTAGAAGATTCACCTTCCTCATCTTAGAACGTTGACATCTATGGCCTTGGCTCCACAACCCGTGTACTTGGATATTCTCTAGAAGCCTCTGCTTTAGCTAGTTTAGGCATAAAAGACAAAGTCGACTCTGTTAATACTTCTCTACCTCCCTTGCACCCTACTCCCGAGGCAGAATAATTTCAATAAGTCGCAGTACTCCAAAGCTTTTTACAGATAAATATCAAAACCTCTACTCATCACACACCTGTTATACCCCAACCAACTCATCCTCATAATCTACCACCACCGCCCCTCATGGATGTACTTGGTTTCCTCCTCAACAAGTATGCTCTACTGGCTCTACCTTAGGTACTGAATGACATGCCACAAGATTATCTAATTCCTACCTCGGTTCACTGGGGAAGATAATATACCTGTGCAGAGACATATTGAAAAATTATGCGCCTTTGCTGAGAATGTGAGTGTAGAGCACTTAGATGTGGTGTTAAGGCTTTTTTTCCAATCCTTAGATGGAGAAAATCATAAATGGTTCAAGTATCTAGCCGAAAACACAGTACACACTTGGGAAGAAATGGAAAATTTCTTCACATTAAAATGGGGAGAAAAGAGGGATCATGGATACGTTCTCACTGAGTTCAATGCTCTTAAAAAGAGACACAATGAGGATGTAACAAAATTCATAAAGAGGTTCAATAATCTCTATAATAATCTTCTTTGAAATAAAGCCTCCCCAGGCAGCTCCTAAGGTGTTCTTCGCAGGAGCTTTCGAACCAGAGTTTGGGTTCACCCTAAGAGAAAGAAAATCCACATCTCTGGATTAGATCGATACTGATGCCTTAGAGGTAGAAGAAAAAATTACTTCTACTGGTAAATTCAAGGGGAAGACAGAACATGAAGCCAAAATAAAGAACAGGGAGGAGGCTTCTACTTCAAATCGGGAAAGGGAATCACAAGAGTATAGAATGGAAGAAATGAATAAGCTAATCAATAACCTTTGAAATAAGTTGATTAAGCTTGAATTGTACGCCAAAAATTCCCCTCCTCTTCCCAACCAGATGATTCCTAACCGGGGTTTTAATCCTCAATATCGCAAGCCCCCTTTGTAGCTGTTGCAGCGGGAGAGGAAGGAACAACAAGACCACATTCAAGCCCCTCTATACTTGGAGGGAGAAGTGGAGGGACAAGCCGAGGAAGTCACAGATAGACAAAAATATCAATTCCTTGCCTACTCTGATGATGATAAGGGTGAAATCATCCTGCAAGGGGAGCAAGAGGAGAAGGAAGTCCCTCCAGAGGATCAAGATATTAACAGTTACTGTAGACAGTTCGTGGAATTTATGCAAGCCCAAATCCATAATAAATATGACCTCAGGTCCTCCAGGAAGAGAACCTGAGTACAAGAACAAAATGAAGAGTCGATATCAAGAGAAAAAACTCATCCTAGTCTTGCTAGTAAAGGGAGAAATACATTAGAAGAGTCAACCCGTCATAAGGCCACTGCATCCACTTCCACAAGGAAAGAAGTTGATCCTACTAGAAATGAGAAGTCCTCATCTATACCATTGAAACTGCTCGACCCTTCTAAAGAGCGGTTCAAAGAAGCCACTACAGAAAAAAGGCCGACACCCTTTAATCTCCAGAAAGAACTAGAGAAGGTAAAGATCCCGATTCCCCTGATCGAGCTCCTGAAACAACCTTCTTAAAAAGCTCAAATGCCCCAATTCATGCTGCCCCATGGTGTAAACCCTCTACCTGACAGCCCCAATCTCCAAGAAGAATGAACCATGGTAGTTTTTGGACCTCATGTAGAAGAGCAGGACTCAACAACTCCCCCGTTCTATGTGACTCTGGTGATACATGACTTACTATTTCACAATTGTATGTTGGATTATGGGGCTTCACACATCCTATTGCCTTTGTCTGTCATGGAACAATTGGGATTGCAGATTACAAGGCCTTATAAAGACATGTATTCTTTTGACTCCAAAAGGGTAAAGTGCTTGGGTATGATAAAAGACCTGGTAGTGAACTTGGCCCAGATTCAGGCCAAAAGTGTGGTAATGGATATTGTTGTAGCTCATATCCCAGCTCGGTTTGGAATGTTGTTGTCTAGATCCTAGGGTTCCAAGATTAGGGGGTCAATAAAACTCGACCTCGCTTACGCCACTATCCCAATGTTCGGCGGGGAAGAAAGAAGATTATACTAAGTCTAGGTTTGTAAATATGGTCACCAAAGTTGATGGTTCAACCAACTCTCTGGTGTATAGCAAGGAGGGTGAAATTTCCTGTCTTATGCTCGAGGAGGATGAAAATTTCCTGCAAGAAACGAAGGTCTATCCTCTAAGATAGGGGGATCCTATGAGTAGAGAGGAAAACAAGATTTGGAACTTGCAGTTTGATGGGGCTTATTCATGAGAAGGAAACAAAGCCGATGCACTCCTGATATCGCCGGAAGGATTCTTAGTGCCTCTCTCCTTCAAGCTGGAGTTTGAAACCACAAACAATGTGGACGAATATGAATCCGTGTTGTTAGGATTACAGGCAGCATAGAATATGAACATACATAATCTCAAGGTGTTTTGAGATTCAGAGCTAGTAGCGAGGCAAGTCAAGAGCCAATGCCAAGCTAAGCACCCGCGACTCAGAGCTTACAAGAACGAGGTATGGGATTTGGTTGAGAAAGTTTTCTGAACTTTTAACATTCAATTCATGCTGAGGGATAAGAACAGAATGAACGACTCACTAGCTGTGGCTGCTAGCAACTTCCGCCCTCCGTAGAATCCGTTGCGCATATACAAGGTGGAAGTGAGATATCACCCCTCCATTGCGGACAACGTAAAACATTGGCAAGTCTTCGAGTACAAAGAGTTAGTCAAGTGTTTTATGGAGATGGTGGGTGAATTCTCGAATTTGGTGATTGAATTAGGGACCGAGGACGATAGTGAAGAGCCGAAAACAAGATGGCAAGAGACACTGGCCGGGCACCGTGTCTTGAAATTAAAGGGAAATGTTATTCAAAGGGGCCTTGTGCCATTGGAGAGACTATTTGATAAAAATGATATCTCTGTGAACCCCAACAAACCGACCCTCGATGAGCCAGTCAGGGATTTGAATATTGGGACAGAGGAATACCTGAAGGTGGTGAAGCTGTCGAAAGGAGTCCTCGAATAATATTAAGGATAGTACCTCAAGCTCTTTCGATCATACAAATACGTCTTCGCTTGGTCATACCAGGATTTGAAGACCTTTGATATTGATTTCGTACAGCATAAGATACCCATAAAAGAAGATGCTAAGCCTCATAAGAAGAAGCTGAGGTAGATCAACCCTCTTCTGCTCCCAGCTATTGAAAAAGAAATAAAGAAACTGTTGCAGGAAAATATCATTGTCCCTCTGAGGTAGTCTGAATGGGTGGCAAACCTAGTGCCTGCAAGGAAGAAAAATGGCAAGATAAGGCTTTGTGTGGATTTCCACAATCTGAACAAAGCCTCACTCAAAGACAACTATCCCCTCCCAAAGATGGACCACATATTGCAAAAGGTGGTGGGATCCTCCCGCATGTCCATGATGGACGGTTTCTCAGGATATAATTAGGTGGCAGTGCTCCCGGAAGACCAAAAGAAGAGGATGTTCACTATGCCTTGAGGAACCTTCTTGTATGCCCGAATGCCTTTTGGCCTGATAAACGTCAGTGCCACATTGCAGCGTGCGAGGGACATCGCTTTCATAGGAGACAAGGATAAGTTTGTGGTAATTTACCTGGACGACATCACTATCTTCTCGAAGAGCGATGCTAGCATATAGAGCATCTTTGACTAACTTTTGAAAAATGTCTAAGGTATGTTCTGTCTCTTAACCCCCAGAAATATAGTAACCAAAGAAGGGGTAAATATTGACCCAAATCAGGTGGAGGTTATAAACGATATCTCCCTATCTCCCTATGAAGAAACAAAAAGGAAGTACATGTATTCTTAGGAAGGATAAATTTCCTCAGAAGGTTCATCCTGAATTATGGCAAGATCGTCCAAAGCATCATTAGAATGCGGAAGAAGAATAGTGAAGTGAAATGGACTCCTCAATCTAGGTATTCTTTAAATAGGATCAAACAGGCCTTTGCGGAAGCTCTAGTGCTGGTGGGTCCAGATTATGGAAATCCATTCATGATTTTTTCGTTCGCCTCCCCTCACACAATAGCTACGGTGCTGCTACAAAAAAATGATGAAGGACATGAACAACCTATTGCGTTCTTCAGCCAGGTCCTTCGAGATGCTGAATTAAAATATAAAATTCTAAAAAAGCAAGCATACACTTTGGTCAAGTCACTTAAGGCATTTTGGGTGTACGTGTTACAGTCTGTCATAACAACTTACGTACCCATTGCAGCAGTGAAGGATATTCTGGTGTAGGGCGACAATGAAGGAAAAAGAGGCAAATGGATAGCTAAGATTCAGGAGTACGAGATGGAGATAAAACCTACCAAACTCATCAAAGGCCAAGGGCTGGAAAAAATTCTGTCTGAATCTAAGTGTCAAGCTCTAGGGATAAATCTGTCTATGACAGGAGGAGAAGCACAAGAGGATACAGGTGCACATTAGGGCATAGAATCTTCCACACAAAATACATGTAAAGTACCTTATATCCCTATGGTATAAAGATATAGTGGACGACCTCTTAACCCTGAGGTGCCCCCCTAACTATGAAAAGACCAAGTATCGCACTTTAAGGTTAAGATCTCAAAAGTATACTGTGGCAAACATGCAACTATATTGGAGGGATCCGACTGGGATTTTACTACTATGTTTAACAGAGCAAGAGGTTGATGAAGTGATGACAGAGTTCCATGAAGGAATATGTGGTGGGAATTACAGCTGGTGATCTATTACTCACAAGATCCTGAGAGCAAGCTTCTTTTGGCCCAAGTTGTTTGGTGACGTATATGCTCATGTCCGGGCCTAGTAAAAGTGTCAGACATTCGCCAAAAAGCAAAGGTTCACACCTCTCCCATTGATCCCAGTTCATGTTGAAGATCCATTCAAAAAATGGGGAATCGACTTCATAGGTGAGATTCACTCGATTTCTAGAAACCAACATCGATGGATCCTCACCGCCACGGATTACTTCACTAAATGGGTTGAGGCCGTGCCCGAAAGGAATGCCACAAATTTGGTGGTGATCAAGTTCTTCGAGGAAACCATAATAGTCAAGTTTGGATTCCCTGCTAAAATCATAACATATAACATCTATGATTTTAAGTCAGCTAGGTTTGTGAAATTCTATCAGCATTATAATATCAGTCCGTGGCACTCCACTGCATATTACCCACAAATGAACGAGCTGGCAGAGTCATCTAATAAGACACTGGCGAGGATCTTGAAAAAGACCATCAACGAAAACCAAAAGAATTGGGATTCCCAGCTCAAGTTTTCATTCTGGGTGAATCGCATCACCACTAAAAGATCCACAAGGAAGTCCCCTTATGAGTTGGTGTACGACAGAGCAACAATATTCCCTATTCAGCTCGCATTACCCGTGGCCCGATTCTTACAATAGAGCGAGGAAGAGCCAAACGATCTTATCCGAAGAATGAACCAATTGGTCGAACTAAATGAAACACGGGAACAGGTAAGAGTCATACTAGCAGAGTACCAGGAAAAGATGAAAGGCTTATTTGAACAAAGAGCTAAAGAAAAGGAAATCCAAGCAGGGGATTTGGTGCTGCGATGGGATGTTAGGCGGTCAGACAAATGGAAACATGGGAAGTTTGGCCCCCTTTGGTTTGGTCCATTCAGGGTGGCAAAGGTCAATGGCAACAATAACTTTGCGCTGGAGAATTTGGAAGGATACACACTAGAGATCTTTGTTCATGGAAAATTTCTCAAGACTTACTTCCAGCACTGATAGTGGGCTACGACGACCCATTGTACATATCCTCAAATTGTATATATGTCATTTGTTATTTCCACATGAATTCTTGTTTTGTTTTTGGTTAAAGCTGCTTGAAAATGTTTCTAACGATGATCCCAGGCACGTTAAGAAGAACACAAGCAAGTGGTCTGCGAGTTCTCGACAGACTCGAACGAGTGCGTCCTCCCCAATGGAGCCAATGTTGGCTTATGGTTTCTGTGAATGATAAGGCAGCATGGGAGTTAAGAAAATTAAGAGCGAGAGCGACCAAAGTGAAAGCCAAAAACTTCAAGCGCGGGTTGGGCGGACACCCCGCAGTCAAAAGAAGAAAGAGCTCTTACCACTAACCTTTTCGCATCACCAACCTCTCCGCTCATCGTACTTCACACTTCACAAATCATAGAATTTACCCTCTGCTTCTCATAACTAAAATCTCCCGATTGCGATTTGCGAGTGGCCCCACCTCCGTCATGCCATGTCATCTTCCACTCACCGCACATCACACATCGCACTTCATAGTTTATAACACTTACCTCCCATTTCTCATAACAAAATTCCCGATCTATGATTTACGGGTGGCCCCACCTCCATCCTACCACGTCGTCCTTTCGCCATCGCACATCGCATTTCACAACTCTTAATATTTACCTCCACTTCTCATAATAAAAAGCTCTCGATTGAAATATGAGTTTGGGCCCCACCTCCTTTCCACATCACCTTCCACTCACTGCACTTCACACATCGCAGATCATAACATTTACCTTTTGCTTCTCATAACAAAAACTTCCGATTTTCGATATGCGATATGAGTTTGGGCCCCACCTCCTTGCCACGTCACCTTCCACTCACTGCGCTTCGCACATTGCAAATCATAACATTTACCCTTCGCTGCTTATAAAAAAAACTCCTGCTTGCAATTTGTGAGAGGCCCCACCTCCATCTGGCCACGTCACCTTCTGCTCATCGCACTTCGCAAGTTTTAACACTTACCTCTCGTTTCTCATAAAAAAAATCTCCCGACTCCCAATTCCGATTTACGATATCAGTTTGGGCCCCAACTTCCTGCCACATCATGAATAGCCCTTCCATGGCCTTTGTCCCGCTCTTTTTGGTGTTAATCATCCCGCTAACTCCACCATCACTTCTGCCATCCTCCCCTCATCTCCACTCCCCATCACACATCCGATGGCTCATGATCTATTTCAGCCCCCCCTCACCTTTCAAAGGTTAACGAGGTGGGGGTCTGAATTGGCCAGTTTTGGAAACCGCCTCCGGTGCTGCATGATTTCGCACCCTTGCCCATCCAATACCACAAACCGGACATGTGCCCCGTCGAAATCTGGTCTCCAGTTTTGCAAGTTAAGCACAACATGGGTTTTTGGCAGAAACAAACACAGCTATGGTTTATTCAGTTTGTCCAGGAAATATTTGCTAAAGATATAGGCACGCGCAACACAACTGGTCATTTCATAACGTTTAAGTGGAAATCATGAGAATGAGCGAGTGGAAGCTTTCCACAATAGGTGGAATCATGTGATGGAAGCCAAACTGCCCACCTGTTCACAACCATTCCTCGCCGCCCCATTTTGAAGATTCCAGGATTTGGCCTCCGTGGCCAACTATGTTTTCTCTTTTACTGTTTGATTATGATGTTTTGTTGGTGAAATCTCGATTTCACCCGATTTTGTTTTGATTTTCTGATTACGGGAGTGATTCCTTGATACACGCTCTTTGAGTTGGTTAGGATATTTTTATTTTCACATGTGTGGGCCGATCATGAATGATTGTTCGATCGTAAACCCTTAGGAGAACTATATATGTAGAGAGTTCATGGGTGAAAGAAAGGTTCTAAATTTTGGAGAAGTTTTGTTGTAGTTCTGTATGACTATGCTCTTTGTGCTCTGAGATATATATTTGGGAGAGTTGTTTTGAACATAATATGATATAAATCACTGTTTATTTGGATTCCAGATGGAGAAATGAGTAGTATGTATCTGTGTTCTCTTGTTTATTAGTAATCTCCTACTCATGTATAATCATCTTTCAATGTTTTGTTGTTTTTATGATTCATGTAATATAGCTACCGGTGGTATGCATTTTTATTCATGAATTCGTGTATGAATAACGCTCATGTGTTAAAATTGCCGAGCCCCCTTAATTTGTGCTCCATGAATTTCTCTTGTTGGTCACATTCCACCTACTTCCGCTTTCTCTGATTTCACGGGAGATAGATTCTTAAGAATTTTAAGCCTATCTCTCGAGAGTTCCTCCTCCATTCCTTCTCAACACCTCTGCATATTTTGAAAGCCTCTACTCATTGTTTCATACTTGGTCCATTTGAAAAGCCACTGAGCCATACATCCTCCTAAGCCCTCTCGCAGTATAGGGTAATTCACATGAATCAAACTCTAAAGTCTTCATCATTCTTGAACCACCAAAACCATTATTATATTTATCCATTTTCTGTTAGAGGTGTCCTTAAAATTATCTGCATCTAACCTCTGATTTCAAGATGTCCTAGGCACTGGTCTTTTGCAACTCAAGGTTGTCTCTAAGAGCTACAGCAGGTGAAAAAGAGCAACTTTATTTAGAAAATAACATAAGCATTCACTAACACTCAGGAGGAGATTTGGTAGCATTATAACATTCAGAAGAAGGACTAGGAGTTTATTATTTTCAAAAGTATCTGATAGGTATGGATCTTTTGGTCGATGATAATATTTAAAATGATTAGTTTCATGGCTCTTTATATTCATGGAAGGTATACACTCCAAACCCAAGTTAGATTCAAGATAATTTCACGAAGATAAGATGACTGAAACAAAATTTTCAATCTCATCAGAAACTGAATCCTGAAAGTTAGAAGAGTTATGTCCAGAATATCATAATTCTTTCAAGAAGGAATTTACATCCAATGAAACCATGGAAAGGAAAGAATTTTGCGAGTATAACCAAATATCATTTAGTTCGGGGGCCTTACCAGAGTGGTGAGAACTTGACATAACCATTAGCTGAAGTTGAAATGCCTGAAATACCTAATGAGTCCCAGAACTTTCAATAATTGTAGCATTATGTTTTGAAGATTTAGTTAGATCACGCATGGTATGTGGAAAAGTACCATAAAAAATTGCAACAAGGTCGCTAGTATCAAGTTGGAAGCCATCTACATTACTGATTTGATCAAAATTTACATCCTTAGCAAATAAATTACCCAAGTGTTGAGAAGGTAAATCCCCTCTGCGGACAGAGGCGATCCCTACTAGCCCAGCAGGGGTCTAGCAACAAACAAACAATGCTATGACGCAGGCTCCTAGTTACGAATGAAAGATTTGGGATAAGAACCTACCCAGTTCGAGCGCTCGATCTGAAAAAGAGATGTCCCCGTCCTTCAGTCCTGGCAGATCACAATCCTTCCACGATCTCCGTGGATGAACACCTGCACACAGAAAGAACAAACAGATACAAGCATAGGAACCGGCATACGTAACTAAACATCGGTCAGAAAAGACATTACTCGCATTAACATAATGGAAAAAGGAGTGGAACCATAATCATAGTCATCTATTAAAGTGGTAAACGAATAGAGGTTACAACCAAGTTCTGACGCTGCAGCCTCCTTCGCGCGGGTCTCCGGTCGTCCACGTCTCGCAAAGCTCGCCGGGGGAAAGGGAAACCTCTCCAGAGTCTCGTAACAATGGTCTCCTTGCTCGAATGGGCCTTAAGGGAAAGGAAGGATTCTTTTCAGCACAAAGGCACTTGGAAATAGGAGATGCAAAGCTTCAGCACTTCAAGACTAGCTTGCCATGGATCTGAGCAAGCTTTTATAGATGGGGAAGGAGGGAGTTGGGATCCCTATTATTATGGGATGGGCCCTATCAACAAGGAAGGTTCCATAGAAGGTGGCAAAACTACTTCCTTCCATAGAACTCCCGTAGCCAAACCTCCCAACTCAAGATAGGCAGTGGTTGTGAGTTTGTTTGAACTCAACTTCCGCCATCCATATATAAAAAACAGTCCCTAAAATGGGTGGCGCGATTGCTGCTCTATGACAGAGCGCCAAGTGGCACGACCTCTTTACAGGATTTCCCTGAGTGGCGCGAGTACTGAACTGTCTACCCGCGCCAATGCAAAAAGAGTTGTTTTTCATGGATTTTGCAAGGAGATGTCTCAAGGGGAAATGAAGCTCATACTCAGAGGGATGCAATGATGATGTTTTCAGTGCATGACAGTGTTCACGGGTCACGTTATGGGTCCTCCATTGTGCGGGACGGGGAATGGTAGGGACGGTGACAAATTACTGTGTAACAGATGCCCCCTAAAGCATGAGGCCCGAGAGAGAGAGGGGTGAAATGCTTTACGAGAACATGTCCAACCGAAGGCCCGCCGTCGGAAAACCTGCACAGAAAGATACAACTGATATCTCAAGTACATGATGTATATATATGGTATGGACGCAGCCATCCGAACAGAGTATGCTATAATCCGGATCCAGGGTATGGGCGCAGCCATCCAACTAAGATCAAACAAATAGACTCAGGTATGGTCGCAGCCATCCAATTATTGAGTCACGTACATAATGAAAATAATCCACAATCGCAGCCTGGATTACAACAGACACAATCCAGGGTCTTGCGCTCCATCTCGACCCAAACAAGTACAAGTTCTAGCATGCGAATGTGTGAGCTGATGTCGAACATGCAAGAACATCGTCTGATTACTAGCCAATGATGAAAGCCGTTAACAGACGCGAGAGAAACCACCAATAATGACGATGGTCCTCAAGGTACTACAGGTACAATCTACGGCGTGTGAATAAATGAGCTGACGTCGAACACCCGCAGAATCATCCGATCGGAGGCCAATAACGAAAACCTCTCGTCGAATGTGACGAACCTGCCATTAAGGCATGCAGGCTCCAAGGTACCATCGGGAGTCTCTAGACCAACTTCCTGGATAATGAGTTGAAGTCGACAGGAAGTGACCTTGATCGAAGGTGGGCCATAATGATTCCCACATCATCGACACGAGACAGAGGAACATAATGTTTTGTTGTGAATCAGGACCATATGAGAAACAAAGGAAGGTTGATATTCGCAGAGGCCAACTTCTCTTGAACATATAAATGGCACGACAATGGACTTGGCAGTATTTGACATCAACGGATCAAAGGTCATGGCGACGAGGCAGTGAACAGATGAGAGGTCAAAAGAGATTACCCAAACCCATGGAAGCAAAGTGAAGCAGCGAGATGAGATGTCCCCAACCCGACACGAATGCGGACAAGTGCCATGTTCAAGAGCGACATACTGCCGACGACAACGACGATGGTTCCATTTTTCCCCCACCATTTCTGGCGAGTACCCCAATTATTTTTGATAACAAGCTTGAAGGGGATAGCATATGCGTGTGATATAAGTCCGCCCTTCGGGCGAATCCATCCTAGTGCATTTAACGAGTCCTAGGAAGGAGAAACTCGGAGAACGTCATTACGACGGAATCCAATGTCATCAGGGTTTAACGAGTCTGACAAAGGAAGAACTCGGCGTCTTTTCATGTTTAGAGAGTTTGAAAAGACGGCGGAAAAGAAAACTCCACTGGTCCCTTTTCGTAAATAGTTCCCCAGATCCGAAAAGGTAGAAAACAATATCCGGGAAAACCTCCTAGTATGACAGCTGAGGCCTTCCTTTCGTAATCGATCGGCCAGAAAAGGGTTAAACATGCGTGTGAATGTCAGTTGTGTCACTACCTTCATAGATCGAAACGACAAGGGCCTCGACGATCTTTTCATGTTTAGAGAGTCAGAAGAGTGAAAGATGACTCCTCCTGGAGGAACGAGTGGTATAAAGGGTAGCAAGCTGGTTCCAGTAATGGTGGAACTACTCTGAACAAATAAAGGTCGAGAGGCTGGCTAACAAGACCACTCATAGCAGCGGTTCCTCAGGAACGGGTAAAACAACCAAGTGAAGGCATATGATCGGCCAAGCAGATAGTGACAATGGAGTGAGAAAACCCAGGCTCATCTGGTAAAAACAGGCTGATAAAATGGCAATCACAAGAGGTAAAATAGGCAAGGTTTCATTTTTACACAAGCTTGAAATCAGGAAACTTTGCTTGAAGTTGGTTTCATTTTTACACAAGCTTGAAACAAAGATAAACTATGCTTGAAACCGGTTTCATTTTTACACAAGCTTGAAACGGAAACAAACTATGCTTGAAATAGTAAGCATGCCCCCAGCATGGTGACTCAATTCGAGGTACATGCCCCCCAAGCTTCGGTCCATATGAAAGGCAGATGGAGTGAAGGTTCAAGTGACGAGATCAAGAGAAAGACTCGACTGGGATTTTACGAGATCTAAACAAAGACTCGAATTGAACGGGAACGTGTTTCATTATTTTAACGAGGTTGACACATTAAAAGAACTATCCTCAGACCACCCTTGTTTCATTTTTTAAGGAGCTTGGCACAAGACAAGGAACTCTGCTCCGACCAGCTTGTTTCATTTTTTAAGGAGCTTGACACAAGCAGAATGAACTATGCTCCGACAACCTTGTTTCATTTTTTAAGGAGCTTGACACAAGACAAGGAACTCTGCTCCGAGGGATGCAATGATGATGTTTTCAGTGCATGACAGTGTTCACAGGTCACATTATGGGTCCTCCATTGTGCGGGACGGGGAATGGTAGGGACGGTGACAAATTACTGTGTAACACCAAGTTAGAAATTTCTTATGATTGCACCTCTAAGGATGAATAGATTTCCAAATTTCATGAGTAACTTGTACTAAGGAATTCTCCTCATGTAAGACTAGAAATTATAAGGATTGGAATGAAGACTTCATGATTTCACTACTTTCCTCTTCATCATGAATGATCTCACCACCATGTGTCAATTCAAAATCCAAGTCATTAGATGAAGTATCCCCATCACAAGTTAATGCCTTACAAATGGTGGAACACAAGGGATAGTGAGCTGAAGAGGAAGTTCCAATAAAAACACATTCATTAACCAAATTAGATTCAAGATATCCTTTTTTCAAAACAAAGTTTTCTTGAGAAAATTAAAGATCAGTAGGTTCACTTTGGAAACCATCATTACATACAATAATGGAGTCAAAATCAATATAATTAAGATTTTCCAAGACTTCTAACTGACTAAGCAAGTTAAATTTAGTAAATCCATCATCGAGATTCTTAGATTCACAATCAACCAAGGATGGAAGAAGGTTACCTTGACATGGAGGATTTTGAAGAAGAAAAGTAAGGTCAAGAGAATCCTCACCTTCCTTCTCCACTGTGAATAATTACTACCTTGCACTTGATCATTGTTTATATTTGGAAGAGATTGATCAAGTGGATCAAGGGGCAAGGGATCATGAGAAAGAGGTGATATAGGATGACAAGTATCAAAATCAGATTCAAGATTAGAGTTATGAGGGTTAATACCATATAGTGGAATGGAGGGATTAATATTTACCATAGGCTTCACGAAACATTCCAAATTATCCTTAGTCAGATCAAGATCATAGGAAATGGATGATGGTTCAGAAGATGGATTAGGAATTTGATTTGAAGATTTCCCATCTTCGACATTATCATAAGGGGGCACCCAAATTGGTATTGGAAAAGGAAGACAAGGAATAAAAGGAACAATAGGCTCTTCGTCTGAGTTTGGGGGTGTCTCACAATTTCAAAAAGATGGGAGAATAGGAATATCTAGAGGTTTATATTCAAACTGATTCAAAGAAGTTTGAACCAAATGTTAAAAAATTTGCTGAAATAAATCCCAATCCATATCTTCTTCAGGAAACTCATAACATAGGTGAAGGAATATGTTAGTAAAATCCTCAATTGATTCATCAGGATCCATTCTAAGTTGATTGATCAAACACTTGATGAAGTGCCTTAAGAAATTGGCGAAAATAATGAAGAAGCGGATGGTAAGTTAGAACACCATTGATTAACATGACTTGCAAGAGTGAGGGTGAACGAATAAACATAACATATTCATCATCGAATTCAAGGGATTAAAAAACCCAAGAAAATAATTTATGTGCTTGGATAGAAATGTACCACCCTCACCATCAAACTTGAATTGAGACAAAGAATGAATGAGATCTATGGAGATTGAAAGTTTACCAAGAGGTAGGTTAGAAAAACACTTCGGGATTATGATTTGGGAAAGATCCATTTAAGATAAGAGATTCAAATAGACTCAACAAACACAACTTGTCATTTGGAGCTCCTTCTAGCACCAACTATTGGCGATGTTGGAAATTCTTCAACTAAGGGGGTTTCCCGATGTGAATTCCCAATTAGACCTCACATCCTTTGGAGTAAGAGCCTCATCCAGAATACAACCGACTGCCGTTTTCTTAAATATATGCCTTGGATTTAACTGTTATCACAAGATATAATTGCAAATTTCCTTTTGAATGAGCAAGCGAGTGCGCCTTGTGAATGTTCAATTGCACATGTATCAATGTTCTCTTACCGTGGAGGAGAAAATAAAGTGGGCCTATAAGAGAGAAGTAATAGTACTACCCTAATGGAGACACACGTAAATGAGAAAGACTCATCTAACATCAAGCAAAATAGTTGACAAGGATGCGACAATCATTATAACATTAACAAAACGGTTCCAATAAGAAGCACTGAAGTCATCGAAATAGTTTGATTAATCCAATACCAATGAAAGCGAATATGAACCATAAACATTCAAAGAATATTCTTAGAAACATTTACAATCCATGTGTGAAATTGTGTTGGCTTGAAAGGCTTCAATATTAAGCAAAAGTCCCAAGATACATAAATACAATGAACACCACTAGCTCCAATGGTGGAGCGTTAGAGCCACTACTTGCTCCCCAAAAGTAATAACTTTGTCTCTCTAATGCCTTGTGGGAGAAGCCAAAGTTAAATGTCCTTTATATTAGGAATGGGGATCTATTTATAAATTGAGGCATGACCTTTAACACCCTCACGACTCTTGAATTTCCAACTTGTAGTGACCTTTGGAATTCTACAACCTTTGGAATTCCAAACGACTTTTGGAATTACATATGAATTTTGGTATTACATGTCCTTTAGACTTCCATGAATCTTTAGCTCATACATGATTATTGGTCTTCTACTTATTTGTATTTACAATGATTACAACAATACATCATGACTTGCACATCATCGTGTGATGAGAATGTGACATGTCACTATCTTTGATGAGTAGGACTGATAATGATTAATTGCATGGACTTTTTCTAGTGCTGACATGGCTGCCACTTGTATCTTGGTTCTTCAAGAGCTTCACTTGTTGATGTCTCTACCCTCCAAAGGGTCTTTGATCAAATGGAGTCTTCGGGGTGCTTTGATCATCAAGATTCAAGTGTGTTCTTCGTTCTTTCCATGCTTCCTTTATTTGTTATTTTTGTCCGATCTTCCTCGTGCATGCTTGCCATGTTGTTCATGGAATTGTTGTATTTGCAATCACACACGAAAAGCAACAATCAGCCTGAAAATATCCTATTATACCATTTTTAATGCATATTTTTTTGTGTTCATTCCTTTTCAATGCGCTCAAAAGTGGAAAAAGGAGCTTTTGGGTGCATAATCACACTTTGAAAGGTTTAAGGGATGAGAGGAGGAGGCTTCAGGGTTTTGAGATGTAGTCATGTGCTCAAGGAGGGAGGAAATCAAGGCAAGGTGCATGGCGTAAGTCCAACGGATGAAGGGGAATGCTTTAGGATTCCCAAGTTCATTGTGCGCTCAAGGGAGAGATGGAGGGCGCATGGTGCACTCTTAAAGGTTGAAGGATGAGGCCTTGTTCCTTCAGAGTGCACTCATGTGTTTAAGAAACCAAGGGGGCGCATGGCACACTCCCGAAGGCCGAAAGGTGATGAATCGTGCCTTCAGAGTGCCCTCATGTGCTCAAGAAACTAAGGGTGGCACATGGCACACTCCCAAAGGCTGAAGGGTGAGGCATCGTGCCTTCAGAGTGTGCTCATGTGCTCAAGAAACCAAGGGGGGTGCATGGCACAATCCCAAAGGTTTAAGGAGAAGGCTTCATGCCTTCGGAGTGCACCAATGCACTCAAGAGGGAAATTAGGGCACATGGGGAAAGTCCGATGGCTGAAGGAGGAAGATTTGTGCCTTCAAAGTGCGCTCATGTCCTCAAGGAGGGCACATTCCTTTAGGTCGAAGGAGTTCTCTCAAGGAGGACGCATTCCTTCAAGTTGAAGGAGTGAATCATGGAGGGTTCATTCCTTCAAGTCAAAGGAGTGCTCTCGAGGAGGGCGCATACCTTAAGGTTTAAGGAATGTAATCAAGAAGGATGCATTGCTTTAGGTAGAAGGAGTGCTCTCAAGGAGGGCGCATTCCTTTAGGTCGAAGGAGTGCATTCAAAGGAAGGCTTGGTTTTTGAAGGACACAGTTTGGAACAAGGAAGGGGAAATATGGATTAAGAAGATCTATTTGTGCTCTTGGAGGGTGCATGGCGCACTTTCGACCAACAAAGGACCGCTTTTATTGGGAAGTTAGCTATGGGTTCTTATCCATGCCAAGATGCATACCTAGACTTGCACGATGTTATATTGATGGGGACCATTAAGCTTGCATGAACTTGTATTTACTTAAGATCATGCTAATAAGTTAGCAATCCGACCAACTATGGTAGATAGCACGCCTTTAGGTCGAGCACTCATCTGACTACAACTACTATCTCCCTTTCCCATAAATAGGTCAAGTGAGGATCAAATGCATGTCAGTTATATGATGAAGAAGCTTTGAAGCTAAGGGGTTTTTATTCGCTATGCTAGGATGAAGTTATTAGGTATAATGAAGTCATTCCCTGGTCGATGAACCCAATCAAGGATTCATAGTGCACTCATGCGCTCTTGGCCTCAATGGTTTTGCTTTGAAACCAAATATTTCTCTAAGTTTTGGACATAGGAAAAGGGGAAAACTTGATGATTTTTAGACATAAAAATATGTGCAACAGATACCAACTCATCGATAAAACTTAGACAAGCTTGAACAATGATAATTATACATCAAAACACCACTTTTCATGCATTACCCAAGTAAAACGAGTGAAGTGTGTGCGACTGCGACCCAAAAGTTTTGTTTTACAACAAAAAAGATGTTACGACTTTTCATGGAGCACACCTTCCATCCCTATAATCACTGCTTGGTGATCAACTTGGAAATTATCCACTATTGCTCAAAGTTTGGGTATACTTTGAGCTACATCCTTGACTATGTATGCCTCCTTTCCATTGTACAGTCTCGGGCCAATAGGCTTACTCCGTGGGGTAGTCTTTCCTTAGGTGATTTTCTCCACAATTTCAGCACTTATATGAACCCTTCCCATAGCCTTTGAATTCATCTTGGGTAGAATGGCCTTTGCCGGCATCATTGAATTTATGCTGGTCTTCTTGGTTGACAAGGGTCACTTTTGTTCCTTTTTTTCTTTTTTCCCTTTTCCTTTGAACTTGGAATTGCCTTTGGATTTCTAGTCTGATTTATACTTAGGCCTACGCATAGAATGCTTGTAGCAATGTTTCAGTTTTTGGATTGCATTGTCTAGTTTCTTGGGGTCATAAAATTCAATTCTATCCTTCAAGGATTGTGGTATTCCACTAACATACCTATGAATCTCTGCTTTCTCTTCCTTAAGGTAGGGGGCATACCTTAACAACTCTAAGAATTTTGTGGTGTACTTATCATATGTCATTTGTCCTAATCTGAGCTCATAAAACTCCTTCACCTTCTTGTCGAAGTACCTCTCAGATAGATATTTTCTCTTGAAATACTCCTAAAACTCCCTCCAAGATAACTCTTTTTCCCTTTTTCCCTTTACATTTTTCAGATATTCCCACCATATATCAACCTAGCCCTTTGGGCTGAAAGTAGCTACCTTTTCCTTCATGTTTTCTGAATAATCATGGATTCGAAAGAACTTATTCATTCCTAGCAACCGAGATTCAAAATCCTTTGGTTATCTCATTTCACCATCAAATGTAGGAGGCTTTTCCTTCTTAAACTCTTATGTTATATACTCTCTTCCCCTTATTTCCTTGTGGTTTCAATGATGGCATTGACGATGTGGCCTTATGTAAATTTCCTCTTGTTGTTGCTCATGGGTTCTTGACATATTTTTAGGAATGCTTAGTAAATTGCTTCCTTTCACAGCGTCTTTACTGGAAAACCGATACCTATTTATAGATTTTCTCTCATTTGACCCATTGGTTCTTTCTTGTTGCCCCAATGGGCTTCTCATGTATATATGGTTGATTCCCAACTGTTGATCAGCGGTTGTCATTGATGTCAACCCAAGCACCACCAGGGGTTAACCCAATATTGCATGGGAATTTTTACCTACAAAATTAATATATTCTGGGTCAATAATGATTTTAATGGTTTCTACTTGTCGAGATGTTTTCGTTGATATATGGCACGCCATGTAATTCTTCACGGTTTGAGAGATATTCATGTTTGAAGTTTGTACCCCCAGTTAGTGGGCTAAAACCCCATGGCGTTGGGGAATGGGTCATTGAAAAGTCATAATTAATATTTTTTAAGCTCCTAAAACCCCTCCCACGTTTACTTGTTGAAGCCCCTCTAAACTTAAGCATTTATATAAATTGTGATCTTCTTTTCCTCCTTATGCAAGGGATTTCGCCATATAAAACAGGTCATTGTGGAATTTGCGCTCTAAATTTTTTTCTACGAAGGTTCAGAAGCTGAAATTTTTATGAGGCAAAGCCAAAATCCTGAGAGTCTCTTTGTGGGAGTTTCGGATCAAGGTGCTTAACATTTTGGGGAATATGATGCGCGTCGGGGGTTTTGCGAGGCTCACGGAAATTCATCTCAAAGAAGTGACCTTGGTAAATTCGTCATAACTCTCTCTCTGCGAGTATCAGTTGGAATTACAGCAAAAATTTGCGGATATAACATGTTACTTTTCTCTACTGTCAATTTCAGAGCCAAATGAAGAAACAGTGACACGTGGTACACCGTACAAGTGCGCTCTGCTGAAACAGTCCATAATTAGGGCATTGTGAGAGATTGGGTATAAATCTCCCTTGAAGAATCAAAATTGGTTCAGAAATGTGGCATTGGAAAGACGATTCAGAGGAATACTACAGGACTGAAAATCAGATATCGAGGATCTGAAATAACAGAGATACACCAGATTCAATATCAAGCTCCTAGAAGGCAAGCAAAAGCTAGATCATGTGTTTTCAAGGGTTGCAAAGGACCAGAATTTCTACGGCAGCAAAGAAAAGCAAGGTGCAGCAGAGGGTAGCATGACAAGAGCAGCAACCAAGGTGCATAACAACAACAAGAAGTTCATCATATGAAGTCTTCAAGTGGGTAGCACTGCATACAATCATTGTAAAGGTATCATTGTACTTAGCCATTATAAATACATTATTGTACAAATTGTACTAGTGTCTATCTGCCAAGGGTTGAAGAGGCAATGTTGGGAGGTCTAGGATCATCATTAGGTGGTTGTATCAAAGTTGGGGTTATGGTCTCGTATATATTCTTCTTCTACATCATTCTATATCATTGTAAAGTGGACCATTTTCCCTGGTATGGGAGTCCATTCTTCTTTTATTCTTCTATAGGGTGGTAGGGTGGTGCTAGGGTGAGTTGTGGCTCATTGGGTGTTGGGGCATCCGTTAGGTTGACTACGAAGAATCTCGGCGTTGGAGCGTCCATACGAGTAGGGCCCAGAGAAGAATGCTAGATTCTAGGAAGTTGGAGCTTTATTTTCAAATGGAGTTGAATATTAAAGAATTATTAGAAAAGCATTAGGTGGTTTTGTCCCGGAGTGGGTTTCCACCTTAAAAACTGTGTGCATTTGTGTTCCTCTTGTTTTCTGCTATCATTGTACAAACACTGATAATAATTGAAGATTAACTAATGCTCTAATTGAAAGGAATACTGATTCACCCCCCCCCCCTCTCAGTATTTCCAACAATTGGAATCAGAGCTTGGTTCCTTTAAATAGCAGTTTAACAGCTGGAAGGAGGTCATGGAGCATACCAATAATGGTGTACCTCTATTCAATGAAAATAATTATGCTCTCTGGAAAAGAAGAATGGAGGTCTATCTCTTGGTGCAAGGTTACGAAGTATGGGACACTATTCAAAATGGATTTACATCAACTACGGATGAAAAAGGTAAGAATAATTTGGTAAATGATGAAAAAGAAAAGAATATTATTATTAGTGGACTTATTGAATTTGCTTATCATAAGGTGTTGGGTTGTAAAACTGCCAAAAATGTATGGGACAAGCTTGAGAATATACATGCAGGTGACTCAAATGTCAAAGAAGCAAAGCTTCAAATCTATAGAGCAAAATTTGAGCAACTCAGAATGAAAGAAGATTGCAACATTGCTGCATACTTCCAATACGTTGACGAAATAACCAATACTCTGGCAGGATTGGGAGAGCCAGTTGACGAGAAGACTATTATACGGAAGATTCTTAGAACGTTACCAGGGAGATTCAACCCAAAGGTATCAGTCTTAGAATACAGTGCAAATATGGACAAAATCAACAAGGAAGAATTACATGGAGTTCTCATAGCATATGAAATGAAACTTGATGAAGAAAAGGGTACTTCAAATCTAGAAACTGCATTCGTTGCATCTAAGCAAACCAATAAGGAAAAACAACCTTCAATTGAAATGACATGCACCTGCAAGTGTGAAGAAAAGGGAGATGATGGAGAAGGTCTTTCAGATAAAGAATATGCTTACTTCACAAGAAAACTAAAACCTGGTAAGGGAAAATTCAAAGGTAAACTTCCATTGATATGTTTCGGTTGTGGTGAGGTTGGGCATTTCGTAGCAAAATGTTTGAAAAAAAGTGATGGCAACTCAAAAGGAAAGAAAGGCTTTAAGAAATTCAACAAGCAAGGCAAAAAGAAAGGATTAAAAAGGAACTTTCTCTCTAAAGAAGATAGCTCATCATCCGATAAAGAAAGTGACAACAAAGAAGAAGCCAATGAGAAAGTATTGTTTATGGCCAAGCACAATAAACAAGAAGTATCAAATAATGAAGAAGAAGGGTTGACAATAGAAGAATTTTATGACGAGGCAATCAAGCTTATAAAAGAGCTCAATGCTGAGAAGATCCGTTCCAATACTCTTGAAGAACAAGTTCAAGGTCTCAAAATTGAGGTTGAAGAACACAAATGTATTGAAGAGTCACTTCAAAAGAAGTTGGAAGAAATCAACCAAGAAAGGGAAGCATTAGAAGCCGAAGTAGTCTCGTTGTGTAAGGAAGTGAAGAAGGGAAAAATTGTCCAAAACTATGCCAACAGCTCAAGGGCATTGGAAGAACTCATCAACAATCAACGATCTTACAACGACAGAACTGGCCTCAGTTACAAAGAAGAAGAAGCAGGACCGTCTACAACAAAATACCATGAACCTATGAGATATGACATACATGAAGACTTCATTGGACAATATTCACAAGCACATCCTTGGAAGACGATTCCTCGACGAAGATTTTCATCCAGGTACCAACATATTTTTCATGGCTATTGTTATTCATGTGGAAAATTTGGTCATAAAGTTGTAGAATTTCACACGTACCCTATGAACCAATACAATTCCAAGAGATTCTTCAAATATGAACCTCCCAGGGCTCAACGAAACATCAATAGATTTGAAAATTTAAGAAATAATATGGAATGTTACAAATGTCAGAACTTTGGACACATAGCCAGAGACTGCAGACTTGAAAATCCTCGAGAAGAATCTTCGAAGCCACAGAATGAACGAACATGGAAGAAGAAGAAGACTGATAATTGTGCTCTCGCTCTCAAGGCTCAAAAAAATAAAGATGTGTGGTATGTTGACAACAGTTGCTCAACGCATATGACTGGAGATAGAAAGAAATTTGTATCTCTGAAAGAGAAGAAGGATGGAACCATATCCTTTGGAAATGATGGATCTTCAAATGTTATAGGATCAGGTACCATCACTCTCGGAAGCAAAGATGTTATAGCCAAGAATGTTCTATTGGTCGAAAACATGAATCAAAATCTGCTCAGTGTTGGACAAATGTGTGATCAAGGACACACAATGCTATTCAACTCCACAAAATGTGAAATCAGGAAAGGCAGGTATGGTAAAATTGTGGCTACAGCAAGTCGAGCTCCAAATGACATATGTGTTCTGGATGAAGCAACTAAATCATGTCTACTAGCTAAAGAAGATGAAATTTTGTTATGGCACAAACGAATGGGTCACATAAACTTTGACAATCTTGTTAGGATAAGCAAAAAGGAAGTAGTACGAGAAATGCCAAAAATCTCAAAACCTTCCAACACACTATGTGAGGCATGTCGGCATGGCAAGCAGACAAAAGTCCAATTTAAAACAAAAGAACACTTTTCATCACATCCATTGGAATTGATACATATTGATCTATGTGGTCCTGTGAGAACAAAAGGCTTAGACGGAGAATTATATTTCATGTTAATGATAGATGACTATACCAGGATGACAGCCGTCAGTTTCCTAAAGAAAAAATCTGAAGCATTTGAGTGCTTTAAGATCTACAAGGAGTTAGTTGAAAATGAAACTGATTTGAAAATAAAGTGTTTAAGATCAGATAATGGTGGAGAATTCACTTCCAAATTATTTCAGCAATACTATGACGAAAATGGAATAAAAAGGAAATTTTCAATAGCACGAACACCTCAGCAAAATGGAGTTGCTGAAAGAAAGAACAGAACCGTACAGGAAATGGGTAGAACAATGTTGAAGGACTCAAAATTGGATGAAAAATTTTGGGTTCAAGCAATTGATATGGAAGTCTTCATTATCAACCGAAGTCTTCTCAGAAATAATTGCAACAAGACTCCATATGAATTATGGAAAGGAAAACCAGCTAATGTAAAATATTTTAGAATCTTCGGAAGAAAATGTTATATCAAAAGAGAAGATCAAAATTTGGGTAAGTTTGAATCACATGTTGATGAAGGTATCTTTGTTGGTTACTCACGCAAAAGAAAGGCCTATAAATGCTATAATCTAAGACAAAAACAGATAGTGGAGAGCATAAATGTTACATTTGACAAAGATGGTGTTCTAGCAAGTAATGATGAGGATCTAGAATCTTTGAAACTTGAGACAGAGGCTGAAAAAGACACAGATAAAATTGTAGAACAAGAAGCAACTATCAACGAGGAAGAAGTAAACAATGATCATCAAGATATACCATAACAACAACAAGAAGCTCCTCCAAGGAGAACAAAAGAGTGGATTCAAAATAACCATCCATCAAATCAAATCATTGGTGACATAAATGAAGGTCGATAGCTTTGTTCATCACAACAAGCTCACGTTGCTTTTCTAGCAACCTTTGAGCCTAGTAGTTTTGAGGAAGCCAGCCAAAATGAACATTGGGTAGCAGCTATGAATGAAGAATTGGATCAAATTGAGAAGAATAACACCTAGGAATTAGTTCCATGACCAAAAGATAAAAATGTCATTGGGACTAAATGGGTGTTCGGGAACAAATTAGTTGAAGATGGGCAGGTTACCAGAAACAAAGCAAGATTGGTTTGCAAAGGCTATGCACAAGTGGAAGGAATTGATTTCGACGAAACATTTGCACCAGTTGCCCGAATGGAAGCCATCCGAATGTTTCTCGCCTATGCATGTTCAAGAAAAATAAAAGTCTACCAAATGGATGTTAAGTCAGCATTTCTGAATGGAGAATTAGAAGAAGAAGTTTACATCGAACAACCTGAAGGTTTTCTACTATCACAAAAAGAAGACTATGTCTACAGGTTAAAGAAGGTTCTGTATGGTCTCAAGCAGGCTCCCAGAGCATGGTATGCTCGTCTTGATGGATATCTATGTCAAAAGGGTTCAATAAAGGTACTGTTGATAGAAATATTTATGTACAAATAGATAAAGATAACTTAACAATCGTTGAGGTATATGTGGATGATATAATATTTGGTAGCAATGATGATCGATTAAGTAAGAACTTTTCTACAAAGGTGCAAAGTGATTTCGAGATGTGTTTACTTGCTGAGCTGAAATAGTTCTTAGGGCTTCAAGTATCTCAGCAAGAGAAAGGAATATTTATATGTCAAGCCAATTACATCAAGGAAATGCTCAAGAAATTTAAAATGGAAGATTGCAAACCCATCCTTACCCCAATGGTAACAGGTTGCAAATTGAGCATATACGACTCATCTAAGGATGTGGATCAAAGGTTGTATAGATCTATGATTAGTAGTCTTCTATATGTAACAGCCTCCTGACCAGATGTTATGCAAGTAGTTGGACAAGTAGCAAGATTCCAAGCAGCACCAAAAGAATCACATATTAAATATTCACCAACATTGGAATATCTTCGCCAGAAGCTTGGGATTCTCCCAAGTTCTCATCAGATTTTCCTTTTTCAGAATATAAAGGGGGAGTAGAAGTAGATTACAGGTCTGCAGGACGGTTGTGTGTCAGGGGGAGTGGAAGTGTGTACAAGTTCGCAGGATGGTTATGCTTCAGGGGGAGTTACCCTAACCCATTGATGTCAAAGGGGGAGAGAATGTTGTAGGAAGAGGTTTCATGATCGCAGGGGGAGTACTTGTGTTGCCATCAATGCCAAAGGGGGAGATTGTTGATCAACGGTTGTCATTGATGTCAGCCCAAGTAGCACCAGGGGCTAACCCAATATTGCATGGGAATTTTGACCTACAAAATTAATATATTCTGGGTCAATAATTCTTTTGATGGTTTCTACTTGTGGAGATGTTTCCGTTGATATATCGCACACCATGTAATTCTTCACGGTTTGAGAGATATTCATGTTTGAAGTTTGTAGCCCTAGTTAGTGGGCTAAAACCCCATGGGGTTGGGGCATGGGTCATTGAAAAGTCATAATTAATATTTTTTAAGCTCCTAAAATCCCTCCCACTTTCACTTGTTGAAGCCCCTCTCAACTTAAGCATTTATATAAATTGTGATCTTCTTTTCCTCCTTAGGCAAGGGATTTCACCATCTGAAAAAGGTCATCGTGGAATTTGCGCTCTAAATTTTTTTCTACGAAGGTTCAGAAGCTGAAATTTTTATGAGGTGAAGCCGAAATCCCGAGGAAGCTTCTGTAAAAATTTCAGATCAAGGTGCATAATATTTTTGGAGATATGATCTATGGAAGTCAGGGTTTTTGCAGGCTCCTGAAATTCATCTCAAAGAAGTGACCTTGGTAAATTCGTCATAACTCTCTCTCTGAGTATCAGATTGGAATTATGTAAGAAGTGGTGGATATTGCATAGTATGTAATTTTTTCTCTATCAATTTCAGAGCCAAATGAAGAAACAGTGACACGTGGCACGTCGTACAAGTGTGCTCTGTTGAAACAGTCCATAATTAGGGAATTGTGAGAGATTGGGTATAACTCTCCCTTGAAGAATCCAAATTGGTTCAGACCTGTGGCATTGGAAAGAAGACTCAGAGGACTACTACAGGCCCAAAAATTAGATATTGAGGATCTAAAATAACAGAGATACACCAGATTCAATATCGATCTCCTAGAAGGCAAGAAAAAGCTAGATCATGTGTTGTCAAGGGTTGCAAAGGACCAGAATTTCTACGGCAGCAAAGAAAAGCAAGGTGCAACAGAGGGTAGCATGAAAAGAGCAGCAACCAAGGTGCATAACAGCAGCAAGAAGTTCATCATATGAAGTCTTCAAGTGGGCAACACTGCAAACAATCATTGTAAAGGTATCATTGTACTTAGTCATTGTAAATACATTATTGTACAAATTGTACTAGTATCTATTTACCAAGGGTTGAAGAGGCAGTGTTGGGAGGTCTAGGATCATCATTAGGTGGTTGCGTCAAAGTTGGGGTTATGGTCTAGTATATCTTCTTCTTCTACATCATTCTATATCATTGTAAAGTGGACCATTTTCCCTGGTACGAGAGTCCATTCTTCTTTTATTCTTCTATAGGGTGGTAGGGTGGTGGTAGGGTGATTTGTAGATCATTGGGTGTTGGGGCATCCATTCAGTTGACTACTGAAGAATCTCAGGCGTTGGAGCGTCCATCCAGTGGGAGCTGGAGAAGAATGTTTTTCTAGATTCTAGGAAGTTGGAGCTTTATTTTCAATTGGAGTTGAACATTAAGAATTATTAGAAAAGCATTAGGTGGTTTTTGTCTTGGAGTGGGCTTCCACCTTAAAAACTATGTGCATTTGTGTTCCTCTTGTTTTCTGCTATAATTTTACAAACACTGATAATAATTGAATATTAACTAATGATCTAATTGAAAGGAATACTGATTCACCCCCCCCCCCCCCTCTCAGTATTTCCAACACCAACTCATGCTACCTTTTCCTTACATGTCTGATAAGCTTCGCAGTATGGATGCATTGACTTAAAATTGATTTTCTTGTGCTCTGACAATATTCTCACTTTCAACTTTACAACTTCTTATCTCTGCTCTCAGGCTTCTCAACATGTCGATCCAATTAGGCAAGTCTTCCCCTCCCTGTTTTTCAGTCGATCTTTCCTCTTCATGTCCATGATGTGATTGGTTAGAGCTATACTACACCATATTATTATTCTTTCCTTGGTCTATTAGTTCTATATTTTACCACCCTTTGTTGTTCATGAGGTCCTTAAAATTAATCTCTTCAAACCTTAGTGTATTTTATGTGTTGTCATACATACACATAATTGTTAGATTTTAACAACATTTAATTTCATAATAAACACCATCACCTTGGATTGCTCATGGAAATATTTAGTGCATAGCTAGCTGTAATATTACACCTAAGTTAGCATAATAGTATAAACAAAATCAAATAAGTTATCAATGTCATGTCACAAGCATACAAAGACAAACAAATCCATACACATAATTCATTCACAACAACAGTTAGATTTCTAACGCTTATCATAAAGCTTTAAGACCTCACTAGATCTTCAAAGGTCCAGTGTTGAACCTTCGCTTGGTAACTTTTGCAATAAATCACATCCATTTTGAGTGTGGAACCTGGAAGCTTTGATAACACTCTGTAATGTACCAGCATCTTAAACCTAGCCCCAACTATGGGTAGAAGGAGGTAGTTACTATTCGGACCCAATTTCCATGATCTCTTTATGCAAACAGGGTCTAAAATTTTTGACTTCTAGCGACCACCTCAAAAATTAAAATTGATGACATCATTTTTTTCATCTCGTAAATACCTTTCCAATGATATAAATTTCACCTCAATCCAACTTACGAGTCAAAATATGTGACTATTCAAAGATCAGTCAACTACATCCTTGCAACGTCATTAACGATTCCCATGTGGAAATCACGTAGTGATCCATGTGACTCCTGACGTGTTGGCTCTTCCATCATGGAAATATCCACATGGGTAGGTACAATCCTTCGGGAAGCCAGAGGTTAAACTCATCTACAATCCATGACACAAAGTTATAGCCAAGGTCCTTACCCGAACCTAGTTATTCGGCTCGACCCCCAACCTGAAAATCCCGCTCGAACTTACCTCCAGGGCCAACTAGGCACCATGATCCTGGCTGGCTCAAATTCCGACTAGTGGTCCCACCCAACTATTCATCCTACACACCTTGTTTCAAACATGAATTCACTTGATATTCAAACTTTTCAACTAGCCCTCCGTACCCTTGAATTGGTGGGTCCTACAAGCAAATTCAAGCCTGTTTTGCAAGCCTTTTACACTTAGAATTTTTCTTAGTTCCTTACTAGTTTACACATATTCCATCACATTCAATTAACTCCCTGAAATATACAAATGAGTTTTAAACATGAAACTTGGAAAGATAACATGTACATGAGGATACACTCAATGAAGATCCATTTGGGTGTAGCTCTTCAGAAGTATAGGAAACTTGAGCAACTCCCTCACACAACATAAATATGCTTATATTATACTCAATCAACTCACATACATAAAGAAATGAACCAAAAATAGCCAACATATCATATTGATCGATTTAATGAAATAAATGCAATAATATGTTCACACAATGCTTACAAGAATTCAATCATTCTTCAAACATGCATACAAGAAATCTCATAACCATCAACACACATGAACTCACATTCCTTAATATTAGTAGGACCATTGATCCAATACCATACACAAATATATATCATTTAAACATCATAAGCATAATTAAATACTTATCTAATCTGGCAAATAGGCTGGAAACTAAGAGTGAGACTTCAAATATCCACCCAAGCATAGACAAGTTAAATCCACTATTACTTGTAGTTGTCACCCCCGAGCCAGATTCCAAAGCTTGACGTGGAATGTTTTATGACGAAAAAATTCGACAAGTGAACAAATGAAACGAGATACCACAAGGCCACTATGCCTTTATCAACTAGCTACATAAGCTTTCACTCAATTTCTCAGAATTTTCATACATAATGAACATCCATGCCATAATACCACAATACAGAGAGTTCAACTCACTTTTAGAAGAAGATAGTCCACAATAAAGGAAGGTCACCAATGCATAAGCCATTGTAGGAGAATATCATCCATTTTACCATATAATTTATCAGTGAGAGAATGCACTAGTGTTGTCATCACCTGATGGTTCATTTGCTCCCCATGTACCTGAGTGTTCCTCTCCTAGCCAATGGTTCATGAATCCACAAGCTTCTAGTGGTTCTTCAACCTTCAGGAAAGCCACGACTATTTATAATGCTTTCACCCAACAAACCTTTGTGAGGATTTGTCAATTGGTTTGTAATCTCTCCAGAGCTTAACAACAACAAATTTTGGTTGCTGACTTTTCTGTCTTATCACCTCCACCCTTGGAGGAATTTTTTTTTCTCTCTCACCATAGTGTTCCCTGTATATTTCCTTCCACTGCTTCTATATGCCCTCATAAATACCATTCACTTTGCATATTCCTACACACGTGCGTGAGATAGAGAGAACCTGAAATGAAAAAAATGAAGGTCCTCTCTCTTTTCCCAACAAACTAAACGCCCATCATTCTCCAAGATTGCACACCAGTCGAACTTATAGGACAACTCAGCCCATGTTGCCTTCAATAGTTTGTACTCTTCTTGCTTGTTGTTGGAACTAAAGGAAACATGGACTTGTCCCTTCTTCTTTCAGTTAATTTATGGCACAATCATCCCATTTAAATCCACTCAACCAACCAGGGCTGGTATTTAAAAAGAAATTTCCCTCAAGTAATCTCCTTAAGTAATGGAATCTGTGTCCCTCTCTCAGCCATTTAAGTAATTACAAGTATTTACAATGAGAGAAATATTAACTAAGGGTTTTCATAAAATGCCTCTGAAAGTTGTCAGACCAAAATTTTCCAAATTGGGACCCACCAGTACAAATGGCCCTATGAGTTGATTCCTCCAAGTTTTCCACTTTGAAACTATAAATTTGGATGACAAATAAAATAATGATCCAATATTAATCACCTTTGCTAGCAATATATTGTTTTTATCTTTTAACCTCCTCAATCAATGTTTCATTAAGGTATTTTATTTTTGACAACTCAATGCTCTTATTTGTTTATTCCTTTATATTTATTTTTCAATTCTTCAGTTGACTCTTCCACTTCTTAGTGAGCATGAAGGAAATAATTAGAAAGAGTTATTACTAAATTGAGAAGAGACTCTCACCAAAAACAACTAGGAGAGGAAATGGGTACCCAAATTTGTTTACCTTACATCCAAGGGACAACAAACAAGACGAAAAAAAATCCCAAAAAATGTTAACATAGGTGTTTCCTTCTTCCCCCTAAATACAATTGGAAGAATGGTTGATTCAATAAAGGATTTACCTAATCCTAAACTATACAAGGGAGTGTACTCTATTCTATGTTCATCCGACAAACTTTACATTGATGACATGGAAAAATCCATTCAAGTAAGGCTAAAAGAGAATCACCCATATTTAAGACATGATAGAATTAAGAGATTAGCCCTTACAGAGCATGTTCATAGCATGAGTCACCAAATATGTTTAAAAGATGCAAAAATCATAGTGAAGGAAGGAAACTACACCAAAATAAAAACAAGAGAAACCCTATAATTGAATCATATCATAATATTATTAATCATGATGATGATGCAAAGATAAGTGAATATTGTATTCCATTGGTTCACATTCAAAAAAACACATGAAGGAATATTAGTTCTCAACATTTGTTAAGATATATTGTTATGTGCAAGTGACAGTTATTATTAATGTTTGACTAAAGGAATTGTTTCTGTGATCTAGGTGGATATTGTTGGCCACCCACCTATTCCACCACTGATCCAAGTATATTTTGGTATCCACCCCCTTATTCCACCTAGACCTCTAGTTGGTTTCATCAGTTTCCTTGATTATAGCAACATTTACTATTTTTAGCAGTTTTTTGGGTCTTGAACTTCCGAAGCTGTTTTGATCCCCTAATTTTTTTTCGAGGTATGTAGTTGGCTTGTTGTCATACGACCTACCACAAATCCTATAGTACTCAGAGATATATTTCCAACGAGGTATCATACGTGCCAAATGGGGATCATATGACCAAGTTATGACCCCGGGAAGTTGGCTGCCCTACTAACCCCAACGAGGCCCACAAACTCTTGGTGTTCCATCTTCTAGGGTCAGGGTTTTCGTTGTTTATGGTTTTCTCTTGTTGTTCAATAATAAAAATTCCCTTGAGCCTCATTATAACACAATTTAGAGGCATGTGGCCGCCACATCTCTTCTCAGAGATAAGCTACTATCGCCCGAGCTAGTTTATTTCCATTTTTCTTGTAAGCATATTTCAATTCTTTGATATTAATGAAATGAAGATTTATTTATGCTGCATCCCTATGTTTATGTTTATATCTATATTTTGTTTCATTTCTACATAAGTCCAGATTATTCTTAGTGAGTTTTCACACTCCAAAAGATGATCCTTAGGAAGGATCGAAACTAAAGAGAGGATAAAAAAGAGAGTATATTGTATGCATCTCAAATTTAGATCTCCATTTTGTAATCATGTTTAATTCGCGTTCAATTCTTGATATATTAACCATATTCAATAATACTTCATTAATGAAATGAGTTTATTTTACCAACTTGAAACATCCCGTAGAATCACTTTCATCTTCATCTCCATTGAATTTAGGCATTAATCTACATCCATAATATATTAGAAACTATGATAATGATTAGTTATTATGGTTTTTCCAACATATTTTCCTATGTTTTATCTTCAAAATATATTTTAAATCACCTCAATCGAACATCTCAATCAAAATTTATGCTAATTTCAAGTTAACATACCTTTTAAAACCCTAATTTCTAAACTATCTTTCTAGTTGACCTCCCATATAAGATAGACCTATGTTTTATCAGTTGTAAGTCTAAAATTTAGATCTATTATACCATGATATATCTTCCCTGGAATTCGATGGGTTTTATCCAATTTGGATGGTCAAGAGAAGGTTATGGTAACTTTCCCCAAACTTCTTGTTTTCTCCCTTTCGGGAGAGAAAACTTGTATGCACTACTATATGTACAATTTTTCAATTATACTTCTAAATTTTGACCTAAAATACTATGTTTTTTATTCAATGCAGCCAATGGCACTCAATTTGTATCATTCTAAAATCAAATATGAATTTTCTACCTAGAACACTTGTTTGGGACTAGTTTTAGAACTAGTAAAAAACCTTAGCTTCTCCAACATGGAACCTGAAAATTATAGTGAATCAAAACCTAATATTTTAACAAAACATAGTTTGTTTATTTGTTTTTTTTTCTTTTTTTTTTTTGTTCTGAATTTGTCTACTCCTATTATTGATACAAAAATTTACAGGGGGGTGCCAGCCTCAAAATTTCTTGCCCAGAGTTGTAGCATTCTGACAATTATAAAGCTGATGGCTAACCAAAAATTTCAAAAGCAAGAACTGCTACCCTATTCCGAACCATACAAAGAGTAAAATGCCACCCATGCAGGGGAAACCGGCTATTAGACATAGTAGCAAAGGTCTGAGTATGTAAACTGAGGAAAGAAAAACGCAGAGGATCAAGCCCAAACGAGCGACTGTGAGACAAAAACCTAAGAGTGTACCATGTTCAGGAATCATGAGAATTGGTTGGCGTTTCTTCGACGATGCGGCAGCCATACTCATAGGGGTCTTCAACCGCCGCCTGACGTTCAACTTTGCCAACTGAGCCACCACGCTTCGGATCACTTGGGTCAACAGGGTGGCTTGTGTCTTGAATCGCGCTGCTACAGGGCTCCTTACGCTTCAGGCTGTCGGAGGGAGGAGTGATATGTAAAGTGCTGATGTTCTTCTCCATAGGCGCATCAGGAATCTGGACAGCCTCAGCCGCGGAGTCTTCATGAAATTCAATGGTGATTTTGGCTATAATGGTGGAGTGACTGAGAACATAGGGAATGCGAAGCTGAGCCATGTGGGACTGAACAAGGGGGGAGAGTGGTGTAATCGGGATGTGGGGGGAGCCCCTTGCAAAAGTAGACTGCCCAGACCCACAGCTTCAACCACTCCTGGTGGATGGATAGTGGCCAGAGAGGTACTCCGAGGATTGGGAGGTCGAGCCAGAGGTGGAAGAAGAAGGTTGACGGGAAACCTGCCCCCGCCTGGTTCCTGTTACACTGAAAATTGTCATCCTGACATTCTGCTATGTGTATGAGCTCATTATTACTCATACTTCTCCCTTTGCAAGTCTAACATATCAGTTCCTCATGTCAAGCCTTGAAAATCAGAGAAAAGTTCCTAAAAGTCTCCTAAACTTTGGTGTCGCACTTTCTCGCTATCTTGCCTGCGGTCCCGCACCCAATGTTCAGCTATCCTGCGTACCTGAACGCACTTCATCTGTGTTAAAAGTGCAGACCCCTGTAAGATAAAAAAGGCGCAAGTAATTTCCAAAAAGCTCAATAAAAGTGAATTCTAGAAGCTTCCAGAAAATATCTTGCGGTGATAGAACCGCTCTTATGAGGTGCATGTATCCCTTACCTTATGGAGCTAACCCCTTGATGTGAGGATCTTATCCCTTTGAAGGAGGATTCTATCCCTTCATAGTTGGAACAGAAAACCTCCTCTATTCTACTATAAAAAGAGGCATTAGGTAGCCTCAAAGGGAGTTGAAGCTTTAGAATATTTGAAGTTAAGTGCTGTTGAGATTCAGACTCAGTTAATTAAGACTTTTGTGAGGAAAGATTACATACCTCTACTTCGTCTTGATTGGAGGAGTGCAGAACTTGTCAAAGTAAAGGAGATTCCTGCTTCGAACCCTGGAAAGTCCTACGCAACATCAAGGCTCAGGTTGTAAGGATTTTCTTCTTTTGAAATTAATACAAATATACTCATTTTTCTCAATAAGCTTTCAATCAATGGTTTATTTCATAGATTCCTTGATCACTATGATAATCATGGTTTATGATGATTTATATACAGGTGCTATGTAATATTTTGCTTGTTTGTGACTGCAGGTTTACGAGGAAAACCCCTTCAAGCGCGCGAAGGACAACAACAACTTCAAACAAGCACTGGACAAACGGTAAGTCCTTAACACCTCTATAGAGCTTTTCATAGATCGTATATGCTTAGAGAAAGATTAGTCTATTTGGATGTTTGTTGCTAGATAATTTTAGTACTAGGGAGATCGGTATTGTCTGCAAGATGGATTAATCCTCCAACAAATTGGCGACTCCGCTGGGGAAAGAACTTGTTGTTTTTGGTTCTCTTTTATTTTGATTTGAGGAAACGTTTTTCCTAGTTTTTGATTGATAAACATCTGCCTGGGTAGCTTAGGTTTTCTCTGTTTTTGAAAATTTTGAGATCTTTTATGTTTTTCTCTAATTTTTCCTAGGACCGCACTTTGCCTTCTTTGCACAGTGCGGGCAGTTTCGCATTTTTTCTTTAGTAAACAGCGCGGTACCGCACCTGTTACTTATGCAAGCCTGCGGACCCTGTTAAAATTTTGAAAAACTTTGGATTTCTTTCTTTAGTTTATCTTTATTGTGATTTAGAGTTTTTGGTTTCTGCCTAGATTGATGATTGTTTCTATCAAAAGCTTTCTGTGAATGAACCTTAGCAGTCTTGGTGTTTTGATGATTTTCTAGAAGTTTTGCATTTAGGATTGTCTTTCACTTGGTCTTTGTAGCGATTCGAAGCATTGACTGTTTAAAATACCTGAGATTACATTGGTCTTTTGTCTTTTGCTGAATCTGGCCTGATTGTGAAGTCATCCTCTATTAAGAAATAGAGTTACCTGTTTCTTTGCAAACCTTCGAAAAGAAACTTTGTTATTAGTTTTTGAATTATATTTTTTATAAAAACATAATTGAGTGTTTTTGATCTGTTTGTTATTTTGAACGAATAGATCCTTAGTTTGCTGAATAGCTAAGTAAAACCTTCTTCAAAAAAAAAATTTCTTAAAGCTTTAATTCAAATAGATTATTAAAATTTGTAGATCTCAGAATTAGTTTGATAGTTTTGAGTGTTTTTCATAGAATTTTGTAGATCTCTTTTGAAGAAAACTTGTTTTGTAGCTTAAATTTTTTGAAAGTGAAAGGATTTTCTTATGAGCTTTGATAGTTTGTTTCATTTTTGAGTTATTGCTGAAAAGAAAAAAATATTTTCTTTCAATTGCTCTTAATGTTTAAAGAAGGAATTGTTCATTAAAAGAATTGCATTCTCCAACTTTTCCTTAATTAGAACTTCATTGAAAGGAAACGATCTGATTATCATTTTTAGGTGCAATTTTAGTGTTTTTTGGAAGTCGAGTCTTCACACCATCAAGTCACTTCCGCACCCATTGAATTAAGAAACAACTCTTAAAAGTAACGCTTAATTAAAATCCATCTAGCAATCTTTTTATTTTCTAGGGCTCTTATCACCAACATAGCTTAGGCTAGTATCTTGGAGTAGGGAGTAATTAACTCTCAAAGGTAGTAAAACAAACAAGTAGACAAATATTGCGGTAGGAAATAAACCCAATCGTAATTTGTATAATCTGGGAAGCTTCTCTTAATGAAGTCAATCACGAGATCATGTCCGAACCTTTGAGACAATCAATTCTGTTTCATTGGGGAAGATAGAAGATTTTGCGCGTATTACAAACGGTAAACCTCGGATTAACCATTCTCGAGGAGCCTAGGGTCACTTGTCGATAAACCTCGGATTAACCATGTCGAGGAACCTTCAAGGGGATTGAGCTTTGTTACTCTGCCCTTGCGCGTGAGATCGGATCGTAGACTGTTCCCCCAGTTATATTTGTTACTATTGGTAACCTTAGTGTCCACAAACTTAAGATTATTTCCTAAGGTGACGGTGAAGGAAAGATCTCACTGTACTTGGAGCAGACATCGACTAGACTCACTTGGACTCTCTGGGGGGTTCTCTTCACACGAGATGGTTTTGTGAGGAAACTTGTGCCAGTCTGTTTCATTAAGTAGGTTGTCGGGGTAACTGTTCCAACCGCCCTTTCTGTATTAAATTTCTACTAAGTTGGATTTCATCACCAACTAGTGTTTTTAGTACGGGGAGTTATTGTTTGTGTGTGGTTTGAACTCCTAGATTTTTAAGCGTGTGATTCAGCTGTTTGTTTTTAGAGGCCTTAGGTGTTTTCATTGAAATTTTCTTTGTTTGCGTGTGATTAGTTAAATATTTAATCGTGGCGGAATTTCCAAGACAATCCCGGAGACTACAAGGGAAACCCCCTGAATATTCACCAAGTCAGCTTGAAGGGCTTCGTGCTCTGGTATCGTCTAGTAGCGGTAGGATTAAATCAACAGAAGTTGGAACTTCATCCATAGTGGTTCATCCTGATTATCAAACACCCATAATAGAACACATTCAAGAACCGATTTCAGTTTCTAAAGTTACTGGTAGTATTTCTCCTGCCAGTGAATGGGCTGACGAACCTGAAATATCTGAACCTGAAACTGAACCTTCTGTTTTGGAAACATCTTCGGGATTTATTTCACCAACTTCCAGCGATCTTGGTTCACCTAGGGTAAGAAATATTGTCACTGACGATCTTCCATCTGGAATAATTTCTATTGAAGAACTTACTAATCCAGACGAAGAGTTGTCTCTTCCCAATTCCCCTCAATCGTTAAATCTTAGGGAACGTGAAGCAATTTTCTACAGCCCTATTCGAACTACTGCTTGGTATTTATCCTTAAAGAATTTTTTAGAGAACCCGGGTCTTGCTTTTTCTCCACCTTGAGTTCCATTTCATCCAAAACCCAGAGGTTATTATCCGTCATCCATTATGGTAGGAGAGTCATCCATGTTTTCCCAGACACCAGAATCATTTTTACATGGTGGTCCTTCTGTTCCTTCGGGATATCAGGCTCTGTCTGGTACTTTCTCAAGGGCAGCTCCTCAACCGATTGAAAGTGTGTTATCATCTGGTTTAAGTGGAATTAAAACTGAAACGTCGAACGAAGGGAAAATTTTTATGATGTCTGGTAATATTCCGAATCCGCAGCCTCAAGGCAGTCAGGTACCGCCTGGAGGGAAATCTCAGGGAAATCAGTTACCGCCTGGGGGGAAAACTCAAGGTAGTCAGTTACCGTCGGGGGGGAAACCTTCAGGAAGTCAGTTACCACCTGGGGGTCAACCTCAAGGTAGCTTTTTCCCAGGACAAACTGTGGAATCATATTATTTTGGGGGACAACCCCAAGGGCAGTACATACCTCAGGGTTATCAACCTTCAGGACAGTACACACCCCAGGGTCAACCCCAAGCTCAATATGATCCTCAGGGTCCTTATCAACCCTAGTTTTAGTACGCGCCTCAGGGTTATCAACCTCAAGGTCAGTACCCAATTCAAGGTTACCAACAGCCTTCTGGTCAGTCATATTTTCAAGGAGCCGGAAATTTACCACTTACTTATCAACCCTACGTTCAACCAGGTTATGGTCCCTATGTTCAACCTTCTACGGGACAATATCCTGGAATGAATATGGTGTGGGATCCGTCCCAATATCAATAACCTATGCAGCCTAATGTGCAGTTACCTTTTCAACCTGGACAACCTTTGGTTTCTGGTCCAACCCAGCAACTTGTCTAGCCTACTATTCAAACTCCTGCACCTAGTTCTGTTCAGCAGTCTGCACCTAGTACACCTCAGACTCTACCTCAAATTGCTGCAACTGCTGCTGCGTCTGTCCAACCTGTAACACCTATTTCTGGAGTATCTATAACGCCGAGTTCGTCTATCCCTGCATCCGTGCAAATCCCTCAAGTCTCTGTACCTCAGTCAGGGCCTTTCATTCAGACTTTGGTTCAGATGCCTGGAGGACAAGCCGGTATGAGTACAGTTGTCACAAGTCAACCATAATTCATGTATCAACCGTACCAGGGATATCCTCAATTCGGTCTCGGTTCACAAAATCCAAATTATCAGTATCAACCGTACCCTGGCTACACTTATCAGCAGCCTCAACAACCCCAGTTTGGTCTGGTTAATCCTGGTTTTCCAGGTGGTTACACGATTCCTAACGCAAATCCAATTCCCAGTTATCCTGGGTATCCACCTCCTGGAACTGCTTTGGCTACTCAAGGTTTTCGTGACCCTAACCGTCAGTTACCATTTATTGCAACTTTGGATTTACCTGATTTGACGCTCCTTACGAATGATCCGATTTTTTATTATCCGTACTGGCCGCCAATGCCACATAAGTTTCCCAGTGATATACCGAAGTTTGAAGGTAAGTAAGGAGAGGATCCATCAAATCATGTCATGAATTATCACCTCTGGTGTGTGTCTAATTCAATTATTGATGATTCGATTCGCTTACGTCTTTTCCAAAGAACTCTTATTGGTCTTGCAGCCAAATGGTACATTGAGTTACCACGAGGCTCGTTTCATAATTTCAATCAGTTAGCGACTGCCTTCTTGACTCATTTTCAGTTGCCTATCAGATACGAAAATGGCACGGAATTATTAACTTCACTTAAGCAATCTACGTCTACGTATATTTCTGATCATATTCGTGAATGGCGACGTAGAAGGCGTTTGGTGAAAGTTTATATTCCAGATCAAATTTTGGCAGAATGGTTTATTAAATCATTGTTACCCAAGATTAATAAAGATGTAGCTAAGGCTGGTGTTGTTACTGAAGAGAAAGTGATTGCTCAAGCTCAGTACCTTGACCTCGTTTACACGCAGTCAGGTACTTTACACGAAAAAATCCCAGACCTTCCAAAACAATGTCAGATAGCTGCTGCTCCTTCAGGGTCTCATGCTGCTGATGGCATGATTGGTACAGTCAATATGAAAAGTAAGAAGAAATCTTCAAAGAATTCTTCTCCTATTATAACCTTACCAGATTCCCCGAAAGGAGAATCTTCCCCCAAAATTTCTGCCGACATTCATGTCGTAGAGACATCTACGACTAAATCTAAATCCGGTGGTAAAAAGAAAGAGAAGAGTAAAAACAAGAAAAATTCGAAATAGAAAACTGATAAAAATGAATCCAATGACGAAAAGCGCAAACCTCGTTACCCTTGTTACATTTGTGACGAGGATCACTTCAGTAAGGAATGCCCACATCGAGCAGAGGTTGCAAAATTCGTTAAAGGTTCACAACAACCTGCTGTCTTGAAGGATCCTTTTTCGACTCAAGATAGCAAGATGGTTGGTTCCACTTCAACTGCTTCAGAAGAACCTATTTTGATGATGTCTCATGTAAGGATTGCGACGCGATCGCAAGATTATGGTACTAAGAATCCTGTTGATGGGAAAGAAGCAGAATCTTCTAATGAAAATGCATCAACTACACCTCCTCCTATTTCTGGTCTGCTACAGATCGAGAAAAAAAATCCAGACTTAATAATCAAACCACCTGCTAAAGGTGTTCTTCGTAAATCAGCTTTCAATCCACATGTGAGAGCTGCTCAGAATTACAACATTATTGAAGACTTAGCTATTTCACCTTCAGCAATGTCGGCTTTGGAAGTGCTGCATTCATGCCCAGCACAACGTAAATTGCTTTTGTCTGCTATAGGAGCTGTAGATGTTCAGGATTCTAATCTTATAATTTTCGATTTAGAAAATAGTACACCTAGTCTACCTCATCAAATGGCTTTCCAGATACCAGTGTTAGTAAAAAACAGACCAATCTATCGGACTGTGATTGATAAGCGGGCTTCAACATGTATTATGTCGATTCAGTGTTGGAAATCGCTTGGTTCTCCCACACTTAACCAATCTCCGACGATTCTTAAGGCTTTTGATGGTCGAGGTTTCCACCCTTTTGGTATTTTGCAGGATTTACCCATAGGGGTCGAAGGTAAAACCATAAATCTAGATGTGGAAGTGGTTGATGCCCCTCTAGATTACAACCTTCTTCTAGGTCACAGTTGGTCTTATGCTATGACTGTTGTTGCTTCTTCGGTCTTTCGACTCATAAAATTTCCATATCAAGGAAAGGTCGTCACAATAGATCAGTTAACTTATTTTTCTTCCGACCCAGCCTCTACAGAAACAATCCAGCACGTTGGTAAAATGACTATCCATTATAAGGATGTTGGAGTAGGATTAGTTAAAGATTCTTGTTTACTGGGAAATTTTTCTTTTCCTCCTCCTAATGTATCGCCTGTTGTTGCAACTATTCACATGATTTTGTCAAATACTATTATGTTTGATGATCCTTGGATCATACCTTCATGCCATCATGCCAATTTGTTGGAGGATTAATCCGTCTTGCAGACAAGACCGATCGCCCTAGTACTAAAAGTATCTAGCAACAAACAGCCAAATAGACTAATCTTTCTCTAAGCATATACGATCTATGAAAAGCTCTATAGAGGTGTTAAGGACTTACCGTTTGTCTAGTGCTTGCTTGAAGTCGTTGTTGTCCTTCGCGCGCTTGAAGGAGTTTTCCTCGTAAATTTGCAGTCACAAACAAGCAAAATATTACATAGCACCTGTATAGAAATCATCATAAACCATGCTTATCATAGTGATCAAGGAATCTATGAAATAAACCATTGATTGAAAGATTATTGAGAAAAATGAGTATATTTGTATTGATTTCAAAAGAAGAAAATCCTTACAACCTGAGCCTTGATGTTGCACAGGACTTTCCGAGGTCCGAAGCAGGAATCTCCTTTACTTTGACAAGTTCTGCACTCCTCCAATCAAGACGAAATAGAGGTATGTAATCTTTCCTCACAAAATTCTTAATTAACTGAGTCTGAATCTCAACAACACTTAACTTCAAATATTCTAAAGCTTCAACCCCCTTTGAGGCTACCCAATGCCTCTTTTTATAGTACAATAGAGGAGGTTTTCTATTCCAACTATGAAGGGATAGAATCCTCCTTCAAAGGGATAAGCTCCTCACATCAAGGGGTTAGCTCCATAAGGTAAGGGATACATGCACCTCATAAGAGCGGTTCTATCACCGCAAGATATTTTCTGGAAGCTTCTAGAATTCACTTTTATTGAGATTTTTGGAAATTACTTGCGCCTTTTTGATCTTACAGGGGTCCGCACTTTTAACACAGATGAAGTGCGTTCAGGTACGCAGGATAGTTGAACATTGGGTGCGGGACCGCAGGCAAGATAGCGAGAAAGTGCGACACCAAAGTTTAGGAGATTTTTAGGAACTTTTCTCTGATTTTCAGGGCTTGACATGAGGAACTGATATGTTAGACTTGCAAAGGGAGAAGTATGAGTATTAATGAGCTCATACACATACCAGAATGTCAGGATGACAATTTTCAGTGTAACAGATTGCCCCCTAAAGTGAAAAGTCTGGAATAGATGATGCTGAAGTCTGTCATAGATGAAGAGTGCAATACTTTATCATTTCAAGGATCATCCTGTGGTCACCCCAGTCAGAACCTGTAAAAACATTCAATGAAAAATATATATATATATATATATAATCACTGAGGTAGGCATTCCCATACTCAGATCAAAACTAACTAGAGATTAATTCAAATTGTTCTGATACAGGAATGATTTTGAGTACATCACAATATAGACATGCGTAGACACAGTATGGATGCAACCATCTGTTTGTAAATATTCTACTGTAAGATAACAAAATTCCTTGCAGCCTGGATGGTAGAAACTAGATCCAGGGTCTTGATTTCCGAATCTCGAACTAGTACGATTCTATCCATGTGAATGAATGTGTCGAATTCGAACATGGTAGAAACCACTTGATTACCAGTCAATGATGTAAACTGTTAACAAGTGTGAGAGTAACCACCAGTAATGTCAATGGCTCTCAAAGTACTCAGTACAATCCATGAAATGTGAATGAATGAGCTGAAGTCGAACATGTCGCGGAATCATTCGATCGAAGGTCAATGATGCAAGTTGTCGTCGAAGGCGAGAAACCTGCCATTGAGGCATGCATATTTCAAGGTACTTACGATTTCTGGATCAACTTCCTAGATAATGAGTTGTCGTCGATAGAAAGTGATCTGTCATAGGCAAGCCCACAACACGAAATCATAGATCAAGTTTTGAAAATATATCGGCAAGGATTGACTCAGGGATGGTCAAAAATGGATGACAGATATTTTGCAGATGAATGGTTTATTTGAACTGTCCTCTTGAACACATAACGGCACTGCAGATGGCTTGGTAGCAGTTGACCAAAAGCTAATACCCAGAAACCTGATGAAGACTTTCAAATGAGGTTTGATTAACTATTAGGCAAAGGATTTCTCAACCCCGGTGATTGAAAGTGTCGTGTTCAAGAGTGGTTAACTAGATTTTCGAAAAATCAAAATACCACAAACAAGTCATTTTCCTCTCTTTTCCCCCACCATTTCTGGCAAGTACCTCTTTATTTTTGACAAGCTTGAGGAGGATAACATTTTCTTGTTTATAAGCTCATCCTTCGGATGAGTCCAACTTAGTTTAAGATTCAAACCCTAAGAAGGAGTGGTTCGTTCCTGTTTGAAATTGAACAGGTCCTTTACTGTTAAATTTTAACGAGTCCAGTATAGGAGAAACTCAGTGTTTTTCAATTTTAGGGAGTCAGAAGAAAAAACTTAAGAAAACTCCATGGGTGTACTTTTTCGTAAATTTAGTCTCTTGAGCCCAAAAAAGGATAAAATAATGTGGAAGAGAACTCTATTGACCATAATTAGTCAATGTATACCTTTTTCGTAAATAGTCCATTTCAGTCCGTAAAAGGGGTAAACTTATACTGAAGGGACGATCATTCATTTACTTTAACGAGTTCGAAAAATCAAGTACTCAGCAATATTTTCATGTTAAGAGAGTCTGAAAAGGTCTTAAAAGAGAACTCCAATGTTTCGATTTTCGTAAAATTTTGAAAAAGTTCGAAAAAGTGATAAAAGTATGCTCTTTGTTGAAAAATGGTCAATTCTCTTGATAAATCCAATTTCTGCACAAAAACTTGAAACATTACACATACCTGTTTAGAATAAGTAAAAATGATTTCAAAATACACTTTTTAAAGTGAAAAATAAATAAATTAAAAAATCATCTATTCGAAAAAACTTATAAAAAGGACTTTTTCAACTTCATTTTTACCGTTCAAGTTCAGGGTGAAAAGTAGAAGCTTTTGGGTAAAAAGTTCCTGTGAAGATTTCGGAAGATCCATCCGACGAAATCGAGAACCGTTAGTCCCAGGTAATCCACGACCTCTTAATCTTGCTTTTCATTTGTTTACAATTCTTTTTAGGCTTTAGTTTTCATTTTTTAAGGGAAAAATATGTTTAAGAAATTACCCGCGGGGGTCCGCAGGCACAACACACATGACCTGTGGACCCAGACCTTCTTCTATGTAGAAAAAGGTCGTGGGTCCACACTTTTAATATAGAATGCGTGCGTTCCTACGCACTGTGTATGAAATAAAAGTGCGGTCCCCGCGCAATTGAATTTCAAAATCAAATTTTCCATTTCCTGCCCAAAAATTTTCAAATTAGATTGTTCTAACTTATGTTTTTATGCATTATAAGATTAGAAAGATGTTGAGTTGGAGAGAACGTGAGCATGAGGATGTGGATGACGCCGCGATGCTCCATTTTCCCACAATGCAGGCTTTAAGAGCATGCGGTTTGTATAAATTTTGGGCCATTCAGGGCATGAGGGCACAGGTAGATCTCCTGACATGGTTGGTAAACAGGTGGAATGTGTAGGACCAGTGTTTCATTATTGGTGGGCACCGACTCGAAATTGAGCTGGAGGATATTTATTTTCTGACTGGTTTGTCCAAGAGGGGCGAACAACTTTCCTTGTTTGGGACTAGGCCAGGTGGCCAAACTATCGCTAGTCTTCGACAAGAGTTCTGTAATGATGAAGCAGACCCCAGGGACAAACGGATTGATATAAAAATTATCATCCGTCCTGAGCTGAAAGTGATTGCATTTACTATTACCAGACTATGTGGGAGTGCTGCACTGCATGTGGCTACTGGTTCCTAGATGCGTATTGCTGTAGACTGTTTCCGAGGCACTATTTTCAACTGGTGCGAAGCTGTGTTGGCCAATGTAAAAGGCCAACTGACTAGAGTGAAAAATGGAAAACTAAATAACTTTGGATATGGATCCATCGTGGTCACTTTTTCTCTAGAGAGGGTACCCATGCTAGCTCCGCAAAGTATTCCTGTTGATGCTGGTCGACCCCGAGAACCTAGGATGGTTCGTTGGGTTGCATTGATGGCCCGTCACGGTATTGAGGGCGCTGAGATTGTTCGATTTCCTCCTTCGTATTTTCGTTGGCTGGACCACCAACTTTTTGTCATCGAGGACTTTCCATATGCCAGAATAGACTTCCGCGGCGACCGGGAGATGACTCTCCCAGTCGGGGAACAGTGGGATGAATCAGGTAAAAAATTTTTCAACGAATTCTAAATTCTAATTTTTTATTTTTTGATCCCCTTATCAATTAATAACCAAAAAGTTTTTTATGAATGTAGATGTGGGTCGACGTCGACCAGCCCATCTCCAGCCTTATGACAAAAGACAACCAGTTGTAGCCGCACCAGCCCCAGTAGGTCAATCATCGGAAATTTTGTCTGATTTAGAGCATCATCTAGAGCGTCTGACTCTAGATATTCCAGAGATGGACATAGATGAGATCCCACTGAGATTGCAAATATACGTGATTGGTGTTCCAAGACCTTTTAGGAGGTTCCTGTGTAGGGTGGCTCGAGCAGTGGTTTCTTATCATGATCACCATCAGTGATGGGATGATTGTGTTGTAGACTCATATTTTTGACTTTTTGTGTTACCATTTTTCCGATCATAAGGTGTTTCCAACCAATGATCGAAGACGATGTATATTTTTTGAAAACATTCTATGCTATGATATATCACTATCTACCGGCTATCGGTATACATATTATGGATGTTGTTTGTTTTACTGCTTTGATCATTGCAAATGTCAATTTATCATACTAGAAGCAACTGCGTCTGCTAACGTATTTAAATGTCTTGGAATATGTTGATATTCAATGTAATCGAATTCACGTTCCAAGAGACAAACTCTTAAAAATAACTGTAATAACACTGGATTTCTAATGGCATAAACTCGGTTCAATTGTAATACAACAAGTTCAAAATCCAACCTAACAATCAAACTCCGAATTCCAAATGATATGGATTCGGATAATAACTCAATCACCGCACTATACTCGGCAATGTTATTCGTTGTTTGACCAAGGCTTACCCCATGCATGGATACTAACTCATCAGAGGGTGAATAGATAACCCAAGCTGCAGAAGAAATGTTCCGTGTACTACGACAAGCACCATCAACAAAACCAATGTAGGTTTGAAGAGACGTCGACATCTGCAATATCAAGAGTAGAAATTAGATAAGCAGGAATAGTGATAAAAACACACTTCTAAACCAAGCACACTTTTCTAATCTAAAACACACCAGCAGTAAAGAAATCTAATCTAATAAAAAATCTCCATACCAAGTTAAGCATGGTATCGCTTCAGATAAAGTCCATTTCTGGGTTTATCCAAAGGGACACCGTCAAAATCTATCAGCTCATAGGCCCCTTTAGCTAGCTTTCGCTTGACAATAAAAGGGCCATGGCACATGGGCACAAATTTCCCAGCTCCTAGCTTATCGTTGACTTGATCATAAACTAAGATTAGGTCTCCTTCTGAAAAATTCCGAGGAGTAACATTTCTATCATACTGAGCTTTTATTCGTTTAACATGAGCCTCGTTTGCTATTACAACATTTCGTCGATTCTCACCCAGCTGAGCTAAGTACAGGAAACATTTCTCCTCCTCAGACGTAGCTGGGAGTAATTCTATGGCTAATTTCAGTAACGAAATTTCGCATTCAATCGGCAACACAACTTCCAAACTGTAAACGAGTTGATGTTTTTACTGAGGTTAGATATACCCAAAGTGCTGAAAATAACATGGAATGCCAATTCGTTTTGTGAATACCAATAATTCATCTAATCATGGTGACAAAAACTTTATTTATGGCTTCGACCAGACCATTTGGCTTGTGGATAATACGGAGTGGAACTATCGTGACGTAGGCCAAGTTGATCTGTCAGTTCAGTCATCATGACATTGCGAAAATGACTTCCATGATCTGTAATAATGGCTTGAGGAACACCGAACCTAGTAATTATGTGATTAAATATGAAAGTTGCAGTAGTCTTGCCATTAGCCGAAAATGTAGGCATCGCCTCGACCCACTTAGTAAAATAATCTACTGCTAAGATAATATATGCATGCCCCCCGGCCGAGTGAGGGTTACATGTAATAAAGTCGATACCCCATTTCGTGAAAGTACCAAAAACAATTATGGGATGAAGAGGGGCGGGTGGCGCACGCATCTTACGATCAAAAAGTTGACAATTGTGGCATTTTCAGACTGCCTAAATGCAATCTTTGAATAATGATGGCCAGAAATAACCAGCGCGCAATATCTTTTGGGCTGTGGCATACCCAGACATATGACCGCCACATGCTCCAGAATGGCAATCATTTAACACCTTTTCAGCTTCTTCATGAACAAGACAGCGTCTGAAAACAGAATCCGCTCCACGACGATAGAGTGTTTCACTAATAATATTATACTGTTGGGATTGGAAGCGTATTTTTCGTCGCTGAGATTGTGAGATTTCAGGCCGAAAATATTGGGTTTGGAGATAAACAATAATATCTCCATACCATGGATCTAGTGTACTGATAAGAAACAGAGATTAGTCTGCAATGGGCTCTTTTGCCACAGTTTCAGTATCAATAGAGGGAAAATCACACATCATTTCCGAAAATACCAAAGATTTCTTTGCCTTGGATTTCTCAAACTCCAAGTCAAATTCTTGCAGGATGACTATCCATTTGGAATACTTGCCCCCTAGCAATTTTTTGGTTAAAATATACATCATAGGGTTGCAATCAGAAACTACTGCGGTTTTACGTAACAATATGTAGTGTCTAAATCTCTGGACAGCTTGGACAACTGCCAATGCCAATTTTTCCACATGTGTGTATTTGATCTCGGTCGGATGCATATTCCGACTAAGATAGTAAATCACATGTTCAGTGTGAGGTTCATCTTCCTGAACTAACACCATCCCAATAGTGGAATGAGAAGCAGCGAGGTACAAAATGTAATCTTGGTTGTAGTTGGGAGGATGCAATAACGGTGCATGGGTCAATGCGTGTTTAAGTGGATCGAAAGATCGATCAATGATCTCGTCCCAAAAGAATGGAATATTCTGTTTCAACAACCGGGTGAAACCCTTTGTAAGCTCGGCATAGTTAGGAATGAACCGACGTAAAAAGTTTGCTTTCCCCTGCAAACTTTGGAGTTGGCGTAAAGTCGAAGGAGGAGGTAATTTAACAATAGCTTCGACCTTCGACGAATCGACGCGAATGCCTGATTTCGAAACAACAAATCCCAGTAAACGACCCGGCTCTACACAAAAAACACATTTGTGTGGATTCAGCCTAATCTTATAATGCCGACACCTCATAAAGATAGCTCGTAAGTGTGTGAGATGGTTGGCCCTGCGTGATGAATGAGCAGGTAAATCATCGAGATACAGCTGCACAATGTGCTTAATGTCATGAAACGCATAAGACATTGCCCTTTGAAAAGTTGCTCCAACGTTCTTCAAACCAAAGGGTAGTTTGCGATAAGAAAATGTACCCCATGGACAAATAAAAGCTGTTTTTGGCTGATCAGCAGGGAGTATGTTTATTTGATTATACCCGGAAAATCCATCCATAAAGGAAAACATTTCGTTACCGGCACAATCATCGATTATCTGATCGATATAGGGAGTTGGATAATTGTCTTTGGGACAAGCTTGATTAATATCCCTATAATCGATACATACTCGTATCGTTCCTTGTTTTTTAGTCACAGGAACAATATTTGATACCCAATCCGTCAAGGGAATTGGATAAAAAAAACCTGCACGAAGTAATTTTTCAACTTATGCTTTGATAGCAGCAGCTTTTCTAGGATGTATTTGACGTAAACGTTGACGAAAAGGTTTGGCATCCGGGTAAGTCTTGATTTCATGTATGATGATTGACGGATCAATTCCTGGCATTTCTTCATAAGACCAGGCAAACACATCACGGAATTCTTGAAATAGGGTTTTATAAGCTTTAATTTCATCTTCAGTACAGCAAGCACCTATATGAATGTTTTCAATTATTCCTGGTTTTACTGAAATGTCAATTGGAACCGTTCGAGAAATATTTTCCAAATTTAACTCAGAATCAGGATTTTGCAATGGATTCTGGGGTTATTTGACATATTCAGCAGTAAAAATTGAAGCGAAATCATCTTCAAAATGATCTGGTTCAGGTAAAAACAAAGATCGGTGATGCAGATCTTAACATGGTAAATCATCAACAGACAAAAATTCACGAATCTGCTCATCAGTATGAACAACATCCGGAAATGTCGTTGTGGCTGAACCAGATATAGAAAGTGATTCCTCAGGGATCCCAATCATTGGGTCAATTCCGGTTGAAGAGGTGTCGGAAAGTGACTGTACGGCCTGGTATGCAAGTTCAAATGGACTCAAAGGCATCATGCCATCAATTGAATCTAACAAATTGACGACTCCGCTGGGGAAATAACTTGTTGTTTTTGGTTCTCTTTTATTTTGATTTGAGGAAACGTTTTTCCTAGTTTTTGATTGATAGACATCTGCCTGGGTAGCTTAGGTTTTCTCTGTTTTTGAAAATTTTGAGATCTTTTATGTTTTTCTCTAATTTTTTTTGGGACCACACTTTGCCTTCTTTGCACAGTGCGGGTAGTTTCGCATTTTTTCTTTAGTAAACAGTGCGGTACCACACCTGTTACTTATGCAAGCCTGTGGACCCTGTTAAAATTTTGAAAAACTTTTGATTTCTTTCTTTAGTTTATATTTATTGTGATTTAGAGTTTTTGGTTTCTGCCCAGATTGATGATTGTTTCTGTCAAAATATTTTTGTGAATGAACCTTAGCAGTATTGGTGTTTTGATGATTTTATAGAAGTTTTGCGTTTTGGATTGTCTTTCACTTGGTATTTGTAGTGATTCGAAGCATTGACTGTTTAAAATACCTGAGATTACATTGGTCTTTTGTCTTTTGCTGAATCTGGCCTGATTGTGAAGTCATCCTCTATTAAGAAATAGAGTTACCTGTTTCTTTGCAAACCTTCGAAAAGAAACTTTGTTATTGGTTTTTGAATTTCATTTTTTATAAAAACATAATTGAGTGTTTTTGATCTGTTTGTTATTCTGAACGAATAGATCCTTTGTTTTCTGAATAGCTAAGTAAAACCTTCTTCAAATTTTTTTTTCTTAAGGCTTTAATTCAATTAGATTATTAAAATTTGTGGATCTCAGAATTAGTTTGATAGTTTTGAGTGTTTTTCATAGAATTTTGTAGATCTCTTTTGAAGAAAACTTGTTTTGTAGCTTCAAGTTTTTGAAAGTGAAAGGATTTTCTTATGAGCTTTGATAGTTTGTTTCATTTTTGAGTTATTTCTGAAAAGACAAAAATATTTTCTTTCAATTGCTCTTAATGTTTAAAGAAGGAATTGTTCATTAAAAGAATTGCATTCTCCAACTTTTCCTTAATTAGAACTTCATTGAAAGGAAACGATCTGATTATCATTTTTAGGTGAATTTATAGTGTTTTTTGGCAGTCAAGTCTTCACACCATCAAGTCACTTCCGCACCCATTGACTTTAGAAACAACTCTTAAAAGTAACGCTTAATTAAAATCCATCTAGCAATCTTTTTATTTTCTAGGGCTATTATCACCAACATAGCTTAGGCTAGTATCTTGTAGTAGGGAGTAATTAACTCTCCAAGGTAGTAAAACAAACAAGTAAACAAATCTTGCGGTAGGAAATAAACCCAATCGTAATTTGTATAATCTGGGAAGCTTCTCTTAATGAAGTCAATCACGAGATCATGTCCGAACCTTTGAGACAATAAATTCTGTTTCATTGGGGAAGATAGAATATTTTGCGCGTATTACAAACGGTAAACCTCGGATTAACCATTGTCGAGGAGCCTGGGGTCACTTGTCGGTAAACCTCAGATTAACCATGTCGAGGAACCTTCAAGGGGATTGAGCTTTGTTACTCTTCCCTTGCGCGTGAGATCGGATCGTAGACTGTTCCCCCAGTTATATTTGTTACTATTGGTAACCTTAGTGTCCACAAACTTAAGATTATTTCCTAAGGTGACGGTGAAGGAAAGATCTCACTGTACCTGGAGCAGACGTCGACTAGACTCACTTGCAATCTCTGGGGGGTTCTCTTCACACGAGATGGTTTTGTGAGGAAACTTGTGCCAGTCTGTTTCATTAAGCAGGTTGTTGGGGTAACTGTTCCAACCACCCTTTCTATATTAAATTTCTACTAAGTTGGATTTCATCACCAACTAGTGTTTTTAGTACGGGGAATTACTGTTTGTGTGTGGTTTTAACTTCTATATTTTTAAGCGTGTGATTCAGATATTTGTTTTTAGAGGCCTTAGGTGTTTTCATTGAAATTTTCTTTGTTTGCGTGTGATTAGTTAAATATTTAATCGTGGCGGAATTGCCAAGACCATCCCAGAGACTACAAGGGAAACCCCCTGAATATTCACCAAGTCATCTTGAAGGGCTTCGTGCTCTGGTATCGTCTAGTAGCGGTAGGATTAAATCAACAGAAGTTGGAACTTCATCCATAGTGGTTCATCATGATTATCAAACACCCATAAAAGAACACATTCAAGAGCCGATTTCAGTTTTTGAAGTTACTGGTAGTATTTATCCTACTAGTGAATGGGCTGACGAACCTAAAATATCTGAACCTAAAATTGAACCTTCTGTTTTGGAAACATCTTTGGGATTTATTTCACCAACTTCCAGCGATCTTGGTTCACCTAGGGTAAGAAATATTGTCACTGACGATCTTCCATCTGGACTAATTTCTATTGAAGAACTTACTAATCCAGACGAAGAGTTGTCTCTTCCCAATTCCCCTCAATATTTAAATCTTAGGGAACGTGAATCAATTTTCTACAGCCCTATTCGAACTACTACTTGGTATTTATTCTTAACGATTTTTTTAAAGAATCCGGGTCTTTCTTTTTCTCCACCTCGAGTTCCATTTCATCCAACACCTAGAGGTTATTATCCGTCATCCATTATGGCAAGAGAGTCATCCATGTTTTCCCAGACACCGGAATCATTTTTACATGGTGGTCCTTCTGTTCCTTCGTGATATTAGGCTCTGTCTGGTACTTTCTCAGCGCAGCTCCTCAACTGATTGAAAGCGTGTTATCATATGGTTTAAGTGGAATTAAAACTAAAATGTCGAACGAAGGGCAAATTTTTATGATGTCTGGTAATATTCTGAATCCGCAGCCTCAAGGCAGTCAGGTACCGCCTGGAGGGAAATCTCAGGGAAATCAGTTACCGCCTGGGGGCAACCTCAAGGTAGTAAGTTACCACCTGGGGGGCAACCTTCAGGACAGTACACCCCCCAGGGTCAACCTAAAGCTCAATATGCTCCTCAGGGTCCTTATCAACCCCAGTTTCAGTACGTGCCTCAGGGTTATCAAACTCAAGGTCAGTACCCAATTCAAGGTTACCAATAACCTTCTAATCAGTCATCTTTTCAAGGAGCCGGAAATTTACCACTTACTTATCAACCCTACGTTCAACCAGGTTATGGTCCTTATGTTCAACCTTCTACGAGACAATATCCCGGAATGAATATGGTGTGGGATCCGTCCCAATATCAACAGCCTTTGTAGCCTAATGTATCGATTATAGGGATATTAATCGAGCTTGTCCCAAAGACAATTATCCAACTCCCTATATCGATCAGATAATCAACGATTGTGCCGGTAGCAAAATGTTTTCCTTTATGGATGGCTTTTCCGGGTATAATCAAATAAACATACTCCCTGTTGATAAGCCAAAAACAACTTTTATTTGTCCATGGGGGACATTTGCTTATCGCAAACTACCCTTTGGTTTGAAGAACGTTGGAGCAACTTTTCAAAGGGCAATGTCTTATGCATTTCATGACATTAATCACATTGTGTAGCCGTATCTCGATGATTTACCTGCTCATTCATCACGCAGGGCCGACCATCTCACACACTTACGAGCTATCTTTATGAGGTGTCGACATTATAAGATTAGGCTGAATCCACACAAATTTGTTTTTTGTGTAGAGTCAGGTCGTTTACTGGGATTTTTTGTTTCGAAATCAGGCATTCGCGTCGATCCGTCGAAGGTCGAAGCTATTGTTAAATTACCTCCTCCTTCGGCTTTACACCAACTCCAAAATTTGCAAGGGAAAGAAAACTTTTTACGTCGGTTCATTCCTAACTATGACGAGCTTACAAAGGGTTAGTTCAGGAAGATGAACCTCACACTGAACATGTGATTTAATATCTTAGTCGGAATCTGCATCCGACCAAGATCAAATACACACATGTGGAGAAATTGGCATTGGCAGCTGTCCAAGCTGTCCAGAGATTTAGACGCTACATCTTGTTACGTAAAACCATAGTAGTTTCTGATTGCAACCCTATGATGTATATTTTAACCAAACAATTGCTAGGGGGCAAGTTTTCCAAATGGATAGTCATCCTGCAGGAATTTGACTTGGAGTTTGAGAAATCCAAGGCAAAGAAATCTTTGGTATTTGCGGAACTGATGTGTGATTTTCCCTCTACTGATACTGAAACTGTGGCAGAAGAGCCCATTGCGGACGAATCTCTGTTTCTTATTAGTACGCTAGATCCATGGTATGGAGATATTATTGTTTATCTCCAAACCCAATCTTTTCGGTCTGAAATCTCACAATATCAGCGACGGAAAATACGCTTCCAATCCCAACAGTATAATATTATTGGTGAAACACTCTATCGTCGTGGAGCGGATTCTGTTTTCAGACGCTGTCTTGTTCATGAAGAAGCTGAAAAGGTGTTAAATGATTGCCATTCTGGAGCATGTGGCGGTCATATGTCTGGGTATGCCACAACCCAAAAGATATTGCGCGCTGGTTATTTCTGGCCATCATTATTCAAAGATTGGATTTATGTAGTCCGGAAATGCCACAATTGTCAACTTTTTGATCGTAAGATGCGCGCGCCACCCGCCCCTCTTCATCGCATAATTGCTGTTGGTCCTTTCGCGAAATGGGGTATCGATTTTATTACATGTAACCCTCACTCGGTCGGGGGGCATGCATATATTATCTTAGCAGTAGATTATTTTACTAAGTGGGCCGAGGCGATGCCTACATTTTCGGCTGACGGAAAGACTGCTGAAACTTTCGTATTTAATCACATAATTACTAGGTTCGGTGTTCCTCAAGCCATTATTACAGATCACGGAAGTCATTTTCGCAATGTCATGATGACTGACCTGATAGATCAACTTGGCCTGCATCACGATAGTTCCACTTTGTATTATCCACAAGCCAATGGTCTGGTCGAAGCCATAAATAAAGTTTTAGTCACCATGATTAGACGAATTATTGGTATTCACAAAACGAATTGGCATTCCATATTATTTTCAGCACTTTGGGCATTTCGAACCTCAGTAAAAACATCAACTGGTTTCACTCCCTTTCAACTCGTTTATGGTTTGGAAGCTGTGTTGCCGATTGAATGCGAAATTCCGTCACTGAAATTAGCCATAGAATTACTCCAAGCTACGTCTGAGGAGGAGAAACGTTTCCTGTACTTAGCTCAGCTGGATGAGAATCGACGAAATGCTGTAATAGCAAACGAGGCTCATGTTAAACGAATAAAAGCTCAGTATGATAGAAATGTTACTCCTCGAAATTTTTCAGAAGGAGACCTAGTCTTAGTTTATTATCAAGCCAACGATAAGCTAGGAGCTGGGAAATTCGTGCCCATGTGGCATGGTCCTTTTATTGTCAAGCGAAAGCTAGCTAAAGGGGCCTATGAGCTGATAGATTTTGACGGTGTCCCTTTGGATAAACCCAGAAATGGACTTTATCTGAAGCGATACTATGCTTAACTTGGTATGGAGATTTTTTATTAGATTAGATTTCTTTACTGCTGGTGTGTTTTAGATTAGAAAAGCGTGCTTGGTTTAGAAGTGTGTTTTTGTCACTATTCCTGCTTATCTGAGTTCTACTCTTGATATTGCAGATGTCGACCTCTCTTCAAACCTACATTGGTTTTGCTGATGGTGCTTGTCGTAGTACACAAAACATTTCTTCCGCAACTTGGGTTATCTATTCACCCTTTGATGAGTTAGTATCCATGCATGGGGTAAGCCTTGGTCAAACAATGAATAACATTGCCGAGTATAGTGCAGTGATTGAGTTATTATCCGAATCCATATCATTTGGAATTCAGAGTTTGATTGTTAGGTTGGATTCTGAACTTGTTGTATTACAATTGAATCGAGTTTATGCCATTAGAAATCCAGTGTTATTACGGTTATTTTTAAGAGTTCGTCTCTTGGAACGTGAATTCAATTACATTGAATATCAACATATTCCAAGACATTTAAATAAGTTAGCAGACGTAGTTACTTCTAGTATGATAAATCGACATTTGCAATGATCAAAATAGTAAAACAAACAACATCCATAATATGTATACAGATAGCCGGTAAATAGTGATATATCATAGCATAGAATGTTTTCAAAAAATATACATCGTCTTCGATCATACGTTGGAAACACCTTATGATCGGAAAAATGGTAACACAAAAAGTCAAAAATATGAGTCTACAACACAATCATCCCATCACTGATGGTGATCACGATAAGAAACCACTGCCCGAGCCACCCTACACAGGAACCTCCTAAAAGGTCCTGGAACACCAATCACGTATCTTTTCAATCTGAGTGGGATCTCATCTATGTCCGTCTCTGGAATATCTAGAGTCAGACGCTCTAGATGATGCTCTAAATCAGACAAAATTTCCGCTGATTGGCCTACTGGGGCTCGTGCGGCTGCAACTGGTTGTCTTTTGTCATAAGGCTGGAGATGGGCTTGTCGCCGTGGACCCACATCTGCATTCATAAATTTTTTTTTGGTTATTAATTGATAAGGTGATCAAAAAATAAAAAATTAGAATTTAGAATTCGTTGAAAATGTTTTTACCTGATTCATCCCACTGTTCCGCGGCTGGTAGAGTCATCTCCCGGTCGCCGCGGAAGTCTATCCCGGCATACGAAAAGTAATCGATGACAAAAAGTTGGTGGTCCAGCCAACGAAAATACGAAGGAGTAAATCGAACAATCTCAGCGCCCTCAATACCGTGACGGGCCATCAATGCAACCCAACGAACCATCCCAGGTTCTCGAGGTCGACCAACATCAACAAGAATACTTTGCGGAGCTAGCATGGGTACCCTCTCTAGAGCAAAAGTGACCATAATGGATCTATATCCAAAGTTATTTAGTTTTCCATTTCTCGCTCTAGTCAGTTGGCCTTTTACATTGGCCAACATAGCTTCGCACCAGTTGAAAATGGCTCCTCGGAAACAGTCTACAACAATACGCATCTGGGAACTGGTAGCTACATGTAGTGCGACACTCCCACACAGTCTGGTAACAGTAAATGCAATCACTTTCGGCTCAGGACAGATGATAGTTTTTATATCAATCCATTTGTACCTGGGGTCTGCTTCATCATTACAGAATTCTTCACAAAGACTGGCGACAGTTTGGCCACCTGGCCTAGTCCCAAACAAGGAAAGTTGTTCGCCCCTCTTGGACAAACCAGTCAGAAAATAAATATCCTCCAGCTCAATTTCGAGCCGATGGCCACCAATAATGAAACACTGGTCCTGCACATTCCACCTGTTTACCAGCCATGTCAGGAGATCTACCTGTGCCCTCATGCCCTGAATGGCCCAAAATTTATACAAACCGCATGCTCTTAAAGCCTGCATTGTGGGAAAATGGAGCATCGCGGCGTCATCCACATCCTCATGCTCACATTATCTCCAAATCAACATCTTGCTAATCCTACAATGCATAAAAAGATAAGTTAGAACAATCTAATATGAAAATTTTTGGGCGGGAAATGGAAAATTTGATTTTTAAATTCAATTGCGCGGGGACCACACTTTTCTTTCATACACAGTGCGTAGGAACGCACGCATTCTATATTAAAAGTGCAGACCCACGACCTTTTTCTACATAGAAGAAGGTCTGGGTCCGCAGGTCATGTGTGTTGTGCCTGCGGACCCCCGCGGGTAATTTCTTAAACACATTTTTCCCTTAAAAAATGAAAACTAAAGCCTGAAAAGAATTGTAAACGGATGAAAAGCAAGATTAAGAGGTCATGGATTACCTGGGACTGACGGTTCTCGATTTCGTTGGACGGATCTTCTGGAATTTTCACAGGAACTTTTTACCCAAAAGCTTCTACTTTTCACTCTGAACTTGAACGGTAAAAATGAAGTTGAAAAAGTCATTTTTATAAGTTTTTTCGAATATATGAATTTTTAATTTATTTATTTTTCACTTTAAAAAGGGTATTTTGAAAGCATTTTTACTTATTTTAAACAGGTATGTGTAATGTTTGAAGTTTTTGTGTTGAAATTGGATTTATCAGGAGAATTGACCATTTTTCAACAAAGAGCATACTTTTATCCCTTTTTCGGACTCTTTCAAAATTTTACGAAAAAGCAAAACATTGGAGTTCTCTTTTAAGCCCTTTTCAGACTCTCTAAAAATGAAAAGATTGCCGAGTAATTGATTGTTCGAACTCGTTAAATTAAATGAATGATCGTCCCTTCAGTATAAGTTTACCCCTTTTACGGACTGAAATGGACTATTTATGAAAAAGGTATACATTGACTAATTATGGTCAATAGAGTTCTCTTCCGCATTATTTTATCATTTTTCGGGCTCGAGAGACTAAATTTATGAAAAATTACACCCATGGAGTTTTCTTAAGTTTTTTCTTCTAACTCCCTAAAATTGAAAAACACCGAGTTTCTCCTATACTGGACTCGTTAAAATTTAACAGTAAAGGACCTGTTTAATTTTCAACAGGGATGAACCACTCCTTCTTAGGGTTCGAATCTTAAACTAAGTTGGATTCATCCGAAGGATGAGCTTATAAACAAGCAAATGTTATCCTCTTCAAGCTTGTCAAAAATAAAGAGGTACTTGCCAGAAATGGTGGGGGAAAAGAGAGGAAAATGACTTGTTTGTGGTATTTTGATTTTTCGAAAATCTAGTTAAACACTCTTGAACATGACACTTTCAATCACTTGGGTTGGGAAATCCTTTGCCTAACAATTAATCAAACCTCATTTGAAAGTCTTCATCCGGTTTCTGGGTATTAGCTTTGGGTCAACTGATACCAAGCCATCTGCAGTGTCATTATGTGTTCAAGAGGACAGTTCAAATAAACCATTCATCTGCAAAATATCTGTCATCCATTTTTGACCATCCCTGAGTCAGTCCTTGTCGATATATTTTCAAAACTTGATCTATGATTTCGTGTTGTGGGCTTGCATATGACCGATCACTTTCTATTGACGACAACTCATTATCTAGGAAGTTGATCCAGAAATCGTCACTACCTTGAAATCTGCATGCCTCAATGGCAGGTTTCTCGCCTTCGACGACAGGTTGCATCATTGACCTTCGATCGAATGATTCCGTGACATGTTCGACTTCAACTCATTCATTCACATTTCATGGATTGTACTGAGTACTTTGAGAGCCATTGACATTACTGGTGGCTACTCTCACACTTGTTAACAATTTACATCATTGAATGGTAATCAAGTGGTTTCTACCATGTTCGACTTCGACACATTCATTCACATGGATATAATCGTACTAGTTCGAGATTCGGAAATCAAGACCCTGGATCTAGTTTCTACCATCCAGGCTACGAGGAATTTTGTTATCTTACAGTAGAATATTTACAAACAGATGGCTGCGTCCATACTGTGTCTACGCATGTCTATACTGTGATGTATTCAAAATCATTCCTGTATTAGAATAATTTGAATTAGTCTCTAGTTAGTTTTGATCTGAGTATGGGAATGCCTACCTCAGCGATGATATATATATATATATATATATTTTTTTTTTTCATTGAATGTTTTTATAGGTTCCGACTGGGGTGACCACAGGATGATCCTTGAAATGATAAAGTACTGCACTCTTCATATATGACAGACTTCAGCATCATCTATTCCAGAATTTTCACTTTAGGGGGCAATCTGTTACACTGAAAATTGTCATCCTGACATTCTGGTATGTGTATGAGCTCATTATTACTCATACTTCTCCCTTTGCAAGTCTAACATATCAATTCTTCATGTCAAGCCTTGAAAATCAGAGAAAAGTTCCTAAAAGTCTCCTAAACTTTGGTGTCACACTTTCTTGCTATCTTGCCTGCAGTCCTGCACCCAATGTTCAGCTATCCTGCGTACCTGAACACACTTCATCTGTGTTAAAAGTGCGGACCCCTGTAAGATCAAAAAGGCGCAAGTAATTTCCAAAAATCTCAATAAAAGTGAATTCTAGAAGCTTCCAGAAAATATCTTGCGGTGATAGAACCGCTCTTATGAGGTGCATGTATCCCTTACCTTATGGAGCTAACCCCTTGATGTGAGGAGCTTATCCCTTTGAAGGAGGATTTTATCCCTTCATAGTTGGAACAAAAAACCTCCTCTATTCTACTATAAAAAGAGGCATTGGGTAGCCTCAAAGGGAGTTGAAGCTTTAGAATATTTGAAGTTAAGTGCTGTTGAGATTCAGACTCAGTTAATTAAGACTTTTGTGAGGAAAGATTACATACCTCTATTTCGTCTTGATTGGAGGAGTGCAGAACTTGTAAAAGTAAAGGAGATTCCTGCTTCGGACCTCGGAAAGTCCTGCGCAACATCAAGGCTCAGGTTGTAAGGATTTTCTTCTTTTGAAATTAATACAAATATACTCATTTTTCTCAATAAGCTTTCAATCAATGGTTTATTTCATAGATTCCTTCATAACTATGATAAGCATGGTTTATGATGATTTATATACAGGTGCTATGTAATATTTTTCTTGTTTGTGACTGCAGGTTTATGAAGAAAACCCCTTCAAGCGCGCGAAGGACAACAATGACTTCAAACAAGCACTGGACAAATGGTAAGTCCTTAACACCTCTATAGAGCTTTTCATAGATCGTATATGCTTAGAGAAAGATTAGTCTATTTGGCTGTTTGTTGCTAGATACTTTTAGTATTAGGGAGATCGGTCTTGTCCGCAAGACGGATTAATCCTCCAACAGTGCCTCTCCTGTACCTCATTCGTTGACGCAGTCTAGGCATTGTGCATCGGGCAGGCAAGGCAATGCGTGAGTCGGTAGTGCGATGGCAGGGAACACAGTCCACAGAGGAACGTAGGGGAGCACAAAAAGGCAGAGCCGAGACACAATCAGTGAGCGAATTGGACCAGAGTTTGCAGAAAGGGCTGTGAGTATAATGAATTCCAGGCATAAGCTCGATACAGCATGCAAGAGCCCACCGCTTCCCAGTACCAGTCCGAGAGCGAGGCTCTGCTGCATCTATGGAACAACATGAGCTCAGAGGAGTAGCAGAAATGAACCTGGTTTGAGGCACCATGATAGAAATGCATGCGAGCTGTCGTGGGAGAATGAGTTGCGTTAAGGCAGCATTGAAGACATTGGCAGGGTGATAAATGCATGGCCTCGCGCGGAGCTGGGTGGCAGTGGTATATGTCCACACGCCAACCCACCATGCTTGTCCACGTGCCATCGTACAAAGCGACTCAATAACCCGCATCTGGGGAACATACTTTGTTATGTTGTCATGAGCTCCAAAAAAAATTATTATCTAAAACCTCTCTAAAAAATTATGCCAAAAATGTCAAGAGGACTCATTTGGAAGAGCCAAACTCAAGGATTGTATGCGCTAATACCAAATGTTATGTAACAATTGTTTAAGATATCAAACTAAACTAGAGTACACACCACATACACCAAATGTGAGCATGGATATCAAGTAAAAGATATATAATATATATTAGTTGCATAATAACTTCTTAAATTATAGCAGAACCTCCTCTAAATACGCTAATACATTCATGCATCCAAATCACATCCTCCACTTAATCATTATTACATGATTTGTATATATATATATACTCAATGAACAAGTGGACCCTTTATTATGCCAACCACTATTACAAATGCATTTTTCCATGATATATACATTTAACCCCATATATTCCATCATTGATTCATATCACAGGCCAATCACAACTTGAATGTTATAAACATTTAAAAATTCATGGTTTTTACATCTATTCCAATTGCATTTTTTTTTGAATGATTATGTTTTGCAAAGTTGAATTTCGATGCATATTTTTGTTACTTTTCATGCCAAGGCTTATAGAAACATTAAGCATATATCGGTAAATATACATTGATCCACATGGTCCATTGTTATCCTCCTTGAACATCATATACAACAAGTTCCTTCACCACTCTCTTTCACAACAATTTTTATAGATCTTGCCTTTCTAATCTACTTTGATGGCATGTGCTCATACAATCACTTCTCTCTCCATTTCAAGGATTTATTGAATTTATAGAACATGAGCATCCACTTGTGGTTGATGAGATGTGGAAATATGTTGTGGAAATATATTGGAGGAATTATGCATTCAAAAATACCAACATATGGTTCTCTTATGCACAATTTCTCTCATGGTGACTATACATAGTTTTATCATTGGCATTGGATAGAAATCAAATCCCTTGAAAATATCCTTCACCATCTAGGGAATTAGATGGAGAGGCACATGCCCGAAAAATTACCAACAATGCTCCTCATAAACATGATCTACTCTATAGATTCATCAATGTCCACATATAATATGCTATGGTTGCACCTATGGTAGCTATTTCTCAGAAGTCCAAAGATGGAAAAGTGCACTAAGTATCAAAAAACCTTTTAAGAAAACCATTCTTAGCTACTTGAAATACATGAACACGTAGTTCCATTTCAGGTAGACCATTATGTTATAAATAAAATCATAGAGTATGTAACCACCCTACTCCAATATTTACCCAAGCTAACTGGTCCATCGGGGTAAACATGTAAAAAGAGGCTACTATGATGTGATTCAACTCCCTTGGTAGAATTAAAGAAGTGGAATCGACATACAAAACCAAACTGGCCTTCCACACATGCTACAAAACCTTTAGGAGCCAACCAACCCTTCAAGGTGACCAACCCCTAAGACAACTTGACATTTTTATGATCTGGACCCTTAGTCACTCCCATGAAAATCCATGCATGCAACTGAGGCCTTCTAGTCGCTCCCACAACAAGGCATGCCAACGACTGTGGGATTTTTCAAGCAATTCTATGAAAATGACCACGAATTCTGAGCCACTTTTTCAGGGCTAGGTCTCAGGCCCTTGCTCAGAACTTCATGAAACTTCCATAAATGATGAATAACAATGAAACAATGCAATCATTGGTACAAGTACTTGATCTAACCCCTACTAGCCATGATATGCATTTTGTCAAACATGACACAAATATCTAATCTACAGGTCATAACAACATATCTAAGAATAAAGGTATCATACTTATTTGAGATTCATAAAGAAGCATTATGACCTTATCAAAATAGTTTCATTATCATCTATTAGATCATATTTTCATTGTACATTCATTTGATAATAAAAACATGATGAGAGCCATACATCAAGTCTGTCATAAAACATACTCATAATCAACATATAACCAACATAAATAACAAGGATATAACAACCATAAAAATCACATATGAACTAGTACATTTACACATGAAATACTAAGAAGAAGGATCTCTTATTAGTGAATGCAAAAGCCAACCAATTTAGGGAATTTCATGAACCACCCGACCATATATTGGGCTGAATCAAATCTTTCTTTCATCCAATCACCCACGTGCCATATTCCAAGCATGAATGTGGGACTCACAACAAAACCAATCTAGGTTTCCTCAGGATTTACCACAATCCCCACCGGATCACTGGGCCCTAAACAAGCTTGGATTCCTCTGGATTTATCCACCTACACCGTGAGGAATTTTCCTTCCTTCCAGTCTCTATGATTTACCGTATATCTTGCCATTCACCAGTTGAGGATTCCTATGCCTAATCGAAACTCTATCCTCCAAGATTTACCATATGTCCTGCCATTCACTGGTCAAGGATTCTTAGGACTGATCGAGGGCACACACCTCTAGGATTTACCGTATATGCTACCATTCACTGGTTGAGGATTCCTAGGCCCACTGAGGTACACAAAATCTGGCTTCACCGCAATCCCACCTTCTCCGGTCCATGGATTCCTAGCTCTTGTGTTCTTCTTCAGAGACCGCATCACTCAGTTTTGAAAACATATGGAAATCTAGCTTAACCAAATAAAAGAGAACCCATCGCACCATGGCTATTCGAAAATGACAAGGCAAGGCTGAAGAAAATTGTCACACTTGGAAAAACCCATGCCAATGAAATTAAGAGAACCAAATACACACATGCATGTACCATGCATGCCAAATATAACAAGGAAATAACACATGCAAATCAATACCTACAAGTAATCCCGATGTAGCTGCTTGATCTTGTTGTTACGAGAAAAGCTACCCTAAGGTCTGGGTTAAGGGACCTAACAGAGTGGATGGCATATCATCAGAAGAAGCACTCTAATTATTAGTTTTAATGCTTGAACTAGAAAATTGAGGATAGACGACCTTACCCATTTGTCCTATGTTTGGGTTTGATTCCGTAAGGTGCAAACCCTCTGCTACTCCTCGTGCTTCAGAATATGCAAATCAATCAAGACAAAGCACACAAATTAGTTGCACAACATATATGTCCTAGATGTCAACATGTTAGCATATATAATCTCATAAAAATAACATGAAATAAAACTTTACAAGATCATTCAACATGTATATGAGACATATAACAGAAATACATCGGGAACAGGACAAAGCTTCTTTTATTGATAATATGTAAAGAGAAAGTGGAGAAATCACCTGAGATCCACCACGGATTCAAGCGAAACCGTCCTCCGGATCCGTCCAACCCTAGCATCACAAAGCTTCTTCCATAAAGGGTGCACAAAGGATATCACATAAAGTGGGGGTGAACACCACAAGGAAACAAGGGTTTCCTGAACCTGGGAAGTGCAAGAGGCACAGGGAAATATTTGGCTTGATCAGTGCTATAACAGGCTATAATATTAATATCATTCTCTCTCTCCCCTCCTTTAGGCCATTTCCTTGAGGTTTATTTATACTTCCTCAAATAAATTATTATTATTATTATTTTTAATCAGTTGGGAACAGTTAGGCCACGGGCTGGGGTAGTTAAGTTACAGGAAAAAATCGTAAACCCCGCCTCATTAGTAGGGAGTTTTTATATTTTTTAATATTTTAAATAGAATATGGGGGTCAATTATGGATGGACTCGCGTCTGTACGCGTAGAAATCTGGGCAGAGTCATGTATGGATTTTAAAATACTATTTTTTAATAAGTGTGATCAAGTCTGAATGGAAGGGCTGCCCAAGGCCAATTAATAAGTCATGAAGTATATAGAGGCGATAAATGATGCTATAACACCAGTTCTTCCTTGATTGATCTTTGCTTCCCTTTTCCTTCTTGGTCCTTCCTTTACTTTTCTTGATCCAATGCTAGAGTGCACTAAGAATGCTCTAAGTGTCCAAGACTGTGAGAGAGATAGCTCCAAAACTGAACTGAAAAAAGGTACCAAATGATCCTCAGAATCCTTTTTATTAATGAGGCCTCTAATTTCTTTGTTTTTCATGATTTTCCTTCATTTCCACCCTCACATGCAACTTGTGACCTTTCACCTTAATTTTATCCTAATTTCTATTATTTTCATAAATAAAATGCCAATAAATATCACTTGCCTTTCCAAATCCTTTACCATTGCCTTTGCTTATTTCATTAGCCAAAATAAACCAAATGAACACCACACTAGAATGTTTTTGCCCAACATTCAACTTGGAATATGTGTCCCACGACCTTGGTTATTATTTTTCCTTTATTAACTTTATTACATGGAATTTTTACCAGGGCATGATCATGTGCATGGATGATCATTTCCAACTCAAGATCATGTGTCAGATATTTCTGCTCATGCTCATTTAGTTTTTCATGACTCATAACACACTACCTATCATTCATGCATAATGAATTCACCAAGTCATCTCTTTCAAGCATCTATACACACCACAAAATCTTTGTCTGGATCTGTAATCTTTAACACTAGAGCATTCGTCAACAACTGTTTCAACTATTCAAAACTTGTTGCACATTCTTCTGTCCATTCAAATTTATTACCTTGCCTTTGTAGTGACATAATAGGATATGCATTCTGAGAGAATTTCTTGATGATCCTCCTCTAATAACCTGCTAGCCCCATAAATGATCTTACCTCATCGACATTTGTAGGAGTTTCCCACTCCATGATATGCCTTATTTTTTTTGGATTCACTGCTATGACTTCCTTGGAAACAACATATCCCAAGTAATTTACCTTTTTCTGACAGAAACTACATTTAATTATCTTAGCATACAAATGACGCTCTCTAATCAATCTCAATATTGCTCCTAAGTGTTCGACATGCTCTTCCTCATTCTTAGAATATATCAATATTTCATCAATGAATACAATAACAAACTTGTCGAGATAATGACGCAACACACTATTCATCAAGTACATAAAAGTAGTTGGAGCATTAGTCAAACCAAATGGAACTACAACAAACTCACAATGCCCATACCTGGTTCATAAAGTTGTCTTGTAAATGTCCTCTTCTTTGATGTGTACCTAGTGGTATCCTAATTTCAAATCAATATTCCAGAACACTGTTTCTCCCTTCAACTGATCAAACAAGTCATCGATACTCGACAAAAGATACATGTTCTTGATTGTTACCTTGTTTAACTTCCTGTAATCAATGCATAGCCTGAGAGTACCATCCTTCGTCTTTGAAAACAACACTGGTACACCCCACGATGATAGACTTGGTCTAATGTATCCCTTATCAAGAGTTTCCTTCAACTGCAACTTTAACTCTACTAACTATGGAGTGCTCATCTTGTAAGTTGCCTTTGATGCTAGTGCTTCCCCTGGTACCAAATCAATAGAAGAATCCACTTCCTTGTGAGGTGAAAACTCTAAAATATCTGCTGGAAACACATCCTGAAATTGTTGTAGAACCGGGTACCTAATTAATACGTCCAATTACTCATTTTCCTTACCTTTATCACTAGAAATATGCATTGCAAATAGCACACACCCTTTTTTGTGACTACACTTTTCCTGCATAACTATCACCGTTCTAACCAATGTTTCCTTATTCTTACCCTGCAAGATTATTTGTTCTCCATTGTCATCGAAATTCTTAATAGCTTTGTTATAACAGTCCATCTTAGTCCTGTGAATATACAAACAATCCATACCCAAAATCATACTATATCATCCCAATGATAATACATTCAAAGTTTTTGATGTAGGCATACCATTCAACTCGAATGCATAAGCTCTTACCCAATGATGAATTGTCTTCTTTGTACCTGTAACCAATAGCACTAACCAAGTTTCTGCATGCACTTATTTATTCAAACCACACTTATCTGACAATTAAGGGTTAACATAAATATAATTAGATCCAGGGTCAATCAAAATAGAAACAACTTGATCACAAATCTTACCATTAATCTCGATAATAAATTCCTGGTGATATGCTTTCTTATTATCTAATGTTGCATAGATACAAGGAATTTTCTGCCCAACATCCCCAACTGTCAGCGCTTCTTGTGCACTATTAATATGAGGCATACCACCTTGATTCTGAGGACAATACCTCTTAAGATTCTCCTTACCACATGTCCAACAATGCAACCATCATGTACCATCACTTCAATTTCATTGCCCTCTAGGATGTGACCCATGTCCCTGTCTAGCTACATTGAACTTCTTATAAGGTGCACCATTTTCTTTCTCTTCTGCATTATGAGGCCTTGTTCTTTTCAGATTCAGTTTACTTTTATATTTTTATTTTCATTTCCAACCTTGCTACCATTATGTTTTACTCTTTGACTGCCTACTCATAAAAATGCTTCAATTTCCCAATAACTTTGTCATGTGATCAAGGCTCATAATACTCAATATTATCTCTAAATGCTAATGATAATCCACTGAAAAATATTTGAACCCTAGCTTTCTCATCCTTAAAATACGATACATACCTCAAAACTCCAAGAACTTGGTCTTATACGCCTGATCCGTCATTGATCCCATCTATAGCTCATAGAATTCCTTAGCTTTATTGTCATAGTACCTCTCCAAAAAATATTTCTTTCTGAAGAGTCTCTTGAATTCATGCCAACTCAAGTCTTATTTTTTCCTGATGTCTCTAACCCCCTTCACATCTTCCCGCCAGATGTATGCTTTCGCTTTGAGACTGAAGATAGATATTCTGCCCTTTATGTTCTCTATGTAATCATGCAACTCAAATAATTTCTTCATCCCAGGTAACCATGCCTCTGCATCATCTGACTTCTTCAAATATCCATCAAAGGTAGGTGGATTCACTTTCTTGAACGCATCTAGAAAATATCCCCCATCACACCTCCTATATAGATGATAACAATGATTACCATGGTACCTGTTAGAACCCAAACTAGAATAGAACTTGTGTCTATCACCTCTCCTATCTGGAGTATCCAAGAGCTTTCCATCTATGATAGTTCCATCCCCATATGAAATTTTCCCACCATTATATATAATACCATATTCCCCATTAGTCCTATCCTACTTCCCATGGCTAATTCGAAGTGGTCCCTGTCTCTGCAATTCTGAAAAAAATTGAAGGATTGTTGCATTTAATTCTTCTTGTTTCTCCTGTGCCTGAATGATCCCGTCATTATTTTCCTTACAACTTCTTATTTATACCTTCAATCTTCTCAATGTGTCTGCTAAGTAAGAAGAATTCCCACCACCATGCTGCTCATCCGACCCATAGGGAAAATCTCATGAACTATAGTCTATCATCGTGTTAGTCATTTTTTATTTTCTTCCTGCAAGTATACCATGTAAACTAAACCAAAAGATAACATAATAAACATACCTCAGTATAGTTCAGGGGAGGATATCTCATTTTCAATATCAACCATATTAGCACAATATATGTATAAACATAATCACGTCAACATATAATCATAATCATAACAGTATATCAACATCATTTCAACCATTGTCCAATTATCAATGCATGACCATACCGACCACATACCATGAACTCATGTAAAACAAATATCACCATGTCAATGCATGCATAACAACATATTAACACTAACATGCATAACCAACACATAATTGGCATGCACTCATGACAAACACATCCAACAACAACACCATCAACTTTCACATGGTGACACAACTGCAACCATGATTGCCACCATGCATATGCAACAAACACCTAGACCACAAGAATAAGGAACACATATGAAACCAAAATGTAAGCATGAGAAACACACTTCCCATCCAATCCAAGGGGTGAACCATGCTATGATACCACCTTGTAACCAACCTTGTCCCATATTTACCCAAGCTAACTGGTCCATCGAGGTAAACATGTGACGAGAGGATACTGTGATGTGATTCAACTCCCAAGGTACATTTAAGAAAGTGGAATTGACATATGGAACCAAACCAACCTTCCACACGTGCTACAGAAACTTTAGGATCCAACCAACCCTTCAAGGTGACCAACCCTTGAGACAACTTGACATTTTTCTAATCTAGACCCTCATTCGCTCCCATGAAAAGCCATGGATGCAACTGAGGCCTTCTAGGCACTCCTACAACAAGGTATCCCAACGAATGTGGAATTTTTCTGGAAGTTTTGTGCCAGCGACCCTAGATTTTGAGGCTCTTTTTTAGGGCTAGGTCTCAGGCCACTACCCAGAACTTCATGAAACTTCCAGAAATAATAAAAAACAATGACAATTCTTGTTATGCATAATATACGATTGCGAACATAAGTATATTCCCTATACCTAGTGGCCTAGTTGGTGTAGGAGCATCAAGCTTAAATTTTATTATTCATTTATGTAATTTAGGGGGTGAGGTGTTTTAATTATTTTATTAATTATTTTGCTCATTTTTTATAAATTAGGAGAAGAAAATATAAATATGAGGAGTATTGTAAATATTCCTTAAAATAATTAAGGATATGAGTGGAATGGAATTAGGTAGATAATATAGGGATTAGGAATTCCATAAACATGACTTAGTTGAGTCCAAAATAAGATAAATATAAATTGGATTTTAGTTGAGATTTGTGTGGAGGAATTTATGGAGTGGACTAAATTCATATTTATGTATAAATATGAGGGTTGAGTGAGGAAGAAAAACAAGTGAGGAATACAGAGAGAGTGAGGAATGGGTTGAGAGCTTTTTGTAAAGGGCCAAGAGCCGAAAGGTCTTTCATTGTAAAATTTGGCCAAAGATTTCTTGTGTTATTGTACATCAGTATGTTTGTGTTTTTATAGCTCTCTTTCCTGTATGTATATTTTAAGCTGCAAACTGTTTTCTTAATGAAGATTCCATGAGTGTTTTTAGGTTAAAGGAAACACACTATTTTATATGCTAGGATCTGATTTAACCCAAAATCCTGTCATCATTTGGTATCGGAGCCGAGAGTTGATTAAAACATGTACAAGATTGTGGCACGTTGAGACTGCTGTCTATGAATTGTGAATTCAGGAATGAGTTCACAATGGAGATATGTTATGCAACCAACGTAAAGGGAACGCAACATGTGCTTCCTTAAGCGGATTCCATGTTTGACAGCACGTAGGGGATTCGATGTCAGCAAAGGTGGCATGAGTCTGGCATAAAGGGAGTGCACTATGCGTTGAAAATTGTGTGTGAAAGGATTTAAATATTGTTTCAAGCTTGGAAATTCTGCTCGGATTTCCATTTCAATCTGCGAAGTGAAGGAGAAGCATCAACGTAGCTGAATTACGGCCAAGAGTGTGGATGCAGACATTGTTACCATAGGTAACATGTTTAATGACTGTGGACATCGTGCGGCATATGGTGAGCAGCGTCCATATGATATCACAGGTCCCTGGGGTATGATGTAATAAATGGGTTCGTGGCATAAGGTATAACCAACGTATTGCATATGCGTTAACCGAGTTTTATAACCTGTGAGGTATGGTATATATGTTATATACAACATATTCCAATATGAATACAACTAGTTTGCAATCACATTATTTGGTCACGTTTGCTTGATGGCTCTGTGATGTTTTGTGCGGACAGTGGTCCCAACAAAAGGCAACGTTTATTTTTTAAAAGAAGATTCCACATTTGCGGTAGCATAGGTGTATATGTATCATGCATTCCGATATATAATAGTCTTCGTAAAGTTTCTTTCTAGTTTGCGATTGTAGGAGGTGTTGAACGAAAGTTTCCGTGGAGTTGTGGTAAAAGCCAGTAATTGATATTTCTGCAGAAGACGTATTGGGCAGATGCGATTTCTAGCAGTGGTGTAAGAGATGATTACACCAACCATAACATAGAGGAAAGACATTCATAAGTTGAATTGCAATTGCGTTGGCGAATGAGTGAAGCCGCGAAAGCGTGAGGGACGTTGGAGAAGTGCATTTATGTTGTTGCCTGTGGAGAATATTGGTTCTGCGCATTTTCCACTGTTTGAGGAAAATTGTCGTGCAATCCATCCCAGATTGGAGTCAGGGACTAGACTGGATAGCCTTATTGATTATCGACTTAAATATTATCACATGAGGATGAAAAACAAAACACTGTGATTTGAAGTGGGTTGTCCTTGTTGGTCGTGAAAGATCAGTGTGAGAAGTTGGAATCGAAATAGCACACCTTTGTGCTTAGGATGTGTGTGAAGGGTTCGATTAATGTGAGGCACCAAACACTGCACTGACAACTTTGTGAGAAAAAGGTGTGGAGGCAACGATCCTTAAAAAAAATCTATTCCACTTTGCCAGTTTTTGGGTTTCCCTCTATCATTGAAGGAATTGTACGAGCAGAGCAAGGAATTAGATCGGAATTGCTTAACAGAGTGGGCTACTCGTCCAACTGTTAGAAGGCTCATTGCACGTACGTTGGGAGGGTGAATGCATAAGGCATCGATCTATTATTCAGAAGATCGACTGTCCGAACTTGATTACATAGGAAATGAATCTAAAGTTAAGGTGACTAAAACAACGTGAAGTGTTTTAGACATTTGGAGTATGTATATGTAGTTTTTTTTTGCAGCGTTAAGGAATCTGCATCTGCCTCTCCTCATCAATTGGTTGACTTCAAATGGTAAGATTACGAACCAATGGTGTTTAGGCATCTTCGTGAACTTTTCATTGCTGACTACATGCTTTCTGTTTGTGGAAACAATGCACTGCGAGAGTTGCCCTCTCCAGGAAAGAGTGGCAGTGTTTTTTTTATCTATCTCATGATGATCGGTTTATGATAAAGACAATGCAGAAATTTGAAGTGAAGCAGGAGGGAAAAAAGTCCATTTTATAGTTATGGGTAACATGTTCTACTCAGAGCTGAACACACATAGCCGCTTCGATTTAAAGGGTTCACCTCAAGGTCGCTCAACATACAAAGTTGAAATGGAAGAAATAAGAACTCGATAAAATTGGATCATAATCGTGGTTTGATTCTACCTCATTTTGTCCAAAAATGCACTTATTACTTATGTGTATTCATTGAAATTCACATTTTCTTAATTCACCAGATTTTATTGTAGTAGTTCGATTATTTGGTTGCATGCAAAGTGCGCAACAGAACTATGGTTTTTTTTTTGTGTGTGCATACGAATTCTTGTATTTTCAGCCTCTGTTTCCATTCAGAACTGAATTTCTGTGCGGTTCATTTTTTTTTGTAGAAACCTTTTTTTATCATCATGTGGCGGTGCCTAAGGAGGTGTTAGTCGGGATGGGTAGAATGAATGATTTGTTCATTATTCGTTGAAGAGGTTGAAAACATCAATAAGCTTGTTATTTGTACATAGGTGAAGAGATGTGAATTTATAATGTGCAGTTATATGGTGCATGAAAGTATAGGGAAACTGGTTGCGTTAAGAAGGTGAGCAAGTTGAATGAGGGGAATGCGAATGTGCACAATGACCAATACAACACAGAAAAATGGAAACTAGAGAATTGAAATTGCAAGAGAAGGTTTATTAATAACCTTAATAGGAACATAAGGTATGATAATTCAAAAGGGTATTTTTTGAATGTTGAGAATGGAATGATTTATTTATTCACCATAAAATAAATCTTGGAAAACATGGAGTGCATTTTGATTAAAGACTTCAGTATCATGGGAAAATGATGATCTTTCATAACAGTGGAGTATGAGAGAGGGTGAAGATTTTACATCATAAAATGTATTAAGGGTGTATATTCGTTGGAAGATTGTATAACTTGAATTAAGTCAAATTATCCACTGTCATAATTATTGGGTCAAGCCGATGTTAGGGTCAAATGGAAATTTGGATAGTTTGAGTTAAGATTGAGTTATTATACTAGAGAGTGTATTTTTCATCTTGAAGAGTTGATGTAAATTCTGAGTCAAGAGTCATAAGCTAAATCAAATGTCTGAATGTAATTGGGTGCATGATCGGCAGAGCCCGACACCCAAAGAATTTGTCATTAAAACACATGCGTTACTAAAGTGTTGTGTACAATAGAGAGAAGGAAGAGAATTTCCAGAGACTAATCCCAAGACAGAGAACTGAAAGAGGTCAAGTGCCAGAAGAAAGCTTGCATTTTTGAATGGCAAGTGGGGAGACTTGCTAAAAAATGGATTGAATGCAACCCAAAAGTGAACAGATGAAGTTCACAAAGGAGGAGGAAATGACTGTGGATAGTCATTTCAGAGGTTCTGAGAAAAACCTCAACCAAAGTCAGAAAAGGAAAAGTGCCAAGGTAAATGGCATATGTGAGCAGTTGATTGATGAATATTATGAGCAGGAGAAAGCTGAGATAAAGTTCCGTCTTGAGTTATTGATGGAAATGTTACAGAAAAGTAAAGCAGACCAACGATCTGGATGGAGTATGAAACAAAAATTCAAATGGAATAGATTGCAAGTGAAGTGGGAGCATAGAGTGAATTCTCAATTGAAGGAAGAGTTACTCAGTTTAAATGAGTATGTAAAGGGAGATTTGATATGTGAGCAAAAATATGGTCCATTGCTTTCTGAAAGTAATGGTGTGACAGAAGAAAAATCTACATAGGAATTGAATCAAATGAAGGATTCAGAGCAGCGAGGAGATATGTTCACTGAAGAATCAAGTGGGACCATAAGGTCTACTGTTTTTAAAACTAATGATTTCTGTGTGATTACAGGTACATCACAGGATGTTGAACAAACTTTGAAGTTTGTTAAGGAGAAGAAGTTGAATCTGAATTTTTTTCAGAATGATGCTGAGATAGCAAGATATCAGAAACAAAAGGAGACAGAGGGGTCTCATGGGAATAAACAACAAAGTATTGAAGCAGGGGAAGAAAGGCCATCTGATGATTGGTCAACAAAGAGTGAAGGTATGGATAGTTGTGTAAAGTTTCCAAGTTCTACGCCAATTGAGAATGTTGAGATATATAGAAAGTTAGATATTCAAAGAAGAAAGTTGGAAAGGTAGAGGATCTATAATTAGAGTGAGTTACTGAAAGAGAAAGACAAAGAAATTGCCCTGAATGATAATTAGGAAACATAGGATAAGGATGTAGGAATGATTAAGCAAATCAAAGAAGTTCATTATTGTGAAACAAAACAGGGGGACATTCTTGAAACAAATGATATGGAGGAGGGACTAGCCAACAGTCTCATAGAGAAGTTAAATCAACATACTGATGTGTTGATGGAAGATGAAATTTCAGAGCAGCATACTGAAATGTTGCCAGTGGAGGAAGAGGCACTGAGGCCTTATGTTTTTTATTTTACTAATTGTTTTGTGAGTATAGGTTTTATTGCAAATGCTGGAGAAAATTTGACACAAGTGAAAGAAAAGGAAGAATTTTCTGTGGAAAATTGTAATCCATGGAACCAAGAGTTTATATTGCTGGAAATTATGCTGAAGAATCAAGATTCAAGGCATGGAGGGGAATCTCAATTTTAATATTGGGAAATGACAAATGTGAAGGTGCAAGACAACAGTGAACAAGAGGGCAAGGATGAAAGGGCGACAGTAAGTATAAACGTTCAACAATCAAGAGGTGAAAGTAAATAACAGACAAAAGATCTATTGGACAAAGAAATTGAACTGATAAGGAGGAAAATGATGGAAGTATCCCAGAAGAAGACAACAACAGTAAAACAAAGAAGAAGTAGCAAGAGGAAGACAGGGGAAGACTGTGAAATCATAGCTAGTGGGGCAATGCAACATAAAGTGTGGAGACCTAGAGAAAAACAATAAACAAAAGCAACAACAAATGGGAAATTGCAGAACAAGGTATGGGATCCAGGAAGACAAAGATCCGAAACACATGATCAGGAGATCATGCTTATTTTCAACCTTGGGAGTCTGATGCAAGAGCATCAAGCTTAAATTTTATTATTCATTTATGTAATTTAGGGGGTGAGGTGTTTTAATTATTTTATTAATTATTTTTCTCATTTTTTATAAATTAGGAGAAGAAAATATAAATATGAGGAGTATTGTAAATATTCCTTAAAATAATTAAGGATATGAGTGGAATGGAATTAGGTAGATAATCTAGGGATTAGGAATTCCATAAACGGGACTTAGTTGAGTCCAAAATAAGATACATCTAACTTGGATTTTAGTTGAGATTTGTGTGGAGGAATTTATGGAGTGGAATAAATTCATATTTATGTATAAATAGGAGGGTTGTGTGAGGAAGAAAAACAAGTGAGGAAGTGAGGAATATAGAGAGAGTGAGGAATGGGTTGAGAGCTTTTTGTAAAGGGCCAAGTGTCGAAAGGCCTTTCATTGTAAAATTTGGCCGAAGATTTCTTGTGTTATTGTACATCAGTATGTTTGTGTTTTTATAGCTCTCTTTCCTGTATGTATATTTTAAGTTGCAAATTGTTTTCTTAATGAAGATTCGATGAGTTTTTTCAGGTTAAAGGAAACACACTGTTTTATATGCTAGGATCTGATTTAACCCAGAATCCTGGCATCACTAGTCTAGAACAATAGAAAGAAAAGAATATAGTGTTTCCCTTAAAGTAATTGAAAAATGATATGAGTCTTACTTAGTATCTGTCACAAGCTTCACTCTCTTCGTGGCTTGTATGCGCCAATCCTATCTCTGATCGCTATAACTTGAACTTGCACATACAGAAACAATAATCCAAAGATCTATGATATCTATGTAGCATTATCCAATCACTTCATTCAATGGATCAACAAAACATTAAAACATATGAATATAAACATCATATATAGGAAAACAGTGTATTCTTTCTATTAATATAAATGTAGAGAGTTACGACCAAATATAAAAGTTGATCATGCAGAGAAATCCCCAAGTTGACTTGTCCTACTTTGCCACCAAGCACACCTCTATGTCACCTAAATACATGGAATGATGACTCTCTTAGATCCAAGGCAACATCATGAGGGTAATGAATCTCCAAAATCCAAATCTTAGCTTGTGGATGGCAGTAAATATATAGGAGAGTATGGCAGTTTAGGAATTCTTATCCATTTACCAATATAGGCTTGAGATCCACTCTTGATGGTAGGATGAGCTCTAGGGATAAGAGGTGAAATATCCAAGGTAGCATTAGATAGGATTCAAAGTTATTATCCAAGGTTGAAACAACTCCTGGAAGCTTCTGGAAGAGGAAGCTTTAGGATTATTTTTATTTTTTCACGAATTTATAGAATAACTGCACCCCCAAAAAAGGACAAAATTCTAATGATCAGTGCAGGTGTAGAATGGAATATCCTGCACTGAACATAGGTTCCTAAGGAAACATGGTGATTTGGGCTGTAAAAGCATGGAAATTAAGCAGCTAAGCCCAAAAATTTAGGGATTTGGGAGAGTCATGCCTAGGGATTTGTGTACGGATGATGACAAGGTGTTCATGGATGTTGATTAATACAGTTTGCATGCCTATTGAACAGATGCGACAAAATGGCCTATAAAAAATTTCCCCTTAAAGCGCGAAGTCATAAATAATAACTGATGACTGGAACGTTTTACTTTGTGATAAATCCGGATCAAGAAAAATGGTCAATATCATCATCTATTACAATAAATTTAGATCATGATATATTTATTGAGGGAGGCATACTCATACTTAACACATGAGCTAACATTACGTGTACAATGATAAAAAATACACGTCCAGTGATGAAAAAGGGTGGACCCATGATTGGATTATTGATTAATCCTGAAATTGTATCCCAGATGGATGAAACTAGTTTTGGGGTCTTTTATCTCGTTCACTCGATCATCCAATGCATGAGTATAGCCATGTGAATCAATGAGATGAGGTCGAACAAGGTAGACACCATCTGATTACCGGCTAATGATGTAAGACGTTAACAGATGTGAAAGAAACCACAAATGATGTTAATGGCTCTCAAGGTACTACAATACAATCCATATGGTGTGAATGAATGAGTTGAAGTCAAACACTACACATAATCTATCTGTTGAAGGCCAATGATGTGTCACTGAGAGCGAGGAAACTTTCCATTGGTGAATGCAAGCCCCAAGGTAATGAAGGGTGTTTCTAATTCAACTTCTTGGATAATTCGCTGATGTCAACATGAAGCGAACCATCATAGGAGGGCCTTGATGTATTCCTCATCAATGACACAAAATGAGTATCATGATTTGAGACATAATGATGCAGATATAGAAATGGACTAGGAATGAAAAACATGGAATGAAGGCTTAAGAGTATTATAACATATATCAAATAAATGATTTATCTTGAGCACATCGGTGACACTGAATTTAGTTGGCAGCATTGACCCAGTAGCCACGAAGATGAAGTGGAAGAGTGTCATGTTCAAGAGACACCCCTAACAAGGGAAAACCTGCTAATGATCAATGCAACTGCAGAATGGAGCATCCTGCACTAAACACAGGTTCCTAAGGGAACAAGGTGTGTTGGGCCTTAAAAAAATGGAAATTGTTATCACTCATTAAGTTGTGAAACATTTCTTGATTGGGTCATACAGGTCAATCACCAAATGGATAAGGTCTCCTAAGCCATTTTAATGTGGTATAGGAAATTTTTTACAATTTTAAGCCTATCCTAAGTATTATGATGACCTCCATTTATTCCATTTCAGTCAAATCACTCCCATATCATGTGAGTTTTCATTCCCCATACTTTTAAAATCAAAAGTGCACACTTGTCAGTTTTTCAGCTTTTCGTAGCGTTTTACATAGGAAAACAACAGATTTCGCTACGAAACTACCTAATAGTTTCATAGTGACTCTGTCAGAAGCCTAACTGTTTCCGCTATGAAAATTTGTTTTTTAACTTGGCTTGTCAGAGTTGTATGAGGTGTCATTTTCTGATTAGAGCACTAAAGGTGGAGGTCATTCAAGGTTGTTATAGTAAAATTCAAATGTACTCAGCCGTGTTTGATGTCGTCATTACCCTTTTTGCTTGCATGTGTTATGATTGAAGCTCGAGCTGTCGGTTAAAATTTTAAACCTCACCTCAATTAGCCTTTTGTAATATTGTGGTTTATCCTTGCATGTGATTCGATCCCTGGAGAGCTGCTTCATCGAGCCAAGCAGGTTGCTGTCAAATTCGAATTCTGCAGGTGTCATCAACAAACGAGGCAATGAAGACTATAAATTATCAATGGCTGCAAGAAAGAAAACAAATAAGGGTGGCCATTGTCACAGGTATGAGCCCATGGATATGAAATTGCTAAATGAAGATTCTACTTCTATGGAGGTTTTCAGAAGGATTGGCTGCTTGCAATTCTGCCAGAGGTTGTAGGGCTTTCATTTACATGTTTCTAAGGATTTTTCCACCAGCTTCATAGGAACAACATCAAAGGTTGGAATATTGAATCTTACAGTGACACTAGAGAGCATATCATCAGCTACAGGAATCCCTAGAGGGGGTGAACAGTGGTTTAGTGGTATCAAATTCACAATGCAGGATTGTGAGGAATTTATCAAACAAGAACACAGTGAAGTTGATTTGAAAAATTCTATCCCTAGGAATTTCATGAAGGAGAATTATGCAAATATGTTGATGGTCATTCAAAAGTATTTTACCTGTGAAGGAAGATTTCACATTGTCTATTCATACCATCTCAGACTTCTTCTGCATTTTGTAGGTAAGAGGTCACTTGATTTGCCTTTCTATTTATACAAAAGTCTAGGGAAAATGTCATATAAGGTTCAAATTAAGACTGAGGGCAATGATACATCTCTTTTTCATCACGGTCTAATCAACCTGTTAGTATTGGAAGAATCGAGAAGGTTAGATAGAGACTGGATTTCTTTCTTATTCATGAGTGGTTATGAAATTGATGTGGTCACTCCAAAGAAAACCTCAAAACCTAGAACAAATTCATCACCAGTTGTGGCAGAAGAAGTTGAAGAAGAAAATAGATCATCTCCTGTAGAAACAGTGGACATAAGAACAAAGCCTTTGTAAGAGATTGACATCCCTCAAGAAGCACCTGCAAAACAAAAGCATACAGTCAGCAAACAAGGAAACAAGAGAGTCACTAGAAGCCAGACATTGGCTAAAGGAAACCTTGAGGATATCCTTCATGCAATTGACATTGAAGAGTCACCTATTGTGCAAGCTGAAGACATTGAAGATGGAGGAAGAAAGCTGAAGAAAGGTAAGACTGCTAAGAAACTAGATTTTGCAGGTGATGATGTCGGTTTTATATTTCAGCCAAGGAAGCCACTGAATAGACATGCAAATAAGGTCATGGAAAGCAAAGAGACCGAGAAAATCAATGAAGCTTCTCAACCAACAAGCATCATAGATTTTTCTCCATCAACAAAGGAGGAAGTGGTTATCAAGCAGAGAAAGGGAAAAGAGAAATTAATTGAAAAATCAGAAATAGAAACCCTTAAAGAGCAGTTGAAAGAAGCAGGTAAAGAGATATCAATTTTGAAGCTAGAGGCAAAGAAGCATAGAGCTGAGAAGGTTCAATTTGAACAGATGAGAAAGATATGGGATGAGCAAGTCACAAGTGTCTCAAAAACTTTGGACAATGCATAAATGTTGCTGAAATGGACTCAACCATTAAGAGGGGAGGTCAAATACATTAAGAAGATGAACTTGCACTTACAATCCAAAAACAAAGCATTAAAAGATAAAGTGGAAGAGCTTCAGGAGCAGTTGGATTTGATTCAAGTGGAGTTAGAAAAGAAAGGGCTGAAGATGAAAGTGGTATAAGAACCCAACATCCAATTGATTATAAATGAAGGAGAAACACCACAAGAGTAAAAAATTGAGCTGAAACAAGTTTGATGAGGTTCATAACTTGTAGTGAACCTAAATTTTTCATCTGGAGATCAATTTTTCAAGACAACTACAAAGACAACAAATTTTGCTTTTTTAGACAGTTTCGTAGCATGCTTCAGGCTTGAGGCCATAAAAACGCTACGAAAATTTCTGAAGGTGCATTTTTTCTTTGGAATTCATCTTTTTCAAGTATTATGGAGGGAAATTGATTGTTTTCAATGTGTCTTGGTATAGTAAAGGTGTTTGAACAACAAAGGTGGTAAGAAGATAAGGGAAAAGGCGGGTTTTCATACGCTACGAAAACTCGCTATGAAACTGCCTAAAATGCCCTGTTTCATAGCGAGGGGTTTTTTGAAGATTTTTGAGCGTTCCAACAACACATCAGTCATCCAGAGACCTCCAAAATGTCAGTGTTCCACCTCAACAGAGACTCATTTCTCAAAATGAGTGTCACATATCCAGCTCATCAGGCAAAACAACGATTAAAGTGAAGGTTATCCATCCCTAAAAAGTAGGATTGTGTTCCATAGATCTAGGGGTGTTTTAAATATGTAAAGTGATAGTGACTTGTCCCTCAAACATTTGATATCCATCATGTAATTGTTTCACTGTTATAAAAACCGAATGGAATAAATAAGAGATAAAGTCCTATTAGGATTTTGATTTCTTAAAGGACAACTGACCTTTTTCTGTTTCAAGTAAGTAGTTTTAGTTATGATAGGTGTTAGAGTTAGAATTCGAAGATCTATCCAGCTGGGCATATCATTTACATTGTAAATAATGTCTAAATGTCTATTTATAGACTGAACATCGAAGAGCAAGGGGTTAGATAATATTGCACAAAATTGCTGCTTGTATGTTTTTATCCATTATTAGTAATATACAGTGACATTCTACTTCCAGACCTGAGATTCTCATGAGGTTTTTAATGTGTTATTGCTCTGTATCTTTATGTCTAATCACTTTCAGTGTATTTTATCTCTACTTACTCAGAATTCATACTATTATGCTTTGACTTCCTTTAGGTGTGAAATTACTGTGTTTTCCTTATGTTGTGTGTATGAATAATCTTTGTTAAAAACCTCTATCTGCCAAAGCTTCCATGTGAAGAACCACTGTCACTAAGAATACTGATGTTGACTCCATAGCCCAATGGTAGCAAGCTTTCATTTTTCAACCTGCAATCATACAAAAAAAATTCAAAATTCATAGAATTATCCATCTAGTATTATCTTTATTGAAAATCATAAACCCCCTTTGAGAGAGCCCTCTCAAACTGAAGAGGATAATCTTCAGTTAGAAGTTGTTTGAAAGAGTTACATTGATTTGATTGATGAGCAACCAATCAAGATCAATTTAGTGATAACAAAAATGAAGCTATTAAGCCCAAAAATTCAGGAAATTGGGAGAGTCATGCCTAGGGATTTGTTTAGGGATGATGACAAGGTGTTCATTGATGTTGATTGATCGAGTTTGTAGGCCTATTGACTAGATGTGAAAAAATGGCCAATAAAAATGTTATTAATGCAATCATTGACAAAATTACTTGATCTGACCCATACTAGCCATGCCATTAATTTCGTCAAACATGTCAATGTAATCTACAAGTCATAACAATAGATCTGAGTATATATGTCTCATACTTATCCGAGATTCGTAAGGAACCATCGTTGGCTTATCATAATAGCTACATATCATATGTTACGTCATATATTCATTGTACATTAATTTTCTAATAAAAAAATGATGATATCCATACATCAATTCTGTTATAAACATACTCATAACCAACACATAACCAACATAAATAACAAGGATATAACAACCATAAAAATCACATATGAAACAATACATTTACATATGAAATACCAAGAAGAAGGAACTTTTATTAGTGAATTCAAAAGCAAACCAAGTAGGGTACTTCAATGAACCATAGATTGGGCTGAACCAAATAATTCTTTCAGTCAATCACCCCCATGCCATATTCCAAGAATGAATGTGGGACTCACAACAAAACCAATCTAGGTTTCCTCAGTCTTTACCGCAATCCCCATCAGATCACTAGGCCCTGTTGACCACTTGAGTGACACATAAATATTTTTTGAAGACTCCATGCCCAAGTATGTACCAAAGGTTGCTTGTACCATCAGAGATAATCACATCACCAAAGTTTTTCAACTCCATTTCTTCTTCTCATCATTTTCTGTTGTAATCAAATTCCACAATCCCTATGGGGACAATGTAAAAGTGATGCTAGTATGATGAGTTTGAATCATGTAATAGGACTAGGTATCTTGGGACCTTGTCATCAAGTGAGTATTACTCTGGGAGGTTTTTTTTGACTTGGTTAATTATCATCTCCTTACGAGGACTTAATAATTAGTTGAGTTTTTCCTCCAAGCATAACCCAAAATCCAAAGTAGGGCTTGAAGGTGAGACCTTGGGTGAGTCCTAGTGTCTAGATTAATTGTATATTACCATGCTGGATCACTCGTAAAGTCTCATGGAATTTGGTTAGGTCTAGGGGGTCATTTTAAAAATATTTAGATTTCCTGTAGGGCGGAAATTAGAAAAAAAATTGTATATGAAATGTAATAAGGGATGTCTAGAGAAGTTGTATGGGGTATGAGTAATAAAAAATACAGCTCTCACCCTAAAATTTATACTATGGCACACTTTAGGGGTTAAAAATGTGTTCTAGATCCTCAAAACCCACTATTCCTAAGTTTAATGGGAATTCTGGCAATAAATTAAACGAGAAATAAATTAAGTGGAGAGAAATAAATGCTCCATGCGAGAAAATGACATGGAAATTATCCCAAGTCAAAGAGTTGAGTCAAGGTACATGTGGAGGATGATTGATCACCTTACATAATTAATGCACCACTCCCACAAGGAAATCAAATTTCTTTCACTTAATTATGCCAAGCCGCTTACTTGGAAAATTGAATTTTTGGAGGATTTAATGCAAACAAAGGAATATTTGATGTAATATTTTGATGGAGAATTTTGTGGATTCTTGTCTCAGCTTAGATCCACTTCTTCTACACTTGGCATATCCACGTGGAGATTTCAAGTTGCTCTTTTAGGCCCACACAGTTCATGATGAGGATCTTCTTTGGGCACATTAGGATCATCGTTTGAGGTGGCACTTCATGGCTAGTGGGATGTGGAGTTAACTCCCTCTCATTGCACACTTAGATAATTCAATTTCTTGGTAGGGATTTCTTATGCCACATATGGAGTTTGATTTGGTGGAGGCTCTACACTTGTGCTCTTTCATCCACACTTGTAACTTGACTTGTTCCTCTTGGGATTCCTCCATGGCAATTTGTCATATGGATGCTACATTGGGATTTTCTCCCATTCTCATATATAATTGAGCCTTGGGCTCTCATTTTGTATCTTTGAAAAGTATATATTGTGCTTGGGGAAGCTCTACTTCTATCCACTCTTGTTCTTCATTTGAATAAAAAGGCTTTGGGGTTCATTCATGACTGTTATTCCATTGGAGCATGTTCTTGGTTCATTGATGGTATAATATTCTCTACTTGTGCTTTGAGTTGTGTTTCATTGATCATATTATTTTATAGAATTGAAGATGTATAGCTATCTTACATTTACAATTGGTTTATGAATATGCTCTAGGTGTAGACTATCTCTAGTTGTTTTCATATACATTTCTAAAGTTAGCTCACCATTGTTTATTGATTTAATCCATATGAGCTAATGTGTGTTGGAAGTTTTGTAGAGTACCGTTTTTGGATCAACTAGCAAGCACGAGGGGAAGTATTCAAGAGATGAACCCACTCTTGGAATTGTTTTCAAGGAGCTCTCATTGTTATTTGAATCTCGTAAGTCTAATATTTTGAAATGATTGTTCTTGCAGGGTTCTACTTTTGCCATAGTTTGTACATAAGTAAAAAATCTCAAAAAAATTGTATCTTTTGATCTTGTGCTTTCATTTCCTTATCTAGATAATTAGGATATTTTCACAATATAGACAAGTGATGAGGTCCTTTCCCATCATTTGATTTAGTCTTTTGTACATTATTTTGTAGTATATTCGCTTATTTGCATGCTCTCTTTTGCACACTAACCATGTCTTAGTTTTGCAGCCCTAACAATCTTTCTTCTAATTTCCCTTAAGCTTTCAAGGTGATTTTCAAGGAGACCACGGGTATTAGGAGGACTTATCAAGGAGGCTAGGCCATGCAGTTTTTGGGGGCTTGTTATTTCAAGTTGTATAATCATTTGATCTCTCTTGAGGCCCCTATAGTTTGAAGGGAATTCTGCGTTCTTGCATTATCTCGTATTGTATATTTCCCATTCTTTCTTGGGAAACCATCTAAGAGGCTCTACCCCCATTGTAACATCATAATAATACAAATCATTTTTTGTTGTTGTGGGAGCTTGGGTTTTTACCCATGGCATCCTATTTCTCCATTTATGGAGAAAATATTGTGGGTGGATTGATTGTTAACATTTCCATTTCTATCGTTTTTCACACATATGCATGCTCTAATTGGATGTAACACAAATCACATTTCCTTTCTTAAAGTTTTCTTCAATCTTGAATCATTTATCTTTGTTGCTACAAGATACAAGTTCACATTATATTTCAAAGCAATTTATTCTTATGCAAGCAACTTTATTATTTCTAAGCAATCTTTGACACATTTAGCTTGTCATTTGTCTAATAATCATTTATGCCTCATTGTTATGCTACATTTTCATGTCTTGAAACTTGAAGTACTGTGTATTGGACAAGTTTATTTTCCAAAGAAACTATTTACTTTTATGTCAAGATAGTTATATTATATTAAAGTTCCTTTTGAAAAGCTATTGTGGTAATCAATCTCATTTCAATTCACTTTCCAAGCATTGAAATTTACCTTGGGAAATTTTACATGAGTTTTATTTTCTCATTTTGCAAGCACATAAATTTCAAGCTTCACTTGCTTTAGTTGGCTATTGGTTCATCATTTTTCAAAGCAATTATTTTTAGCAACTCACAATCTTATATGTTCATGAAGCTTATGTATTTTTCATTATCTTGAACAACTATTCAATTTATCTTTTCTTTTGAGCACTACTTGCATTATATTTGAAAATATTTATATTGGAAAACTTACTTGCATACCATGTCAGACATTTTAGAATAGTTGCATCTTAACTTAATTTACCTTCAAGCATAAGATTGGTTGAAAGAAATTTTTAGGGACCCCTTTCTTCCATCAACTTGAGGGACATAGACCCTCTTATGTGGTTAGCACGGCGACCTTGCAGTCGTCATATCCATAGTCTCTGCAACGTCGGAGGAAATGGGTGAGTTGAGTAATCCAAGGAAGGTATCATTAATATAGCCTTTGTTGGATTTCTCTTGGACCCCTTCCACAAATCACATGAGGGACTTTTTCCAAAATAGTCGGGAGAAAGGTCACATATAAAATAGGCATTTAGAATAAAAGTAACCAAGATAATTGCATCAAATTTTAGTTTAGGTGCATTTCATATTAATACACCTTATTATTTTACTTGCAAATAATCCACGCACTTGTCATTTATGAATATGTGTAGAATTGAATATTTTGTTTAGGAAAGTATCATCTCGTTTATATTTTGCAAGTATAATTCTAATTTTTTTCCTTTGCAAGATATTTCCATATTGTTTCCTTGCATGCTTTGGATTGGTAAATTATCATATATTTTAAAGAAACTCTTGAAAGCATTACTTATATCTTGCATTGGTATTGTATGTTGCTAACATTTGTTTAATTGACAGGGTTGTTTATGCTTCAATTTGTAGCACCATATTTTATTTTGAGCATTTATCATTCATTTTAGAGAAATATTTGAAGGCACTGGTTTTATATATGCTATTCGTTATATTGCTCATTTTATTTTCTCACAATCTCAAGTAATCCAAATTTTACATTTCCTAGAAACCTTCTAACTTAGTTTTCCATTTAGGGATCGCCCCATTTAGCTAACCTAAGAGATAGGTTAAACAAAGAGAGTTGGGAATCAGTAATAACCCCATATCTTGTTTATTTCCACTAACCACACCTTGTGGGGTTAAGGGCTTTTATCACTAATTGGTAGGTGTGTGTGATAGGAAGCAAGTGTAACAGGCCCTAAACAAGCATGGATGCCTCCATATTTCTCCACCTATAACATGGGGAAATTTCCTACCTCTTAGTCTCTGGGATTTACCTTATATCCCTCCATTCACTGATCGAGGATTCATAGGCCTAATCAAGACTCCACCCTCTGTTATTTACCTTATATCCTATCATTGACTAGTCAAGGATTCCTAGGCCCGATCGAGGGCACACACCTCTAGGCTTTACTGTATATCTTGCCATTCACTGGTCAAGGATTCCTAGGCCCACAGAGTTACACACAGTTCGGATTTATCGCAATCCCACCTTCTCTGGTCTAAGGATTCCTAAGCCTTGTGTTCTTCTTCGAAGACTACCTAACTCAGTTTCGAAACCATCCGGAAATCCAACTTAACCAAATAAAATAGAACCCATCACACCAAGGATATCCATAAATGGCAAGGAAATGTTGAAGAAAATTGTCACACTTGGCAAAACCCATGCCAATGACAACAAGAGAACCAAATACACACATGCATGTACCATGCATGACAAATCTAGCAAGGAAATCACACATGTAAATTGATACCTATAGGTAGTCCCGTTGTAGCTACTTGAACCTGCTATTCCTTGCTTGATCTTTTCTTCTCCTTTCCTTCTTGGTCCTTCCTTTGCTTTCCTTGATCCAATGCTAGAGTGCTCCAATAATTCTCTAAGTGTCCAAGAGTGAGAGAGAGAGGGAGTAGAGAGAGAGAGCTCCAAAAATGAACTGACAAAAGGTACCAACTGATCCTCATAGGCCTTTTTATTAACGAGGCCTCTAAATTATTCATTTTCCATTATTTTCCTTCATTTTACTCCTTATATGCAACCTGTGACCTTTCACCTTCCTTTTCTCCTAATTTCCATTATTTTCATAAATAAAATTCCAATAAATGCCACTTTCCTTTCCAAAGCCTTTGCCATTGCCTTTGCCAATTTCCTTATCCAAAATAAACCAAACGAACATCCACACTAGGATGTTTTTTCCCAACATTCAACTTAAAATATATGTCCCATGAACTTGGTTATTATTTTTCCTTTATTAACTTTGTTACATGGAATTTTGACCAGCGTTGTTACATAGTAATAAAATCAAAATGAATGCGAAAATAAAACATAAAATGAAACAAACAAATAAGACACCAATATACGTGGTTTACCCAATTTGGGCTATATCGACGAAAAAAGTATGCAATGATTTATTTTATTTCATCCACCAAAATGAAGGAATTACAACTTGTAGCACATCAAATTCAAGCTCCTCTTCTCTTTCTCACAATATCCTCTCTCTCAATTACAATGCTATCTTAATAATACACAACAATAATAAACTTCCCTCATAAAAATAAGGTTTCCTTCTAGGGGAAAAAATCCCTAACATAACATCTATTGTCAGATATGTGACCTAATGATGTATGGTCCATATTTACTATGAAATTTCTATATTTTACATATAAAATTTTCCAAAAATTTCTCTTTAGGATCATTTCCCCCAAACCCTTGCCAAGAGGATCTCCAAAGAGTTTTCACTGCCCCTTAGTGACAAAAGTAGGGGGGAAAGCCATACTACACCCCCATTAGGAAGTGTAGTCCAAAAGCAACTAAAAATAATACCTCTAAATCAGGAAGATAATTAGGCTCCAAAACCAACATTCTCCCACTTAGAGACTTATTACACCAACTCCACTACTACTACACCTTCTGGACAATGATTCAACCTTTAGCTTGGTTAGTTTCTCATATTCATTATCATTCTCGAAGTCCTACTAAAACCGAGTAGAAATCAAATTTATCCTTGGTTACTGCATTCATTAAAATGTCTATAGGATTTTAGCTAGTATGTATATTTTCCAACTTCAACCATCCCTCTTCCAAAATTTATCGTATGACATGGTACCTAAGTTGATTATGATTAGTCTTAGAAAGAGAGGCTAAGTTATTTGCAAGTTGAATGACACTTTAGCTATCACTTTACAAGATCCTATTCTCCTACTTCTTTCCCAATTCCTATGTGAAAATATATAATCAAATAAATGCTTTACTAGCCTTTGTAGCAGCAAAAAACTCTACTTTTGTTGTTCAAAGTGTAGCAACCATTTTCCATTTTGAAATATAAATTACTATTGTTCCACCTACAGTGAAAACATACCCCATGGTGCTTCTCCTAACATATATAGCATCTACCACCTTTGAGTCAAAATATTCATGTAAACAATGTTTGAACCTCCAAATCATATTTCCAAAGTAGTCGTACCTCTCGAATACCTAAGAATCCACTTTACTACATCCTAATTCTCTATACCAGGATTTTTCATATAACTACTCACAAATCCCACTGCATGTGCAATATATTGCGTTGTGCACACCGTTGCATACATCGAGCTACCAACTATTGATGAATATGGAACCTTTGATATGCAATCTATCTCCTCTTATGTCTTGGGGCACATCTCGTTAGTCATTTTAAATCGCCAACCAAAGGTGTAATAATTGGTTTTTTGTCTTTCATTTTAAATAATTCCAACAGTTTTTCTATGTGCCCACTTGAAGAAAATATTAATTTATGATATTTTATGTCTCTTGTTACTCTCATACCAAGGATTTGCCTTGCAACACCCAAATCCATCACAACAAATGAATTATCTAATTTTCTTCTGAGCACATTTATATTCTACATGTTAGTGTTGAAAAGTGTAACTAGTTCAGTCTTTAAATTGACTACGTAATTATGTATTCTATGTAAAGAAGAACACAAATATAATAAAATGTATTATGTACTTGCTTCATGGGTTTCATGAGAAAGATTTTATTAGAGGTTAAATATACTTCTTCTTGATGTCTATCTACGGTCTGTCTTCTTGATATACATGTAATAAGTGTCATATATGAAGGATTTAGAAATTATCAAAGACCAAGTCCATAAACCGTGGAATAATGGCTATTATTCAACCCTCATACAACGTTGATAAACAAGCCTAAATAATGTGTCAAGTTAGCCTTCAAACATCTGGAGAAGTTGGCATAATAAACAATCATGTCGGCTCCAAAATAGTCACACCGGTTCACCTAGTAAGGTCGGCTTATATACAAGGGAAAAAAAACTATAAATACCCATGTAGTCTTCACAGAAAAGGAGAGAATTTGCAGATCTCTCTGAACCAAGGTGCAGACTTAAGACAAGAAAACAGTGCGGATGATCTGAAACATTTTGCGGATTCCTGTGGTAAGGTTCAATGTGGATTTATTGATGGGCTTTCAGTGTGAAGTTTGAAGTGTTTACATGTTATACAACAGTGTTGCAGTACGGGTCATAAGGTGCTGCTGTTAGGGTCATCCATAAGTTACATCACATTACTAAAGTGAGGATTTGTCTATATGCTTGATCATGAGCATCTTGAAGTGCAAATTTGTTTAAAGGGTATAAGCATGAACATGTGATCATTCTGAAGTATGAACATGTCCAAGTATAAGAGAAGTATTCAAGTGCGGATCTGTTCAAAGATATCTTGCATAATATTCTAAAGTGAAGTTGTTGTTGAATTGTGATATTGGCATATAACTAAAGTTCATTGAGACAATGGTCTAAATATAAAAGAAGCTATTGTAAAGGAGAAGAAAGAAGGAAATAAAATCTATGATTTACTTTCCTCATTACAACTTATATATATCAACTGAAGATTCAATTGAAGATTCAAAGAAATTACTAGTGTAGAACAATGAAACTTGGTGAAGAGAAGAAGGACCAACATTGAATAACTTCAAATAAGTAATGACAAGGCCTTGGATGCGTAAATAGATCAAGGGTCCAAGTCTGGGTCATGGTACTTGTCATCTGAAAGCTATAAGAATAATTTCTCGTGGATTTTTCCTCTCCAAGAGGGAGAGGTTTTTCCTTGGCTCTGGGAGCCTAATTCTCGTGTCTCGTGTCTTTTGATAATTGACTTGCTGAAAGATTTAATAAGATAACAAAGGGAATACATAAGTAACTCAAGTAATCTCACAAGTAATTATCAAGACGAGAATTTGTATTAAACACCAACCCTCCAAATTCTCAACATGGTGTCAGAGCTAAGGTGTTAATCTCAAGGACTGCTTGACAAAGGAGACACTCCACGAAGCGAAAATCAAAGTTTGGGTTGAAATGTTTGCCATAAAATATTCACATTCAAGACATTGTTAGAAGGAGGACTTCAACTTCTAAAGATATCCTTTACCATCAAGTATCCAAGACCACCTATATTGAAGATTTCTATCTTAGAAGAAGCTCCTAACTCCTTTGTCATCATCAAGGAAGATACAAACCACTATACTCAAGTAAGTATCTATGACCTTACTTAAATCTATCAAGATGACTTATTGTAAAGAAAGAAACAAGCTGGTTGGGTCGTCAAACTTTAGCGCTTGGAAGAAGAGGACATATTTTGAATCTAATTGAAGATGAAGTTATGGAATACATCGATGGATCGACAATTCAACCACCAAAAGAAGATACTCCAACTCACATGAAATACTCCAACTCACAAGTAAGTAGTTAAGGAGAAGTTAGAGCCCAAAGATCTTCATAGAATCATCAAGGATTCACCTATCCCATATGCATCACAACTAAAGTCTCATAAAGAAATAAGAGAAACCTGGTAGAGATATTCTATGAGTATTACAGAGAAACTGACCATTAGGACAAAGAACTATATAAACAGTACTTCAAGGAAGGAATCACCCCATACTTTATGAGAATTTTCGAAATAAGAGATCATTTGCAGGAACTAGGAGAAGTAATGTTTGACACTGAGATGACTACAATGGTGCTGAATGCTCTACCAGAGGAATGGGGAAACTTCACTTCAAGTTTATACGGGAAGAAAGAAGCCACTCCATTCCATGATTTATGGTCTTTATGTAAAATAGAGGAAACAAGACTAAAAGCCAAAGCTAATACAAGACCATGTGAAGGGAATCAAGTCTTTGCAGCCACCTACAGGAAGAAAGGAAGTTTTGGAAGATTTGGCCCTCAGAATAAAAGAAGGAATATGGACAACGTACGATGCTTTGGATGTAATGAACTTGGGCATTATAAAATAGATTGTCCTAAATTTGACAAGGACAAGAGGAAAAGGGAAGAAGACCATATCTTATAAGTGAGGAAAGAACCAGATGCAAAGAAATCTAAGCAAGAAGAATCAAGGTATCTCTACTATGATTGAGATCATCTTCTCCTTTAAAGAGATTTATGTTGGTTGTAAAATATTACTGTAGGAAGCAATGTATATTATAGCATCATGATAAAAGGCATGTTAGGAGCCCTTGATGAATCAGCTCTAGGAAAACCTCTTTGATAACATTACTAATGGAAAGCAGTCATCAAGATCAAGGGTCATCATGGAAACATAATTATGGGATGTGATGACATATTGATGGAGCAGGTCAAGGGAATGAAACTCTTTAATTCTATAGAAATTTCTACAGGATGACTCAAGGGAAAAATGTATGAGGTATGTATATATTTATATGTTGACACTGGATGCTGTGAATTCATGTCATATGGTTGCAGGTAATAAACTTCCATATTGAGAAGTATGATTTATGAAGAAGGATCTCTCAGTGCACTGACAGATGAAATCAACATAATATTTCCTCATGGAATATGAGGTGGTTGTATATGAACGAGGAACTGGAAAATTTGTAAGTTCCTGGGAATGAAGAATGTGCAGAGAGGAAGAGATCATGAAATGCAACCATGTCAAGAGGAAATTATCATCCGGAAGTCAAGAATATGTGACTAGGAGATCTCCTGGGAGGATATGTAGGCTCTGACAGAAGTTTGGTAAATAAGAAGAACCTTGAAAAAACATATCATTAGGATATGTCTCAATCTGAATATAGGATGCCGATGCTTACATGAAGATGTCATTATGAAATATCATCACTGAGGTAACTTTTGTTTTAAAAGGTTCATATGTATATGTTTATCTAGATGAATTTGTGCATGGATGCTAATCATGAGAAAGGATACATGATCCTTGGAGATGATTTGAAGGAAAGAAGCATGGCATAAAAGTGGACCAAATGAGAAAGCCCGATGAATCACTTTCTGATAGTGGACATGACTCGTGACTGAAAGTGATGGATGATATGTTCCCTTTGAAGCCAAAAGTTGAAGATTCCTCAATATCGAAATCCATGACATCAAGGGGAGGAATTCTTCATGAGTAGCTGGATTTTTGCTGCAGGACCCTGGTTGAGAGGAAGCCTGGTGGTAAGTTTCTTACTTGGAAGAAACTTGAAGTATGTCCTTCCTGTGTTAAGAGGGAGTGACATATGTGATTTTCTAATACATGTGTCATGAAATAGACCAGGACTAACAACCGTAAGTATTAGTGAAGGCCATGTGGGGAGAATGGATAGACGCAACATTCTGGTCTTCACCTGGAAGACAGAATGGAGTATTGGGTAATCATCCGGCATTCGATACTCTTTGAGAATGAGATAGGGCATTCAAGATAAGAGTAGTCGAGTATCGATATTATTTGAGGGCTGGCTAACCAAGAGATAATAGTCCAATAAGGTCATACTTTGGGAAAACCTGGGTGGAATATGTACCTTGGAGAGAAAATGACTATGTTGTCTAATAGTCATGTGTCTCGAAATCATTGTAGGCCATTGTGTTGCTGAGAGATGGGGCTGTTAGTCAAGGCCTTGCATTAGGACAATGCTGGTTGATATGATGCTATACAGATGAGATTACCAATCCAATTCTTCTTATGAGATTCTTTAGTTTGAAAGTGACCATGTACCTTTATGAATACCTCCCTAGTTAAGAGGGAGTGCTAAAAAGTGTAACTATGTCAGTCTTCATATTGACTATGTAATTATGTATTCTATGTAAAGAAGAAGACAAGATAATAAAATGTATTTTTTACTTGCTTCATGGGTTTCATGAGCAATATTTTATTAGAGGTTAAATAGACTTCTTATTGATGTATATCTATGATTTGTCTTCTTGATATAAATGTAATAAGTGTCATATATGAAGGATCTAGAAATTCTCCAAGACCAAGTCTAGAAACCGTGGAAGAATGGATATTATTCAACTCTCATACAACGCTGATAGACAAGCATAAATAATGTGTCAAGTTAGCCTCCAAACAACTGGAGAAGTCGACCTACTAAACAATCATGTCGACTCCCAAATAGTCACACCAGTTCACCTAGTAAGGTTAGCTTATATACAGGGGAAAACAACTATAAATACCCCTGTAGCCTTCGTAGAAAAGGACATAATTTGCGGATCTCTCTAAACCAAGCCGTGGACTTAAGATAAGAAAATAGTGCGGATGATCTGAAACATTTTGCGGATTCCTGTGGTAAGGTTCAGTGCAGATTTATTGATGGGATTTAAGTGTGAAGTTTAAAGTGTTTACATGTTATACAATAGTGCTGCAGTACAGGTCATAAGGTGCTGTTGTTCGGATCATCCAGTAGTTACAACACATTACTGAAGTGCAGATTTCTCTATATTCTTGATCATGAGCATCCTGAAGTGCGAATCTGTTTAAAGGGTATAAACATGAACATGTGATCATTCTGAAGTACGGACCTGTCCAAGTATAAGAGAAGTATTCAAGTGCGGATCTGTTCAAATATATCTTGCAAAATATTCTAAAGTGAAGTTGTTGATGAATTGTGATATTGGCCTCTAACTCAAGTTCATTAAGACAATGGTATAAAAAGAAAATAAGCTATTGGAAAGGAGAAGAAAGAAGGAAAGTAAATCTGTGATTTACTTTCCTCATTGCAGCTTATATATATCAACTGAATATTCAAAGAAAGTACTAGTGTAGAACAGTGCAACTTGGTGAAGAGAAGAAAGACCAGCATTGAAGAACATCAGAGAAGTAAGGACAAGGTCTTGGATGCATAAATAGGTCAAGGGTCTAAGTCTGGGTCATGGTACTTGTCATCTGAAATCTATAAGAATAATTTCTCGTGGGTTTTCCTCTCCAAGAGGGAGAGGTTTTTCCCTGGCTCCAGGAGCCTAATTCTTGTGTCTTGTGTCTTTTGATAATTGACTCAATGAAAGATTCAATAAGCTAACAAAGGGAAGACATTAGTAACTCAAGTAATCTCACAAGTAATTATCAAGAAGAGAATTTGTATTAAACACCATCCCTCCAAATTCTCAACATGGTATCAGAGCTAAGGTGCTAATCTCAAGGGCTGATTGACAAAGGAGACACTCCAGGAAGTGAAGATAAAAGTTTGGGTTGAAAATTTTGCCATCAAATATTCACATTCAAGACATTGTTAGAAGGAGGACTTCAAATTCTGAAGATATCCTTTACCATCAAGGATCCAAGAACACCTATATTGAATATTTCTATCTTAGAAGAAGCTCCAAACTCCTTCATCATCATCAAGGAAGCTACAAGCCACTCTACTCAAGTAAGTATCTATGACCTTACTTGAATCTGTCAATATGACTTATTGTAAAGAAAGCAACAAGTTGGTTGGGTCGTCAAAATTTAGCGCATGGAAGAAGAGGACATATTTGAATCTAATTGAAGATGAAGTTATGGACTACATCGATGGATTGACATTTCAACCACCAAAAGGAGATACACCGGCTCATGCCATGTACATGAAGGGAGAAATCAGAGCCCATAGGATTCTCTTAGAATCCATCAAGGACTCACTCATCCCCTATGTATCAAACCTAAAGTCTGCTAAAGAAATATATGAGAAATTTGTAGAGCTATTCTCTCTGAGTACTGCAGGAGAAGAAATCTATTTGAGAAAAGAACTATATAAAATGAAATTTCCAAGGGAAGAAGGAATCACCCCATACTTTATGAGGATTTCCAAAATAAGAGACCAACTATAGGAACTAGGAGAAGTAATGTTTGACACTGAGATGACTACAGTGGTGCATAATTCTCTACTAGAGGAATGGGGAAACTTCAATTCAAGTTTATACAGGAAGAAATAAGCCACTCCATTCCATGATTTATGGTATCTATGTAAAATAAAGGAAACAAGACTAAAAGCCAAAGATGATACAAGACCAAGTGAAGGGAATCAAGCCTTTGCAGCCACCTACAGGAAGAAAGGAAGATTCGGAAAATTTGGCCCTAGAATAAAAGAAGGAATATGGATAACGTATGATGCTTTGGATGTAATGAACTCGGGCATTATAAAAGAGATTGTACTAAATCTGACAAGTACAGGAGGAAAAGGGAAGAAGCCCATATATTAGAAGTGAGGAAAGAACCAGATGCAAAGAAATCTACGCAAGAAGAGGCAAGGCATCTCTACTATGATTGAGATCATCTTATCCTTTAAAGAGATTTCCGTTGGTTGTAAAATAGTACTATAGGAAGCGATGTAGGAGCTCTTGGTGAATCAGATTCGAGAAAACCTCTCTGATAAAATTACTAATGAAAATCAGTCATCAAGATCAAGGGTCATCATGGAAAGATAATTCTAGGATGTGATGACATATTGATGGAGCAGGCCAAGGGAATGAAGCTCTTAATTATATAGAAATTTCTACAGGATGACTTTAGGGAAAAGGTATGAGGTATGTATATATTTATATGCTAACACTAGATGCTGTGAAGTCATGTCATATGGTTACATGTAATAAAATTCCATATTGAGAAGTATGATCTATGGAGAAGGATCTCTCAGTGCGCTGACAGATGAAATCAACATAATATGTCCTCATGGAATATGAGGTGGTTGTATATGAATGAGGAACTAGAAAATTTGTAACTTCTTGGGAATGAAGAATGTGCAGAGAGGAAGAGATCATGAAATGCAACCATGTCAAGAGGCAGTTATCATCCGGAAGCCAAGAAGATGTGACTAGGAGATCTTCTGGGAAGATATGTAGACTCTGATAGAAGTTTGGTAAATAAGAAGATTTTTGACAAAACATATCATTAGGAGATGTGTCAATCTGAATATAGGATGTCGATGCTTACAGGAAGATGCCATGGTGAAAGATCATCACTGAGGTAAATTTTTATTTAAAAGGTTCATATGTATATGTTTATCTATATGAATTTGTGCAGGGATGATAATCATGAGAAAGGATACATGATCCTTGGAGAATATTTGAAGGAAAGAAGCATGGCATAACGGTGGACCAGATGAGAAAGACTAATGAATCAATTTTTGATAGTGGACATGACTAGTGACTGAAAGTGATGGATGATTTGTGCCCTATGAAGCCTAAAGTTGAATATTCCTCAATATCGAAATCCATGAAATCAAGGAGAGGAATTCTTCATGAGTAGATAGATTGCTGCAGTAGGACCCTGGTTGAGAGGGAGCCTGGTGGTAAGTTTCTTACTTTGAAGAAAATTGAAGTATGTCCTTCCTGTGTTAAAATGGAGTGACATATGTGATTCTCTAATACATGTGTCATGCACTAGACCAGGACTAACAACCGTAAGTCTTAGTGAAGGCCATGTGGAGAGAATATATAGACACAACATTTTGGTCTTCACTTGGAAGACAAAATTGAGGATTAGGTAATCATCTGGCATTCGATACTCTTTGAGAATGAGATAGGGCATTCAAGATAAGAGTAGCCGAGGACTCATATTCTTTGAGGGCTGGCTACCCAAGAGAAGAATAGTATAAGAAGGTCATAATTTGGGAACACCTGGGTGGAGTATGTACCTTGGAGAGACAATGACTATGGTGTCTATTAGTCACGTGTCTTGCCAACAATGTAGCCCATTGTGTCGCTGAGAGATGGGGCTGTTAGTCAAGGCCTTGCAATAGGACAATGCTGGTTGATATGATGCTATACAGATGAGATTACCAATCTGATTCTTCTTATGAGATTCTTCAGTTTGAAAGTGACCATGTACCTTTATGAATACCTCCCTATTTAAGAGGGAGTGTTAAAAAGTGTAACTAGGTCGATCTTCATATTGAATATGTAATTATGTATTCTATGTAATGAAGAAGAAAAATATAATAAAATATATTATGTACTTGCTTCATGGGTCTCATGAGAAATATTTTATTAGAGTTTAAATAGACTTCTTCTTGATTTCTATCTATGGTTTTTCTTCTTGATATAAATGTAATAAGTTTCATATATGAAGGATATATAAATGCTCCAATACCAAGTCTAGAAATCATGGAAGAACGACTATTATTCAGCCCTCATACAACACTTATATACAAGCCTAAATAATGTGTCAAGTTATCCTTCAAACAACTAGAGAATTTGGGCTAATAAACAATCATGTCATCTCCCAAATAGTCACACCGGTTCACCTAGTAAGGTCAGCTTATATACAGGGGCAAACAACTATAAATACCCCTGTAGCCTTCAAAGAAAAGGAAAAAAATTGTGGATCTTTTTGAACCAAGGTGTAGACTTAAGACAGGAAAATAGTGCGTATTATCTGAAACAGTTTGCAGATTCCTGTAGTAAGGTTCAATGTGGATTTATTGATGGGATTTCAGTGTGAATTTTGAAGTGTTTACATTTTATACAATAGTGTTGCAGTACGGGTCATAAGGTGTTCATGTTCAGATCATCCAGAAGTTACAACCCATTACTAAAGTGCGGATTTGTCTATATGCTTGATCATGGGAATCTTGAAGTGTGAATATGTTTAAAGGGTATAAGCATGAATATGTGATCATTCTGAAGTACGAACCTATCCAAGTATAAGAGAAGTATTCAAGTGCAGATCTATTCAAAGATATGTTGCAGAATATTCTAAAGTGATTTTTTTGATGAATTTTGATATTGGAATCTAACTTAAGTTCATTGAGACAGTAGTCTACAAAGAAAAGAAGCTATTGGAAAGGAGAATAAAGAAGGAAGGTAAATCTGTGATTTTATTTCCTCATTAAAACTTATATATATCAACTGAAGATTAAAAGAAAGTACTAGTGTAGAACTGTGCAACTTGGTGAAGAGAAGAAGGACCAGCATTGAAGAACATCAAAGAAGTAAGGACAAGGTATTGGATGCATAAATAGGTCAAGGGTCTAAGTCTGGATCATGGTACTTGTCATCTGAAATATATAATAATAATTTCTCGTGGGTTTTCCTCTCCAAGAAGGTGAGGTTTTGCCCTGGCTCTAGGAGCCTAATTCTTGTGTCTCGTGTCTTTTGATAATTGAATTGATGAAAAATTTAATAAGATAACAAAGGGAATACATAAGTAACTCAATTAATCTCACAAGTAATTATCAATAAGAGAATTTGTATTAAACACCAGCCCTCCAAATTCTCAACATGTTATCAGAGCTAAGGTGCTAATCTCAAGGGCTGCTTGACAAAGGAGACACTCTAGGAAGCGAAGATCAAATTTTGGGTTGAAAATTTTTCCATCAAAGATTCACATTAAAGACATTGTTAGTAGGAGGACTTCAAATTCTGAAGATATCCTTTACCATCAAGGATCCAAGAACACCTATATTGAAGATTTATATCTGAGAAGAAGCTCCTAACTCCTTCGTCATCATCAAGGAAGCTACAAGCCAATCTACTCAAGTAAGTATCTATGACCTTAATTAAATCTGTCAAGATGACTTATTGTAAAGAAATCAACAAGCTAGTTGGGTCATCAAAATTTAGTGCATGGAAGAAGAGGACAGATTTGAATCTAATTGAAGACGAAGTTATGGACTACATCGATGGATAGATAATTCAACCACCAAAAGAAGATACTCCAGCTCATGCCAAGTACGTGAATGGAGAAATCAGAGCCCAGAGGATTCTCATAGAATCCATCAAGGACTCAATCATCCCCTATGTATCAAAACTAAAGTCCACTAAGGAGATATATGAGAAACTGGTAGAGATATTCTCTGTGAGTACTGCATGAGAAGCACTCTAGTTGAGATAAGAACTATATAAAATTAAAGTTCCAAGGGAAGAAGGAATCACCCCATACTTTATGAGGATTTACGAAATAAGAGATCAACTGCAGGAACTAGGAGAAGTAATGTCTGACACTGAGATGACTACAGTGGTGCTGAATGCTCTACCAGAGGAATGGGGAAACTTCACTTCAAGTTTATATGGGAAGAAATAAGCCACTCCATTGCATGATTTATGGTCTCTATGTAAAATAGAGGAAACAAGACTAAAAAAAAAGATGATCTGAGACCAAGTGAAGGGAATCAAGCCTTTACAGCCACCTACAGGAAGAAAGGAAGATTTGGAAAATTTGGCCCACAGAATAAAAGAAGGAATATGGACAACGTATGATGCTTTGGATGTTATGAACTTGGGCATTATAAAAGAGTTTCTCCTAAATTTGACAAGGACAAGAGGAAAAGGGAATACGCCCATATCTTAGAAGTGAGGAAAGAACCAGATGCAAAGAAATCTTAGCAAGAAGAAGGAAGGGATCTCTACTATGATTGAGATATTCTTCTCATTTAAAGAGATTTATGTCGGTTATAAAATAATACGATATGAAGCAATGTATATTATAGCATCATGATAAAAGGCATGATAGGAGCCCTTGGTGAATCAGCTACGGGAAAACCTCTCTGATAAAATTACTAATGGAAAGTAGTAATCAAGGTCAAGGGTCATCATGGAAACATAATTATGGGATGTGATGACATATTGATGGAGTAGGCCAAGGGAATGAAGCTCTTAATTCTATAGAAATTTCTACAGGATGACTCAAGGGAAATGTAGAAATTATATAACTAATGCGTTGTATATCCAAGATTCTCCTAATCACACACTATTTGACTTCATGCACAATACAGAATCTATTCCACTCATTGATCATCACATGCGGAAATTTAATCAATTGCATGCACACATTGAAACCATAAAAATTCACACATATGAACACAGTGTTTTAACGGGAAAGCTTGAAGCTAAAAACCCAAACTATCTGTATATAATATATTTCAGAGAGATCATGTAACAATCCTCATACAAAGCTTATCACAAGCTCTCAGTACAATCCAATCGCTACACACTAATCAGGCCCGATCTTGCAAATCCATGCACCGATCTTTGCCACCTGCTAGCCTGCCTCTACTGCGCAATCACTACTGAAGAATGGCTCTGGATGAACTCAAATTTCCCCAGACTTTCTCACGCAATCTTCATAGGAATCTCCATCAATGTGTAGTGCAAAATCATGCAACACTATAGTCACAACTGATAGTCACACTTGCTCTTTCACCTATCTCTCCACTGAACTGTCCATGCACTGTAGTTAACTGATGTATTATTCAGTTTATTAATGAGTTATTATTTAGTGAATTAATTGTTAATTAATTCACACCACTCTCACTAGTGTATCAATCAGTTAGACTAGATACAACTAGCTCAACTGTGTCTAACTGAATTAAACTGAACACAACTCCACCAACTACCTCAATAACTCCACCAAAATCTGTCACATGAGTTCTAACTAAAGTCTCCATGAAATAGCTCCAGTAAACCCTCAGGAATAGCGTAATTCCTTCTGTCAGCTGCAGTGCCACATCTGTGCACTTAACTGAAGTGCTCCAAGAGAATAAGATAATGTTTAGAGTCCAAATATTATTAAGAGCTAATAATATTCGACATATCTATTTTTAGACTGGCAATCTAAAAATAGATTCCGCCCAATATGTCTAAAAATAGAAGTCCATCTATTTTTCCAACTTGACCAACCATCCAAAAATAGCATCCTGCAACTCATAGAATATGATCGACATATCTAAAAATAGAAGTAGTCTAAAAATACACATATTCTAAAAATAGACATAGTCTAAAAATAGACTTTGCGACAAAAATCACCTATGTGGGCCCCACCTAGTTTAGGTGATCACTTTCCAACTAGGATCAGGAATGATGTTTCATGATGCCTCCTTCACTGTTTCTTGTTGCAATCTTCAACACTCCCTCTCAACAAGAAAGTACTTTCTTTGCATGCGACATGCAACTCCATGCATTTGCCCTGCAACCTTCACAAGCGCCATGCAACTCCATGCATCTGCTCTGCAACTCTTCCGAAACTGAATAGGCTCCAAAAAACTCAATTAGTCTAATGCATCTATCATCAAAGTCTTCAACTTATGCTAGTACCAACTGCACATGTCTTCAGGAACCACTGCGCTGTTGAACTCTGCACCCATGCACTCTGCATTTGCTGTCAACTTTGAACCGCGCTCCAGTATCCGACACTGTCACTTTGATCTGCATGCATCAATCCAAATAATCATGCTACTGCTCCTCTATGGGCACCTCGTAGCCAGGTTCAATTCATGAGATCCACACCATCTCCATGAATCCTGCCCAAAAATCTCCTCTTGGGATTAATCATGCATGTCGCCCCACCTCTCACCTGGTGGTATAGCTGCATGCACTCCCTCTGCCCATCTAGCACGAAATTTCTCTGCATGAGTGGTTTCTCCCACTCCATGATCCTCATCTTGTGGCTGCTCCACATCCCGAGGTTCACTCATACCCGCATGCAAAACTTGCTCCCTCTCAAGCATCAATTGCATGGCTTTCTCACACTTCCCAAAAGTAGGAAGCTCAGTAGAAATCCCATCTACTTCAATTCTGTAGAGATTCTTAGCTAGAATCCCAACCTTCTTGACTTCTCCTGTTGCTTTTTACCGAAGGAAAAATTTTCCTTCACTAAAGACAACATCATACCCTTTATCCTCTAACATTGCGACTGAGATTAAATTCTTCTTTAAACCTGTAACATGCACAAAATCTTGTAAAAGAATGAGTTTACCTGAATCCCTCTGAAAGGTAATGGTACCAATGCCAGTCGCACTGTATCATCCATTTTCACCCAACTCAACATGCAACTGGAGATCTTTCTCCACCAAGTCACTGAAAAGATTCACATCTCCCTTCATGTGAAAATATGCACCACTATCAAAGTACCACCCCGATCCCAATGCAATAGACACCATGCATGCGATCAATGAGAAGTCTAGCTCAAATTGTGAGGCAAGAGCCTCACCAGCTGCAACTCCAGCAGCCTGCTTGTTCTTCTTCTTCTGTGGACAATTTGTGGCGAAATGCCCATGTTCGTGACAATGAAAACACTTCACTTTGGACATGTCATGCTCTTTTCCATCCGCACCAGATTGAGAAGGATTTTTATTCCCCTTTCCTTTCCTTGCTTTGGAAACCAAAGCGCAATCCTCTTCATCATCATTCTTTGATGAAGAGCCATCCCTGGTACTCCGCCTTATGTCCTCCTGCACAAGATCCGACCAAAGTCGCTCCCATCCTAGCAGTTTCTCCCGTCCATTGACAGAGTCCTCGTAGCTATGCCAACTCTTCGGAAGCCCAAGGAGAGCCAAGCTCACCAAGTCTTCTTCATCCACACTAACTCCTACACTCCCAAGCTCATCCTTGCAGTGGAAAAACTTTGTCAAGTATACCGGAATAGTGTCATTCTTCTCCATTTTTATTTTCCTGAGCTTGTCTTTAAGTGCCAACTTCCTCTGGTCACTTCTGCTTTGGAAAAAATATGTCAAAGCCTTCCACATCAAGAATGGAGTGGCTTTCCCATGAAGGCTAGACACAATGTGGTCCTTCACACCTTCCAACAGAATCCTTCGACACCTTGCTACCTTCTTTTGCCATGTGTCAAGTGCGGCTCCATCGATAGAACCCGGTTTAGGAATATCAACATCTATGAACTCCTTCAACCCATTATCCTACAGCACCACCTCCATCCTGTCCTTCCATGCAATATAATTCGAGCTCCCATCAAGGGCATACTCTAATCGCAATTTTTTGAAAGAAATTTCAATGAATGCTCAACTTCGACAACAAGAAGACACTGTAGCAATTCGAATTCCACCAGCACAAAACTCAACCGCTTCAATAATTTCAATCTGGTCCAATGATCAATATCGCTCTAATATCATGTATAAATTATAAAACTAATGCGTTATATATCAAATATTCTCCTAATCACACACTATTTGACTTCATGCACAATACAAAATCTATTCCACTCATTGATCATCACATGCGGAAATTTAATCAATTACATGCACACATTGAAACCATAAAAAATCACACATATGAACACAGTGTTTTAACGAGAAAGCTTGAAGCTAAAAACCCAAACTATCTGTATACAATATATGTCATAGAGATCATGTAACAATCCTCATACAAATCTTATCACAAGCTCTCAGTACAATCCAATCGCTACACACTAATCAGGCCCGATCTTGCAAATCCATGCACCGATATTTACCACCTGCTAGCCTGCCTCTACTGTGCAATCACTGCTGAAGAATGGCTCTAGATGAACTCAAATTTCCCCAGCCTTGCTCACGCAATCTTCATAGGCATATCCATCAATGTGTGGTGCAAAATCATGCAACACTATAGTCACAACTGATAGTCACACTTGCTCTTTCACCTTTCTCTCCACTGGTCTCCACTGAACTGTCCATGCATTGTAGTTAACTGATGTATTCTTCAGTTGATTAATGAATTATTATTTAGTGAATTAATTATTAATTAATTCACACGACTCTCACTAGTGTATCAATCAGTTAGACTAGATACAACTAGCTCAACTGTGTCTAACTGAGTTAAAGTGAACACAACTCCACCAACTACCTCAATAACTCCACCATACTCTGTCACATGAGTTCTAACTAAAGTATCCATTCAATAGCTCCAGTAAACCCTCAGGAATAGCGTAATTCCTTCTGTCAGCTGCTGTGCCACTTCTGTGCACTTAACTGAAGTGCTCCAAGAGAATAAGATAATGTTTAGAGTCCAAATAATATTAAGAGCTAATAATATTCAGCATATCTATTTTTAGACTGGCAATATAAAAATAGATTCCGCCCAATATGTCTAAAAATAGAAGTCCATCTATTTTTCCAACTTGACCAACCATCCACAAATAGCATCCCGCAACTCATAGAATATGATCGACATGTCTAAAAATAGACTTTGAGACAAAAATCACCTGTGTGGGCCCCACCTAGTTTAGGTGATCACTTTCCAACTAGGATCAGGAATGATGTTTCAGGATGCCTCCTTCACTATTTATTGTTGCAATCTTCAACAAGAAAAATGTATGAGGTATGTATATATTTATATACTGACACTGGATGTTGTGAAGTCATGTCATATGGTTGTAGGTAATAAACTTCCATATTGAGAAGTATGATCAATGAAGAAGGATCTCTCAGTGCACCGACAGATGAAATCAACATAATATGTCCTTATGGAATATGATGTGGTTGTATATGAATGAGGAACTGGAAAATTTGTAACTTCCTAGGAAGGAAGAATGTGCAGAGAGGAAGAGATCATGAAATGAAACCATGTCAAGAGGCAGTTATCATCTGGAAGCCAAGAAGATGTGACTAGGACATCTCCTGGGAGGATATGTAGACTCTGAAAAAATTCTGGTAAATAACAAGACCCTTGAAAAAACATATCATTAGGAGATGTGTCAATCTGAATAGAGGATGCCGATGCTTACAAGAAGATGTCATGGTGAAAGATCATCACTGAGGTAAATTTTCTTTTAAAAGGTTCATATATATATGTTTATCTGGATGAATTTGTGTAGGGATGCTAATCATGAGAAATGATACATGATCCTTGAAGATGATTGGAAGGAAAGAAGCATTGAATAACGGTGGACTAGATGAGAAAGACTAATGAATCACTTTCTGATAGTGGACATGACTCGTGACTTAAAGTGATGGATGATTTGTGCCCTATGAGGCCAAAGATTGAAGATTCCTTAATATCAAAATCCATGACATAAAGGGGAGGAATTCTTCATGAGTAGCTGGTTTGCTACTGCAGGACCCTAGTTGAGAGGGAGCCTGGTGGTAATTTTCTTACTTGGAAGAAACTTGAAGTATGTCCTTCCTGTGATAAGAGGGAGTGGCATATGTGATTCTCTAATACATGTGTCATGCACTAGACCATAACTAATAGCCGTAAGTCTTAGTGAAGGCCATGTGGAGAGAATGGACATACACAACATTCTGGTTTTCACCTGGAAGACAGAATGGAGGATTGGGTAATCATCTAGCATTCGATACTCTTTGAGAATGAGATAGGGCATTCAAGATAAGAGTAGTCGAGCACCGATATTATTTGAGGGCTGGCTACCCAAGAGAAGAATAGTCCAAGAAGGTCATACTTTGGGAACACCTAGGTGGAGCATGTACCTTGGAGAGACAATGACTATGGTTTCTATTAGTCATGTGTCTCGCCAACATTGTAGCCCATTGTCTCGCTGAGAGATGGGGATGTTAGTCAAGGCCTTGCACTAGGAAAATGCTGGTTGATATGATGCTATACAAATGAGATTACCAATCTGATTCTTCTTATGAGATTCTTCAATTTTAAAGTGACCATGTACCTATATGAATACCTCCCTAGTTAAGAGGGAGTGTTGAAAAATGTAACTAGGTCGGTCTTCATATTGACTATCTAATTATGTATTCTATGTAAAGAAGAACACAAAGATAATAAAATGTATATTGTACTTGCTTCATGGGGTTCATGAGCAAGATTTTATTAGAGGTTAAATAGTCTTCTTCTTGATGTCTATCTAGGGTTTTTCTTCTTGATATAAATGTAATAAGTGTCATATATGAAGGATCTAGAAATGCTCCAAGACCAAGTCAAAAACTGTGGAAGAATGACTATTATTCATCCCTCATACAACACTAATAGACAAACCTAAATAATGTGTCAAGTTAGCGTTCAAACAACTGGAGAAGTCGGCCTAATAAACAGTCATGTCGGCTCCCAAATAGTCACACCAGTTCACCTAGTAAGGTTGGCTTATATACAGGGGAAAACAACTATAAATACCCCTATAGCCTTCATAGAAAAGGACAGAATATCTAGATCTCTGAACCAAGGTGCGGACTTAAGACAGGAAAATAGTGCGGATGATTTGAAATAGTTTGTAGATTCCTGTGGTAAGGTTTAGTGTAGATTTGTTGATGGGATTTCAGTGTGAATTTTGAAGTGTTTACATGTTATAAAACAGTGCTGCAATACGGGTCACAAGGTGTTGTTGTTCGGATCATCCAGAAGTTACAACACATTACTGAAGTGCATATTTGTCTATATTCTTGATCATGAGCATCCCGAAGTGCAAATCTGTTTAAAGGGTATAAGCATGAACATGTGAGCATTCTTAAGTACGGACCTGTCCAAGTATAAGAGAAGTATTTAAGTGCAGATATGTTCAAATATATCTTGCCTAATATTCTAAAGTGAAGTTGTTGATGAATTGTGATATTGGCATCTAAATCAAGTTCATTGAGAAAATGGCATACAAATAAAAGAAGCTATTGGAAAGGAGAAGAAAGAAGGAAAGTAAATCTGTGATTTACATTCCTCATTACAACTTATATATATCAACTGAAGATTCAAATAAAGTACTAGTGTAGAACATTGCAATTTTGTGAAGAGAAGATGGAACAACATTGAAGAACATCAAATAAGTAAGGACAAGGTCTTGGATGCATAAATAGGTCAAGGTTCTAAGTCTGGGTCATGGTATTTGTCATCTGGAATCTATAAGAATAATTTCTTGTGGGTTTTCCTCTCCAATAGGGAGAGGTTTTGCCCTAGCTCTAGGAGCCTAATTCTTGTGTCTTGTGTCTTTTGATAATTGACTTGATGAAAGATTTAATAATCTAACAAAGGAAATACATAATTAAATAAAGTAATCTCACAAGTAATTATCAAGAAGAGAATTTGTATTAAACACCATCCCTCCAAATTCTCAACAGTTAGGCCCTGCAACAAACATGCCATCTACATACAATAACAAGATAATATAATTTTCATGATCTAGTCTCTTAAAATAAACATAGTGGTAAGACTAACATCTACAATATACTTGTTATATCATAAAATTGTTAAACTTCAAATACCATTTCATTGGAGCTTTCCTTAAACCATACAAGATTTTCTTTTGTTTTCATATTAAGTTTTTAGGCTTACCTTTGATCTCATATCTCTATGGTTGTTTCATATACATATCAACCTCCAAGTATGCATGGATAAAATTTCTTTCTACATTTAATTTCTCAATATGCAAATCTTCTACTACCACTAAACTTAAAATAGTTCTAATTGAAGTCATTTTGACAACAAGAGAAAATACATCATAAAAATTCATACTTTTCTTCCATGCAAACCCCTTTACAACAAGTCAAGACTTGTACCTCTTTTTTCTTCCATCTTCTTCCTTCAACTTGTAAACCCATTTATCCTGCAATTTTATTTTACCTACAGGAAATGTGACCAAGTCCCAAGTCTGGTTATGTACCAAAGTGTCCATCTCTTTTATCATGCCTTGCTCCCATTTCATTCTAGTTTTTACTTGCATTGTTTCTTCATATCTTTTTGTTTCGCTAGAATCAATAAAAAATACATAATACAATGAAGGGAAGTATAGTTCAATGGGTCCGCTTAACCTGGTTGATCTTCTAATAACACTTGTAGGAGTTTTAGGTATCTGTTGTTGAACATTCTGACTTTATAACACCTTTGGAATTTATTTTTTTGTTATTTCAGTATGCACTATGCATTCTATGTTTTCCTTTTCCTCTTTCTTTCTCTGCAACTAATATTTTTATATGAAGTTCTCATTGAATACCGCATCTATTCTCCCAATGATTTTTTAATTTTCACAATCCCATAAGTGATAGCCAAAATCATTAACTCCATATCCAATAAAAGTACACTTCTTAGAATTTTCCTCAAGATTTCTTTTATTTTCTCTATCAATATGGACAAATGATTGACAACCAAATGTCTTGAAAAATGAGTAGTTTACCATTGTACTTGTTTATTCCTGTAACACCCAACCCCACATTTACCCACTTTTAGAATCTCACCAGGGGAAACATGAACTGAGAGTTACTATGCATGACCCAAAATCCAATATCCAGTTATGGTAATGGGGTCCATTTATCTAAAACCTTATACAACACCCAACTTGACACATAATAACACTAAGATAAGACAATATTTACATAGCGATCACTTTCCCTGAGCATATGCCACTCTTCAACCTATCTTTATAAGCCAATTTCATGCATGAATTCTTGCTAGTGCGTCCAGAGGGCTCTATTTGCACAGATCACCTTCCTTCAATGCGGTTATGGCCATAAATTCCCTAAACTGAAAGTGGAGCTATGAAATCTGTTCCAGATTTTCAGGGCTTGCCTACAAGCCAACTACTTATATTTTTCCAGAACCTTCTAGATCTATGTTAATGATAATTACAACTATGCATATTCTATTCTTAGGATTAGATCTTTCCTAAGCTTTCCCAATACATATGGATAATTTATACAAGCACTTGGTAAACATGGTACTTGTGGGTCATGAATGCATAATGGTTCGCTGTTTCATTAGTTTCATCAAATGTTCATAAAGAAGGCTTACTTCCCTCTCAATATAGCTGCAAAAAACACTTATGAGCTCATGCATTCATATAACTATTCAATAGCTTTTCTGACCATGATCAAGATCAATAAAAATAACATATTATATAATAAGAAGTATATCAATTTATGTAGCCAAAATTTATCCATAATTAAGCCATGAAAAACCAGTCATATAATCACACATTAAACCATAAAATATGCTCATTGATCTCAATAAACAATAACACATACTAACATATGCATAATGCCAACCAAGTTAGCGACTTCCGCGTACCACTCAACCATAGCTTGGGATGAACCAAATATTTCTTCTAGCCAATCACCCCCAGGCCATATTCCAAGAATGAATGTGGTATAATAAGGGATAAACCAAAATACAACCAAAATAAGGAATCCAAAGGAAACCATCTCCACCCTCAAGCCACAATGATTTCTCCCAATAGTCCAGAAATCACCAAAACCAATACAAGCTTGGATGCCTAAAAATTTCTTCACCATAACTAGAGGAATTTTCCTGTCCCCACCCACCTATCAAGAGCTTCTTGGGGAAGCCATCTCCACTCTCAACCGTTGGGATTTTCCTGAGACCACCTCAACCAGGATCTAAAATCTACCAGCAACCCAAAACTCAACCCAACAGGGAACCCACTACATCATGGATATCTAGTAAATGGAATAGGTAGCATTATACATCATTGTAAATCCAGGAAAATATCCATGCCAATGAAATACAATGACCAATAAACCAATGCATGAACCATGCATTCAAATCCCAACAAGATAATCAAACATGCACACTGTTACCTGCAAAAATTGTCTTGTTGGTTTCTCTTTCTCTGCTTGATTTATGCCTTTTCTTGTTGCTGTCCAATTCTTCCTCTTGGATGAAACTCGAATTCCTCTTTTTCTCCTTTCTTTCCTTACTTATGTCTCCCTTATGTCCAATTTCTCCATTAGTGTTGTCTCTCTCATTTTTCCTTAAAGAGAATGCTATAATGATGTCTTCCTTTCTTCTATTTTCTATTCTCTTTTTCCTCCATATTCCCTTGCATGTATATTCTTTTACTATTTTTTCTCCTTTTCTTGTCTCTTCCTCTTCCCCACCCGTTGAAGAGGAATTTATTTCATTTTGCTTCTTTATTTTGCACCTTTGCCACATGTCCTTGCTAGCCTGTAAGAATTAATTTTCCATTTATTTTCTTTTGCCTCTTACCAATGCCAATGCCAATTTCCATAGCTAATAAATAAATTAATAGTCAACCACAAGTGAATCCCAATGTAATGTTTTCCCCCTCATTCAGCTTGGAATACATGTCCCATGACCTTGGTTTGATTTATTTACATGGAAACTTAACCGAGGTTGTTACAAACTCCTTCCCCTTGGAGGAAGATCATCCTTCATGTTCTATGACACCTATGACAAACAAAACTATTGAAAACATGACAACATACAATTGATGGAGCTTAATAAACACAACTTGATGCATTATTTACAATGACATACTCCTGATTGGAGCTTTATAAACACAACTTGATACAATATTTACAATGACACACACGCACACACATGTACATATACCAAAGCACATTTTCTTCAACCAATAAATAGAGAAAGATAGAATGCCCACATCTGATCAACCATATCCCATATAGATTCTTCGGGCCCAAAGTGATTCCACTGCACTTTAACTTGCTCTATTACTCGGTTCCAGAGCATGATCTTCTTCCGTTGTAGTATTCATTGAGGCTCTCGCTGAAACTCTCCTTTTTGTTCTACCTGTAATACAGACTAATCAATCACATGATCAAAATCCTGTACATATATTTTAAGCAAAGAAGCATGAAAAAAATCAAGGATTTTCATTGATGGAGGAAAAGTAAGTCTATAGGCCACTGGTCCAGTCCTCTCAAGGATCTCAAAAGGCCCACAATACCGAGGTGCCAACTTGGCACATGATCTAATATTCAAGGAGATCTTCATGGGATTGATACACAAGTATACATGCTATCGCACCTAAAACTCCATGAATACCCTATGATGATACACATATCTCTTCTACCTATCCTATGTTTCCTTCAAGTTCTTTTTGATAACCTACATCTCCTACTCCATCTCTATCAACATATTTAGTCCATTCAACACCCTACTCACTGGATCACTCTAGCTAATATGAGTATTACAACTCCTCCCATAGAGAGCCTCAAATGGACTCATATTGAAGGATTCCCGAAATCCATTATTATAAGCAAACTCTACTAGTGGAATATACTTCTCCCACTTCCTTTGTTGATGCATGACATACATCCTCAACATATCCTCAAGAATCTTGTTAATCCTCTCTAATTTTCCATATGTCTATAGATGATATGCTATATAGAAGGCCACCTCTGTCCCCAAGACTACAAACAATTCCTTCCAAAACCTGGAAGTGAACTTGGCATCTTTATATGATATAATTCTTTTGGGAACTCCATGCAACCTCACTATCTCCTTAATGAATATTTCAGCCACTTCACTAGCTGAATTGGTAGACTTTACTACAATGAAGTGAGCTACCTTTCTTAGCCTGTCAAAAACAACCATGATGGAGTCATGCTACATTTATGTGCTTGGTAGTCATGTAATCAAATCCATGGAAATTACCTCCCATTTCCATTTTGGAATCAGAATAGGCTGCAACAAACCAGCTGGATTTTTGAATTTATCTTTCACCTATTGACAGTCCAAACACTTAGAAAAAAACTCATCCATCTCTTTCTTAAAATAAGGCCAATAATAGAAATTATTGATAGTTGTCAAAGTATTATGGTATCCTGGGTGGCCTAAATATGGTTTGACATGAAAATCTCACAAAATAAGCTTCTTTAATTCACCACTGTCAGGCACATAGATCCTACTCCTGAATCTAACCTACCCATTTGTTGTGAGGTGATACTACTCATCCTTATCACTCTCACCTTGCTATTGCAATCTTTGCTTCAACTTTTGGTACCTCTCATCATGTTGACCTGCATGAAAGATATGCCCCTGCAAATATATTAATAACAACGCACCACTGGAATATGATTCACTTGTACTCTCCTATTGAGAGCATCTGCAACCCGATTCTCTTTTCCTTTGGTGTACCTGATTTCAAAGTCAAACTCACTTAATGTAGCCATTCATCTAGCTTGCCTTGCATTCAAGTTAGGTTGTTCAAACAAGTACGTCAGATCACTATGATCACAAATCAAAACGAAATTCCTGTTAAAGAGATATTGTATCCACATCTTCAATGAATGAATAATAGCTGTAAACTCAAGATCATGAGTCACATAATTATGTTCATGCTCATTAAGCTTATGTGATTCATAGTAAACCACCTACCCTTCCTACATCAGTACTCCCCCAAGTCCTTCCTTGAAGGAATCTGTACAAACCACAAATTCCTTATCAGGATTTGCAATCCTCAAAACCAGAGCATTGGTAAACAATATTTTCATTTGATCAAAAATAGTTGCAAACTAAGCATTCCATTCAAACTTATTTTCTTTCCTCTACAAATATGAGATAGGATATCTAGACTTAGAGAAGTTCCTGATGAACCTCCTATATTAACACGCTAGTCCCATGAATGATTTGACCTCATTCACATTATTCAGAGTTGGACACTCCATGATAGCCTTAATATTTTTTGTATCCAATTTTATCCCCTCATTGGAGACAAAATGTCCTAGGTAATGAATTTGAGACTGAAAAAATATACACTTGCTGGGCTTGGCATACAACTTATGTGCTCTCAACAATCTCAGTATTGTTGCTAGGTGCTCTGCATGCTCTTCCTCATTCTTTGAATAAAATAATATATCATCAACAAATATTATCAAAAACTTATCCAGGGAAGGGTGCAACACACTATTCATCATATACATGAAGGTGGTTGGAGCATTGGTAAGATCAAAAGGAACCACCAAAAACTCATAGTGCCCATACCTTGTATGAAATGTAGTCATATAGATGTCTTCATCTTTGATTCACAACTGATGATATCTCGATCTCAGATTAATCTTTGAAAATACTACAACTCCCTTCAGCTGATCAAAAAATCATCAATTCGAGGCAATGGATATTTTTTCTTGATAGTCACCTTGTTCAACTGCCTATAATCAATGCACAATTAGGGAGTACCATCCTTCTTCTTTATAAAAAACACTAGTGCACCCCAAGGAGATAAACTTGGACTTACATATCCCTTATCAAGCACCTCTTTAAGTTGCAAATTCAATTCCACCAACTTGTGTGTGCTCATCCGGTAAGGTGCCTTAGATGATGGTGTTTCTCTTGGCATAAACTCAATAGAGAAATAAACCTCTCTATGAGGAGGTAGCTCTAGAATATTTGTAGGAAAAATATCTTGAAATTGCTGTAAGATATGATACCTCCACAGGTTTCACCATCCTCATCCTCCTTCCCTTTGTTAATAGAAATACATATTGCAAATAATAAACATCCTTTTCTGTGGTTGCACTTAGCTTGCATGGTTGTAACCATCCTCATTGATGTAGGATTATTTCCCTGCAAGACTGTCTTTTCTCCATCCTCATCAAGCTAGTCAATGGCCTTCTCATAGAAATCTACCTTGGTCCTATGAATAAACAACCAATCCATGCCAAAAAGCATGATATATGCACCCAAATGAAGTAAGTTCAGGTTTTCTTTTGTAGGCATGCCATTAAACTCAATGTTGGGTGTGTGTTATATTCTTTCCACGTGTCATGGGGTCTGGGGAAGTGCCCCATAATTTTATTTATTTATTTTATGTGGACCCAATAATATTTGGGTGGGTCCAAGGATGGGGGGAAGACCAAAAGATGGTGGCCAAACCTAACCATGGTTTTGTGCATGGTTTTTTTTTCACGTGGTTTTGGACATGTTGGTTTTCTTCCCATGGTATTTTGTAAATTTGGTTAAGGGAACTATGGTTATGTTATAATCCAAGGTTAGTGGATTGGGGTTTATGAATGCTTCAAGATGTGTATATATGTATTGTAACATTGAAAGAAATATAATGAAAAATCAATCTGGTATACCTGGTTTTTGGATTGAGGGGAAAATATTTCTGTATATTTATTTTATGATCTTGCCATTGTATATTTTTTTTGTTTTAAGATTTTTTTTGCAGGTAATTTCCATACAGGGATAAAATATACATTTGGTATCAGAGTTGTTTCGACTTTAAAGGGACACTTTTGCTGTAGAGGGGTTTTTCTTGGGCTTATGGTAGGCCCTGTTATAGTAGGAGATCTGCGGGATTGATGCTTACGATGAAAGAAGATGGAAAACAATGGAAAGATAGAGATTGATAAATTCAATGGAAAATTTTTTGAGCTATGGAAGCTCATGATGGATGATATGTTGGTTGATAGAGATCAATGGATCATTGTAGATCCACATACGTCACTAATATTAATGCCGACATAAGACTGGGTGAAGTTAGATCAGAAGGTAAAGAGCACAATACGATTGTGTATCTCAGATTCATTATTGTTGGATGTATCAGGGGAAGCTACGACAAAGGATTTTGGGACAAGTTAGGGACTTTATATTAATCTAATCCTTTGGTGAACAAATTGTTCCTACGGAAAAAGTTGTATAAATTGAGGATGAACGATGGAGGCTCGGTGAAAAATTATTTGAACACCTTAAATACTATGGTAAGTTAGTTGTTATTTGTTGATATTAAAATTTTAGATGAATATAAGTGCATCAAATTGGTTTGTTCTCTACCAGATTGATGGGATAGTCTAGAGGCTGTCATAGATAACGATACAACTACCTTGAAGTTTGATGAAATTGTCTCATCCTTGTTGTAGGAGGAGATGAGAAAAAAAATATATGGAGAGCCATAATGGAGATGCTTTGTCTATGAGAGGACGGTCCTAGAACATAAATAAAAATATGTCCTTAAGTGGGAGATATAAATCTAGAGGGAGATCTAAATCTCCAGGAAAATCTATGAAGGTATGCCGAAAATGCGAAAAGGAAGGGAATTACAAAAATAGATGTAGATCTAAATTTCCTGAGAAAGGAAAGGGATATGATGATGCTCCTTATGCAAAGGCAAAAACCATCTCAAATGAAGGTGCAGATGTGTACTTGGCTTATTCTTCAAGTACACGTGTAGATCATGAGGAATGGTTCATTGACTCAGGTGCATCATTTCACTTTACTCCCGATAGGGAGTGGTTCTGCAAGTATGAGAAATATGATGGTGGTTATGTCTTCCTAGGCTATGAAAGGAAGGAAAAAATAATGGGATGTGGAAAAGTAAAGCTGAAGTTGCAAGGTGGAATGATTAGAACACTTCCCAGTGTTTTGTATTGTTACCAGGATTAATCCCTCTTGTAGACAAGAGAAATCTCCCTAGTACTCCAACGAGTAACTAGAAACAAACAGACAAAACACTGGTGCTTTCCTTAGCCTATAACTAAAACATGAAACATGTAGTATGTGAAATATCACTTACCTATTAACAAAGTGCTTGTAGAAGTCCTTTCAGCGCTTTCCACAACTTCTCCATGACATGCCAAAAGAGATCTGCATAGATAAAAACATTCAAAGGGATCAAAACATATCTCATATAAAATAAAAAGTAAATGAAATATTTATTCTAGCATACAACATATAAATGAATCAATAATCAGTTATAAACCATGTGAGTGATCAAGGAATCCTGCAAATTACATCGAAATAGACGCAATTAGGAAAGAACAATTACTTTGTATTAAAATAAAAAGGGAAAATAAGCTTACAACTTGGTGCCTTGATGTCACAAGCCTCTTCCAATGGTCTCCTTTCCTTAACTTGATGACAAGCTCTTCAGACCCAAAACCAACAACATGAGTTTACCAATCCAAGTCTCCCCAAATCTCTCATTCCTATGCTGAATTTATAGGAAGGATGAGGAGGTTTCTAGTTCCACTTCTCAAGGGATATGATCCTTAAGAAAATGAATTTAGTTCCAGATACCAAGGGATGAGGCACAGGTATGTATTGGTTCGAGGTTTCTAATGTGGATAATATTCCTCAAACAAAGCTTCTAGAACTTAGCTTTTTTATTTTTACGTGCGTGAATGGACCTACGCACTTTTTGTTCCGAAAAACCGTGCAGGTGCACTTTTTTTTTTTTTTTTTTTTTTTTTTTTTTTTCAGAAAAACTGTGCATGCGCGGGTTTTGTTAAGGAAAAATGCATAGGTGCACAAGTTTTGTTCACGAAAAATGCACACGTGCACATGTTTTTTTCAGGAAAACTGAGTAGGTGCTCAAAAATGGTTTTTGAGCAGTGAAAACCAAAATTCTTTTTGTCCCTGGTATTATTTTACTTCAAGCTTCATAAGGGATTCACTTGAGACACTCCATGATGGAAAGATATCCGAATCCACAGTCATGTTGAAAAATTTTAGTGTAACAGATTGCCCCCTAAATTGCAAAGAAAAAAAATATGTTTGATGATTGAAGTGGTTTATCATGTCAAAGGTTCGAATCAGAGACCAATTGGTTGAGGAGCTGAAACAATCAATCAAGGATTACCATATCACGCTTTCATATAAGCATCATTGAGGTAGGCATTCCCATACTCAAAGTAAACATAAGTCAATGAACTAGTAGGGAAATACACAAAGATCCATGTCAAAAATAGACATAGTATGGACGCAGCCATCAATGGATCTATATTTATAATCATGAATATTTAATAACTCCACGCAGCCTGGATGGATGAAACTAGATCCATGGTCTTGATTTTCATCTCTATCAATGCACGAATCTGACCATGCGAGTGAATGTCTTGAAGTCAAACATGGTAGAAACCACTTGATTACCGGTCAATGATGTGAACTATTAACAAGTGCAAGAGAAACCACCCATAAATTCAATAGTCCTCAAGGTACTCCCAATACAGTCTATGGAGTGCGATTAAATGTCTTGAAGTCGAACACTCATAGAATCATTCAATCAAAGGTCAATGATGAGAACCTATCGTCGAAAGTGAGAAACCTGCCTTAAGGCATGCATGCTTCAAGGTACTGAAAATGGTTCCTAGATCGTCTTCCTAGATAATGAGCTGAAGTTGATAGGAAGAGATCCGTCGTAGGAGGGCCTACGACACGAAACTTCATGTCAAGTTTTGAAGAACAATATTTGAAGTGATTTAGGACTGACTCAGGGATGACCGACGCAATTGAAGGTTATGAATAGCAAGGTAATTTTTACTGAGGTTGGACTTCTCTTGAACATGTTGGCGACACTACACTTAGAATTGGCAGCATTTGACTCAACGATAATACCCAAAACCAGTTGAATACTTTCAATGAGGTTTGATTAACTGTGAGGTAAATGGATTTCCCAACTCGGACAGAGATGTGACAGAGTGTCATGTTCAAGAGTGACATACTGCCTTTAATAATACAAAATGAATGTTCTTTCCCAATTTTACCCCACCATTACTGGCAAGTACCTCTTTATTTTTTTCAAGCTTGAGGAGGATAACATTTTCTTGTTGTGTAAGCTCATCCTTCGGAAGGGTCCATCTTAATATTAAAATCGAACCCTAAGAAGGAGTGGTTCAGTCCTATTGTGATCGATAGTTTTGTATTGTTTAGTTTTAACGAGTCCAGTATAGGGTTAACTCGATGTTATTTTCTTGTTTAAAAAGTCTAAAAACACAAAAAAATAAAACTCATTAACTCTTTCCACGTAAATTTTTAACGAGCCCGGAGAAAGTAAAACTCGATGTTTTTCATTTTTAGGGAGTCAGAAGAAAAACATAAGTAAACTCCAAATGTTTTTTTTTTGTGAATTTAGTCCCAGCCCAAAAAAGGATAAAATAATGTGGGAGAGAAATCTATTGTTCATGATTAGTCAACGTATACCTTTTTCATAAATAGTCTAATTCAGTCTAGAAAAGGGTAAACTTATACTGAATAGACGACTGTTCATTTACTTTTACGAGTTCGAATAGTCAAGTGCTCAGAAATATTTTCACGTTTAAAGAGTCTAAAAATGGCTTACAAGAGAACTCCATGGTTTCTCTTTTTCGGAAGTTTTAATGAGTTTGAAAAAGTGATTAAAAGTGTACTCATATTGCCAAATTTCAATTTAACTTACGAGCAGGAAAAGACAGAAAGAACTCGATATTTTCATGTGTTTTACGAGAATGAAAGATAGCAAAATAATCTCAGGATTTTCATGATTTTAATGAGTCTTGAAAATAATAACCAAAATGGACTCAAGATAGGTTTCATTTTTATACAAGCTTGAAACAGAGGAAAAATAATGCTTGAGATAGGTTTGTTTCATTTTTACACAATCTTGAAACAAAGGAAAACTATGCTTGAAAGTGGTTTCATTTTTACACAAGATTGAAATAGAGAAAACCGTGCTTGAGATAGTATTGTTTCATTTTTACACAAGCTTGAAAAAAAGGAAAAATCATGCTTGAGATAAGTTTCAATGCCCCCCACGCATAACCTGCAAGAGCACATGCCCCCAAGCTTCATTTCATTCACCTAAGTAGACTACTGGTTACTATTAGTTGGATGGAATGAAGGTTCATTTACGATATCAAATGAAAGACTTGATTTAATTAGGAGAGGATTTGTTTCATTTTTTAACGAGCTTGAAACAGGAAAAGAACTATGCTCATGGAACCTTGTTTCATTTTTTAATGAGCTTGACGCAAAAAAGGAACTATGCTCATGGAACTTGTTTCATTTTTTAACGAGGTTTACACATTAACGGAAATTATCCTTAGAGAAACCTGTTTCATTTTTTAATGAGGTTGACACAGTAGCAGGAACTCTCCTAATAGGAAACCTTGATCATGGCTTCCAACTGGAAGGAACACATGTCAAGGGACGCACCTTGATCATGGCCTCCAAGCGGTATTCATCAGAAGGAAGAACAACTCTCTAGAAGGAAACTATGTCAAGGGACTAAATAGGGATAGGAAAATCGTGTTCAACTACCCCTATAAGGTTCATCATGTCAATTACTGGATCTAAGTCAAATTAAGTCAAGCAAATAGTGAGACGCTTGCTTGCATCAGTAACTGAAAACATGGGACTGGTTGCCACATAATTAACTGTGGAAGGGTGGATACCACTTCCATATAAGGAACATTCAAGGGTGTCGGATGGTTGGTAGTCAAATCAAGACTAACGAATGAAAGCTAGTCAACAGTCACAAAAAAATGGTGCTTTCCTTAGCCTATAACTGAAACATGAAACATTTAGTATGCGGAAGATCAATTACCTATTAACGAAGTGCTTGTAGAAGTCCTTTCAACGCTTTCCACAACTAGATTTTCCTCAATGCATTATAGTCTCTCCAAATGCTTTCCACAACTTCTCCATGATGCACCAAAAGAGATTTGCATAGATAAAAACATTCAAAGGGATCAAAGCATCTCTCATATAAAATAAAAAGTAAATGAAATCTTTATTCTAGCATACAACATATAAATGAATCAATAATCAGCTATAAACCATATGAGTGATCAAGGAATCCAACAAATAACATTGAAATAGATGCAATTAGGAAAGAAAAATTACTTTGTATTAAAATAAAAAGGGAAAAGAAGCTTACAACTTGGTGCCTTGATGTCACAAGCCTCTTCCATTGGTCTGCTTTCCTTCCCTTGATGACAAGCTCTTCAGACCCAAAACCAACATCATGAGTTTACCAATCCAAGTTTCCCCAAGTCTCTCATTCCTATGCTGAATTTGTAGGAAGGATGAGGAGGTTTCTAGTTTGACTTCTTAAGGGATATGATCCTTAAGAAAAGGAATTTAGATCCATATACCAAGGGATGAGGTGCAGGTATGTAGCAGTTCGAGGTTTCTAATTTGGATAAGGTTCCTCAAACAAAGCTTCTAGAACTTATCTTTTTTACTTTTACGTGTGTGAACGGAACTGCACACTTTTTGTTCAGGAAAACTGCGCAGGTGCACAGATTTTATTAAGAAAAATTGCTCATGCGCAGGTTTTTTTTCAGGAAAACTACGCAGTTGCACAAGTTTTGTTCAGGAAAACCGAGCAGGTGCTCAAAAATGGTTTTTAAGCAGTAAAAACAACGATTCCTTTTGTCCCTAGTATTATTTTACTTCAAGATTCATAGGGGATTCACTTGAGACACTCCATCAGATGGAAAGGTATCCGAATCGACAATCATGGTGACAATTTTAGTGTAACATATATATTCTTGCATTAGCCATAAATCTGATTTTCGTAAGAAAGATAGATGATGCAGGTGTAAAAAAGTGTTCGAGAAAGATACTGACAAGATTTTTTGGGTAGCACTCATATTGATGAGGACAGTTCAGATTGGAACTCTATACAAGCTTCTGTATAGCACTATTATTGATGGGTGCAACAATACTGTGGTTCCTGAAAGTGGAGTTGAAAATCTAGTGGTCTTTGGAGAAAACACCATGTTATGGCATCAAAGACTTAGACATATTGGAGAGAAGGGCCTTCGAATACTGCATGCTAATGATATGGTAGAAGGTATGTCTAATTTATTTATGGATTTATATTTCTATGAACATTGTGTGAGTTTACCCTAATGGGAAGAAAATTCAGGTGAGTTTCCCCTAAGGTGCTACGAGGGCAAAAGAGATATTAGAGCTTGTGCACAACAATGTGTTTGGACTTGTTTCAGTTCCATCTCTAGGTAAGTCTATGTACTGTGTATCATTTATATATGACTTCTTGAGGAATACATGGATATGTTTCCTTAGGAATAAATCTAAAGTCTTTGACAAGTAAAAATAATTTAAGGCTCTGGTGAAAAATCAGACAAAGAAGAAGATTAAGTTGTTGAGGATAGATAATGGTGGAGAGTTCTGAAAGAAGGAATTTTAAGAGTTATGTAAGAAGCATGGCACAAAATGGTTGAAATCTACTCCATACACACCTCAATAAAATGGAGTTGCGGAAAGCATGAACACGATGTTGATGGAGAAGGCAAGAAGCATGCTTAGTGGTGTCGGGTTAGGATAGGAATTCTGGGCAGAGGAAATGGATACTGCATGTTACATGTTTAATAGATCACCTTAATAAATTTGGAGGATAAGACTCCACATGAGGTATGGACTGGTAAGTAACCCCCTCTCTCACATCTCAGGGTATTTGGTTGTACTTCATACGTACATGTTCCAAAGGATAAAAGAACCAAGTTGGATAGTAAATATGAAAGGTGCATTTTTTTTAGGTATAAGGATGGTTTAAAAGGTTATAAGATTTGGAACCCAGAAAGAAGGAAGGTTGTGTACAACCAAGATGTGGTGTTTAGAGAGGTTAAATATGTTATTAAACATGAAATCCTACCAAAGGAACCTGAGAAGATAGAGTTTGATTTGAAGGAGGAAGAACCAGAATCTACAACAAAACAAGAATCAGAAGAGGAAGATCCACACACTAGTTTTGAGGAGATTAGTTCGAGGGAGAAGGAAACAAGAGAAGTATAGTCCATCTGCTTCCTGTTCAAATTTTTCTTTATCTATTATTGATGATGATCCTAGAATTATCAGGGAGGTAGTGGATTAAGAGGATGGAAAACTCTGGAAGGATTCCATGGTTGAAGAAATGACATCCTTGGACAAAAACGAGACTTGGGATCTGTTGAAGCCCCGAAAATCGGGTCTACAACAAGGGGGAGACCCACCCGGTCCGGACCTTGGTTAGCAGCTCCTTTTCTGTTTGGTGTAGTGGGTCCAACTGGGGATAATGGGACCAATTTCCCAATATGTGTGTGTGTGTTTGAGATTTGATATTTCTTTTCTAAAATTCCTAAGTAAAATGCTTTTAATCTATTCCTAATCTATTCATATGCAAATTGTATTCTAAGAAATATCTAATTCTAAACTAACCCGGGATGTAATCTTTCAATATATACGATCTAAAAGGATTTTAGATAACAATTGATAATAAAGATCATTCAATTATTATGAGAAAATAATTCAATAAAGATAAACTATTTCACATAAAAAGTTAGATGAAACAGTTGTGGAAAACATATCGCATATTAAGCTATTCATATATCAAGCACAAATAAATAATTATCACCGTACAAAAATGCCAAATGATAACTCAAATATTCAAACATTAACATATAAACAACTAAACATAAATATCACTTTTAACACAGAAACACAAATAGTTAAGAGATAAAAGTACCATTTATAACTGGTTCTACTCATGAGCTAGAAGCAATAATGATTTATCTCTTTCTTAATCCAACATCTATCAAGAGTACAGAAATGCAACATCAGTAGCATATATTAGACACAGATATCAATAAATCTCGTTCCATTCATTTATCAAAACCTCCTCTGAGGGTGCAGAAGTGCATGTTCTGAGGATAAGTTTTTGACAAATTTTAGGACCCTTCTCTAAATGCATGAGAAGGGTTTAAATACTAATAACTAAAATCTAAAAATAGTTTATTACAAAAATTTAGGATTCGGTTTAAATGACCATCCTTTTCCTAGGCAAAAATATAGTAAAACTAAAACTAAATCTAAAAATAAAGACTATCAACTATCTACTTATGAATTTGATCTTTGATCTTGCAAGCATCTAGCATTGTTTTGAGAAGAGGTGGTTGGCCGACTTCAGATTTCAACTGCCCTGAAAAGACAGAATCGGCAAGTGTAGGAGAAATCTTCTCAGCAGAATTAATGATGCAATTAAGCGCACTGCATTGACTGTGTGGTTTCACTAGATATGTCCAGTAAGAATCCTAGTTTAATCTTGCTAGTCCTTGAATTAACTTTTCCTTTTCATCAGCCTTTTTCCTCCATTTTGTTTGCAATTGATGTGCTTGCGAAAGGTGTCCCAGAATAATTTCTGAATCAAATTAACTTGGTGAAAATTTTCATTTACACAATAAGTAATATTTCCCGCTGCTGTAGCTACTTCCTCTTCTGCTTTTTCTGCTTCTCTGATCTGTACGTCCCAATTGTTGAAGAGAATTTCTTTATGACTATCATTGATGATCGATGCTCCTGCTCTTCTTCCTTCCTATATCTTTTGCCATGCCAAATAATTAGTAACTCTTTCATTAGTTAAATCATAATCATGTCGTAATTCTATGACATGATTAGTGATTTTATCACTTTCTTGACAAAAAGAGTTGTATTGGGAGATTTTCTGGCATAATATGTCTTGTTGTTGTAGTAGTTGTTTGTTCAAAGAAACAGACTCTGAAATAAACTCTGGAAGCTTAGGGTCATCTTTGTGCTCCTCTTGGATAATCTGTATTTGTTTCTCTTTATCTGCCAAACTTTTCTGATATCCAATTTGCATCCGTTGAAGCTCTTGCTGTAACTCTTCAAGTTTTATCTGTGCTTCACTGTTAGCACGGGCTTGTTGCAATTGTTGTTGCAAAACTTGTATCTGATCTTCTTTTTCATTTAATAATAGCCTTACCTCGGATGCTTTGTCAATATTTGCGGAGGCATAAGCTCCTGTAATCTGAGATAACTTGGTAAGATTATCAGTTGGATCCGTAGTAGGATCCTTCCATAAGACATCTAATTGTTCTGCCTCAGTAGAGATTGAGCTCTCTAACTTTCTCTTTTTCCTCTACTTCCTCACTATTGCTTTATACTGCGGGCTGTAGAATACATCTAGAGGAGGAATGCCCTCTATATTGAGTATAATTTCAGAAGAGGGAGTGATAGGTATATGCTCAGTTTCTGTGACGTTGCCACTTATTCCCGTGCTCAAAAATTTTGTTGTCTGTACAGGGGTCTGTATATTCTGTCCTTCCACATTAAGCAATTGATTAAAATTTTCCCAATCTTTGTCCAATTCAGTCCTGACTGTCGGTTTCTGTACATTGAGAGGTGGAAGATTCAACTGTGGAGTGGTAAAAGTCTGTTGTTGTGAAAGCTCTTTTGATTGGGCTGTATCTTTCGCTGAGCTGTCATCATTATCAATCTTTTTATAACGCTCAGAAGTCTCTTTGTCAGACTTCGACTTAGAATTTTCTGTATCTGAGCTGCCACTAAGACTGACACTAGGAGTTGGTTCCCTTGCGGGTTCCAAGCGTAAATTTTCCAAAGGGATAGCAGTTAGTCTTCTCTCTCTGTAAACTTTAAATTCCTGAAAATCTTCTGGGGATAACTATGTTTGAGCTCTTTGAATGCGTGACCAACATCAAACAATGAAAATGCTCCACAGGCTACGGGAAATTGTGGCAAAATTCCCTTCTTCTTCTCCTTTAATTCCTTTGTCAAACCTCCTTCACCACAAGTTTGATAAGCAATCTCCCGAGCTACAAGTTTATCCGGAACATACAGGGGTAAAACATGGGGGGAAGCAGAACTTCCAAAAACCCTCACATAAGTAAAAAACTCTTCTCCAAACCATCTTGCGACAGGGAGAATGTCGACTTCTGCTTCCGAGGATAACCTTGGAGCATCTTTATTATACAATATTTTGTACAGAGGCAGCATTATGCCATGGAAAATTGTGTAAAAATGAGGAACAAACTTTGATTCCCACAACTCTTTGTGATAGACATGAATAGGCAAGGGATCATGAATTGTCCATTGCCAACCCATCAAAGGGAATTTAGAAACAAAACAAATTGAATCCATAACATAGGCAGATAGATAAAAAGGAGGATAAATCCTCTGAGAAATAGTCCGTTTAGACCAGTAACTGAAAATAGAAGTGGCCAAATTATCAGACAAGATTTTGGCCCAGTCTACAATTGTAGCGTTAACAGCAACATTCAACAAAGGGAGCCATTCAGGCAAGACCATATTTATGTCAGGCTTTCCAAAAAGCCTGCATAACATAGCAGCAGCAAAACAATATGGAGATGTGAGCGAACCAGTACTGTACATACCGTGTTTGTTTTTCTTCAATGGTTCCTCTCTTTGGTCCATTCCTTGGTGCATTCCGCCAAATTTGCATTTTCTCTGGCGAATTTCTCCATAAATTGTTTGTTGTAAGTCGCCTGAGGTTCCGGTAAGTGATACATAAGCCTCAAATCTTCTGTAGTGAATGACCCGATGATTTCTTGTCCTGGATTTCTAAATTGCTTGTTTGAAATATCGGTGTTATCCAGCACCCATTTTACCATATCTGTATACAGAAGAATTCTCGGTCTTGCTGCTATTCTGTGCAGAAATGAACAAGCCAATTCTCTAAGAGACGCTTCAGAGGAATTACTTGATCCTGCAGTAGCCGCGACTTCCATTACCCTGGGATTTTCTTCTTCGAGAAAATTATGCATCCCTTCCCAAGTGGTGATACCAGCGTCCTTGTTGCAAGCAGTGTCTGCGTATAAGGAAGCCATCTCTTTGTTTTCAGCACTCGGAACTTTCTCTTTCTTAACCATAATGCTCTGTGAATTCTTTGTATATTCTTCTGCTCCTTCGCGCCTGCAGTGTTACGAATTAAGTGAGAGTAATAATATGAGAAAGGTGACGGGATAGTTTTAAATGCTGAAGGCGGATGAAAAATATTATTTTAAACGTGAAACAACCTTTCAATCAAAACAAAATCCTTTCCATCAATGATTAACAATCCATTCGTTAATTTTGACATCAAAGCGCATAACGGATATTTATTTATGAAAATATTTACTTTGGACAACGCGCTAGAAGAATCTGCGATAATACGATATGCGATTTGCTGTGCAATATCGCAAAATCGCAATATCGTGGATCACAATCACAACAAATCGCAACATCCACAAATCGCAGTCTAATATCATCGCGAAATCGCAATATCGTAAAATCGTGAAATCACAATTTCACAAAATATAACTTATTAAACAACTTTTCTGCGATATGCGGTTTGCGATCAATACTTTAATGTATAGTTCTTTGGGATCGCGCTATCGCAATATCGCGGAATCGCAATTTTAAAAGATTATGCTTTTACAAAGGATATCCACTTTTTGCGATGGATGCGGTATTTTTCTTCAAAGAAAGATTATGTTTTGATCTATCATAACCTTAGGTTTATTTTAAAGATTTTCAAATGAATTTCCCTAAGTTATGATAGTAAGTTTTATTTGAGAAAGGAAATAAATACTAATTAATTTTTTTGGATTTTTTGACTAAGGGTGCCCACTTATTTAGTATTATTACTAATATTAAATAAGAAGGGGGGTTGTTGCTGGCCACAACAGGATCTTGTGGAGTTGTTGGCTGGAAGGAAACCCATTGGTAGGAAATGGGTGTTTAAGAAGAAGATGAATGCATAAGGAAAGATGGAGAAATACAAAGCATGGTTGGTAGCAAAAGGTTATTCCCAGGTGTCAAGAATTTATTTTGGTCATATTTTTTCTCCTGTTGACAAGTTAGCTGCTATTAGATTAATTTTATTTGTTGTTGCTTCTTGTGATTTTGAGGTAGAACATATGGATGTGAAGGCAACATTTCTTCATGAGGATTTGAAAGAAGAGATCTACATGAAGGAACCAGAAGGCGTTGCGGTGAAGGGTAATAAAGAAATAGTATGTAAGTTAAAAAAGTCTTTGTATTGGTTAAAGAAGTCACCAAGGATGTGGTATAAAAAATTTGATACATATATACAGGGACTTGGCTTCACCAAGAGAAAAGTGGATCACTGTGTGTATTTTAAATTAATTGGCGAGCATGTTATTTATTTGGTCTTATTTGTGGATGATATGTTGATGGTTGGAAGTGATAAATAAATTATCCAGGATTTGAAGACCCAATTGTCCTGCAAATTCAAAATGAAGGATATTGGTGCTGCAAACTATATTTTGGGCATGGAAATTAAATGAGATTGGACAAAGAGGAATCCATGGTTAAACTAGAGAAAGTATGCCGAGACAATATTGCAAAGGTTTAATATGCAAGATAGTAAACTGATCAAGGTTCTTATTCTTGTAGGTGTAAAGTTATCTGCTGAACAATGTCCCAAGACACAAGAAAAGGAAGAGGACGTGTCTCGTGTTCCATATGAGAGTGTAGTTGGTAGCTTGATGTATGCAATGGTTTTCACCAGAAGAGACCTTGTGCATGCCGTGGGAGTATTGAGCAGGTTTATGTCAAAACCAGGGTAGGATCATTGGACAACAGTGAAGCCAATTTTTAGGTATTTTCATGGAACTATTGATTATGGTCTATGCTACCAAGGAAGACTAGGATTGGATATAGTTTTAGACATCCATGGCTTTGTTGATGCAGGCTGGGTTGGAGATATGGATCAAAGAAGATATACAAGCGGGTATGTGTTTAACCTATTTGGAGGATCAATCAGTTGGAAGAGTAAGAGATAGTCTATAGTGTCATTTTCAACTACAGAGGCTGAATACATGGCAAAAAATCATGCAAGCAAGGAAGCAGTTTGGTTGCAAAGATTGTGTTCAAGTATGGGATTGGTACATCGAGCTATAAGGATAGACTATGATAGCAAAAGTGAAATTTTATTAGCAAATAACCCTGCTTATCACTCGAATGTAAATCACATTGATGTTCAATATCACTTTGTTAGGGATATGGTTGAAGGAAAAGGTGTTGTTGGTAGAGGTGGACACTCTGAAGAATGTTGCATATGCATTGCCAAATTTTTTGAGTGCTGAGAAGTTTTATTGGTGTAGAGAAACAATGGGCATTGTATCCTTGGACCAATGACTAAGTTCTCCTGTGACCCTCGATGTGGAAAGAAAACAACACGTGGGAGAATGTTGGGTGAGTGTTATATTATTTCCATGCGTTATGGGGTTGAGGGAAATGCCCCAACATTTTTATTTTATTTTACGCGGACCCAATAATAGTTGGGTGGACCCAAGGATGGGGGGAAAACCTAATATGGAGGGCGAACCTATCCACAATTTTGTGCATGGTTTTTTTTTTCACATGGTTTTGGCCATGATGGTTTTATGCCCATGGTATTTTGTAGATCCAGTCAAGGGAACTACAATTATATTCTAATCCAAGGTTAGTGGATTGGGGTTTATGAATGCTTCAATATGTATATATATATATATATGTATTGTGAAATTGAAAGGAATATAACGAAAAGTCAATATGGTATTCCTGGTTTTTGGATCCAAGGGAAATTTTTTGTGTATATTTGTTTTATGATCTCGTGATTGTATATTTTTCTATTTTAAGAATATGTTTGTAGGTAAGTTATATAGAGGGTTAAAACCCACACAAAAATGCACAAGACTTCACCCAATGGCGAACTCTTCTCTTGGTCCATATAGCCAACTTCACCAACCAAGATTTCGCATGCACTTCCTTATCTGAATGACACTAATCCACCAATTCAGGACTAATATAGATATACTTCGATCCAGGATCAATCAAAATATAAATAACTTGATCACAAAGCTTACCTTCCATCTTGATAATGGATGCCTGGTGGAATTCCTACTTGTTATCAACTGCTACATAGATCTAGGAAATGCTCTAACCTACATCCAGAAATGTCTGCACCTCCTGAGCACTTTAAATCTGACGCTGTCACCGTGATACAATGTAAAATCCTTATTATGATGATTTCTACCACAAATCCAACACTTCAAAGGTTCTCTACCACCGAATTTATTCTAATTCTCAACAAGCTGAGACCCACGTTGCATTAGAATTCTTATGAGGAGGCATATTTTTCTTCTCACCTGCATCCTGAGAGCTTCCTCACTTCTTGGGACATTTTCCTTTATTCTTCTCATTATCCTTCTAGTCACGTTTGAACTCAGGCTTGAACATTTACTATTCATGGAAACTATTCAACTTTATGATGGATTCCTCCACTGACTAAGGCTCATCAAACTCAATCTTGCCTTTGAATGCTAATGGTAATCCACTAATGAACCTTTGGATCTTTGCTTTCTCATCCATGAGATATGGCACATATATCAATAGTTCTAGAAATATGGTTGTATATTCTTCATCTAACATGGAATCCATATTGAGGTCATATAATTGCTTGGACTTTCCATCATAATACCTCTTAGACATGTACTTCTTTCTGAAGAGTCTTTGAAATTATTCCCAATTAAGCTCCTCTTCCCTGATGCCCCTAACATGCTTGACATCTTCCCACCAGACATCTACTTTTCCTTTGGGACATAAATTAGCTATCTTAGCCTTCATATTCTTTGAGTAATCATGAAGTTTGAAAAATTTCCTCATTCTAAGAATCCATGCTTCTGCATCTTATGATTTTTTCATCTCACCATTTAAAGTAGGAGGATTTTCTTTCTTAAATTCCTCTAGAAAATACCCCTTCTCACTTTTCTTATAATGATGTTGGCGGTGATGTCCCCTAGAGGTAGAGCTACAATAAGGTCCATGCGTACTAGCCCTCCTCTCAGGTCTATACAAGAGTATGCCACTCTTTACTGTATCGTCCTTGTCCATCGTGTACCTTTTCTGAGACCTACTTCCACCTGCACCATTAGTATTTTCTTCCTATATATCTCCACGAGTAGTCCCCATATGTGTCTGCTTCTATAAATATCAAGGGATTTGTAGGTTAAATGCATTAACCTCAACTTGATTTTCTTGATTTTTTGCAAGAATTTCTTAGGCCTCAATCAACCACTCATTATTAGCTTTACAACTTATGATATCTACCTTCAAACTTCTTAATGTATCTTCTAGATCAGGAGAGTCCCCCTCTCCCTTTTATTAAACTGATTTCTCCCATCACACTAATTTATCTTCTGGTCTATATGGGGAGTCATATGAATTCTAATCCACCATTTTTCTCTTCATGTCTTGGCCTTATATTTTCTATAGCATATCTCTGTTAGATAAAATAAAAGGCATAATCAAAAGAAATACCTCAACTTACTACTGGCGAGGCTTTTACATCTGCACAGGCCAATCCAGATTAGCACAATACATAATAACCTCACAAGCATATCCTGTACATAGATATAATATTAATAGAAATAAATAGTTGAAATGCATGCATGGTAAACATATAAACAACTGAAATGCATGCATCACAATCTGTATTTACCCCGAGGTCCAGTGCTATGAAATTTCTCTAATACCACTATGTAACACCCCACCCCACATTTACCCACTTTTACAAGCTCACCAGGGTAAACATGAACTCAGAGTTACTATTCATGAACCAAAATCCAAGATTGACTTATGGAAATAGGGTCCACTTGTCCAAAACCTTCTACAACACCCACAGACACATGATCACACTGAAATAAAAAAATATTTCCTTGGTGATCAGTTTTCCTAAGCATATGCCACTATTCAACCTAGCTTTACAACCCAACCGCATGCATGAAGGCATTCTAGTGCAGCTAGAGGGCTCCAACCGCACATATAACCTTCCTTCAGTGTTGATATGGCCAAAAATTCCCTTAACTGAGAGTGTGACCTCGAACCATGTTTTAGCTTTTTAGGGCTAGCCTACAGGCCAACTATCCAGATTTGTCCATAACCTTCCATAACTCTATCAATGATAATTATAAGTCTGCATATTCTATTCTTAGGCTCAAATCTTACCCAAGGTTTCCCAACACATATGAATCATTTATACAAAAACTTGGTAAACATGGTACCTGTGGGTCATGAATGCATAATGGTTCATTGTTTCATTAGTTTCATTAGATGTTCATCAAGAAGGCTTAATTCCCTCTCAAGCTAGCTACAAAAAACAATTATTACCTCATGCATTCATATAACTATTCATTAGCTTGTCTAACCATGATCAAGAACAATAACAAGAGTATATCATGTAATAAGAAGTATACCATGCATGTAACCAACATTTAACCCTGAGAATGAAACCATGACAAAACAATCATATAAATACACATTAAACCATAACTTAATCTCATTAATCTCAATAAATAATAACATACTAACATAGGCATAATTCCAATCAAGCGAGGGACTTCCATGTACCACTCAACGATAGATTGTGCAGAACCAAGATGTAACTACTATCATTGGCATGGGTTTTTCCAGGCATGACAATGGTTTTCAACCTCAAATTTCCATATCTGAATAGCCATGGTGTGATGGGGTTCTTTTACTTGGTTGAGGTGGATTGCCGAATGGTTTCGAAACTGATGTGAGGTGGTCTCAAGAAAATTCCCAAAGGCTTAGAAATCCCTGAACCAGTATATGGTGGGATATGTGGTAACGCCTGAGGGCGGAGACAGGAAATTCCTCAGGGTGTAGGTGAAGAAATCTGAAGGCATCCATTCTTGTATAGGTCTAGTAATCCCTGGACTAGTATATGGTGGGATTGCAGTAAAGCCGGGTAGTGTATGTTTATTATTTGGCATAGGAATCCTGTTGGGGCCCTTGTTTTGAAAAACCTTGTTTTGAATGTTTTGAATTTGGAACAACGACCAGATTTTGGGGTTGCAGAACAAGGACACACGGCAGCCGCAACCAAGTTGTAACCACATCAAACGGCGGAGCTACCAAGGTTGTGACGGAACAGGCACATAGCGGAGGAAACTAGATGCATAAGTGCAGATAAGGAGAAGATACAGCAAAAAGAACGCAAGCGGAACACACAAATAATCAGAGAAAAGCTAGAAGCAGCTGAAGAAGGAAATAAGAGGAACTAACAGTCGCGAAAACGGGTGAATAAATAGCAGTCACCCAGATGAAAGAAGGAGGATGATAATGATTACATAGCAGAAGAGAGAGGAGAGCGACAAAAGGAGAGAAAACGCATGCTGCAACAGGAACCCAGAGGAAGGATGAGGTCTCTGTAGTTCCTAGGGTCTATTGACATAGAATCTCTGTTCCGCAAGGCATTTGTATCAAATCTGTAAGACCATTGCAAAGCTATGTAACCGGGAGTTGGCCAAGAGCTTAATACAATTGCATGTTGCTGTCTATTTGTATGATTCACATGCATGTGTGTTGATTGAGATGCTTTAAAAATTTCATTTGCTTAATATCTGTATGTTCTTTGAATGATGTTGCGTACGTGATTCTATCCATGCAATCTAACCACTGATGAGAATGAGTTGCGAATCTGTTCCTTGGCCCTGGTCTATTCCCCTTCTACATGTGGTCACGGCACGCCTCGGGTGAGACTCTCTACTCTCCGGAGTAGGGTGATAATGCCGACGTAATCCTAGACTACAACGGATTCTTTTGTTGGCCACAATCCCTAAACCTGGGTCTTGCCCACGAGACCTAATCACTCGCCAAAAAATCCTTGACCGCTAATGGCGAGATTGCGGTAAAGCCTGGTTGTATAGATGAGGGTTTGGGCCTAGGAATCCTTGACCAGTATATGGTGGGATTGCGTTAAAGCCTGAGGAAGCCCTGGTTGTTTTTTTGTGAGTACCACCTTCATGCTTGGAATATAGCACAGGGGTGATTGGATAAAATAAATATTTGGTTCAGCCCAATCTATGGTCGGGTGGTACGTGGAAGTCCCTAACTTGGTTGGATTTTGCATATGTTAATATGAGGTACTTTCCTCTTGAGTTTTATGATCATATATTCTTGCTTATTATGTGATTTTAATGGTAGTTCTATCATTGTTAATTTTTTGGTTATATGCTGGTTATAAGCATGGCTTTATGACAAATCTTACTTTTGGATATCATCATGTTTTGATTAGTAAATGAATGAATAATGAATATATGACCTATTAGGTGATAATGAAACTATCATGAGAGGGAATCATTCCTTCTTAACGATTCTCAGATAAGTATGAAACCCCTATGTTCAGATGTGTATTTATGACCTGTACATTACATGTTCATGGTGTGTTTGACAAAATGCCTATCATGGCTAGGCCTTGTTGGGTAAGATTCTTGTATAAGTTTTGTATGGAATTTTTTTTCCCAGTGTGATTTATCATTTATGAGAGTTTCATTAAGTTATGGGAAAAGGTCTAGATCCTAGCCTGAAAAACTAGCTTAATTCCCATGATCACAGGCACAAAGCTGGGTGAAAAATACCACAGTCGCTCCCTTGTAGGTATCTTTCATGTGACTGGAGGGTTATAGTCGAAATTCTGCAGTGTTGTTCCAACGTTTTGGAGATCAAGGCACTGAAAGAGAGTTTTATATTAGGGCTTAGGCACCTACAAGGGTGATTTAGCCCTTGGGGGTCCTGTAGCACTTGAGGGAATTCATTAAGGGTTTTTTCTTGTCGATTCCACTTCCTTAGTGTGATCTAGGAGGTTGAATCATATCATAGTAACTCTTCATCACATGTTTACCCTGGCATGTCGGTAACTTGGGTAAATGTGGGAGGAGGGTGTTACAGATTGGTATCAGAGAATGGGGCACTAACTCTAATTCCTAGGAGGGGCGAGATCCCATATTCCAGTTTACACACCCGTTAGAAATATTGGGACACAACCACAAAGGGGAATGATTCGCAGAGAGGGAGGCCAAGTCGTACAAGATTCAAAGAATATATAAAAACTTACCAATATTTTTTTCAACACTTGGAATGGATGGGAGGAATGTGTTTGCCATTCATGCATGTAGGTTGTATATGTGCTTATTATGTATGCATGGTGGTGGTCATTTTTATAGTTGTGTTTTCATGTGGAAGTTGATGGTGTTGTTGTTGGAATGCGGTCATCATGTGTGCATTTCGGTTATGCATTTGTTATGCATGTCAGCGTCTATATGTTTTTTACACAACATTTTTTCACTGTCCCTGCAATCCCCATCTCACCCATTGGAGGGTCATTTCCGTGATCAATATGTAGTGTCATGCCTTACAAAGACCATAATTGTATCCCTTTACATGAGAGTAATATTCCTTCTGTTGACAATTCCCTAAGCAGAGACTCAAAAACCCTTGTTTTTGCCTTGGCACGGGTAGTCAGTTATGCCCTCACGCTGAAGAGGAAGATTAACATTGTGCCTTGTGCCAGCTGGCACTCTATCGTAGTTTTCCACCCGCGCCAAGCTATTTATAGAATGTTTTTTAAAAATAGAGGCAGATATTCCACTCCAACCACTTCGAGGATGAGTCATTGGGAGTGGTTTAATTGATAAACCACAGACTCCTTCCTTTAGTTTATGGTTTCCACCTCTTATGGGAACCCCTTAAAGGATAGGCCTCCCTCCCAACTTTGTAGGGATCCTAACCTCCTCCTTTTCCTCTATAAAAAGAAGCTATCTCTCTTTGCACAAGCTAGCTGAACAACTGAAGAACTAAACTTGGAGAATTAAACATACTGGAGAGATAGAATAAGAAGGAATTATGTTGAGAGAGCTTGAGTCCATGCCTTCTGAGAGAGCTTGATTCCATGCCTTTACCCCATCCGAATTCCCTGTCGAACATCTGAGACGCGCTTTGGCTGAACCCTGCTGGAGGAGACCTCAGCATCAAAGATTTGGTTGTATCTCTTCCTTTAATTAATACATATATGTGACTACTGTTTAGTTCCACTTTTGTGTTATGACATTTTTTTAATGCAATATGTTTAGCGCTCTTTGACTGGCTAATATTTATGAATGGAATGTTATTGTGTCATATGTTGTTCTTGTTTTCTGATTATATGTGCAGGTATCCGAGCATGATTGCGGAAGGGTTGTGACTTGCCAAGGCAGGAGCGAGAGGTCACCACCACTACAACAACGATGAAAACGTTGGACTCCAGGTAGATCGATCTACCGTGTCCTCTTTCATTTAATAATTAGGAATCAACACTTTAGCATGTCTCTTTGTTTTTAGACCCACTCTAGGGCTAGAGGGACCGTTTCTATCTGCAAAAAGGATTTACTTGCTTAACAAATTGGTGAATCCACTGAGGATCAGTGTGATTTTGTCATTTCATCTTGTTGGGACAGTTTCAATCATTGATTTTCTTATCTGTCTTTTTCTGGTTTTCTTGCTTAGTTTACCTCCTTTGTTCAGCTCCAGAGTGTCAAGATTGACCTCTGCTCATTAGGTTTTGGTTTTTCCTCTTTTTCCCATGGTTATCTGGCTTGGCGCATTGTTCCTCTGAACAGTCGCGCTGATTGGCACAGGTTGCTCTTTTTGCAGTCGTGCCAACCCCTGTATGGCCCAGATTACAACCTTACAGTCGCGCCGACTCCTGTAGGATTTGGTTTGGCCTACTTAATGAGTCTTTTGGTCAATTGTGCTTGATTCTGGGTTATTTTTTATGTGTAATTATGCCTTTGGGACTATTTTGACTGCCGTCGGCTTGTTTTTCTCAGTCATTTGTCCATTTTCTTATCAGTGTGAATTGAGGCCTTAGGGATTTTAAGGGTTTGGTGCATTGAGCCTTCTGTTCAGAAACCAAATCGCTTTGATTGTTGTCAGTCTCATTCTTGGGTTGATTGCACTAAGTTTTCTTGATTCCTTTGAGTGATTTATTTGGTTGAATGATCATTTCCTTTTTCAATTGATTCTTCTCCTTATTTCTCCAGGCATTGATTACATTTCTTGTTTTGGATCGTTTTGAAAAATTTCTCTTGGTTTGGAAGATTGCGGCATTAGTTTGAGTGCTTTCTTGTGTTTGTTTTGCGTTTTATTGAGTCATTCAATTTCAATTTTGACACAACACTTAAGCTAGTGTTTGTTTTCATTTTTTCATGTGATTATTGCATCATGTACTTCTTTTCATTAAAAAAAAAAAAAAACCTTTCTTTGCACCGAAAGTGAAATATTCTTTTGCATAACTAGCGTCTGATTGTCTAGGAAAGAGTTTCATTTTCCTTTGATTGTGTTAGATGCTTTAGTGGATTTCTTCGCATACTTTCATTGTTTGCTTTTGTTTGAAAGATCTCTATCCTTCTCGTAACTAGCATTCATTGAATCAGATATGATGTTCATTTGCATATAGCTTGCATGTAGGCATTTTTAGATCCAAATTCGATAGGGACTTAAAACTTAAACATAATCTAAGATTAAATTTAAAATTCACTCAATTAACCTAAGGAAGCATTGAAACCTAATGAAACATTTTTAGTGGTCTAGGCTAGAGATGTGTTCCAGCGTCTTAAAACCTAGTAGTTGTCGTTCGCCATCTGGCTTTAGACAGCGCTAGTACGGAATTGTGCTCCCCATACCGTCGAGTATATAAAGGGAGACCCCTATAGGTTGTAATACTTTTATCCATAGGAAGCTGAGTCTGCTGCCTTGTAACCGTGATACACTGAACACAACATTCGGGGAGACTACCTACACATATGTTAAGTCCTTGGTCATTTCTCTTTAATTTGATCACCAAGGTGTATATGGAAGTTCACGAAAACCTGGTATACCCTCTTTCTTAGCATTCCAAAGTAGTCATTTTTATATTTGCGTGACTCTTTAAAAGGAGAAGATATCATCAAGCACATGCTCGTTTAAAATTGAAATTGACTAGAGTCATATTTTTCCTATTTCTCGACTCTGAAAATATGAAACAACGAAATCTGGTTTCAGTGTCATAAAATTAATCACCTACGATCACACGACCGTTAAAGTTTTATTACTTGGCCTATTTTTGTTTTCCTTATTTTTGATCTTGGAGCTCTCGAATAGTTATATTTTTCTTTTCTATTTTGAAATACAGTCACAATGGCGGAACTACCAGTTTCTTCATCCTCACTACCTCCTAGTGGTAGTTCTTTCCCGGATGTTTCTTTTGAAACACCTCAGTCCACTAGGTTTTTCGAGTTTGTGTAGCCTATTTTACCGTCTGTCTTACCCCTTGCTACTCGATCTCCTCCTGAAGGGCTAGTCGAATTAAATTGGCCTCCTTCTGGTGCTTGGTCTGGTTTTGGGGAAGAAGGAGATTTCTCTCCTCTTACGTCGGGTTCACCATTTTTTGCTGCTGCTGTGCCTCCTAGTCCCCGTAGTCTTTTCGAAGATCTTACGGTAGAATCAGATATGGATTCATCTAGTCTTGGGGGTAGTGAAGGAATGCCTATTTCTACAGGAGAATATTAGTTTTTTTCGGAAGATGTGCCTCATGTTTCTACTCATTATTCTCCACCATCGGTGTCAATTCCACCATACTGTTCACAAGGCCAACCTTCATAAGGTCAACCTTTGGTCCAACATGGACAACCCTCTAGTCTGTTTGGTGAACCTCAGAATCAACCAGGACTATCTCAGGCTCCTGGGGGGAAATCTACCCACCACAGGGACAACGTGTTGCACTAGAATCGCAGTCACATGCTCAGTATGGCCAAAATGTTGTGCAACCAGGACAACCCTACAGTCCTCCTCCGGGTCAACCTGGTTATCAGGGACAACCTGGTCCATTGCAACCATCAGGCCAACCTTTCCTACAAGGCCAACCCGGTGGCCCTCAGTACTCAGTTCAACCATCTCAGTAAACGATTCAACCTACTCCTCAGCCGTTTCCATCGTTTCAGCAGCCAGTTCTACCCCCTTATATTTAGCCAGGTTTACCCACTCAGTAGCTTGCTCAACCTATTCAGCCAAGTCCACCTGCTCAACCGCAAGGTGATTATTATCCTCAAGGTTCATATCCATTGATGTATATTGTGCCTCAGGTTTATTACCCTCAAATCCATGCTTACATTCCACAACAGACTCCATACGCTGCTCAGCAAGGAACTCAATGGTCTACTCTGAATTAATATCCTAGTCCTCAACCCCAGTATCAACCAAATTATCCTACTTCTAACCCCTATGGTCAAAATATTCTGGGATAGAATGCATGGGGACAGAATCCCCCTCGGACTGGGTGGAATGTAAACACGGGTCCTTATCAAAGATCTCCGATGAATTTTAGCACCCAATTACTATTTCTTGCTACGTTGGAATTACCTGATGTGTTAAAGTTAACGAACGATCCCATTCTTCATAACCCGTATTGGCCTCCGGTTCCAACCAAGATTCCTGGTGATTGTCCCAAATTTGAGGGCAAATCTGGTGAAGACCCCCAAGCGCATGTTATGACTTACCACTTGTGGTGTTCCTCTAACTCTTGGGTTGACGATTCTATTTGACTTCGTCTTTTCTAGCGAACTCTTACTGGTGCCGCTGCAAAGTGGTACATTGAGCTATCTCGTGGCGTCTTCCAAGACTTCAATTCTTTAGCCATGACATTCCTTACGCATTATCAGTTTCCAGTCCGCTATGATACCGGGACACACTTGCTCACTTCATTGAAATAGGACCGAGCTACTAATATCTCAGATCATATTCATGAGTGGAGGCATCATCGTTGCATGATCAAATTTGAAATTCCTGATTAGCTTCTGACTCATTGGTTTACCACCTCATTTCTCAGTCAGATTGCCAAAGACATAGCTATGGGGGCATGTGTAACTGAGGAACAAGCCATTGCTTATGCCCAGTACCTTGATCTTGTGTACTCTCAGTTTGGCACATTATATGATATCTTGCCTAACGCTCCCTGACCTGGAACTTCTAAACCACCCGCGACTCCATCCGTCGATGGTATTACTGGTTCTGTGTCTCAAACTTCTCAAAAGTCTTCTTCATCAAACTCTGGGAAGCCGAAGTCTACTTCTTCCAATAATGTTTCTTCTCAATCCACTTCGAATTCTAGTAAAACCGCAGAAGTTAATGCCGTTCAGGCCAATAGTACGGATAATGCTTCTAAAGGTAAAAAGAAGGGTAAAGGTAAGGCCAAAGCCGATACCTCGAAACAGGATTCTCAGAAACCTCGTATTGGCAATGGTTCTCAACGCAAACTGAAGTACCCTTGTTTAATTTTTGATGATAAGAACCTCACCAAGGACTGTCCTTGACGATTCGAAGTGAGTTTCTTGCTCAAAGGAACCCAGGGAACTCCGGCCATTCTTAAATAACCCTTCCCATCCCAGCAGACTCAGATGGTAGAGACACCTCAGTCCTCTGCCCCATTTGGCTTTGAGGTGTTCATGATGAACGGTTCTGCCGCCATTTCTATTGCTACTCGATCGAAAGATTATACTGGATCCCATCAGGCTACAGGGAAGGAGATCGCTGATGGTCCTCCTCCTCCGCCTGTTACTAGCCCTCTTGAAATCGAAAGGCTCAATGCTGAATCCGTTGTGCGACCACCTTCCAAAGGTGTACTCCACAAGTCTTCTTATAATCCCAATGCCCGTGCCACTCACCATTACAATATTGTTGAGGATTTGGCTCAGGCATCGTCCACGATGTCCGCGTTAGAAGTACTTTAGAGTTTCCCGTCTCAACGAAGAGATTTTTTATCTGCGATCAGCGGGATTGATCCTGCCGATACTAGCCTTCTTGCTTTCGATTTAGAGAATTTTGTTCCATGACTTCTTCATCATATTGCTCTCATTATTCAAGTTGTTATTAATGGTCTCGATATCCATCGAGTAGTTGTGGACGAAGGTGCATCAACCTGTGTCATGTCATCTTCGTTTTGGAAGGCTATTGGTTCTCTAGCCCTGAATTCATCACCAAATTCCCATGAGGCATTTGATGGAAGATAATCAAAACCTTTAGGTGTTCTCGCTAGTTTACCGATTACTTTGAAAGGGAAGACAATCAATGTCAAGGTCGAAGTCGTTGATGCTAAACTCAATTATAATCTTCTCCTCAGTTGCAGTTAGACTCACGCCATGTTATGTGTTCTGTCCACTCTCTTTCGTGTTCTGAAATTTCCACATGAAGGAAAGATTGTTACTGTTGATCAATTGTCATTCTTCACCTCTTCTTCCGAGAACAATTTTCCATATGTGGATAAGATTCCTACTCCTTACGAGAGCGTAGGGCCAGGTATTTTTAAAGATCTTGCCCTCATGGGTATTTTTCCTCTTCCTCCACCAAGTACTTTTTAGATCCATATGATCTCTCGGTCTGATGACCCATAGGTTATTCCTTTTCCTGAACAGATCGATTCATTCAGAGATTCGATGCCTTTGAGTCCGATTGAGATTGATTATTATGAACTCATCACGGCTTCGGAAGCTTCGTCCTCTTATCGTACTCCTTCGAGCATGTCTCTTAATGTTTATTCTTAATCCCACTGGCTTGGTGATTCTAATTCTCCTGATCCTTTAAAAGAAGTGTTTCCCTCCGACGAAGCCATTGTGGAAACCATGTCTCTTGAGGATCTTCCGTGGGACGGTGGCCATCATCGCTCCTCGTTCATGCCTGGCCTCGGGGATATGTCTACTTGTCTCGAGCGTTTTGCATCTCAGGTTCCTTATCCTTCGCTTCAATTGATGGTTTGACACATGAAATCTTTACAAAAGGTAACTTGAGAAATATTACACAGACAATGCCCATTGACATTTCCGTTAAACTGGGAATTATTGAGAACATCCATATCAGAGTCACTTGTTCTTCCGATGAAGTACAAGTTTATACTAGCCTTTTTTGTGAGTTATGTGATGTCTTTGCATGGTCCTACGAAGAAATGCCTGGCATTGATCCTAGTATAGTGGTGCATGAAATACCTACTTACCCTGGCTCGAAACCTGTTCGCCAGTATCTTCGTCCGGTGCACCATAGAAAAGTTACCGCCATTAAAGGAGAAGTTGAAAAAATTCTTAGAGCTAGTTTTATTTATCCGATTCCTTTGACAGAATGGGTCTCTAATATTGTTCCTGTAGATAATAAATAGGAACTATACGTGTCTGTGTTGATTATCGTGATATAAATCGAGCTTGTCCTAAGGATAATTATCCTACTCCCTTTATTGATCAAATCATTGATGACTGTGTCGGGGGAGAGATTTTTTCCCTCATGGATGGTTTTTCTGGTTATAATTAGATTAACATTCTCTCAAATGATCAACATAAGACTGCCTTTATCCGTCCTTTGGGTACTTTCGCATATAAGAAGCTCCCTTTTGGCTTAAAGAATGCTGGGGCTACATTTCAGCGAGCGATGTCGTATGCTTTTCACAATATTTGTAACATCGTTCAACACTATCTGGATGATCTTCCCGCTCATTCAGCTAAGCGTATGGACCATCCTAACCATCTTCGTCAGATTTTTCTTCATTGTCGACGCTACAATATTCAGTTTAATCCGCACAAGTGCATCTTCTACGTTGATTCCAGTAGACTCTTAGGGTTTATCATGTCCAAAGATGGAATTCGCCTCAATCCGTTCAAGGTTGAGGCTATTATTAACCTCCCCTCTCCTTCCTCATTACATCAGTTGCAGATTTTTTAAGGTAAGGATAATTTTCTACGCTGTTTTATACCTAACTATGTAGAAGTGGCTAGAGGATATACACGACTATTAAAGCAGGGCGTCCCATTCTGTTGGGATGAGATTGCTCAGAAGACTTTTGAGGCCCTGAAGATGTTATTTGTCAACACTCCTCTATTGCGTCCTCCTAACTATCATTATGATTTTTCCCTTTACTTAGCCGCTGCTTTCAACACGATTGCCATGGTTCTGATACAAGATGATGATGATGGTAATGAGCATGTTATTTATTACTTGTCTCGTAACCTTCTCGATCCTGAAATCTGCTATGCACATGTTGATAAGTTAGCTTTAGTTGCAGTTCAAGCAGTTCAACGTTTTCATCAGTATATTATTTTGCGTACAATGACTGTGATTTCTAATTGCAACTCCATGACCTATATTGTGTCTCAACAATTGCTGGGGGAAAAATATTTGAAGTGGATTGTCATCCTCCAAGAGTTCGATTTGGAATTTACTGCTGCCAAGTCGAAGAAATCACTCGTCTTTGCTGATTTGATCTGTTCTCTCCCTTCAGACTCTCCGTCGCCTCGTTCTGAGGAATACATTCCAGACGATAAACTTTTATTGATTAGCACCCTTGATATATGGTACAGTGATATCATCGTTTATCTCCAAATTTCTACTTTCAGATCTGAGTTGACGAAGGATTCCCGCCGACGCATCCGTCATCAGTCACAACCTTATCGTATAGTTGGGGATACCCTCTATTGTGTCGGAGTGGATTCCATTCTCCGTCAATGTTTGACCCTCGAGGAAGCTGAGAAAGTCCTCCATGATTGTCATAGTGGCGCCTGTGGTGGTCACATGTCTGGTTATTCCACTGCACAAAATATTATTCGTGCTGGTTATTTTTGGTCTTCTATCTTCAAAGACTGCATTGTCGTGGTTCGTAAATTTCATGATTGCCAAATTTATCAACGCAAGATGCATGCACCGCCTGTACCTCTTCATCCTGTCATTATCGTTGGTCCCTTTGTGAAGTGGGGCATTGATTTTATGATGTGTAGTCCTCACTCGGCCAGGGGGCATGCTTATATTATCGTAGTCGTGGACTACTTCACCAAACAGGCTGAAGCAATGCCTACACTTGTTGCTGACGGTAAGACAACTGCTCAATTCATATTCAATCACATCATTGCTAGGTTTGGTGTCCCTCAGGCCATCGTTACAGATCATGGTTCCCATTTTCGGCATTACATGGTGGGGGAGTTGACTTCTAAGTTGGGTCTGCGTCATGACAGCTCAACGTTGTACTATCCTCAGGCCAATGGCCAGGTTGAAGCCGTTAACAAAGTTCTTATTACCATGCTTCAACGTATGATTGGGATCCACAAATCCAATTGGAATCTCATGTTATTTTCGGCTCTTTGGGCATACTGAAACTCAGTTAAGAATGCGAGCGGATTTACTCCATTTCAGTTGGTTTATGGTCTGGAAGCTACTCTTCCGATTGAGTGTGAAATACCTTCGCTCAAGTTGGCTGTTGAATTACTGCCGAACACTTCACTAGAAGCAGAGCGTCTCCTTTACTTAGAAAGGCTAGATAAAACTCGTCGCTTTGCTGCTCTTGTTATCGAAGCACAGAAGAAGTGGGTCAAAGCCCGTTTTGACCAATCGGTTTCCCCTCGTTCCTTCATCAAAGGAGATCTCTTCCTCCTATATGACCAAGATCATGATAAGCTGGGGGCAGGAAAATTTCAACCCATGTGGCATGGGCCTTACATTGTTAAACATGTGTTGCAGAATGGGGCCTATGAGCTTATTGATTACGAGGGTCATCCCCTAGAACAACCCAGAAATGAGTTGTATCTCAAAAAATATTATGCATGAGTCATTCATGCATGATTTGTGTACATAGGTGTTTTTTTTTATTTTTGTACATGTTTTGATTTGGTGTGCTTTGCGAGCATTTTCCTACTTATTGGGTCTTGCTTATTTGTGCAGATGTCTATTACCCCTTATGTCAGTTTCGCGGATGGTGCTTCCCGCAGTACCAGGAATTTGTCTTCAGCAGCCTGGGTAATCTATGATCCTGCTGGTGAGTTGATAGAACTGCAAGGTATTTGTCTAGGACGAACTACAAACAATGTCGCTGAATATAGCGTTGTCCTTGAACTATTAACTGAGGCAATCAATCTCGGCATACACGCATTGCTTGTAAATCTAGATTCATAGCTTGTTGTTCTGCAACTCAATAGTCATTATTTGGTTAGAAACCCATACATTTTGAGATTGTATTTACGTATTCGTTTGTTGGAAAGACATTTTGATTTTATCACATATCAACATATTCCTAGACAAATGAATGCATTAATTGATACAGTGGTTAACATTGTATTAGATAGACATTTGCATAATTTGTAAAATCATCATCATGTGAAAAATATCCATATAGGAAAATAGATGTATATATATATATCACATGTTTGCATCAGTGTGCATCATACATTAAAAAAATATGTGTGTTTATGTTACATCCTGAGACACCATGTCTCTTAAAATATGCAGATATAAAGCCTAGGTGTCTAATCGGTGTGATGCTCATGGTATCATGTCACTACCCGTACGAGCCGCCTCAGCAAGCAGTGAATACGGCTTGGCACCCCGATGGTATGTCTCTGGTAGGCATGAGGAAAATTGTCAAATCGTGCATAGTCTGAGACTCCACGTGTGATCCCCTATAGGTTGTGCACAAGCTCCTCTTCCTCACCTCCTTTGCTATGAGGGTCAAAATCACGAGGAATTAGCCTCGCTATTGGAGACATGCTCGCGGGTCTCTCTAGGCCGACATCTGAAAATACAAGGATTTAATGTCAGAACAGACATAGTTAAAAAATTTCATAACACTCATGAATATTAAAAATGAGCCTTACCCAAATATTCATCCCAATCCTCTCCCTATAGAAGTGGAAGGTCCAGATCACCAATAAAATATGTACCAGAGTAGAGCCAGTCCTCCACAACGATCAACTGTTGGCGGAGCCAATAAAAAAACTCCGGTCTCCAGGACATCTGTTGACCACCCCCTGCCCTTGGCATTAAAGCTACCCATTGGGCCATTCGTGCTTCTCTCGCTGGTGGTGTTGGGACTATGACCTCCTGACGCTGAAAAATTGGTAGTCGTTCCAGGAAGAACGATACTAGGATAGACCCATAACCAAATTGATTCAATTTGCCCTTCTTGCATTTTGTTAGCTGGCATTTCATGTTTATTGTCACGGCCTCTGCCCAGTTGTAGATGGTCGATGTGAAGCAGTCTACAGCAAGAAGAAACTGTGTTTTTGTTGCTTCGTGCGGTGCTTGCGATCCTGTAGCTTGTGTGATGGTATGTAGCACTACTTTTAGTGCTAAGTCTGGGATAGTTTGGATATCAACTTTCCCACTTCCTATTCCCTTCTGTGGCCCTGGACATACCCTGTCCATTACCATGGACATACTCTCCATGCAAGGCCGGGTACCAGTTAGGATCGGTGCTGCTCCCCTTCACGAAAATATTGTGATAAAGTAGACGTCAGAAACATCAATCTCAAGTTCCTGATCTCGAAGGATAAACTTTTCTTGATCCTCATCCCATATGCTGATCAAATACTGTAGCAGCTACAGTTGAGCATAGAGACATGGTGTCAAGAAGAAATTTTTAAGTCCACAGTCTCTGAGAGCTTCCATGCATCTCTCATTCCCCATGGCAAGCTCGTCCTCTTCATTGTGTTCCCGTTCTTTCCATTTGATCACCATTTCGCCGCTTTCTACCTGCAAACACATTCATATGAATATTATTAGCCATTTTTTAAGCTTGGATTTGTGAATAATTGGGGTATTTGACTTACATTTTGCAAAAAAAATAGTTTGCGCCGTTGGCGCGCCCTAGTGTAGAAAATTGGGCGGTTGGCATGACTCAGTGCCCGAAACCCACACCAACCGCCGTGCCCTAATATTCACATTTCCTCCCCCAAAATTCAAAATTGGAAGTTGCAGGTAGTAAAAAATAACTTTAAATGAAGGGAGAGATCTTGGCTCTTACCTGGAATTGAAGAATTTGAGATTGGTCTGCTGGATTGACCGCTATCGTCACCGCAAAATCACACTGTAAAATGGGTAACTATTGCTCCACAAGAGGTAAAAAGTAAAAAGTAGTTATTTTTACCTTTTTTGGCATTTTATAACTTTTTACAACCCTAATTAGGTTTTAAGACATGTTTTTCGATTATTTTATTGTATTATTTTTGAGAAATGGGTTTTACACGTGTCTCTTGTGCAGCAACAAGTTTTTAGGACATAGTGGTGGAGTAACGAGTTAAATTTTATACTTTTTCGGACTCGGTAAAACACGAAAAAATCACTAATGGAGTCATCTTTTAGGTCATTTCTGACTCTCTAAAATTGAAAATATTGCTGAGACTCTTGTCATTTCGAACTCGTTAAATGGTTGCGAAGCGATATCTACCCAGTACATGTTTACCCCTTTTTCGGGTTGGGATATATTATTTACGAAAAACGAATACCTTAGCCTATCGCGAATAAGAGGTTCTTTCAGATATTGTTTTCTACCTTTTTGGATCTGAGAGACTATTTACAAAAAGGGCCATGATGGAGTTTTATTTTCTTCCTTCTTTTCAAACTCTCTAAACATGAAAAGATGTCGAGTTCTCCCTTTGTCAGACTCGTTAAACCATGATGACATCAGATTTCGTCGCCATGATGTCACTCGAGTTCCTCCTTCCTAGGGCTCATAAAATGTTCTAGGTTGGATTTGTCCGAAGGAAAAACTTACAGCACAAGCATATGATATCCCCTTCAAGCTTGTTTTTAAAAAATAATTGGGGTACTTGCCAGAAATGGTGGGGGAAAATGGAACCAAGTTTTAGTTATGTTGGCAGTATGTCGCTCTTGAACATGGCACTTGTCTGCATTCGTGTCGGGTTGGGGACATCTCATTTCATCACTTGTGTCTCCATGGGTTTGGGTAATATCTTTTGACCTCTCATCTGCTCTTTGCCACGTCGTCATGACCTCAGATCCCTTGATGTCAAATATTTCCAAATACAATGTCGTGCTGCTGATATGTTCAAGAGAAGTTTGCCTCTACAGTTTTCAACCTCCCTCTGATTCTCTATTGGTCTTGATTCACTATTATCATGTTCCTCTGTCTCGTGTCGATGATGTGGGAAACATTAAGGCCCACCTTCGATCAGGTCACTTCCTGTCGACTTCAGCTCATTATCTAGGAATTTGATCTAGAGACTCCCCTTTGGTACCTTAGAGCTTGCATGCCTCAATGACAGGTTCTTCACATTCGACGCAAGGTCCGCATCTCTGGCCTTCGATCGAGTGATTCTGCAGATGTTCAACGCCAGATCACTGTTCACATTCTGTAGATTGTACTGGTTTTACCTTGAGAGCAATTGTCATTATTGGTGGTTTCTCTCGTGCCTGTTAACAAATTTCATCATTGGCTGGTAATCAGGTGATTTTCTTGCATGTTCGACTTCAGCTCATATATTCGCATGCTTGAATCTGTACTTGATCAGGTCGATATGGAGCACAAGACCCCGGGTTTTTTTTGATAAAATCCAGGCTGCGAATTTTGGTAGATTATCGTGACTTATTGCATGACTCTTTTGATTGGATGGCTGCGACCATACCTGAGTCTATTTGTTGATCCTTACTGCTAGATGGCTGCGTCCATACCTCGGATCACAGTTTTTATATATACTCTATTATGGATGGCTGCGCCCATACCACATGTTCATGTATTAGAGATATCAGTTGTATTCATAATTGTAGGTTTTCTGACAAGGGTGTTTGGTTCGAACACGTTCTCATAAAGAATTTCACCCCTCCCTCTCCCTCGGACCTCATGCTTTAGGGGGCATCTGTTACACATCATTTTGTCACTGTCCCTGCAATCCACATCTCACCCATTGGAGGGTCATTTCTGTGATCAATAAGCAGTGTCATGCCTTACAAAGATCATCATTGTATCCCTTCACATGAGAGTAATATTCATTCTGTTGACAATTCCCTGAGTAGAGACTCAAAAACCCTTGTTTTTGCCTTGGCGCGGGTAGTCAGTTATGCCCTTGTGCCAAAGAGGAATATTAACACTGGGCCTCATGCCAGCTGGCGCTCTGTCCTAGTTTTCCACCCATGCCAAGCTGTTTATGGAATTAAAAAAAAAATAGAGGCAGAGATTCCACTCCAACCATTTCGAGGATGAGTCATTGGGAGTGGTTGAACTGATAAACCACGAAATCCTTCCTTTAGTTTATGGTTTCCACCTCTTATGGGAACTCCCTAAAGGATAGGCCTCCTTCCCACCTTTGTAGGGATCCTAACCTCCTCCTTTTCCTCTATAAATAAAATCTATCTCTCTTTGCACAAGCTAGCTGAACAGCTGAAGAACTGAAATTGGAGAATTAAACATACTGGAGAGATAGAATAAGAAGGAATTACGTTGAGAGAGCTTGAGTCCATGCCTTCTGAGAGAGCTTGAGTCCATGCCTTTGCCCCGTTCGAATTCCCTGACGAACATCTCAGACGCGCTTCGGCTGAACCCCGCTGGAGGAGACCTCAATGTCAAAGATTTGGTTGTATCTATTCCTTTCATTAATACATATACGTGAATACCGTTTGGTTCCACTTTTGTGTTATGAAATTTGTTTAATGCAATATCTTTAGCCCTCTTTGACTGGATAATAGTTATGAATGGAATGTTATTATGTCATATGGTGTTCTTGTTTTCTGATTCTATGTGCAGGTATCCGAGCATGATTGCGGAAGGGTTGTGACTTGCCAAGGCAGGAGCGAGAGGCCACCACCACTACAGCAATGAAAACAGCGTTGGACTCCAGGTAGGTCGATCTACCATGTCCTATTTCATTCAATAATTAGGAATCAACACTTTATCATGTCCCTTTGTTTCTAGATCCACTCTAGGGCTAGAGGGATCGTCTCTGTTCGCAGAGAGGATTTACCTGCCTAACAATGTTGTTATGCATGCATTGTCATGGTTATGGCTGTCGTGCACGAGTTCATGGTATGTAGTTGGTATTTTCATGCATGGTAACTGGATGATGGTTGAGATGATGTTGGTATATTTTTATGATTATGAGAATACATGTATTGTGCTAATCTGGTTGATCTTGTAGATGAGATATCCTTCCGTGAACTATATTGTGGTTTGTTGATTATATTTATATTTTGCTTTAGCTGAAATGATATACTTGCAGGAAGAAGAAGAGAAAGATGAATAAAAATATGGTAGACTACAACTCACGAGACTCCCCTTACATATTTGATGAGAAACATGGTGATGATTACTCACATAACAGACATGTTGAGAATTTCAAAGGCAAAAATAAAGAGTTGTAAGGTAGATAATGACTGGATCATTCAGTCACAGGAAAGAATGGTCAAGGCATAAGAGAAAAAAGAAGAAGTCAATGCAATTATCCTTCAGATCTTGTCATATTTCTAGAGACATGGAAAACCACGAGTTAGTTATGGATAGGAAAATGGGACTAATGGGGAAAATGGTAACAAGTTTCATGGTGGGCACATGTCAAATAGGGATAACACGATTAGAGATGGCATGTTCTTGGATACGCCGGATAAGAGAGGTGATGGACACAATTTTTACCCTATTTCTGGTTCCGATAGGTACCATGGTCATAATCATTATCATCCTTACAGGAGGAATGATAGGGAGTATTTTCTAGATGATTTCAAGAAAGCTAAGTCACCTACCTTTGGTGGATATTTGAAGAAGCCGGAAAATGTAGAGGCATGGTTTCTTGGAATGAAGAAGTTATTTTAGTTGCATTATTATACAAAGAATGATGAAGGCAAGAATAACTATCTTCAACCTCAAAGGGAAAGCAAACATATGGTGGGAAGATGTTAAGAGGTTAGACACATCAGGATATAGGAGTTGAGTTGACATGAATTCAAGAGACTCTTCAAGAAGAAGTATTTGTGAGAGAGGTACTGTGATAGTAAGGCCAAGGAGTTCTATGAACTAAATATGGGATCTATGATAGATGAGGAGTATACCACCAAGTTCCTATAGTTGTTGAGGTATGTACCATATCTTAAGGATGAGAAATTCAAAGTTCAGATATTTGTCAGTGGATTACCATTAGAATTTAAATATCAGATTGAATTATGATGAGCCTTGGTCACTTGAAGAATTCATTGGGAAGTTTAAGCACTGTTATGAGCAATCATAATGTAAGACAAAATCTCAGCAATGTTGGAAAGGGAAAGAAAATAAAAATGGTAAATGGCAGCTGAAAAGAACAAGACTCCAAGATGTAGGCGAGAAATAGAATGTTGTACCTTCCAATAAGTTTAATGGACCTCGTCTTGGAGAACAATATAAAAAAGGTGATGGTAGGAGACCGTTGCAGTGTTGGACATGTGGTAAGGAGAATCTCAAGAAATATTTTCTGCAAAATTAGGGTGGAAGACCTGATATCTACAGTACACAGGAAGCGCAGTCAGTTGGGGATGTTGGACAGAGTGTCCCACGGATCTATGCAGCATTGGATAACAGGCAGGCGGATCAACAGGCAGATCAACGTGTGTATATTATCAATATGGATGGTAAGCTTTGTAATCAAGTTGTTTCTATTTTGATTGAAATTGGATCTAATTATAGTTATGTTAAACCTGAATTGAAGGATAAGCGTGGTTTGAATAAAGAATTAAATGCAAAATCTTGGTTAGTACATTTGGATAGAAATATAAATAAAAGACTTCATCATTGGGTAAGAGCTTGTGCATTTGAGTTGAATAGTATGCCTACATCAATGCACTTGAATGTACTCCTTTGGGATCATATAGTATGCTTCTGGGTATGGATTGTTTTTATCTTCACAGGAGTAAGGTGGATTGTTATGATAAGGCTATTGAGTGCTTGGATGAAAATGGGGAACATAAAATATTTCAAGGTAATAAGAAAGCTAAATTACTTAGAATGGTTACAACTATGCAGGTAAAGCGTAGTCACAGGAAAGGGTGTGTGTTATTTGTAGTGCATATTGCTAGTCATAAAGGTAAGGATGTTGAGGATGTGGAGGTCTTGAACAAGTACCCGATTTTACAATAGTTTCAAGATGTATTTCCAAAATATATTTTAGGATTTACACCTCATAGAGAAGTGGACTTTTCTATTGAGTTGGTACCAGGGGAAACACCAACATCAAAAGCACCTTACAAGATGAGCACTTGAGAGCTAGTAGAATTGAAGTGCGTTTCCATTGGGTGCACTGGTATTATTTGTGAAGAATAAGGATGGTACTCTCAGGTTGTGCAGTGACTACCTACAGTTGAAAAAGGTGACAATTAAGAACATGTATCCATTGTCGAGTATTGATGACTTGTTTGGAAAGTTGAAGGGAGCAACAATGTTCTTGAAGATTGATTTGAGATCAGGATACCATCAGGTACACATCAAAGAAGATGACATCTACAAGACTTATTTCTAGATCAGGTATGGGAATTATGAGTTTGTTGTAGTTCCATTTGGTTTGACTAATGATCCAGCTACTTTTATGTGCTTGATGAATGGTGTGTTGCATCATAATCTGGACAGGTTTGTGAAAATATTCATTAACGACATCTTGATATATTATAAGAATGAGGAAGAGCATGTCAAAAGCTTATCAACAATATTGATATTTCTAAGATAACATTAGTTGTATTTGAAGCTTAGAAAATATAGTTTCTTTTAGACAGAGGTACATTAATTGGGGCATGTTTTTTCCATGAAGGCATAATAATGGATCCGAAAAATATAAGAGTTATCATGGAATGTGAATCTCCTAGGAATGTGGATGAGGTAAGGTTGTTTATGGGATTAGCAGGTTACTACAGGAGATTCATCAAGAACGTCTCACAGATTTCCTATCCTATTACATCATTCAAGAGGAAAGGAAAGAAATTTGAATGGACAAAGGAATGTGCGGTGAGTTTTGAGCAGTTGAAGTAGTTGTTGACAAATTATCCAGTTCTAAATATTATAGATCTGGATAAATAATTTGTGGAATGTATAGATGCTTGAAAGAGAGGACTTGGTGGAGTACTCAGATGCAGAAAGGATAAGTATTATGCTATGAGTCAAGGAAACTAAATGAGCACGAGAATAATTATGTGACACATGATCTTGAGTTAGCGACGATCATCCATACTTTGAAGATGTGGAGGAACTATCTTCTTGGCAGGCGGTTCATGTTGATGAGTGATCACAGTGGATTGAGATAATTATTTGGCCAATCGAATCTAAATGTCAGGAAAGCTAGATGGCTAGCGATGATCAATGAGTTTGACTTCGAGATTTGGTATATAGTAAGGGAAATGAAAATAGGGTTGCGGATGCTCTTAGCAAAAGAGTTCAGGTAAATAATATAGAAACTATGACTCCTTATGGGACATATTTATAGGATCATATATTATAGCTAGGAAAACAGGATGACATGTATAGGGAGCTTAGGCACATGTTACAACAACATGGTACAAGTGAACAAAATGTGGGCTATCATCTATGGTTTGGTGAGATTTAGGGACAAAATCCATGTGTCGGACAACAATGAGCTCAAGAAACTTATCTTTAGGTAATTTCATGCTAAGTCGTATTCAGGTCATCCAGAATATCAGAAAACATTGACAGTGGTGAAGAAGCTATACTATTGGCTAAATATGAAGAAATATGTGGCAAAGTTTGTGGCTAGATGCTTGGATTGTCAACAAGTAAAACAAGAGTGTAAGCATCCAGGTGGTTTTCTACAGCCAATTTTGATTCCAAAGTGGAAATGAGAGGTCATTTATATGGATTTCATTACAGGTTTATGAGGACATCTATACAACATGATTCTATTATGGTTATGGTTGAAAGGTTGAGAAAGGTAGCTCACTTTATTCTAGTGAAGTCTACTAATTTGGTTAGCGAGGTAGCACACGTATTCATCAGATATATAGTGAGGTTGCATGGTGTTTCAAATAATATTTTATCAGACAAGGATGCTAAGTTCACTTCTAGGTTCTGGAAAGAGTTATTAGTAGGTTTGGGTAAATAATTGGCCTTCGGCACATCTTATCATCCATAGAAAAATGGACGATGAAGAGGGAAAAAAGGATTTTGGAGGACATGTTGAGAATGTGTGTGATGCATCAACAGTGGAAGTGGGAAGAGCATCTTCCACTGGTTTAGTTTTCTTACAAAAATGGAAATCAAGAGTCATTGAGGATGAGTCCATTTGAGACATTGTAAGGGTGGAGTTTCAATACTCCCATTAGTTGGAGTGATCCAATGAATAGGATATTGATAGGACCAGACATGTTGGCAGACATGGAATAATAAATGCAGGTTATCAAGAAGAATCTAAAGGCAACAAAAGACATACAAAATAGTTATGCAAATCATCACAGAGTATTTAAGGAGTTTCAAGTTGGGGACCATGTGTACTGGCACACCAAGATGAAGAAGAAATACCTGAGGATTGGGTCATGTGCGAAGTTGGATCCTTGGTATTATGGGCCTTTCGAGATCCTTGAGAGGATTGGACTAGTGGTCTATAGAATTGCACTACCTCGGAAAGTGAAAGTCCATGATTTTTTCCATGTTTCATTGCTTAAAAGATATGTGATAGATGTTGATCATGTGATTGATTGGTCTATGTTGCAGGTGGAACTAGAAGGAGAATTCCAGTTGGAACTTCAATTCATTTTGCAGAGAAATATTCTCATGCTCTGGAACCGAGCAATCGAGCAAGTTAAAGTGTAGTGGAAGCACTTTGGGCTTGATGAAGCTACATGGGAGATGGCTGATAAGATGCAGGCTATGTATCCTTCCTTATTTTCTAGTTGAGGCAAATAAATTTTGGTATATGTATATATGTATATGGATGTAAATAACACCATGAGTTGTGTTATAAAGCTCCAATAAGTAGTATGGTTTTCATGTTGTTATTTTTGTCATGTTGGTTATGTTGGTATGATTTTCAGTAGGTTTTCCATTGTAAATACTACATTGAGCTAAGTTATAAAGCTCCATGGGCCGTATGTTTTGGTTTCGACGGTTTTTCTTGTGGCAGGTGTCATTGAACACCAAGGACATTGTTCCCCTAAGGGGGAGTGGTCTATAACAACCCCGAGTTAAAAATCCATGTAATAAATTTAATAAAGGAAAAATAAGACCAAGGTCATGGGACACATATTCCAAGTTGAATGTTGAGAAAAACATCCTAGTCTGGGTGTTCATTTGGTTTATTATGGCTAACAAAAAAGGAAAAGGCAAAGGAATTTTGAAAGGAAAAGAGGCATTATGTGGCATTTATTTATGAAAATAATGGAAAATAGGAGAAAATGAAGGTGAAAGGTCATAGGTTGCATCTGAGGATAAAAATGAAGGAAAATAATGGAAATTGAAGAAAATAGAGGCCTCATTGATAGAAAGGCTTATGAGGATTAGTTCATAGCTTTTTCCAGTTCAATTTTTTTAGCGCTTTCTATATTATCTCTACTCTCTCATACTGTTGAACACTTGGAGCATTATTGGAGCACTCTAGCATTGGAGCAAAGAAAGAAAAGAAAGGGAAAGAAAGAAAAGGGAAGAAAAGATTAAGCAAGGAAAAGGTTGGATCACGCTGCTAGAATGAGATTACTTGCAGGTATCAAGCTGCATGTATGATTTCCTTGCTAGTTTTGGCATGCATGGTACATGAATGTGTGTATTTATTTCTCTTGTTGTCATTGGAATGGGTTTTTACAGGTGTGACAATGGTTTTCAACCTTCCCTTGCGATATCCAGATAGCCATGGTGTAATGGGGTTCTTTTACTTGGTTGAGCTGGATTGTGGGACAATTTCGAAACTAATGTGAGGTGGTATTAGGAAAATTCCCAAAGGCATATAAATCCCTGGACCGATATATGGTGTGGTATGCAGTAAAGCCTTAGGGTGGAGATGGAAAAATTCCTCGCAGTGTAGGTGAAGAAATCCAGAGGCATCTATGCTTATATAGGCTTAGAGATCCAAGGACCACTATATGGTGGGATTGCAGTAAATCCTAGTAGTGTATGTTTATTATTTGGCATAGGAATACTTGACCGGTACTGGCGAGATTTTGGTAAAGCTTGGTTGTATAGATGAGTGTTTGGGCCTAGGAATCCTTGAACAATATATGGAGAGATTCTAATAAAGCCTGAGGAAGCCATGATTGGTGGAAAGAAATATTTGGTTCAACCCAATTTATGGTCGGGTGGTACGTGGAAGTCACTAACTTGGCTGGATTTTGCATATGTTAATATGAACTCCTTTCCTCTTGAGTTTTATGAGAAAATGTGCTTGCTTATTATGTGATTCTAATGGTTGTTCTATCATTGTTTATCTGTTGGTTATATGTTGGTTATAAGCATGGTTTTATGACAAATATTAGTCATGGCTCTCATCATGTTTTGATTAGTAAATGAATGAATAATGAATGTATGACCTAATATATGATAATTCAACTATCATGAGAGGGTATCAATCCTTCTTGACGATTCTCAGATAATTTTGAAACCCATACGTTCATATGTGTATTTATGACATGTACATTACATGTTCATGATGTGTTTGACGGAATGCATGTCATGGAAAGGAATTGTTAGGTTAGGTTCTTGTCTAAGTTATGTATGGAAGTATTTTTCCCTGCTTGATTTATCATTTATGAGAGTTTCATTAAGTTTTGGGCAGAGGTCTAGGTCCTAGCTTGAAAAACTAGCTTAAATCCCGCGATCGCAGGCACATAACTGGGTGAAAAATGTTGCAGTTGCTCCCTTGTAGGCATCATACATGCGACTGGAGGGTTATAGTTGAAATTATGTAGTGTTATGCCAATGTCTAGGAGATAAGGGCATTTCCATAGAGTTTTATCTTAGGACTTGGGTGCTTAGAAGGGTGGTTTAGCCCTTGGGGGTCCTGTAGCACTTGAGGGAAGTCATTAAGGGTTTTGTGTTGTCGATTCCGCTTCCTTAAGGTAACATAGGAGGTTGAATCATATCATAGTACCTCTTAATCACATGCTTACCCTGGTAGGCCAACAACTTGGGTAAATGTGGGAGAAGGGTACTATAACTAGAACTTAATCAGACCATGTACTAGTCAATGATTCAAATCCTGTTATACCTAATGACACCAAGACCAGACATCATGCAAGTTGTTGGTATAGAAGTAAGGTTTCAATTAGACCCAAAAGAGATCCATTTGATAGCCACAAAGAGAGTATTTAGTGATCTAAAGAGCACCGTGGATTTTGTTTTAAGGTATCCCAAGGATTAAAAATTCCTTTTAAATACATACACATATGCTAGTTGGACTAGTAATTTAAATGATAGGAAGAGCACAAGTGGTGGTGCATTCTTTCTAGGAAATTGTTTGGTGGCATGGCTGAGTAAAAACTATACTTTAATATCCCTATCTACAATTGAAGCAGCGTACATAGTAGCTACTGCATGTTGTACTCACATATTATGGATGAAGACAAAATTTCAATACATGAAGGTACCATATGATCAACCAATACCCATTGTTTACGATAACAAAAGTTCCATCAATTGTTGGCATTATGTTGTTGGTATTAATGCTAGCCATGGGGAGTAAATCAACCAATTGTTTTAGCATTGATGTCAACAATCTTGATGAGCTTGTGGATGATGATAATATGTTTGGTTGAGGTGTTTGGAGGTTGTAACAATAATAGAGGTGTTTTAGGAAGTCTTGATGTAGTTGGTTGCATTTTTGGGTGAGGAGCTTTGAATTTTTCATGTTTCATAAGATTTTCGTGGTCTTGCTTCTGTCATACAGTGACACTACTCTATTTTTGTGATATTTCTACTGTGAACACAACACTTACAATAGTATTGCAGTGCGTAGCCCATGGAACTCTCTTGACTGTGCGCAAAAGTAAAACCTCAAGCTCCTATCAGAGGAATTTCCCATGGTAAAGTAAGAGAATGTTCGTTTTACTTGATCTAGCTATGGTCGATTTGATCACAAAGAATGTGAGAACATATTAATTTTTGGTGATGGTGTTAGTGGCATGTTGATCTGGTAGATTATGAAGGAGTGAAACACATTGAATGCCATGTGTTGTGGCTTGATCAATTTTGATTTGAAAAAAAAATATATATATATCTCTTATTATTGATTGAGCTGAGGTTAGATAATTAGATGTGAGTGATTAAAGGGTGAACAATACACATTAAATGTGGGAATAAAGAGAAGCTTATATATAATGAAAATTGATGGGCCTCCAAATTAGGTACACATTAAGGCCGATCTAACCTTTCCTAGGCACATTAAACCTTTCCTTCTGCACTTAATAATGTATTTTTTAGCTTTAATATGTTCTTAGGAAAGTTTAGAGATGATTATCATAACTTGTGTGACTAATGCATCTATTGTGCAAGATATTGAGAATATTTGGTACGAATAACTCGAAATCCTATCTAAATAAAATATGGGACCTATTCCCTACTGCAAGAAGACAACAAATCGAGTGGCTTAAGGCAGTTACTACTACTCCTTTTAGCTGTGCAGCCATCAGGAAACCAGATCCTATTTTCTAGGGATTTTGGAGGAAAGAAGCCCTCTCTTCAAGGAGGCTGCTCCTTAGATATTTTTGTATAAATAAGAAGCTTGAGTAGTCCATTGTATTATAAATTTTAGAGGTTAGAGTAAAAAATTATTAGTGAAGAATTTTTCCTATTATTTTAGTTTTGTAATCTTTCATGTGTGAGCACATTCTATGATCAATGAGAAGCATTTTTAGTTCCTAGGTTGTTCTTTCTTCAGGGACCTGAGTAACCTTGGGTTAGGGCCCAACCTAGGTGCTTAGCCCCCCTTCTTGTATTTTTACTTTGCATGAATTAGTTCAACTATATATATATATATATATATATATATATATATTTATGCAATTTTAGTTCTTAATATTGTCTTCTACAAGATTGATAAGTCAATTTATTTATGAGTTTTTTTATGCATATTGACTTAGTGAATTTAGTCATAGTTATTTCATGCAATTTATTATCATTTCACATGCATTAGCATATTTATATTTGTGCAATTTTTTTTTCACATATATATTTATTTTGTGTTACATAAATACCTATTTTGCAAAGCTACAAGAAACGTGTAGGAAACTCCAGATTTGTGTTTTTGTTGCATTAATTGAGCCATAATAAGAACATGAGTTTAGGAAAGACTCCTTGACTCTCATTTGACCCACCATCACCTTCTTAATCCCTCAAAATTCAAGTAGAATGCATACAAACTACTCTCAGTTGTTTCTTGTAGCAAGAAAGGGGCATCTTGTAGCAGTCCACAAATTACATCAAAATACCTCCATATTTTCACCCAAAGCATGTTTATCATTCCTTAGCACATTAAAATGTCACTAAGATATTGAGGGTGGAATTTGGAATATTAGAGACCTCTTATAATTAATAATCTATTTTTTGTAGTATAAATACCTTTCTTACATATTAGGGTTTGATATTTCAACACTTTCTTTTAGCTGCAAATTTATTGACAAAAGAACAATAGCATAGATTTGGTTTTGCTCCAGCTTGATTGAACTGATTTTATTTCCTTTCCTATAATTAAAATAAGTTTACCTGATTTCCTTTTACGTTCTGAAATTTCTAAGTATCTCATGTACCATCGATAACATGGTGGTCTCTGTGTAACCTAGTTTCCCTTCAGTTGCTTTTAGATACATTAGATCAACGAAGGAAGAACACATTGGATGCAGCACACATAGTGTTGACGCCTCTTAAGTTTGTGCAAAACCAAGGTTGATAATTAAAGTTGAGACCCTCAGGAGTTGCAACATTCTTGTTGTAATACTAATGGCCATCACGCATGACTTGTAGTGTATTAGAGTTGTTTGGGCACAAAATAACAAAGTGCAATGGTTGTTGTGTTAATTCTCAGGTCAAAGGAGTTGATGCAAGTTGAATCCAATGTTAGATCATGCATACTATAGTGAACATAATGCGTTGGAGCATAGTGTTAGAGATCAATATTTCCTACCCGCATTGGACAGATGAATGTTGGGCTATCATTATTGTGATTACATGGGCCTTTATGGTGTATCTTCTATGTTATGTATAGCTAACAATGTTTTGTATTGCCGACAAAGTATGCTGTTGAGTTTGACAATGAGAGTTATGTTGAGTATGGAGAAGTTTGTATTGATTCCTGATGCCATGTATTATTGTTAAATCCATGTTCAACTACATGGAGTTCATAGTCTCGAGTCTTCACGATTTGATGTATTTTGTATGATTGATGTATTAAGGGTAGAGTTTGCTGCTAGTTTTGATGTTGTGGTGCATGGCTAAGGTGAGTCAAGGTTATGATGTTATTGTTTGAGTATGTATTGAGTGAGTGTGCTTTTTTTTTTAATCTATATATATATATATATATATATATATATATTTTTTTTTTTTTAAATTTTAATTTTTTAATTTAATTTATTTTAATTAATTAATTAATTTATTTTATTATTATTATTATTATTATTATTTTTTATTTTTTTCGAGAGGTTTTGAGTCAGAGTTTGATGAGTTGATTGTATGAGAAAAGTTATATTGCATAGAGGAGTTTCTTTATTCAGTTGATGAGCATAGAGTCTAAGTGGGTCTAGTATGAAACATGGCCTACGATGTTTGAGTTTGTTATGTGGATCCTATTTTGAAAATGTATGAATGTGGTCCATGAGTGCTTGAAGGTTAGGGCCTTCAATGGGAAAGTGGTGGATTTTTAGAAAGTAATAGCTTACATATTTAGGGAGTGGTGGCTGGAAAATATATTTTGTGTTGGGGCATCCAATAGGCAGTGGCCTATAGTAGGTCGTGGCTTGCATATTTGAGGAAGTGGTGAATTTTAGAAGAGGGTGGCCTTCAAAGTTCAGGAAGTGGTGGCTTTCATCAGGTATTGGTCTAGAGAAAGTGGTTGCTCGCATGATTGCAAGTTAGGGATTTCACACCGATGATGGCCAATGATTTGATGTAAGAGTATTTTTATATTAATAAGAAGAATATGAAGCAGAAGTAGATGGTGGTTTTTGTATCGGAAGAGTTTCCACCTTATATCCAATGTCTTGTGTGTGATGATGTTTATGTGATGGTCTTATGATCATGTAATTTTATGTTCTATATGATTTACAAGCTTATGTCATCTACTTATGTGTTATGCTGCTAACGAATGAATGATTTAGGCAACTATTTTTTTTAAACAAATTCAAATACGATATATTAATATCAGAAAAAGGGGGAGGATAAATTCCCAATTACAAGATCAATCCTTATGAGTTTACAAAAAGAGGTTTTCTGCAAGGAGTGATAAAATCCTATTACATTGCCATTTCGAATTCTACTTGCCTTACTATTTGCTATAGTGAATATTGAATTTAAAATGTAAATGTTTACAAACTGATGTAACAGAAAGATATACTTCTCTTTCATGAAAGAAAAACAAGAGATGGAAGGACAGGAGCTCCATAAGCAATCAAAGAGTAACCGAGGAGCAGTAAGGGAACGAGGTATACAAAGGCACTTGATATAGAGAGGACAATACTGTAAGGGTCGACACAGGCTTGGTTTAAGGCCGCAGAACAAAGAATGAAGCAGAGGGACAATGGATTAGGGGACGAATAGAGTGGAAGGAGAGAAGGACTAATTGGAGAGAAAATCCAAGCTCGAGAGCAGATAAGGGCATGAGCTCTGATGGTGATGAGGGGATGGAAGGCGGAGGAAGGAGTGCTACTCAGAATAAATCCTAGACTTGGAAAGCTTAATAGGGACTCAGGACTAGGATCACGCAGAGCGCAAAGAGAACAATAAAATATGGGTGCGATGAGAAGGAGAGCGCGATGGAGGATATATAATAAGGAGAGATGCTGTGTCTGGAAAGTCATGAGCTCTAAGTGAGAAGGATAGGATATACGATGAGGATTTGGAAATGAGAAAATATGTTGTCTGTGGTTATGCACTTTGTACCTGAGGATGCTCTGATCATTGCTTTGACAGAGGCATGCAATCCCATAAAAGACTGAGAAAAATTTTATTCGATTTTTGAAAGGATTAGGCATTTAAGGGATTGGTATTATGATAGGATCATTGTCAATATTGGCCCGCCCCTCCAGATTATAAACAACCTTATTGGCTTGTATGTCTGCTTTTTTATTGTTTGCTCTTAGAATGTGGTAGAAGTCGATTTTACCGAGATGGAAGGAGTATTGCTTGACTCTTTCTCGAATATGCCTGAGCGCTGCATTTTTAATCTTATTACCTCTTATCATTTCTTGAATAATGATGGAATAATCCCCAAATATAATTGGATTATCCATTCTCTTGTCTTTTAAAATTTTAATTCTAAGGAGGAGGCCATAATCCCCGACTATGTTATTTGTCATAATTCCCATACCCAAATTGAATTTGACTTCACTTGTCTTGTCCCTGTTTAGAATGATTCCTCCAGCACCGGCTTTACCTGGATTTATTTTCGAGGCCCCGTCAAAGAGGAGGCAAGGTCTTGTGAGAGAATTAATCCAAGTCTGGAATTATTCTTCAGTTTGCCTTATTTTCCAATTTGATTGATCCCTTCGAAGCTTGGACACCCCCCTTTGGATAGGCCTATTTATAAAAAATCTTTCCCAAAATCTTTCTTCATCTTGGAGTTGGGTTGGATCTATTTATTTGTATCCTTTGACCGAGTAATATTCAAACATTTGACCCCAAATTTTAGAGAGGATTTTGTCTACCAAGGGTTTCTTATTTTTAAATATCTTACTATTCCTGGCAAGCCGAATTTTCCGACAGAGAAAAGAAGGTAAGCTGAGCCAGAGTCTTTGCAAGGTGTTTTTGTTCTTGAGAGAGTAGTGGTAACTGCTCTGCCATTTGGTTAAAAATTAATTGAGAGGAAAGTTGAAATTTAGATTAACTTTAATTGGTGAAACAATTCCTTTTCGACACTCCTTGGTAAAAGAGAAATCGATAAACAAGTGGTGGATGTTTTCTTCTTCTTGAAAACATAGAGGACATTGGGATGGATCCAATATACCTCTTTTTAAAAGTTTTTATTTTTATTTTTATTTATTTTTATTTATTTATTTATTTTTTTGTGAGAATATTGTTGTTGAGAAGAGTCCATATGAATATTTTGATTTTTGGCAAACTTTCTACCTTCCAAGCCATTTTCCAGAATTATCAGACTTGTTGGTTTTATTGATTTTGAATTGTTGAATAGCCTGATTTTACAGTATATTCTCCTCCCGTGGGGATCCAGATATGATCATCATGTTTGTTCTGCTCTAGAGGAGCAGCCCCTTTTAATAAACAAATTAAAACATACCACTGCTCCTTCAACTCTTGAGGAGGATTAAAATTTTTCCATTTTCTCGATGATACATCGGGGTTCCATTTTGATATTTTCCCTAGGTTGGAGTGACCCTTTGAGATCAACCAATCCCTTATTCCTTGCATTTCTGGGTTGCTAATTGAGGGGATGGCTTCCATTATGTTGTGTGTGCATAGATTTATGATTTTCCCATTTCCACACATTAAAGTAATATGGTTTTTGATCAGGGGTATTACCTTGATTATGAGTTTCCAGATTTGGGTACAAGGCCTTAGAGGAGGGCTTTTATCGAGGATTGAAGTCCTAGGAGAATTTAGATATTTTGATTCGAGAGCGTGATTCCACCAACTTCTTTCCTCGGTGATGAAACTCCATGATATCTTGGAACCCAGAGCGAGGATCATCATACCAGGAATTCTGATTGAGAGTCCTCCATTCTTATAATGAGAAATGACTTGGTTCCACTTGACAAGACTTAATTTTTTGGTTTCAATTTTTCCTCCTTTCCATAGAAATACAACCTTTGATGATGATCTCAATTTGTTTGTGTATACTGGCTGGGGAAAAAATCAGAGAAAACTAGTAGAGGGGAAGGGATGAGAGAATGGATTTAATGAGAATTACTCTTCCTGCTTGATTTAGCCATATCATGCCCCATGATTGAATTTTGATTTTCATTTTTTACATATACTTGTTCCATATCTCAGCCTTCATATTTTTCTTTGTGGAGGCCGAGATATTTGAAGTGGCTCCAATTATATTGGAAAAGGATCTCTAATATTTGAGACATCCTTTGAAGGTTTCTATGGGGACTGTTCCATCCGTAGATGCAACTCTTATCATTATTAACTGGCCCTCCAGAAACTTCCATAAAGTTATCCAAAACTGATTTGAATCTTTTGGAAACCATACATGAAGCACCTCCCATAAGGAGAGTGTCACCAACGAACAAAGAATGATTAACACTTTTTACTCCTTTACTGATTGACAACCTTGTCAAAGTGAGGATTTTGCAACAGTGCTCCATCTTCCTACTTAATGAATCTGCCATTAGGATGTATAAAAATGGGACAAGGGACATCCCTGAACGAGTCCTCTTGAGCTCTAGAAAAAATTGCAAGGCCTAACATTAACCAAAGGGGAAATCCATGGCCCATTGGTGCATGCTTTGATAATATCTATGAAATCATCTGAGAATTTTTTTTTTAGGACAACTGTTAAAAATGCCAGATTGACCCTATCAAAAGCGTTAGCCATATCCATTTTTTGGATAAAGCCCTGTTCGTTTCTAGCATGCTTGAATGGAGAGCTTCTTGGACAAGAATTATGTTGTCCACTATTTGTTTGTCAAGGACAAAGCCTCTTTGATTTTCAGAGATAATGAGGTGAAGGAAGGGTTTGATTCTTCCATCTAGAATTTTGGTAATGATCTTGTAGGATGCGTTACAAAGGGATATGGGATGGAATCTGCTGAGGGATGAAGGTTAGGAGTCTTTGGGGATGAGAGAGAGGTAGGTGGAGTTTGTGAAACTTCTTGTTAGGGTCCCGTGATTTGGCTGACTGGCAAGCCAAGTGACAGGGTAACATCAAACCAATCTTTGGAGCCCAAGGACCTAGCCTTCCTAGACTCAGAGAGGGCTCTATTTATTTGTGTAAGGGATATCTATGTGTTTGTTTCTTGTGTTTCTGATTTTAGGCTAGTTATGAAGTAGGTTTTTGGTTTTGTTTTTAGGTTTGTGAGGGGTGAACTAATCAAAGACTAAGATAGATAAAAAGATTTTTAGATTTAACTGGGCTATGGGGTCGAAAAGGTCAAGAAAGCTTTCAGATGGTGATACAAGGTTGTTGAAGGGCTGATTTGAGCGAGGTAAAATGGATCTTTGGGTAAAATGGAGTGGGATGGACACTAAATTTGTGAAGAACAAAGGATTTCAAACATAAATAGTTCAATAGCTGACATAAACATGGTAGGGATAACCATTAATCATGAGAAATGTAACTATAAACTGATCAATGCATAGAAATAAACATTCAAGCCATGCATAGAGATATATGACTCTCTAACTTTAGGAAATGGCTATCAGACTTTGGGGAAATACATTTAAGACAAACAAACAACTCAAATCACTATGAGGAAATGCCTAAGCATAGTATTTCAAGCTATTGGGCACTTTGAAGCAAGATTGCATAGTTTTAGGCAAAGGGAAAGATCAGTACAAGACCTCCTTGGTTCAACAAATGACAATCAAACAATCAAAGAGAGGTTTCAGAGGTGGAGCTATGACTAGCCATGAGTAAGCAGGGCATACCGTGAATCATACTTAGCATGCATAAAACCATAAATGAAACAAGCAAACAATTTCTTCAATTATCAAAGAGCAATCAAGGATTCTTTGATATGACTAAGAAGGAAGAAAACATAGAAGCTATAAAGAAACAGGAAATTTGAGGTGCCTCCAAGGGCATGTCTCAAATCTATTCTCTACTATCTTATAGCAAGAAAGAACATGGAATTATGAATGAAAACTAAGAAGCATAACAAAGAGGGACACTATACCATTTTACCAAGTCAAGGAATCCAACAACAGACCTCCTTCATCATCCAAAAACATTCAAGAAACTATCCAATGCATGAGACAAGTGTTTCTTCCAAGCTTGTATAACCATATATTGCTTCTATTCATCAAGTTTAGCCTCATTTACAATGAATTCTCTTAGAATATATAGGCCAAGACGAGGGAAAACCTCCTAGTGAAACTTGCAATCTCATTAGCCCATAAAAAATATCTGATTTTGTCCTTGAGGCTTTGCAAAGCCCCAGGCAAAAAATATCTAATAAAATATCTCAAAAATGCTAAAAAAGGAAAATATATTGACTTTTCATAACTAATCATGCCCAAAAATAGCTAAACGCACATGAGGAAAAGTCACTTTAGAAAAGTACATTTTTCACAAAAATACTTAAGAAATATATCAGCAGAAAGTCCTCTATCTTGCCGGCAACTTTTGGAGGCCTTCCCAATGTAAAAACAAGGCTCGTGATGGCTCATTGGAAAGCTATGAATGTTTATTTTCTGAAAATTATTATTTTTCTCAAAACTGATCACTAGAAGTCTGTCAAAATCTGACCTGTGTGTAAAAACCACAAAAATAGACTTTGCTAATAAACGGGGCAGAGTGTGGAAAAAGTGAGTGTTTTTCACCATTTTGGGGGAGCAAATCATCTTCAATTGATTTGAAAATTGCTTAGTATATGCCCCTGAAATTATGGCATCTAATGATACCATTTTCATACTTTTAGGATTCCCCAAACAGAAATGGCGATGCCCATGATTTTTAGCCAAAAGCCCAAAAATGACAAAAAACCAAAACTTGTTGAATTTCACCCAATTTTGGCGAGCATGACCCTCAAGGGTTTTCAGAAACATGCTGAGAAGCTGAGGCCAAAATTTGGAGCTTTGAGGTGTCTTTCTTCAATTTTGGTGCCAGGCGCCTCCTTTGAGCTTCCTTGAGTTTTTCCTGTGTGGCCTTCAATTTCCGTTGGGCGAACTGATTGAGCTTTTTATAGTGCCCGGTCATCCTCCTTTGAAGGTCCAAATCTCTATTGGCCTTCTCCAACTTCTTTTCTAAGTGATCATTCACCCTCTCGAGCCATGCTTCTCAATTTTTCTCTATCTCTTGGGTGAACAAAGTAGTGAGAGGAATAGATTGGAGAAGGGCAGCTTCTTCCTCCTTTTGTTTCTCAAGGGCTCTTCTGAGTCCCATGGTCCTTGGCCTCTTTCTTCTTGGCTGATCCTCACCTTTGCTATCATTGAACTCGCCCATGAGTTCTTCCAATTTAGCTTGTGCCTTGGAGGCCTCTTTTTTATATTTGATGGCCCGTGTCTCATATAATGCCATGTGGACACTCATCTGTTTATTTTGTGTTTGCAAGAAGTGATTGAAGTTTCTAGACCTCTCTATATCTGTCCTCAAAGTATCAATTTTTTTTTCTCTATTGATCAAGAGAGACTCTAGGATTCGGGCCTCATTGTCAAAGCACAAATATGTGTCAAGGGGAGATAGCTTTTCACCTCTTGCACCCTTTGAAAAAACTAGAGACATCCAACCTCATGAAAGTTAAACAAGACTGATGGATGAACATTTATCTCTTCAGTTGAAACAGGCTCAAACCTCCTGTGAAGGCCACTTCTACTGTCTTTCCTGGGAGGCATTTTTGTTTTGGATACTCTCTGCCAACTGACAAAAACTAGCTGTCTCAAATGGTCCTTGAAATTTTTTCTCAACAACACCCCTGTCCTCCTTATAAGTCACTGTTTTAATCCTCTTTTGATGCCAATCAACAAGTGCTTTGTAAAATAAAAACAACAAGTTAGTCTATCACTGTGCTTGGGCAAGGTCTTGAAAGGTGTGTTTGTGGTTTCTTGGTGAAAAAGGAACTTTTGGGTTTTGACAAAAACAAAACACCTTTCCCTCAAACAATGTTTCTTATGTTGTTCACTGTTTCTTTACAAAGGTAGACAAAACACCCTCAGCTGATTTGAAAATCCTTTCAACAAAAATATTTCTTTTTGAACTATGGAGGCTGCACAAAGTTTACTAATCCATGATACAAAGAGGACACTTTTAAAATGACAAAGCCTTCACATTATGATCACTGTTTTCCCCTTTGAGTTTTAAACAAAGTCTGCTCTTGTTTTAACACTGTTAGGACACTCTTCAAATTGATTTGAGGCCTCTACCATTGTGTATTTCTTTTCCAATAACTGTGGGCAATCACTTTTATTAAAGGCAGTTAAGGCCCTTTAGGACTGATAAAACACCCTTGTTGATCACTGTACTAATCTTTAGTAATCACAGCAACAAAGCTCTTAAATATTTGACCAAAACCCCACCCTATAATCAATGTTTCTCTCTTGAAAACACGGCATGAGAACACCACCTCTTAACTTCAAAATGTATCATGGAGTGAGAAAAAATACCTTAAAAACGCTTAAGGGCCTTGTTTGATTGGTTGAGCAGCTTTCAAAGCTTTTTGGAGACCTTTTGAGTGAGTGGCATGCTTGCAGAAGAAAGCGCCGCGTAGTTGGATCGGCCTCGGGCGGTGGGTGAACGAGCACTACAGGCATGCCGCGCGCCGATACAGGTGTGTCGCTCAACAGTTATAACCCTTTGTATTTTCGCTCCTAGGCACGTCGCATGCTTTTATAGGCGCGCCGCGCAAGCTTAGAACCTTGAGAAGCTTGGAATTTTCTTGAAATTTATTGTTCTGTCCAGTGAGCAGCCAGGGGAACGCTTGTTGTGTTTTGAATTTTGCAAATGAGAATTTGCAACGGTCTCTTCCACCTTTAAATGAACTCAAAAACATTTGTATCTATTTGCAAGGGTTTTGGATGCCTTTCGAAAAGGCTTTTCAGTCATAACAAAACATAAAGAAAATGTCTTTTAAAACATAACAAAGACTCATATTCGACCCAGATTTAAATGCCGTGGCTGCTACTTGTGAATGACACCATAGTCATGGCTCTTGTTGAAATAAAAAGGCTCCTTTAAGAAACAAAACCCTTTCATTGCCTTTTCACTGTTTCTTCATTTAGAAAATAACCCTGTCACCTCTTTTCCATTTCTATCCTTTAAACAAGGAAAAACTGCTTCGGAGCAACATCAAGGACTGCTGATGCATCCTTAAAACGATATTTCTCTCTGACTGTGGGTGAAACCTTAGTGGCATTCACCGAATCTTGTCTTATATATGTTGATCAAGGGAAGAGGCCTTTAGAGACCCTTAAAGCAATCATATGCAACAACCATGGTTTTTTCACATGTTTCATAACAAGGTATTTATTTATGACAGTAGTATGTTTCATTTGCTTTGAGTGTTGTCTCTGAATTTAAAACATATGTCATACCCTTTCCTCACACATATTGTCTCTGTGTGTTCATTTTCAAGAGTATCTTTCAGAAACAAGGCTCAAACTATCTTCTTTTGCATTTTGATGAGTTTGCTGTAAGCTTGGGCATTCTAGCCTTTGTTTACTCTTTGAAGGAGGCTTTTGTAGACATGACAAAAAAAGCTTCTTAACTCATCATAGTACCACTGCTTGTCCTCTTTTTAACACCATTTCCTACTAATGATCATTCAATGTTTCCCACTGTATTTCAATTCTATATTTCAACAGTGAAACTGTGTAAGCATCCCTTGAAACATCACCGTTGTATTAGTGGTTTCTTCTATTGGACAAAAGGTGTAAACAAGATTTTTAGGCCATTTGCGGCATTGTTAGGCCTGTGCTTTTTGGATGAGGCTACACCTCTGTTCCTGACCCTTTGCTTATTAAATGAAGGAGGCCTTAACAAATGACCTAACCATCTGCTCATGTTTGGAGGAAGTTTTTACACAGTCACCCAACCCTCTGCTCATGTTTGGAGGAGGTTTTACATAGTGATGCTATTTCATCCCTTTGTCAAACTGTGTCATCTTTCCTTGTAGTGCCTATTCACAGTTAAGTAAATAAAAGTGACAAATTGACAATATGCCATGAGGGGCATTCTCTGAGATATGTAATCCTGTTGTTAAAATACCCTCATACATCTTTAGACATCAGAAGCAACTTGACCTGTATCTGCAGAGTATTACTTGCTAGTCATAGGTTACTAACCTTTTGATTGTGTTTGCAAGAGTTCATTGAATTATCTCTCTGTCTAGTACTTTCATTCCAGGCTCAAAACCACATGAGAAGCAGCTTTCTTCTCATGTTAAGTTTAATAATGTATTCTGGAACACTGGTACACTTATGCTTTTGAAAAAGACATTGAAACACTGTAAATCCATCTAATATACGTTTGACTTGTGGCATATACACTGCTGAGACATCAAGACTTGTTAGTGGCACGACTTAAGGGTGTATCAAGCTTTATTTGTAGAACAGGAAGGTCATATATGAATAGTTGATATTAGACAGAGGTTCTTTTGGCTTTAGGACAATTTTCCAAGGGAGGAATGCCTAAAGCGCCACTACCTAACTTAGTGGAAAATTTCATTGATTCTGATTGTGTTTGACAAGAAGATAAAGGATAGGAAGGGAGACACTTTGTCAAATATTGGATAGTGAGTTTCATGAGAACCAAGGGGAAAATGATAGTAGACAAGCAAGACCAAGACAACTATAGACAGGGATATTTTGCTAAAACAAGACATGACTTTGAAAACTGAAGATTTCTTTGATCATAGGCTGACAGGAAGGGCTAGGAAAGAAAAAATTCGTTTGGGGGTTTTCTAGATGACAAATTGACATATGGAGATCAGCTTCTAGAAAATTCAGCTAGGAATCTAATCATCAACAACAGGTGAAAAATACTAATGACTAACAGTGGCTCCATTTGGGGAGGGCATCTCCTTTTCAGGAGGTGTCTAGAATTGCAGATCTTTGGCTTATGAAGACCAGTGCCTTATCCATTGGCGTAAATTTCATTATTTCTTGATGCCATTTCTGAAAATTGATAGCGTGATTAGCCTAAAAAACATCTCTACCTACCCAGCTATATTTCCTAACATTTTTCTTATTTAGGTGCATTTTGACTAGCAACCTTTTGACATGATATTTTTCATAATAGAAACTATATATTTCTACACTTATATCTTCCGGGAGTTCAGATTAAATTGATGAACTCCTTTGATTCTCTACCTAAGCTAGATTGACTGTCAAGATTAAGCTGTTTGACACGATTTTATTCACTATTCTAGAACATGAAATTGAAAAATGACCAAATTAGGATTAGACAGTCTGATTTGTCATGTACTTGTGGCATGAAAGACAAGCTGCACACAAATATTATTTTGCATGAAAATGAGATCTAGAAAAATCAGGGCTAGGATACATAGTTTGTTTTTCATCCCCGTTTTCCTCTTTGGTTCTGTTTTGAGCATGTGGAACCAGTATCTTTTCCTAATCTACTTCTTTTGAAAATTCAAGCTTACACAATTTGACTATCTTTTCTTTCACTAACTTATCAGCAAATAAATTTAAAACATGTTCAGTTATGATTAGGCTAGATAACTGAACAAGACATCTTTGAGCACTAGTAGCGGCATTTAGACTTGCTCGCTTTCAGCATGACTATTTTTGGGTATGGGGCTGTACCATTGCTTTAGAAACTGCCCTCTTTTTCTACTTTTTACTGTTTTTATATTTTCTGCTTTTTCACTTTTTCTTCAAACAATCTAGAACTGAAAATATGCTCACAAGGTTGAGCTTATTTTCCACTGCTGTCTGTCTATCCTAACCTAATCTATACACAATAGACATTTATTTGATGAAATCTCTTTCCAATGTAACCAGTCATGTAGATGATTACATGGGTGAATTTGGTTTAGTTCTTTCATGATGCTAAATTAATGAAAAGTCCACTTCCATTTGGCTTGTTTTCGGACAGTAGTGCTTAAGTTTTTTCTCATTCTTGGTGGCAAACTGTTCATGATAGAACCCACTACTCCTTAAGATTTCTCAAGGAAAACAACAAATGGATTTTGGAATAATACATGATCTAGAGGATTTGATATATAGGCTTCATTCATGACTACTCTTTCTTCCACTTGGCTATATTTGGGACTCTCCTGCTAAAGCAATTCTTCCCCTTGCTCATGATCACTTGAGCTGTCAGACTCATCATATATTGCAGTGTAGTTTTCTTTCCAAGCTGATGTGTTCTAATTAAGTGGGCTGAAAACTGTGTGAAGGTCATCATGTTGATGAGCAGGGATACACTTTGACAGTAAATCATCTTGAAAGGATAGTGTGACAACTCTCATGTGTTTACCAACCTCTATTTCTTCATCTGCAATTTGTCAGTCAAGGGAACTTGGTGGCTGCAAATCTAGAGTTAAGGAAGATTCCATGTCCAAAATGATTTCCTCAACCATTTCAGGAAAATGCTTCTCATTTACAACATTGTCGAGAATTTCATCATCCTCCTCAACCTCATCATCAAAGCTGAAAGACTGCTGATTTCCAATTATGTGAATGTTATTTCTGATGGACTGAAGTGAAGTAGAGCAAAAAGTTAGAGACTCTTTACTTACTTCTAAACTCTCAAGGCTCTCCTCATTAGTGTCATAGGTGACCTGTATTGGCTGCTTACCTTTTTTAACCTGATGATAATGAAATTTGTCCCACAAATCAATTGTTGATTTCTCTGCAAGGTTAGTTTCTGTTTGGATATCATAATCATCAACACATTGATCAAACCTTGGAGAATCATTAATATAAGTAATGTCACCAACCATGCATATTGGACTATCAGATTGATTTTCTTAAAATTGATTTAAAAATCTATTTTTTGACTTATGATATGCAAGATTAACAGAAGAAAGATCAAAAAAGTTTTGGTTATATGAAGTTTCAGAGGTTGTCTGGATGTTTATAATTTGATCTATTTCCTCTTCAGTTAAAAAGGGAGGCATTTTCATTTCTCTTCGGATATAACTACAATAATCCTCTTTCTCTTGGGAAATATGATTTGAAGGATGAATGTCTTTTTGGGCTTCACCTATGAGAGATGATGAATCATTACTTATGCCTTTAGAGAGATCCTATGGGTTCTCTTTCATTTCTTGCTTGTTTTTATCTTCAACCAATTCTTTGTGATGTTGAGGATAGTTAGCGTGTAATTCATGAGTTTTTTCTGATAGATTATTATGAGGCCAATTTTCTTTTATGAACTCAAATGACTCCTAGCATAAAAGTAGAGATCCTACAAGTTTTGACTTATCTTCTATTTTAGATCTGAATTCATCCTCACTCAAATCTTCTTGATGTTTGGGATAATAAACATGGGATTCATGAGTTTCCTCTGATGGATTCTTAGGAGGCCAATTTGATTTTATGAACTCAAATGATTCCCAACATAAAGGTAGAGATCCTACAGGTTTTGATTTATCTTCTATTTTGGATCTAAATTCATCCTCACTCAACTCTTCTTGATGTTTGGGATAATAAGCATGGGATTCATGAGTTTCCTCTGATGGATTCTTAGGAGGCCAATTTGCTTTTATGAACTCAAATTACTCCCAGCATAAAGGTAAAGATCCTACAGGTTTTGATTTATCTTCTATCTCATATTTGAATTCCTCTTCAATCAACTTTCCTTGATTTAGGTGAGAGTTAACTTGAGCAGGGGTTTCCTGAATAACCGCTAAGAGATCTTTAGGATGCAAATTTTCTTTCAAAGTATGGAATGATTTAAAGCATAAGGGTAGAGAACCTAAAGGTTTTGATTCTTCTTCCATTTCAGAATTTGTGATTTCAAAATGGCTGATAGTTTTTTTAGAGCATTCCTCTATGTTTTTATTTGCAACTTTCTCATTAGGCACATTTTGTTTATAACTCTTGTCTTGTAATATTTGACTATGTTCATCCTGAGGAAGAAGTGTAGGTTGGTTTGAATAAGCAGTGTTAACCTTAACTTTGTGTCTTTCTCTTTTCTTGTCAAGTAGATGCTCTAGTTTGCTGAAATCATATACCAATCTTTCCAACTTTTCCTCTGAAGATATTAGTCTCTCTTGATTTGCTTTGTCTTTCTCTATTATTCTTAGTTGTGCCTCCCTATTTAGTATGTTGAATTCTACATCAACTTCTATCCTTTTCATTTCTTCTAGGGTCAAAGGATCTTTATTTCTTATCTGGAAAACCATCTCTGGGTCAAGAGAATCCGGGTAGTGCAAGAGAGCACATCCGAGGGGTGGCTTTATGTTAGCAGGCATTGCATGGTATACTTTATTGAACCTGGCTGAAAAGTTTTGTATTGTCTCCCCTGGTTGTCTTTTTAACTGATTGTATTCATTTATGATGAGAACTTTATTACCCATGACCACCCACCTATCTAGGAAGATTTGAGTGAACTGATGAAAATTGGTAATGCTTGCAGCTGGAAGGTCTTTAAACCAACTCTTAATTTTTCCTTGTAATGATAAGGCAAACATTCTAATACGCACATCATCTTCTTCTATTTCATAAAGGTCAAGTAAATCCTCAATATTTTGGACGTGCTCTTCAGCGGTGACTTTGGAGCTTTCTCCATCAAATCTGGGTAATTTATTTTGAAGATTTGCAGGAAGGGCTTGGAAGATGGGAGGTAAAACCAGAGGCTTGTATCTTTCTGGGACCTTTGTGGATATAGGTAGTGTAAAAAGAGATTTATGACTGTTTGAGGTTTCAGCCAGAGTGGGAAAGGTAGCATGAGGCTCATGTTTTGCAAGGTTTTCCATAGGTGAATCTGGGGTAAGCACAGGTGTATAAGCCTGCTCATGGTCTGAAATTTGAGGCTTAGCTTTTCGAGGTTTGAGATATTTCCAATGATCAACGTAGATCTCATCAGCGTATTCTTGATCAGGCTCAAAGTAGGATAGAAAATATTTATAGATAAAGACAATAATTTCTTGAATCCAACTAAGGCCTTAGTGCTTTTTCTTTCTAGGATGACTGGTCATGTTTTAGGTTCTTCCTCCAGTGGAGTCTTTAGGTCTATTGAGAGTTGTGGAGTCACCAGGTGGATGTTTTTGTTGTTTTTAGAGATATGTGTTTATGGTCCACCACCAATAACTGATAGAAAGCCAATCTAGGGATGTTTTGGGGTTTTCTGAGTTTTTATGAAGCCCTATGGTTTATTAGAGTGTTCTAAACCTGATTCATCACTTTGCTAGGGTGGTGAAACAAAAAGAGTTTACTCTAAATGATTCTATGGACTGCTTTCTTGTTAAATTTCGAAAGACTAATGAATCTATAAGAGTTTGCTAGACTGTTATATACTCAGTTAGTACCAGCATGATCGCCATTATGTTAGTGAGCGGTGGGACAGGTTGATCGGATAGTATTCTAAAATTTAGTAAAGTAGTAAGGCTTAGTGGAGTCGCCATGTGGATTTTTAGTTGCTTTGAGGTATATGTGTATGGTACACCACCAATATTGTCAAAAAAAAATCTAAGGAAGTTTTTGGGGTTTTCTGAGTTTTTATGTGCAGCCTAGTTTGTAAGAGTGTTCTAAACCTGATTCATCACTTTGCTAAGATGGTGAAACAAAGAGTTTACTCTAAATGATTCTATAGGCTGATGGTCTGAGTTTAATGTTGAAGGACTAAAGAGTCTATAAGAGTTCGCTAGACTGTCATGTACTCAGAGTCCCACCATGATCGCCATTATGTTAGTGAGCGGTGGGATAAGTCAATCAGATAGTCTTTTTAAGGCTGCTGGAATGTTTAGGGGATCTAAGTTTGTTTATTACTCAGAGTCCCACCGTGATTTCCATTATGTTAGGGTCTCGTGATTTGGCTGATTGGCAAGCCAAGTGACAGGGTAACATCAAACCAATATTTGGAGCCCAAGGACCTAGCCTTCCTGGACTCAGAGAAGGCTCTCTCTATTTGTGTAAGGGATATCTATGTGTTTGCTTCTTGTGTTTCTGATTTTAGGCTAGTTATGAAGTAGGTTTTTGGTTTTTTTTTTAGGTTTGTGAGGGGTGCGTTGATCAAAGACTAAGATAGATAAAAAGATTGTCAGATTTAACTGGGCTATGGGGTCGAAAAGGTCAAGAAAGCTTTCAGATGGTGATACAAGGTTTTTGAAGGGCCGATTTGAGCGAGGTAAAATGGATCTTTGGGTAAAATGGAGTGGGATGGACACTAAATTTGTGAAGAACAAAGTATTTCAAACATAAATAGTTCAATAGCTGACATAAACATGGTAGGGCTAACCATTAATCATCAGAAATGTAACTATAAACTGATCAATGCATAGAAATAAACATTCAAGCAATACATAGAGAGATATGACTCCCTAACTTTAGGAAATTGCTATTAGACTTTGGGGAAATACATTTAAGACAAACAAACAACTCAAATCACTATATATTTAAGGAAAAGTCACTTATAAAAGTAAAATTTTCACAAAATAGCCAAGAAATATATTACCGTAAAGTCCTCTCGTCTTGGTTTTAAAACTTCGAGGCCTTCTTCACTGTCGAAATGAGGCCCTTGATGGCTCGTTGGAAAGATCTGAATGTCTATTTTTAGAAAATTCTTAGTTTGATCCAAAATTATCACTAGAAGTCTATCAAAAGCTGACCTGTGTGTAAAAACCCAGAAAATAGAATTTGCTGATAAACGGGGCAGAGTGTGGAAAAAGTGAGTGTTTTTCGCCATTTTGGGGGAGAAAATCATCTTCAATTGATTTGAAAATCGCTGAGTATATTCCCCTAAAATTATGGCATCTAATGATACCATTTTCATCCTTTTAGGATTCCCCAAACAGAAATGGCGATGCCCATGATTTTTAGCCAAAAGCCCAAAAATGACAAAAAACCAAAACTTGTTGAATTTCGCCCAATTTTGGCAAGAATGACCCTCAAGGGTTTTCAGAAACATGCTGAGAATATGAGGCCAAAATTTGGAGCTTTGAGGTGTCTTTCTTCAATTTTGGTGCCGGGCACCTCCTTTGAGCTTCCTTGAGTTTTTCCTGTGTGGCCTTCAATTTCCGCCGGGCGAATTGATTGAGCTTTTTATAGTGCCTGGTCATCCTCCTTTGAAGGTCCAAATCTCTATTGGCCTTCTCCAACTTCTTTTCCAAGTGATCATTCACCCTCTTGAGCCATGCTTCTCGATTTTTCTCTATCTCTTGGGTGAACAAAGTAGTGAGAGGAATAGATTGGAGAAGGGCAACTTCTTCCTCCTTTTGTTTCTCAAGGGCTCTTCTGAGTCCCATGGTCCTTGGCCTCTTTCTCCTTGAATGATACTCACCTTCGCTATCATTGAACTCACCCATGAGTTCTTCCAATTTAGCTTGCGCCTTGGAGGCCTCTTTTTTTATATTTGATGGCCCGTTTATCATATACCGCCATGTGGACACTCATCTATTTATTTTGTGTTTGCTAGAAGTGATTGAAGTTTCTAGACCTCTCTAGATCTGTCCTCAAAGTATCAATTTGTTTTTCTCTATTGATCAAGAGAGACTCTAGGATTTGGGCCTCATTGTCAAAGCATAAAGATGTGTCAAGGGGAGATAGCTTTTCACCTCCTGCACCCTTTGACAAAACTCGAGACATCCAACCTCATGAAAGTTAAACAGGAATGATGGATGAGCATTTATCTCTTCAGTTGAAACAGGCTCAAACCTCCTGTGAAGGCCACTTCTACTGTCTTTCCTGGGAGGCATTTTTGTTTTGGATACTCTTTTCTAACTGACAAAAACCAGCTGTCTCAAATGGTCCTAGAAATTGTTTCTCAACAACACCCCTGTCCTCCTTATAAGTCACTGTTTTAATCCTCTTTTGATGCCAATCAACAAGTGCTTTATCAAATAAAAACAACAAGGCAGTCTATCACTGTGCTTGGGAAAGGTCTTGAAAGGTGTGTTTGTGGTTTCTTGGTGAAAAAGGAACTTTTGGGTGTTGACAAAAACAAAACACCTTTCCCTCAAACAATGTTTCTTCTGCTGTTCATTGTTTCTTTACAAAGGTAGACAAAACACCCTCAGCTGATTTGAAAAGCCTTTCAACACAGATTTTGATTTTTGAACTATGGAGGCTGCATAGAGTTTACTAATCCATGATACAGAGAGGAAACTTTTAAAATGACAAATCCTTCACATTATGATCACTATTTTCCCCTTTTAGTTTTAAACAAAGTATGCTCTTGTTTTAACGCTGTTAGGACACTCTTCAAATTGATTTGAGACCTCTACCACTGTGTATTTATTTTCCAATAACTGTGGGTAGTCACTTTTCTTAAATGCAGTTAAGGCCCTTTAGGACTGATAAAACACCCTTGTTGATCACTGTACTAATCTTTAGTAATCACAGCAACAAAGCTCTTTCATCTTTGACCAAAACCCCACCCCCTATAATCAGTGTTTCTCTCTTGAAAACACGGCATGAGCACACCACCTCTTAACTTCAAAATGTATCAAGGAGTGAGGAAAAATACCTTAAAAACGCTTAAGGGCCTTGTTTGATTGGTTGAGCAGCTTTCAAAGCTTTTTGGAGACCTTTTGAGTGAGCGGCACGCTTGCAGAAGAAAGCGCTGTGTAGTCGGGTCGGCCTCGGGCGGTGGGTGAACGAGCGCTACAGGCGCGCCGCGCAACAGTTATAAACCTTTGTATTTTAACTCCTAGGTGCGCCGCGTGCTTTTACAAGCGCGCCGCGCAAGCTTAGAACCTTGAAAATCTCGGAATTTGCTCGAAATTTCTTGTTCTGTCTAGTGAGCAGCCAGGGGAACGCTTGTTGTGTTTTGAATTTTGCAAATGAGACTTTGCAACAGTCTCTTCCACCTTTAAATGAACTCAAAAACATTTGCATCTATTTGCAAGGGTTTTGGATGCCTTTCGAAAATGATTTTTGGTCATAACATAAAGAAAATGTCTTTTAAAACATAACAAAGACTCATATTCGACCCAGATTTAAATGCTGTGGCTGCTACTTGTGAATGACACCATAGTCATGGCTCTTGTTGAAATAAAAAGGCTCCTTTAAGAAAAAAACCCTTTCACTGCCTTTTCTCTGTTTCTTCATTTAGAAAATAACCCTGTCACCTCTTTTCCATTTCTATCCTTTAAACAAGGAAAAAATGCTCCGGAGCAACATCAAGGACTGCTGATGCATCCTTAAAATGATATTTCTCTTTGACTGTGGGTAAAACCTTAGTGGCATTCATCGAAGCTTGAATTATATCTGTTGATAAAGGGAAGCGGCCTTTAGAGACCTTTAATGCAATCATATGCAACAACCATGGTTTTTTCCCATGTTTCATAACAAGGTCTTTGTTTATGACAGTAGTATGTTTCATTTGCTTTGAGTGTTGTCTCTGAATTTAAAACATATGTCATACCCTTTCCTCACACATACTGTCTCTGTGTGTTCATTTGCAAGAGTCTCTTTCAGAAACAAGGCTCAGACTATCTTCTTTGGCATTTTGATGAGTTTGCTGTAAGCTTGGGCATTCTAGCCTTTGTTTACTCTTTGAAGGAGGCTTTTGTAGACATGAAAAACAAAGCTTCTTAACTCATCATAGTACAACTGCTTGTCCTCTTTTTAACACCATTTTCTACTAATGACCATTCAATGTTTCCCACTGTATTTCAATTCTATCTTTCAACAGTGAAGTTGTGTAAGCATCCCTTGAAACATCACCATTGTATCAGTGGTTTCTTCTATTGGAGAAAAGGTGTAAACAATATTTTTAGGCCATTTGTGGCATTGTTAGGCCTATGCTTTTTGGATGAGGCTACACCTCTGTTCCTGACCCTGTGCTTATTAAATGAAGGAGGCCTTAACAAATGACTTAACCATCTGCTCATGTTTGGAGGAGTTTTTACACAGTCACCCAACCCTCTGCTCATGTTTGGAGGAGGTTTTATATAGTGATGCTATTTCATCCCTTTGTAAAACTGTGTCATATTTCCTTATAGTGCCTATTCACAGTTAAGTAAATAAAAGTGACAAATTGACAATATTCCATGAGGGGCATTCTCTCTGAGATATGTAATCCTGTTGTTAAAATACCCTCATACATCTTTAGACATCAGAAGCAACCTAACCTGTATCTGCAAAGTATTACTTGCTAGTCATAGGTTACTAACCTTTTGACTGTGTTTGCAGGAGTTCATTGAATTATCTCTCTGTCCAGTACTTTCATTCCAGGCTCAAAACCACATGAGAAGTAGCTTTCTTCTCATGTTAATTTTAATAATGTCTTCTGGAACACTGGTACACTTCTACTTTTGAAAAAGACATTGAAACACTGTAAATCCATCTAATATCTGTTTGACTTGTGGCATATACACTGCTGAGACATCAAGACTTGTTAGTGGCGCAACTTAAGGGTGTATCAAGCTTTATTTGCAGAACAAGAAGGTCATCTATGACTGGTTGATATTAGGCAAAGGTTATTTTGGCTTTAGGACAGTTTTCCAAGGGAGGAATGCTTAAAGCGCCACTACCTAACTTAGGGGCAACTTTCATTGATTCTGATTGTGTTTGACAAGAAGATCAAGGATAGGAAGGGAGACACTTTGTCAAATATTGGACAGTGAGTTTCATGAGAACCAAGGGGAAAATGATAGTAGACAAGCAAGACCAAGACAACTATAGACAGGGATATTTTGCTGAAACAAGACATGACTTTGAAAAATAAATATTGCTCTAATAATAGGTTGACAGGAAGGGCTAGGAAAGCAAAAATTTGTTTGGGGTTTTTCTAGATGAAAAATTGACATATGGAGATCAGCTTCTAGAAAACTCAGCTAAGAATCTAGTCATCAACAACAGGTGAAAAAAACTGATGACTAACACTGCCCATCTTTTTTTTTTGAGTACATTGTTTATCATCTTCAACAAATCCTTTTTATGAGGGGCCAAAAGGTGCGATAAAATGAGATTGGAAATCCATCCGGACCAAGCACCAAGGCACCAAGCAACTGCCATTAATTCTTCCTCTGATACCTCTTTGGTTATCGTTGCATTTTTCTCTTCATCAATGATATGAATATGGTTAATGAATTCTTCCATGTCAACATTACCATTTTAAGCCATTAACAAGGTTTTGAAGTGGCTGGAAACCTCTCTCTTTATTACTTATTGGCTTTTGATCTCTTCCCCACCAAATCTTGTTATTTGTTCTACGTTATTCTTTATGAATCCGATATTTGATGAATTGTGGAAAAAGGAAGTGTTTTTGTCCCCTTCTTGAATCCAAAGCTGCCTTGATTTTAGTCTCCATGTCTCTTCTTCCTGCCTGTTATTTATATAAATATTCCTATGCAATTCTTTCTCCTTCAACTCGTTGTCTTTGATATTCTCCATATTTTCCAACCTTTCTTGGATTTTTGCCAATTATTTTTGCATCTCTTCTTTCTCCTTCTGAGGTTCACTGTAATTCTTTTTCGCCCATTCCTTGAGGCTAGCTTTCACTATTTTTAGTTTGGATTCCCATATGAAGCTGGGGGATCCATTTATTTTCTTTTTCCATGCTTTTATTACAACCTAATTTACCTCTTCATTTCTTCTCCAAAGCTGGTTGCACCTGAAGGGAAGATGCCCATAGTTTTATAGAGAGCCAAGATCAATGGCTATTGGTTTATGATATGAGGCGGCAGAGGGAATTATAATGGAGGATATTTTGCTGTAGCTAGCCACAATGTTGTCCTTAATTAATATTCTATCTAACCTTTCCTTGATATTGTCCTTTCTTACTCTCTTATTATCCCAGGTGTACTTCCCATTTTTTTGAGGAATTCCCATCAAATTGCAGCTCTCCATAATCTCTTCAAGGGAATCTCGTGATGGGTTTGGATGGAAAAGTCTGCCTCTTTCTCCTCTACTTTAAGTACAAGGTTTAGATCTCCTCCTAGGATAAGGTTTTCCTCCTTTTCAATTATTAATCTTTCTTTCAACGTTCTCCAACATGTCTGCTTGTCTTTGTAATGGTTTGGAGAATAAACTTTGTAGAGGCTTATTTATTTTCCGGTTCTTTTATTTTTTAACTTTTTTTTTATCCAATGTGCTACCATATTTTGGTTCCGTAGTTCCCATTTTCCTTTATGCCAAACTGTGCTGATTCCTCCTAATGCTCCCAAGGCGGACAATGCTATTCCACCATAATTTTTCATTTTTTGAATAAGATTTCCCATTTCTTGACTGCTGATTTTGGTCTCTTGGAGCAAGAGAATATCTGGGTTTTCCCCTTTGATAAGGTCTTTTATGATGTTAGATTTGGAAGAGTGCCCAATACCTATGCTATTCCAAGATACCAAATTCATTATTCATATTAGGTTGATGCCGAGGGTCCTTTCCCTCGATGTGTTTGATGAGTTTTCTCTTTGCTCTTTGTTCCTATCTTAAGATAACTTTCCACTGGCTGCTGTGTTCCTAGGGTAAGCTCCTTTGCGGCTACCTCATCTCTAAGTTCCTTGTTGGATTTTCTTTCGAATTTCTTGTTTGTATCAGCTGAGAGCAGAGATTCTTTCAACTAATTTCTTGTTAATATTTTAATGAAGGAGGAAGGGGGAGGGATAGGCATGGACGGGGGAATCCAGGAGAGGGACAGAGGGGGCAGAGCCTACTAGGGAAGAGGAATGATCGGGGGAGGGACAGGGGCCAGGGGTAATGGGAGAAGTGGAGGGGGGTGCGAAAGAGGAGAGGGGGGGATCAGAGGGAGAAATGAGAGGCTCGAAGGGGTTCAAAACTAGGAGGGTTGAGGAGTCCATAATTGAGGGGAAGGGATGGATGAAAGTTCTCTATGGAGGAGAGGAGGGGGTTGCTGATGGAAAAGTGTTGGTTGCGTGTGGGGTTTTTTTTGCAGTCTTCTTATTTTTTACTTATTCCCATTTCTGCTCTTGGTTTTCACTAGTATTATTTTCTTGAGTCTCATTTTTTCTACATCTATTAGCGAAGTATCCATATTCATGACATATCTTTCATTTGAAGGGTAATTTCTCGTAGTCAAACTGTTGGATGTGCCTCCAGTTATCAAATTTTAGTTTGATGGCTTCCAAGATTCCTTTCCCAAGATCAAATTCCATGCATATCCTCGCGCAGGCTTGCATGTTATATTTTGGATCGCTCATTTTGATGTATTTTCTAACTGCGTTCCCGATTGATCTCACTAAACCATCTCCCCAACAATGGAGAGGAAGGTGTGGAAGCCTCACCCAGACTAGAACATCACTTGGAACGTCTAATTTTGGATCAAAATCCCAAGTCCATCTATTCAGATAAATTCCTCTAGTATCCATGAAGTATGGGTCGCTTCAAAATATGAGATCCCTATCTTCCTTGGATTCAAAGTGGAAGGTGAAGTAGCCTCTTCCTTAAAATATTATGGAAATATTTCCTTGGATGACCTGGGACCAGTTATGCTCCACCCATTGCTAAATTGTTTTGGGGGATGGCCATAGGCTTGTGAACTGTCCAACTAAACCTTTTTTAGAAAGTGAAAGAGCTGCTCTGCGGGGAAGGCTAGGAGGCAGTTTTATCTTTGGAATTTCATCAAGATTTTTAAGAAACATAGAGATAATAGGTCGAGTTCTTTGAGGTCCTGTTGAGGAGATCAACGAATCGAATGAAATTTCTGCAGCATCTGGAGGTGGCATACTATTGTTATCAGGGGGAGGCTCCCCATCTGGAGAAGACTCCGGGGGAGCCATGGCAGGTAAGACGAGAGAAGGGTGTGGGTGCTAGCAGCAGCAGGTGGCTAGGACAAGCAGCACAATACTCTCAGTCTAGATAGTTAGCGACATTTAGGTAATTATTAAAGAAGGGAAAAAAATTAATTAGATGATCCACTAGAAAATAATGATCCACCCCACCCTATCAGTATTATGAAGCTCCCAACAATTTACATCAAATATTCCAACAATTGGTATCAGAGCAGGTGCTTTTAGGTACAACTTGACAGTTGGAAAGTAGATTCAGGGAAATTAAAAAAAAAATTAGAATGGATCATCAAGGAGTGTCTTTTCTCACTGCTGCAAAGTACTAGATATGGTCTGAAAATTTTAAATTTGAGTTATTAGCTTGTGGATATGACATTTGGAAGTTACTTTATGAAGGCTGTGGCAAAGATCCTATCCCAAAAAAAGTGATGCAACTGATTTTTCAAGCCAAATGTGTGATCTATGAAAACATTCATAATGCAAATCTAGAAAAGATTGTGGATATCACATCTGCTAAAGACATATGGGCCATGTTGTCGATATTGTATGGAGGAGACAACAAATGAAACATTGTAGAGAAGAAGAAAAAAATAATAAAAAGAAGAAGGCCTCTCAGAAGAAAGAGTCTTGGCCTAATGAGATTCTTCCCCTATTCTGAATGGTGCAACTAATCATCAAGAAGATAAATAAAAAAATGAAGGCTTAGGAGTACCATTGATGTGTTCTAGCAAATCAGATATAAAGGTATAAGTAAATATGATTTTTTTAGTTATTTTTCAGATGAATATGAAATCAGTCTCGTTGAGTAAAAAAATCAATAGGATAGTGAATGTTATAGACTACTTCTCCTTTAAGAAGAAATGACTCAGCAATGGTTGTAATATATAAACTATTTGTTGAATTAGGAAGACTAAGAGCTGTGCATCAAGATCAAGAAAAGATATTGCAAATTTGTGATTCTAAGGAGGTTGAGATCAAAGGATAAATCATCATCTTGAAAACCTAGTTAGAGGAGGCTAAAAGAGCCAAATATGTCCCTTGATCAGATCTAGTCTTGGATTTCAAAAGGGAGAGTTTAGCACATAGGCACATGCAAATAACTATGAAATACATAATATGTATGTAGAAAAAAATGACATGAAAAAGAGTAGAAAAAGAGGAAAGAAGCAACATATCTCACAAAAATTGAGAAGAGAATCTCATGGAGCACCTTTGACTAGAATAACTTTTTCTCCAAGAGAATATTGTGATGGATATATCATATTTCAAAGGAGAAGCAAAAATACTTTTACTCCTTTGATGGATGATGTAGAGTTTTACATCTATCACAATTATGGACATGTTGCAACCAACTGTAGAAGAAAAATGTACAGATCTAATAAGAAAACATGAAATAGTATGGATAGCCAACGAGAGCTCTAACCATGAGGTATACAAGTTCATTTAATGGTTATTATTTTTCTTGTAACCTGTTTTTCCACAAGGCAATTGATTGCAAATCGAACCCACATAGTAGAGGAACATATTATGGAAGGAAATTATTTAACATGATGAGGATATGGTTTTACCCTCTTTCTTCACACAACTAGAGATTTCCAGTTTTTCAGTTCTTTAAAGTAGATGAGGAAAATGGAGTAGTTGATCTAGAACAAGTTTAATAGAAAATCAAAGGAGAATTCACATGCCAAGGAGTAACCTACCAAGGTGTGGAAGAATGAGGAGTAGCATCCCGTGAATTAGGAGAATTTAGTCCCCATTGTAGTCCATAGTTGATGCATATTCATAAAAGATTGCAAAAGAGCTATGAGGGGTGCATATTTTCAGGGGAGCACACGACATCATGAGTGATTGATGTAGAAGAATAGAAATAGAAGTATAGTATGATTAAGAGCCTACAATGCAATATTAGGTCCGCGAGATCAATGCGGAGGTTGGACCAACAAGAATGTATAATGATCTCAAGGGGAGCTATGCATACATATATGGTTTCAAGGGTTGTGTCATTTTCATCATGTATTCACTCATTTATTTGTAGCATCTTGGTATGTGTTTCCATGAGTGAAAGAGTATGTACTTCAGCCATATTTATGTATTCAGTTATCATTTGGTATGATGGTTGAAAATTCCCTGGTAATAGTTATGTATAAAAGAGAATATCTTGGTTTAGCATAGTAGAGAGTATTTATTATTTCCATGTAAAGCACCCTTGTGTGCATTGATATAGCCATGTACTTTGTTGCACTTATAATTGGGTCAAGTTGGTTGTGTAATCATGGTGATAGGCATGCATAGAAAAGTCAATACTTCAGTCGTGCATCGAATTTTGGGTATCATTGTTACAACCATGTGCTATCATTAAATCCATGTACAATTGCATTGTATATCATTTGATCATGGGTTGATTATAAGTCCTTGGTCTATGAGGAGTAGCCTCTTCATATGGTAAGGATGCATATGCAATAACAAAGGTTTGTACAACAACTTGAGGAATTAATTGCAATCCCTAATACGTGTTCAGTGGGAGCATGTTCAACATGAGGAAGTACATGGTGTTGGCATAGAGGCAAGGTTGGTTGTAGGAGGAAATATATTTTCCTTGGTTCCAATGTCTATTTTTTAGAAGTGTTGTAGCTGATTTGTTTCATTCAGAAAACAATTGATATCAACAAGAGTTCAGTTGGTGCTAGCATGGTGTATTCAGTGAGTCAGGATCACCCTTTTCTATTGATTTTAAATGGGGAGAGTGAGATAACCACTTGAGTAAGCATGATACTAGCCAAATAGAGGTGAATGAATATCAATTTGATGGGGTGGTTGTAGGTTTCCATCAATGATAAAGGGGGATATTGTTGGCAACATGATTTTGGCATTGATGTCAATCATGGGGAGTCAATCAACAAGATGCTCTAGTATTGATCTCAACAAGCTTTATGAGCTTGTAGATGATGATCAAATGTTTCACTGATGTGTATGGATGTTGTATAGATCCGGGAAGTGTTTGAAGAAGTCTTGATGTAGTTGGCTATAGATATGGGTAGAGGAGCTTTGAATTTTTGATGTTTCACAAGACTCTCAGGATATTGCTTCTATCACAAAGAGACACTACTCTACTATTGTGCTCTTACTGCTATGTGAACAGGACACTTGCTACATTCTTGCAGTTATGAGCCTACATAACTCTCATGTAGGTGCACAAAAGTAAAACCTTGGGCTCCTACAAGAAAAGTTTCCCATGGTAAATAAAGAGAACGTTCGTTTGATTTGATCCTTGAAGGATTTATCCAACTATGGTTGATTTGGTCATAAATCTTGTGATAACACATTGATTGTTGGTGATGACATTAGTGGAACGTTGATTTGGTATATTGTGAAGGAGTGAAGCACATTGAATACCATGCATTGTGGCTTGATTGATTCTGACTTGCAATATATATATCTCATTTTTTTTTTTTATTGAGATGATGTTAGATAATTGGATGGAGAGAAATTAAAGGGTGAACAATGTGCATGAAATGAGGGAAAAAAGAGAAAATTATATATAGTTCACATGACCTGTAGTGTATCAGAGTTAATTTGGCACATAATAATAACGTTCAATGGCTATTGAGTTAATTCTTGTTTGAAAGTAGTTGATGCAAGTTGGATCCAATGTTAGGTCGTGTGGCTGCCAATGAACAAAGTGTATTGGAGCAGTGTGTAAGAGATAAATAGTTCCAACTTGCATTGGAAAGAGGATTACTGAGCTAACATTGTTATGGTTGTATGGGAATTTATGGTGTAGTTGTTGTTGGGTCTCAAAATTTTCCTTAAAAAGACATCCACTTTCACCATCATGTCCATTATATCACCTCCATTTCACTACCATGTCACTACATTCATCTCATTTTCATCACCTCCATTTCCATTATATCACCTCCATTTCACTACCATGTCACTACATTCATCTCATTTTAAGTGAATTTGTGATCAAAATTTAGGAAATAATATACATATACTTATACCTTAAAAGTGGAAAGAGTTTTGTGACATGTGTAGGTTCATTAGAAGCTTCCAATACCCTCTTATGTGGCTCCGAAAGATCAAATTTGAAATTATCTTCATGATGTGAAGGAGATTTGAAAGAGGGATATGTGGCCTATGATTCGAAAATTGGTTGAGAATATTATGGATCAAAGGAGAAGAAGAAAGATCCTCATTAATGAGGAGGTTGCTTAGGAATTTATATAAATAGGAGAGCCTTCTCCTTTCAAAGGCATGCGTAAAGTTGGATAGATACTCAGGTGTGAAGTTAATATTACTTATGTTTTGAATAAAATTCAAATTTGGCACTATGCTCATGAGTGATGTTCACCTTGTTTTGGTAATGCTTGCATTGGGAGCCTCTCGGCTTGCCATATCTAATGCTTTTGGAATAGCCACCTACAACGTGTGATATTTATTTGCTTTTATAGATTAAGATCAATTTGCTTTCATAGATTAAGATTTATTTCTTTTATAGATTAAGATTTATTTGCTTTCATAGATTAAGATTTATTGCTTTTATACATTAAGATTTATTTTCTTTTATAGATTAAGATTTATTGCTTTCATAATTTTTTCCTGTGTGTTAGGTTAGTTTTTAATTTTAGTTGACTGTGTAATCTCGTGCTCGCTAAGTCATCTCAAGAAAGTGGCTCTGTCATTTTCCAATTGGATTAGATTTGGTCATTCGGTCATACAACAATCATAGATTAGAATTCAATTATGCAAGTAGATTAAATTTTAATTCCTGAATGTAGAATAGATTTTCAAGTTAATGTAGGAATGGTGTGATTAGGTTAGTTTTTAGTTTTCATAAACTGACCCCTAGCATATATTGTGCACGTATGTCGCACAAGTCCTATGGATCCCGGATTGATAATTTATGTTAGTAATCTAATACAAATTATTTTACTCAACATTTTGGCGCCGTTTCCGGGGAGGCGTACATAGGGATCAACTTTTGATTTCGAATTCCTTTTTTTTTAAATTTTTGTTTCACTCCAAGTTTTTAAATTTGAATTCCATTTCGTTTTTCAATTTCAATTTTACTTTTAAAATCATGCAAATTTTCAAATTAAGCTTTTGTGCAATTTTATTTTTATTTTATTTTTAGGAAATTTTCATTCAAGTTTATTTGCATTTGCATATAGAAAATATAGAAATAAAATAAAAAACCCTAGTCACTAAAAAATAAAAAATAAAAACACAATAAAAACCCAATTGCAACAAATTTTTTTCATGATCATATCCAAGAATTCACAAGGATTTATTTTTCAAACTTGGATATGAGTTTACTCATGATATTGTTGCATAAATGGATGCATTGGAAATTATCTTATACTTAAGTGAATGTTCCATTTCTTTAGTAGAATATGACTAACAAATAATTTTTTTTTATTTTTATTTTAATTTTTTTAATTTTTAGGATAAGTTTGCAATTTTGTGGTGTAGTAAGAGCCACTTGTTTACTAACCCTTGGTAGGAAAAATTGAAATAAATGATTGTGAGCAAGGAGCACAAGCGAAGATTAGGATCAATAATTTCAGGTATGAGATTGATTCTTTTCATTTTATTTTCTGCATCCAAATTAAAAAAAAAAAAAAAATTCGATTAATGAAATCTTGAGTATGCTCTCCTCCCGCGCTTTGTGTGACCTGGAGGATCAGAAAAATATTTTTTATGTTAGTAAATAAAAATAAATTTGATAAAACTTATATTTGGCTACAAAATTCATCCAATTCTGTAGCTAACTTCTGTTTTCATCATTTGATTTGATTTGATTTTTATTTTTCAATAAATTTTAACATATATATATATATATATATATATATATATATATATATATATATATATATATATATATATATATATATATATATATATAATTTGGTCTCTCTTATAGGTCAGTTTGGGCACCATTCCCAATGACCTGGTTAACTGGGCATCATCTCCAGGACCGATGATCAAGGGTCTATCATTCCCTATCATCTCAGTTGCTATATGCCCTAAGACAGGAAACAACATGAATCAAATAAGACTTTCATCAAGCAAGGGTTTTCCATGGTTTGAAGCTTATTATTAAACATATGAGAGCTCACCAACGTAGGCTCTAAAGGGCCTAAGTGCATTGCATATGCAGATAGCCCCATTCAAGGTTGCTATGCAGAGAACTTCCCGACATTCAAAGGTGCGTTGGTCACATTGGGAGCGAAATTATCATTGTTTCGGAATCTCCACTTGGCCAGTGCCTTTTAGAAGAGTTCACATGTGTCAAGCTTCGGATCCAAGTGTCCATTTGACATCTACATGATTGGAAACATGTCTTGCCTATTTTTGGAATGTTATTGATTACAAAACAACCTACAGTTAATCTATAAATTGAACACAGATCTAAGTGTTTGAGAGGAAGAATTTGAGTAGGGAAATGCTGAAGAATTTTCAATAGAGAGTTTGATTTGTGGAGTTTCTGCTAGAGAGATTTATGCTGTGATGAGACTTGGGAACTCTGTTGGAAGGTCACTTCAAATCAGTCACTAGGTTGTAACCTCTCCTTCTATCATCAATAAAGAGTACTTCTTGTTTTTCCCTACATGAATCTATGTTTACTTTGATTTTCCATATTGCAAGATCTTGGTTGATGAATGTAGTTTATGCTTAACTGATTTAGCTAAATATATTGAACTATATTATTACATCTTCTGCTGTTTCAGTGTTCTTTCTTGCAGGAAGCATTCAACCGAAAAAACCGCTTGAATTTGAAGCTGTAGTGGAAGCGACATAAAGGAGCCATTTGGAAGTGAATGAAACAAGTAAGTCTCCAATCCTCTCTGTGTATATATTCTGAGTTGGGAGAAACAAAAGTATAGTCTTTCACCTGTTGTTCTAGGCTAACACCTGCCTAGGGAAGTGTAATTTATCCATAGATTACAATTCTGGCCCAACAAACTAGCGACTCCACTGGGGAGAACTTCTCTTGTTTTCTAGGTGTTTTAGTCTCTGATATGATTTCTAAATCCAGCCAGTAGACGTTTCACATAAAGATTAGACTTTTTCAGAGCTTAATTTGCAAAGTTAGTGAGCCAAACAGTAGCTTTTTCTTTGTTTACTGTGCCCAACGCACCCTTGGTCAGGGGACAGTGCTTTGCAGAGCACTGTCTCCCTTCTCAGCCTGCGTTGCAGAGCACTATCTCCCCTTGGAGACTGCATTGGCTCATGAAAGGGACCAAATCCCCTTGAATCTGACTTTGTAATTTGCTTCTGTTCTGTTTGCTGATTTGTTCTGAAAAGTTTGATGCTCAATTGACAAGTAACTGTATATATTTCTTCTCCTTTGACTGAAAATTTGTTCAATGTTGTTTTAAAAAGTTTTTCATTATCATTGACAAGTTGATTTCAAAGTAATTTTTATGGTCGCATTAAGAATCGTTTGCTTTCGAAATAGGAAATTGTCGTAAAATCTTCATTTCCTTGATAGAAGAAATTGTTGTTGAAATCCTCGTTTTTCCTTCAAAAGAGAAATTGTTGTTTTTATTCTTCGTTTCTCGAAAGTAAAAAGCATTTCGATTATTGATCTAGTGCACCTAGTTTCTTTTCTGCATTCATAACATTAAGGAAATTGAAAAGAAAAACTTGCATTTTCATGTAGGATTGTGTGTTTTTTACAAAAGGAACATTAGGAAATCTGTATTTAGTTTGTGATTCATTGATTTTGTTTTGTTCACTGATTTCTTTGCTCACAAATTATTTGCTCTCTTTCCAAAAAACTAGCGTTCTCTTACCCTAATAGCTAGGTTCTTCATTGAAAAAGCTGAAAGTGAAAGTTTGTTTATCATTCTTAACTGCATTTTAGGAATTTTATATACATCATCGTGGTGAACCCGAAAGGCACACTGTTAAGCAAGATCAACATAAAATAAATCTCAATTTACTTAACAACTCTTTGGAACATTAACGATAACATTTAGAAGGTCTAGGCTAGAGACGTGTTCCGGCATCGTAAAACATAGCAGCTGTTGTTAACTTTTCTGCGATACATTCCGAGTGTGATACCTCACTCCACGTACATAAGTATATCGTAGCTCATCCACATATTTTCAGGTATATCGGGTGGTGTTACAGTACGTTAAGTATAAAGGGGTGCTCTCACTGTGCGGTTTCGCATCAGACAATGCTAATATGGACTTGGGCCTCCACGTACCTTCGGGTATATTTGGGAGGAAAAATTTTAGGTGCTATCCATCCATAGTGAACCGAGTCGGCCGCCCTAAAATTGTGATACACCAAACATGACATTCGGGGAGATTACCTGCCCGCACTTCTTGGTTCACCATGAGGTATTCTGCAGTTCACAGTTTCTTAGTAAACCCTTTTGCCTAGCATTACCCTCTTTTTGTTTATTTGTTTTTGGATAAAATAAATCAGTAATCGTGGAAGAACACAATCCTACCCCCCATTGTTCATGTGGATTAGCTTTAAAACCACCTTTACCACCGCAAGTTACTTCTGGTAGGCGAAGGCGGTCATGATCTGCCGAATCAAGTACAATTCGTACCTCTGGCGAAACATCATCATTTAAACTAGAGTTAGCTCAAATTGTTTCCACACATCTTGGTTCTTTTACTATTGTCGAAATGGAGCCTTCATAGCTACTCGTGGTCACAATCCATTCAATTGCTGAGACCATACCTCCTGGACCCGACGTTGTTAAATCACAAATTGATCCAGATCCTGTCTCTTCTTTGCCAGAAAATTTGAATCTTGAACAGCTGGAAGTTGTTCCTACCTTGGTCACTCCACAAATATCTATAGCCACTGAAACTCCTATATCACACAGTCAACCATCTGAAATATATTTTGGGCCTGACGGTGAAGTTCTTCCTCTTGGTTTAATCACGATTGAAGAAATCCCACAACCTGATACACCTTTAAGTCAAACCCACTTTTGGGGAGACCTTTACTTGTACCAGTATTTTCCTCATTGTTTCCATCTGCTTTTGTTGATCCCATTGCCATTCAATCTCCCGTTGATTTCAGAGAATATTCATTTGGTCATACAACCATGCCTGAACCAACTTCTTCAGTTGGGTCTGCTGTTCCAATTACGTCAGCTCCTACCCTCACTACTCCATCGATGTTCACAACCTCACCAGAGTCATATTTGCATGGTGGCCCTTCGGTCCCAGCAGGCTACAAATAATTGTATGGCACTTTCTCTGGTCAATCTTCAAGACCATGGTCGTTACCAATGTCATCATCTGGTGTTTTAACTGGTAGTCCTATAGTTAGTACTGAAGGAATTGAATCATTACATTCATCATCAGGGCAATATCAAGTCGGTCCTTATGGGTCAATTCCTTTAAGTACCATATCAACTGGACTCCCAGCATTTGGAGAACAATATTTTATGTCTTATTATCCTCCTTATGTTGGGGGGAAACCTATGGTCACCCAATATGACAGTACTCAGTCACATTTCGATCAAACTAATGTTGACATGAATGTTTGTCAATGGTAGCCCACTTTGCCTATCCAACCAAAAACGATTGTCCAATCGTATCAACCAATTCAACCTGTTACACCCACTTCGATACCACTTGTTCATACATCTATACCCCTATTACAGAATCAAAATCTTGTACATCAACCTTATCAGGTGAGTTCTTCAACTCAATATCAAAATCCTTTGGTTAATTTACAACAACCTGTATCAGGGATCATTTATTCACAAATTGGTCCACCATTTTATGGGATGTCACAAACGCAATCTGGTTATACATATCAACCGAATCCAACTTACTCTAATTTGGGTTATAACATTGGTGGACAGAATCCTTGGCAACCACAGGCGCAAATTCCTCAAACTTCATATCAACAAGTACCATATCCAGGTTTTGGTCAACAGAAATCTCAAGCGTTTTCCATGCAAAACAACTCCTATCTAGGTTACCAACATCAAATCCCATATTTTGGTGCTCAGAGACCTGTTTCCCAGGCAATTCCCTCTTATCTTGGCTATGCTCAACCTGACCTTAATAGACAATTTCCTTTTGTTGCAACCTTGGAATTACCAGATTTAAACTGGTTAACCAATGATCCTATCAATTATGCTCCTTGGTGGCCGATGATACCACATAAATTACCCTCCGAAATTCCTAAATTCAATGGAAACCCTAGAGAAGACCCATCAACTCATGTTATGACTTATCATTTATGGTGTTCATCAAATTCCATAAATGATGATTCTATTCGATTACGTCTTTTCCAGCGAACGCTCACAGGTCCGACAGCTAAATGGTACATTGAATTACCTAGAGATTCTTTCGACAATTTCACTGCCTTATCTACTGTCTTTTTGACCCATTTCCAGTTACCGATCAGATACAAAACTGGAATGGAACTCTTGACCAACTTCAAACAGAGTAATGCTACTCACATTTCAGATCATATTCATGAGTGGCATCGCCATCGACGAATGGTTAAGACATTTGTTCCCGATCAACTCCTTGTTGAATGGTTCATCAAATCCTTGTTACCATCTATAACAGAGGATGTGGCTAAAGGTGGCGTCGTCACAGAAGAGCTAGTTATCAATCGTACCCAATATTTAGACTTGATTTATACTCAGTCTGGCACACTCTATGAGAAAATCCCAAATGCGCCGTGATCTAATTTCAATGTTCCTCCTCAAATAAAGGACTCTCATGCCCGAGACGGCTTGATAGGCACTGTAAACACACACAACACTACTGCATCTGATCCTGCTCCTACTTACGAAATATATTCCGTCTCATTTGATAAAGGCAAAAGTGATAAGCAACCAGGAAGTAAGAAAAAAGGGAAATCAAAGAAAAAAAAACTTCTAACCCACAGGAATGATCATCTGATCAAACTTCAGGACCATAGAAACCTCGTTATCCATGCATAATCTGTAATGAGGAACATTTTGTTAGGGATTTTCCTCACTGTGCTGAAGTCTCAAAAATAATCAAGAATTCTCATGCATCAGCTGTGTTGATAGACCCATTTCCAAATCCAGACACAAATTTGGTTGCTATGGATCCAACTCCTAGTTCCCAAGTGTTAATGTTATCCACTACAAAACCTTCATAAGATATTTTGTTGTCAACGCGGAATAAAGACTATGGTAGTCCGGCCATTGATCAACCTACTACCTCGACAAAGAATCCATCTAATGAATCAGTACCACCTCCTGTTATTCCTGATTTGATGATTAAGCCACCGAAGGGAGTAATTCATAAATCGACATATAATCCTTGAGCAAGAGCTGCACAAAATTATAATATAGTTGAAGATTTGGCTCAATCCCCTTTAGCTATGTTTTCTCTTGAGGTATTACAAAATTTTCCCTCCCAGAAGAAAGTTTTATTGTCGACCATTGGTGGAATTGATCCGACTGATTCTAATATTGTTGTCTTTAATCATACAGGCTATGTGCCGCAACTACCAGCATAATTGGCATTCTCCATCCAAGTAAATGTTCTCAAGCACCTTGTTCATCACACTATTATTGATGAGGGAGCATCTACATGCATTATGTCTCTAAACTGTTGGAAGTCACTTGGCTTGCCGCGATTATCAAAATCATCAACGATGTTGAAGGCTTTTGATGGAAGAACATATAAACCTTGTGGTATTATCAATAACTTGCAAGTTGAATTAGGGGGAAAAATAGTAAGTATTGATGTTGAGGTTGTTGATGGACCCCTTGAATATAATATTTTACTCGGAAGACCATGGGTATAGGCGATGACTGCTATTGTTTCTACATATTTTAGAATGGTTTCCTTTCCTCATAAAGGTACTATTACAGTCATTAATCAATTATTCTTTTTTTTCCTCCGCTTCACAGGTAATTGGAAGTGTTATGTATATTCACTTACTCCAACTATAAATATAGAACATTGGTGTAGGAATCTTAAAGGATTCCACTCTTATGGGAACCTTTGCATTACCGCCGCTCACGACGTCGGCAAAAATTACAAGCATAGAGACCTGCTACATGATATCTTCCACTCTATCTGGCTTAAGGAAGAGTATGAGTATTTCTGATATTTCTATGTTGGATGATGTTTTACTGCTCAGCCCTATTGAGCTACAATAGAAATCAATCTATTTGGCTTGGGCGGAAAATCCTAAATCAACATCGCCGAGTGTTTGGGTTGATCGTTTATTAGATTTTGGTACTCCATCTGATCCATTTTCCTAAAAAATTTTGACAGATGAAAATATTTTGGAAGCAATGATGGCAGGAGGAGAACCATGGGAAGATTATCATCATCGTTCCCATCTTCCTGATTATGAAGAAAATAATCTCAGTGAACTATATCACCCATCCATTCAAAATTTATTTTCTAATTCTTTTTCGATTAATGCAATTGAATCTGAGCGAAATTTATCAAATATTGAAGAAATTATTTCTTTCGATATTTCAACTAAACCTGGCGTTGTAGAAAATATTCATGTCGGTGTATCTTGTTCTCCATCAGAACTTGATTCATATCGCTCTCTTTTTCGTGAATTTCGTGATGTATTTGCTTGGTCTTACGAGGAAATTCCAGGCACAGATACTAGTATAATTGAACACACTATTAATATGTATCTTGATGTCAAACCGGTACGTCAACGGCTTCGTCCTGTTCATCCGAAGAAAGTCACTGCCATCAAAGCAGAAGTTGAAAAACTTTTTCTTGCTCGTTTCATTTACCCTGTTCCACTAACTGAGTGGGTTTCCAATATTTTTCCTGTTATGAAAAAACAAGGAACCGTTACAGTGTTCGTCGATTATCGGGATGTAAATCATGCTTGTCCAAAAGACAACTATCCTACTCCCTTTATCGACCATATTATTGACGATTGTGCTAGATGTGAAATAATTTTGTTCATGGATGGATTTTCCGGCTACAATCAAATCAATATCCGCCCAGATGACCAACATTAGACAACATTCATCTGTCCCTGGGGCACATTCGCATATCGAAAACTCCTATTTGGTTTAAAGAACGCCGAGGAAAATTTTCAGAGAGAAATGGATTATGCTTTCAACGACATCAAGCACATTTTTCAACCATATCTAGATGAGTTACCAGTGCATTCACGAAAACGAACTGATCACCCGATGCATTTGAGAGCCATTTTATTACGTTGCTGACACTACAAGATACGCCTCAATCCGCACAAATGTGTGTTTTGTGTTGGTTTTGGTCGATTTCTCGGATTCATAGTCTTAAAAGAAGGAATTCGAATAGACCCATTGAAGGTATAGGCCATTCTTGATTTTCCTGCACCATCAAACTTACTTCAGATACAGAAACTTCAAGGAAAGGCTAACTTCCTGAGACGGTTCATTCCAAACTATGTTGAAATGGCTAAAGGATTTACTCGATTATTGAAAAAGGGGGTTCCCTTCCATTGGGACCAAGTTGCACAAGCTTCTTTTGATGCTGTTAAGCAACATCTTGTCCGAGCGTCATTAATGTATCCTCCAAATTATCAAAATTATTATTTCCTATATATCGCCGCGGCTGAAATGACCATCGCTATGGTTTTGGTCCAACTAGAAGATGAAATTGAACATCCGATCTATTATTTGAGTTGTAATCTCAATGATACGGAAGTTAAGTACTCGTACGTGGAAAAGCTTGCCTTGGTAGCTGTTCAATATGTCCAAATATTTCACCATTATATCCTGCTCCGAAAAACAACAATAGTTTCAGATTGCAACCCCATGACTTACATTTTATCACGTCAATTGTTGGGGGGAAAATATTAAAAATGGATCATCATTTTGCAGGAATTTGATTTGGAATTCATCAAATCCAAGTCAAAAAAGTCTTTAGTTTTGGTTGAGCTTCTTTGTGACCTTCCCTGTGATAGTACTGCAACTACATAGGAACCATCTATTCCAGATGAGTCTCTGTTTCTGATCGGATCATCTGATCCCTGGTATAGAGATTTAATCATTTATCTCCAAACCCAAACTTTTCGACTTAATACCTCTTGCTCTGATCAGCAACGTATTCGATACTAAGCCAAATATTATCTGATCGTCGGCGATACACTTTATCATCGTGGTGTCGATACCATTTTAAGGAGGTGCCTCACTCATGATGAGGCTGAAAAAGTGTTAAACGATTGCCATGCTGGGGCTTTTGGTGGACATTTATCTGGTTATGCTACCGTGCAGAAGATACTCTGCGCTGGTTACTTTTGGCCTACTATTTTTCGAGATTGTATCCTCACAGTTAGAAGTTGTCATGCATGCCATATTTATGACCGTAAAATTCGCAAACCGCCAGCGCCAATGCATCCTGTTGTCTCCGCTAGACCATTTACGAAATGGGGTATCGATTTCATGACCTATAACCCTCCTTCGTCCAGGGGGCATGGTTATATTATTGTCACAGTCAACTATTTTACCAAATGGGCCGAAGCGATGCTTACATTCAATAACACAGGACAAACAACTGCATTGTTTTTCTTCAATCATGTCATTGCACGGTTTTGGGTCCCACAGGCTATAGTTATGGATCATGGGAAGCATTTTCGCAACCATATGATGCCTGAATTGATAGCCAAGTTAGGATTTTCGCATGATAATTCTACTCCTTATTATCCACAATCAAATGGAAAAGTTGAGGCTATTAACAAAATTCTTAAACGAATGCTTCAACGAATGATAGGAGTTCGTAAAAGGAACTGGCACTTGATCCTGTACTCTGCCTTGTGGGCGTATCGAACCTCGGTAAAAAATGCAACTAGATTTACTCCTTTTCAATTGGTGTATGGTTTGGAAGCTATCTTACCAATCCAATGCGAAATATCATCGTTAAAACTCGCGATTGAATTATTACCTGACACCTCAGAAGAAGAAGCGCATCTCCTTAACCTCATCCGTCTAGATGAAATGCGTCATGAAGCCCAGTTGGCCAACGAAGCACATAAGAGACGTATAAAGGCGCAATACGACAAAAATGTCCAGCCTCGCATCTACTCAGAGGGTGACTTGGTCCTTCTTTACGACCAAGAAGCTGATGTAAGAGGTACAGGGAAATTCAAGCCATTATGGCATGGCCCCTATATTGTCAAAAGAGTTCTTGCTAAGGGTGCCTACGACTTAGTTGATTACGATGGGATTCCATTGGCACAACCTAGAAATGGGTTGTATTTGAAACGTTACTATGCTTAATCATGAGCATGGTAATTTTTTGTATTATATTGTTTATATGCTATTGATTGGCATTCACTATCTTAATTTGTCTTTTAGATTTTTCTTGAAGTTAGTAATCTTCTTTACCTTTCATCACAGATGACTGAATCTTTGGAACCATTTGTTGGATATGCTGATGGTGCTAGTCGTAGTATGTAGAATCTATCCTCTGCAGCGTGGGCCACTTTCGCTCCGAACGACGAGTTAGTGAGTTTTCAAGGGATTTGTATTGGTAGATCGAAGAATAATATCGTTGAGTATAGCACGTTGATCAAACTTCTCTCTGATGCCATTTCATTTGGTATTAACCGCATAATCATAAGGTTAGACTCACAACTTGTGATACTACAACTTACTAGTATTTATACTGTTAGAAATCCAACACTTCTTAGATTGTTCCTTAGAGTTAGACTTTTGGAGAGACATTTTGATTTCATTCAATATCAACATATTTCCAGAAATCTGAACACTTTAACTGATTCATTAGCTAATCAAGTTTTAGACAGACATTTGCGACATAGGTAAAGAAAACATTCACATCATTGAATAGGATTGCGCATTAAACATAGGAAAAACTCTGAAAACATATAGATAGATAGTTATAGGTTTTTTACAAAATTTGTGCCCAAGACACATTGGTCATCTGACCTCAAAATGTATGCAAAAATTCATAAGTAAACAAGTGGTGCTCATGATAGCATGATATAGATCTAGCAATCCTACGGAGCAACCGCATCCAACGGTTAGGAACCCCAATTGTGTGTCACTGCAGTCACATGGGAAGTTCTTTGATCCAGAAATATGGAATCCCAAAGGTCAACCCCTCTATGTGTTGCTGGAGCTCAACAAGAGTCTCAGCCATATCAAGGTCTTGAAGGACTGCTCTCCCGACAACCCTCTTTGCTGGTGCATCCGCTTCGCGCTCTGGTTCCTCTACTAGTTGAACGCGACCGATATCTACATTAAATTAAAAATTTAGTTTAGTATTGGAAAGAAATCAAAACACAAAAAAAATTGTATAAACCTTATAAAAATAAAAAAAACATGGTCAAATAAATCTTACCTATTGCACCCCACTAGGCGCCTTCTGGTAAAACTAGATTTGGATCTCCTCGGAAGTCGACACCTACATATGCATACTCATCGATGGTGACAATCTATCTCCTGAACCAGGCGAATAATGTAGTTGAGAACATAACGGTCAATTGGCCTAAATGCTGACCCATGAGCTCTACCCATCTCTACATTCAAGGATCTTTAGGACTGGATATATCCAATGTAACATGTTGTGGCTGCATTAGTGGAATCCGTTCCAAAGCAAAAGAGATAAGGATCAAACCATAATTTAAATTTTTCTTCCTTCCTCCTTTTGATTTATTCAGTTGTTCCTTTATCTGAGATAGAACAGCTTCAAACCAGTTGAAAACTGTTGGCTCTAAACATTCCAGCGCATACTGCATATACAATATGTTCGCTACATGGAGTGTAATAGTGCCAGCTAGTTTAGCGATCGTGAATAATATGGTCCTCAAAGGAAAATCCCCGACATCATGGATGTTTATTTTTCCATCTTTGCTAGGTTCTAACCTCGGATAGCAATACTGCATAGCATAATCCCTCATTGTTTCTCTTCCAATGGTAGAACCAGTGAGTGAAATGGGCAAACCTAACCTCGACAAACCTGTGAGAAAATACACATCCTCAATTTTTATGGACAACACTTGATTTTTTATGTGAAATTCCTCTATCGCCGGATCCCATGCTCAAACAAGGAACTCCAAGAGTTCTATTTGTTGCCTCATTCCTGACAATTTGAAGAACTTAAGTAGCCTGCAATCTCTTAAAGCTCTTACAATACCCGGATCATTCAAGGCAATAATATCTTGTTCTTCATGTTCTCTTTCTCTCCATGTAATCGTCATTATAATCCAATGGAAACCTGAAAATCAACCATAAGATCCATTAGATACCATTCATTGCAAAAAACTAGGAAAATTTTGGACACAACACGAAAACAAAAAACTTCAACTGCGCCCAACGCACTCCCTGGGTTGAGACAGTGCATTGCACATGAAGGTACACTTCACTGTACCTGCTATGCAACGTAGGTTTCGATGTTCAAGGGTGCGTTGCCCTTAATTTGAGCAGAATTTACCCTAGGGGCCTCAAAACCCTAAAAAATTGCAAGGAATTGTAGTGAAATGAATACTGAAAGAAAGAGGAGGTTTATGCTACTAACCTGGATCAAACGGTGATGAAATCCGTCCACTGAAACGACCGCAATCAACGACTGAAGTTTGGGGGAAAAATTAGGTTCAGAGCTCCAAAATGCAAATGGTAACTATGGAATGGTAAAAATGAATAGTGAAACTACTTTTTATAGTCATTTAATTACTTGCAAGTTAAGTTTATTGCTATGACTATAGTTTTATTATGTTTTTATCATGAAATAGGTATTTTTAATCCATTTGATGTTGTTTTGAATAGGAAATACAACTGACGAACAGGTTAGTCGTGCAGATTTATTTCAAGAAAGGCTTGACCACAAAGCATGCTTTTTCTCCTTATTTTTCGAGCTTTGATAAAAACGAAAAAGGATTTGAAGCGCACTTTTATCTCTTTTTCGAGCTTCGATAACAATGAAAAAGGAACCCCTGGAGTCTTCTTTCAGCTCTTTTCCGACTCCGATAATGTGAAAATATTTCCAAGCACTTGTCATTTCGAGCTCGTTAAAGTAAATGAATTGATATCTACTCAGTATAAGTTTAAAACTTTTCCGGACTGAGATGGATTATTTACGAAAAAGGAATACCTTGGTTAAACATGACCAAAGGGGTTATTTCAGATATCATTTTACACTTTTTCGGATCTGAGAGAAAAATTTACGAAAAAGTACTTTTGGAGTCCTCTTTCGTCCTCTTTTTTAGACTCTCTAAACATGAAAAAGGACCAGGCTATCACTGTCGTTAAGCTCGTTAAAACATAAAATAGCAACAGGCTTGTCAATCATGGCAAGAATCGAGTTTCATTCATCACTAGACTTGTTAAATTATTAAATAGAGATACTTTATTCGCCCAAAGGGTTGAATTATAGATCAAGCAAATGTTATCCTCCTCAAGCTTGTTAAAAAATAAAGAGGTACTGGTCGACAAATGAACGGGGAAAATTTGGGAAAACAAGCAAAGTTTCTTTTGGTAGCAAGTCGCTCTTGAACATGACACTTATTTCACTCCATGTCCGTGACTGTTTGGGTTGGGTAATCATCTTGAAGGTTCATTCACACCTATGGTTCATCATACCTTCACTTCAGTTTTGGGTCAATGCTGCCAACTCATCACAGTGTCGCCGATATGTTCAAGAGAAGTCATCTAGTGATTAAGAACTCATCCATCTGCAATACTCATAAACCTTCATTTTCATGACCGTCATCCCTGAAAATTTCTATATCAAGTCATACCCTTGTCTCCGAAATCAGTAACTCCTGTTTTGCAATAAGGCGACTTCCTGTCGACAACAAATCAATATCCAGGAAGTTCACTTAGAAACATCAGATTCCAGTACCATGAGGCTTGTTACAACATCGACAAGATCCTTGCTTTCGGACCTTTGACCGAAAGATTTTGTTTGGAGTTCGACATCAAATCATCTATTCAGGCCTTATGAAATTTACTACAGTACCTTGAGGGCCATTAACATTAATGGTGGTTCTCTCACGTTTGTTAACAAATCACATCATTGGCTAGTAATCAAATGATGTCTTTCCATGTTCGACGACAAATCATATATTTTCATGGCTAGACTTGTACCCGAATAATCGAGTGAATGAGATAAGAAGACCCCAGATCTAGTTTCAGCCATCCGGGCTACGATTTTAGGATTTTTGTAGACATCATCTGTACGGTGAACTTACATACAGATTGTCATCCAAACATGGGCCTATATCTGTAGGCACGTCTGCATTTGGGCAACATTCCAATGTAGACGACCTTCTGAATTATGTACATGTTATTAGATTGTTTTATGTGCTGACTATGGGAATGCCTACCCTCAGCAATTATGATCAATAGAGGATATATCATGATGTAATTTATTGTAATATTGATGCAGGTGACTATTCCGCTTTGTTTCCAGGCTCATCACAGTGTAAAGCATCCCAATCAAATGTTCTTATTATTTGGATCTCATGCTTTAGGGGGGCAATTGTTATAGGTAAATTTGGGCACCATTCCCAATGACCTGGTTAACTACGCATCATCTCCAAGACCGATGATCAAGGGTCTATCATTCCCTATCATCTCAGTTTCTATATTCCCTAAGACAGGAAACAACCTGAATCAAACAAGACTTTCATCAAGCAAGGGTTTTCCATGGTTTGAAGCTTATTATTAAACATATGAGAGCTCACCAACACAGGCTCTAAAGGGCCTAAGTGCATTGCATATGCAGGTAGCCCCATTCAAGGCCACTATGTAGAGCACTTCCCGACATTCAAAGGTGCGTTGGTCACATTGGGAGTGAAATTCTCATTGTTTCGGAATCTCCACTTAGCCAGTGCCTTCTAGAAGAGATCACATGTGTCAAGCTTCGGATCTAAGTGTCCATTTGACATATACATGACTAGAAACATGTCTTGCCTATTTTTGGAATGTTATTGATTACAAAACAACCTACATTTCATCTATAAATTGAACACATATCTAAGTGTTTGAGAGGAAGAATTTGAGTAGGGAAATACTGGAGAATTTTCAATAGAGAGTTTGATTTGTGGAGTTGCTGCTAGAGAGATTTATGCTGTGATGAGACTTGGGAACTATGCTGGAAGGTCATTTCAAATTAGTCACTAGGTTGTAACCTCTCCTTCTATCATCAATAAAGAGTAATTCTTGTTTTTCGCTACATGCATCTATGTTTACTTTGATTTTCCATATTGCAAGATCTTTGTTGATGAATGTAGTTTATGCTTAACTTATTTAGCTAACTAGCTTGAATAGATATCTATATTATTGCATCTTCTACTGTTTCAATGTTCTTTCTTGCAGGAAGCATTCAGCCAACAAAACTGCTTGAATTTGAATCTGTAGTGGAAGCGACAGAAAGGAGCCATTTGGAAGCGACTGAAACAAGTAAGCCTCCATTCCTCTCTGTGTATCTGTTTTGAGTTAGGAGAAACAATAGTTTAGTCTTTCACCTGTTGTTCTAGGCTAACACCTGCCTAGGGAAGCGTAATTTATCCGTAGATTACAATTCTGGCCCAACAGTATCCAAATTTTAGTTAGATTTGTTTCAATTTTAATAGATTTTCTTTAAACAAATAAAAAATAAAAAATAAAAATCTAAAAAAATTAAATAAAGAATCATTTTTTTTAATTAATGGCTTGGATTTATACATGGATTATACAAAGTTGAAATTAGGTGTGCTTCTCTGTATCACTAACCAGTATGAATATCGGCGAAAGGTGAAATAACGTATCATCTAGTCTAAGATCCAAATCCAAATACAGATTAAGATTGAGTGGTTATAGATCAAGGTCGAGATCTAGTCCCACTCATAGAAAAGACAAAGCCAAATGGAGTTCAGTGAGTAAGCCTGAGCTTTAATTCGATTAAAAGTGCAGTTTAATCTCCCATATATACATATGTTACTCGAGAGTGTTAATCATTAAAATTGAACACCACTAGATTTGGAATGAATCCCGTCCTTATAGAAATTCATTTTCATTGCCCACCATCCCATCAGTTGGAGGAAGAAGCATAATGGAAATAGCTTCACCATCAATTTCAAGCTTGAGTGGCATCGAGAATGGATGGACAAAGAAAAGGAAGAAATTGATTTTATTCCCTGAGCATTTCTAGAAAATGCACCAATTTAGACACACATTTTTGAAACGCATTTTCTGATCGATTGAGGGCGAATCTGAAAAAACAGAAACATGGGTTTTTCTCAGAACAGAGTGAATTACATAACCTAGAAATATTTTATTCAATTTTGGAATAGTTTGAGAGAAATTCATGGTTCTTTGGAGCCTCAGGCTAGGTTGCATGAGAAAAACGGTTTTCAATTTAATGCAATCCTTCAGTTACGGCCATGATCCAGTTTTCCTGATCTATAGGAGGTAGATCTACATCTAAGACTAATTAATAGGTATCCATCCAATTGAATTGTTTATCTACCAACAGTTGTGAGAATGCAGTGCTGCAAGAGAGGATTCCAAATCTCTTTGACCCTGTAATTTTGGGTAGAGTGTGGCAGAGTTCATTTGTGTCTCTTTCAGATCTCTTTGACCCTCTAATTCTGGGCAGAGTGTGGTAGAGTTCATCTGCGGCGACACCATGATGGGCGGTTTGACACCCCCGAAATAAAAATTCATAACCCACATTATCTTTGATATGGACATTTTATTGTTCGATGCAATTTTTTTTTATATTATTGTCCAGGAACGTATTCTTCAGGGATATGGGAAGCACTTTGATTGGTCTCTGAAGTCCAAAATGATTGGCATGAAAGCATCAAAAGCAACACAATTATTTGTAAAGGAGACCGGGCTTGAAGGAATTCTAACGTCTGAGGAGTTTCTTAGACAAAGAGAAGACATGTTGCAGCACATGTTTCCAGAAACTGAGCTTATGCTAGGAGAGAGCGTTTAATACGACATCTATATGAACATGGAGTACCTATGGCTCTGGGAATAAGATATCATAGGCGACATTATGAGTCGAATACAACCAAACACAAAATATCTGTTCTCATCGATGCAGGGAAAACCATCTCCCAACATCTTTCTTGTGGAAAAAAAGAAATTTGAGGAGCCTGTTCCCCAAGTAGAGAAAGTGATGTGTCATGAAGATGCTCCAACGAGTGTAGCTGCAGCTAAAAATACTGGCATGTCGGTAGTTATGGTTCCAAATCCCAACTTGGACAACAATTTATGTCAAGGAGAAAACCATAATGGTGTTTTATTTTGTGGGAAAGAATGGTGTTAAAAAGGACAGTTCGATTCTTTGTAAGATCACGTATTATAGTCTAATATATATACACACACACACACACACACACACACACACACATATATATATATATATAATTTTTTGTTTGTTTGTTTGTTACGCTGTCTGAAATATTGTGCATTTGACCTAAATTTAGCTTCTTGACTTGGGTCTAATCTTTGGAGAAAAGCTTTTAAAAATCTTATTTATTTCTTAAAAAAAATAAAAATTTAAAATTTGTAGGAATTTGCTCATTTTTCTGAAATAAGTACTATTTAATTTCAAGATTGGACTCATTATTTGTTCATAAAAAAAATACATAGTTGCGTATACTTAACTTTATGTTCAGGATTTTAGCTACAGAAGATGTGCACATTCTGCAGCTGCTAGACAATTCTGCAGCTGAACATCCTTTGCTAAGAAACCTCACTGTTTCACTCAAATTTAAAATTAGCCTAACTTTATCATACGACATCGGAATTCAACGATTCAAGCATCATTGGAAATATCTCGACGATATATACATAATGAGAAAGATACAATTAGAGTTTGAAATAGTAAAGAATGAATAAATTGTTGAAAAGACACAATAGGTAGCTTGAGGCACTAGTTTCAAAACATGTATACATTATTTTGGTTTTCCTTCATGAACTTATTTTATTAGTACCAATTCTCAGTTTTTTGTGTAAATGTCATAACCAGAGGGATTTATCACCTCTATCTTTTGATAGTCTTACTTTCCATTGCAAAAGAAGTACTACTTTTGTTTTTGCAGGTTCCAAGAGGAAGGACAAATGACCATAATCTAACAATGTCTCTCTCAGAGACCACATTTCTTTTACAATAAGATGATAAAAAACAAATAAGAAACATCAATGCATGAGCACATGCTAATTCAAACCAGATCCATCACTTGTAAGACTTTCAGATGCCATTGTCTCCATTACATCCATGCTTCGTAATAAAACATTCACCTCATTTCCCTTCATATTTTCCATTCACATTCATTCACTTCTATCCACCCCTAAATCATGAATAAAAGCAATCAACTCACTTAGATGATGATTAACTCCATTATCTTTCTCCTTTTCATGTTCATTTTCCTTTCCAAAATAAATCCTACTTCAAAGAAAACTGTATATATATAGTCCTTTTTGAATTTTAAAAATCTTTTCAAAAAGTACCTTGAGGCTTGCATGCCTTAATGGAAAGTTCTCTTGCCGAAAAGCAATGGGAATACATTAATGTCCCTTGTTTGAAGGATCTTATAGGTGTCTCAACGTCAAAAAATTTATTCATACCTAGCAATATGTGCTTAGGCATCTTGAATTTCATTTTCATCAATGGTGAGAGGTCTCGTGTTGATTAGTGGCATACATTAATGGCTACTAATTCAAAAATTTCTTACTATGTTTGACATTAGAAAATTCATTCACATAGATAAGAATTGTGCCAAGGTGTGATAACGACATGAAGACTATCAGATCCATCATTGTTCAACATTTGTAGCAGATGTAACAGATTCAACAAATTCAGTAGAAACAATAAAGACCCACTTTCACAACTTCATCCACCATTTTCACGGCCAATGGAAGAAGAATCATATCAAAATTTTGCAACAACTACACATGCACAACTTATCCATTTCATAGGTAAGTGAAGGTATGTTCTTTTATAACTTTTTATCATGCAATTCCTTAAAATTATAAAGTTATATTTTTTTGGAAAAACACTCCACAATATTCCTTTTCTCACTTCATAAAATTCCAAAAACCATCAGTTGGGGGGAATGGATATCACTCCATATATTTACATCTTATGCCACATCACTTTGATATAACCAACATACAACTACTATTACATTAAGATTCAAAAAGATTATTTGTTTTGCAAATCATCAAATTGATGAGCTTATTAAATGGCTAATTAAAAATATAAATTCTCAATGTTTTCAAGATATTTGGAAGCAAAAAAGAATAAACAAAGTATTGTTACACAAGAACCAATACTCATCAATTTTTTTTGTCACACAAGAAACAACCATAAAAAAAAAAAAATCAATTTTGGTTGTCACACAAGAACCAACCCTAAAGATGAATGTTGCAATCCAATGTATTTCAAAGAAAACTTTGCAAAAACAATGAATTTATCAAATGCTATGATAATGAAAAGTTAAAGGAGAATTAGTAAAACCCAAAGCTCATTCAAAAGTAATACAATTAAAATATCAAATGAATCAATGTAATAGGTTGCATAAAGAAATGCAACACCTTCAGTTGGGGGGTATGTTGGGTCTCAGAATTGTCCTTAAAGAGACATCCACTTTCAACATCATGTCCATTATATCACCTCCATTCCACTACCATGTCACTACATTCATCTCACTTTCATCATCATTTGATTTACCTTTGTGTTTTCGAAACATTATTAATTTCTAGTGTTTTTAAGTGAATTTGTGATCAAAATTTAGGAGAAAATATGCATATACTTATACCTTAAAAGTGGAAAGAATTTTGTGACATGTGTAGGTTCATTGGAAGCTTCCAAGTCCCTCTTATGTGGCTCCCAAAGATCAAATTCGAAATTATATTCATGATATGAAGGAGATTTGAAGGAGGGATATGTGGCCTATGATTAGCAAATTGGTTGAGAATATTATGGATCAAAGGAGAAGAATAAGGATCCTCATTAATGAGGAGGTTGCTTAGGAATTTGTATAAATAGGAGAGCCTTCTCCTTTCAAAGGCATGTGTAAAGTTGGAGAGATACTCAGGTGTGAAGTTAAGATTACTTATGTTTTGAATACAATTCAGATTTGGCACCATGCTCATGAGTGATGTTCACCTTGTTTTGGTAATGCTTGCATTGGGAGCCTCTCGACTTGCCATCTCTCATGCTTTTGGATTGGCCACCTACAATGTGTGAGATTTATTTGCTTTTATAGATTAAGATTTATTTTCTTTCATAGATTAAGATTTATTGATTTTATAGATCGATATTTATTTTCTTTCATAGATTAATATTTATTTCTTTTATAGATTAAGATTTATTTTCTTTCATAGATTACGATTTATTTCTTTCATAGATTAAGATTTGTTGCTCTTATAGATTAAGATTTATTGCATTCATATTTTTTTCCTGTGTGTTAGGTTAGTTTTTAATTTTAGTTTACTGTGTAATTTTGTGCTCGCTAAGTCATCTCAATAAAGTGGCTCTGTCATTTTCCAATTGGATAAGATTTGGGCATTCGGCCATGAAAAAATCGTAGATTAGAATTCAATTATGCAAGTAGATTAAATTTTAATTCCTGAATGTAGAATAGTTTTTCAAGTTAATGTAGGAATGGTGTGATTAGGTTATTTTTTAGTTTTCATAAAATGATCCCTAACATATATTGCGCACGTATGTCTCACAAGTCCCATGGATCCCGGATTGATAATTTATGTTAGTAATCTAATAAAAATTATTTTACTCAATAGTTGTTATGTTATGTATAGCTAACAATGTTTTGTATTACAAAGAGAGTTTGCTTTTGAGTTCGATGAGGAGATTTATGTTGAGTGTGGCTAAGTTTGTATTAATTCCTAATTCCATGTTTTATTGTTAATTCCATGTACATCTACATAGAGGTTAGAGTCTTGAGTCTTCAGGGTTTGATGCATTTTGTATGATTGATGTATTGAGGGCAGAGTTTGCTGCTGTGGTGTGTGATTGAGGTAAGTAAAGAGTATGATGTTACTATTTGAGTATGTATTAAGTGAGTGTGATGTTTTTTATTGAGAGGGTTTGAGTTAATGTTCGATGAGTTGGTTGTATGAGCATAATTATATTAAATATAAGAGTTTGTGTATTCAGTTAATTAGCATAGAGTCTAAGTGGGTCCAACATGAAAATTGAATGAAATGTGGCCTACGATATTTGAGTTTGTTGTGTGGATCCTAGTTTGATAATGTATGAATGTGTTCCATGAGTGCTTGAAGGTTGGGGCCTTCAGTGAACAAGTGAGTGCTTGCTAGTAAGTATTAGCTTACCAATTCAGGGATTGGTGGCTTCCTTCGAGTTGTGGCTTGAGAACTTGGGATTGGTGGCTTCCATCTAGTGGTAGCTGGAAAAAATATTGGGTGTTTGGGAACACAATAGGTAGTGGCATGCATAGTTGAGGGAGTGGTGGCCTGAAAAGTTTAGGAAGTGGTGGCTTTCATCAGGCAGTGGTATGGAACGAGTGGTTATTCAGATTATCACAATTTTGGACTTGCACACTGGTGGCGGCCAATGATTTGATGTAAGAATATTTTGATAATAATAAGAAGAAGATGAAGCATAAGAAGATGGTGGTTTTTATCTCAGAAGGGTTTCCACCTTATATCCAATGTCCCAAGTGTGGTGATGTTTATTTGTTTCTCTTATGATCTTGTACTTTGATTTTCTATATGATTTACATGCTTATGTGATATACTTATATGTTATGTTTCTAATGAATGAATGATTCAATTAATTTTTTTTTTTTTTTACGAAATTAGGTATTGAGTTTTCTATTCCAAAAAATAAAAGGAGGATGCTCCCATTACAAGAAGGAGTTTGGAGATAAGAAATCTATTGAAGGTAAGAGCGGGAGCGCAGTCCCAATTACCTATAGCCATGTTTCCAAAATTTCTTGAATTTCCTACTACATTCTTGGCATATTGTCTTACATACTGATTAAGCAAAAATACAAATTTACATAACATATTGGAAGATGATAATAGATGCTGGAGGGAGATCCTTTATTCACTTTTGTGTTCTTCTAGTTTTTTTTGACTGATGCTTCTTGCTGAGATCTGTGTTTGCTTCCTTGATAGTTTGAGTTCTCCCCTTCCTGATTCAGAGTGATGCTCTCGAGGTAGCTAATCAAGTCTTCCATATGAGTACATTTGTTTTTGAGAGTTGCTATTTCTGCCTTATGATCCTCAAGATGCATCTTCAAGAAAGAGTTGTTATCCTTTGATTGATGCCTCATATCTTGCACCGTCTCTCTTAGTTTATCGATAATAAACTTGTTGGCTTTGCATATGGTGCATTTTTCATTTTGTGATGCTCTTTCAAGTGGATTTAGATCCATTGCTGTGTGCAGGGAAATATTCTTGTCATTCTGCTGATGGGGAAAGACAAGGGGAAGTTGCCACAGAGCTGTGGATACTATGAAAGCTACTGGGTCTCCAAAATGGACTCTATTGACAGAAGGAGAGGCTCCAATCATATGACTTTTAAAATTTTTTGAGGAGTGGAGGAGATTGCAAGAGATGCACAAATTGATGAAGGAATGATGGTAATAAGCAGAAGAAGAAATTATTATGATGGGTTGAGGTAGGGCTAAGGGTGATGGAAATGAGCAAGGACGTATGCAAAGGAAGTAAGGAGGGACCGAAAACCAATGATAAGAGGCTCGATCGAGGTTTATCATGATCACACTCACTATCATGACGAAGGCAATAGTGAGAGGGAGATCATTTTCGAGGATGGATGAGAGGTCAGGTTCGAGGCCATTAAATGGAGAAATGGGAAGAGTTTCAAATAAGGTAGAGTTAAGGGAGTGGAGTGACTTGACAGACTTTGTTTTTGGACCACAGAGATTACAATGAACATGACGGATTTGTGGAGGATCATAATTCAGAAGATATATTTTTTAAAATGTTTTTGTCAATCTCCTAACCTGGAAGCGATGCCACTGTGGCAACAAAAGGGAGCAGAGTAAATTATGATATTTAAATGAGTAATATTTCATGATGAATTATAGATTATCCTTTAGGACAAGCTACTTCCAGGTTGGATTAGAGATCAGTTAGGCTATTGTCTCTCAAGATGTGTTTGAAGGAAACATGGTCCAAATTTGTTAGATTTTGTTTGATTCGTTTTATTATCTGGCACATCACTGCACTTGGTAGATTTATTTTACTTATCATAGCTTGGATGATTATAGCTGAGTCTCCCATGATGATTGGGTTCTGGCTGTTCTTTTTTTTGAGAAGCATGGTGCCCATAAGCAGACCATAAGGCTTTGCCCTGTTATTTGAATTTTTTCCAAGTCCCCATTCGAAGGTGACGAGGTTGTTTCCACCTGGTTCTAGAAGGATGCCACCTGCACCAACATTTCCTGTGTTATTTTTTGATGAACCATCAAAGAAAAGACAATGTTTGTTGAAATTTTTCATCCAAAGGGTGAATTCATCCTTTTTTAATCTTATTTCCAGTTATGGGAGATTGTCTTTATCTTGGGGATGCTTGAACAATTGTTTCTACCTGTTGCAAAACTTATCCATATTATCTCTTCTTGTTGGTGCTGGTTAATATCCATTGCTTTCAAACCTTTCGCGATTAAAATTTTTGTTGTGAGTCCCAAAGTATTTGAAAAAACTTTTCCTATGTGTGAAGGATGGTCTTCGGAAGATTTGTTGGTTTCTTACTAACTAGAGCTACTAGCAAAGGAAGGATGGAAGACTTTCCAAAAATATTTTGATAGAGTGCTTTTGCTTCAATGAATAAGTATATTTTCTTTTCCAAGCAGTGAAGAAGTCATTAAAGGGGCTTGAAAAATTTATATCAGTTTCCAAAGGGATCACTAGTAGGTGCCAACATTGTCTTGCGCCCACCCACCTCTCAAACACTTGGTATGATATTATTTGAAATATATATACTTCACATGGTTGTAGCCCTTTCTCCTATCTTGATCCACCATATATACGACAATTCTTCCTCTGGAAAGTGATCCCGGCATAATACCCTTTGATTTATTGTTGCACCTTACATGTGTACATCTTCTGTTTGACCTTTGTTCTACTCACCTCACACTACGTTGTGGACTATTTTCCCATTGTCCTTCTTCCCTTCCTCACCCCCAGCAATGTGAAATGTGAGCCTCTTTTTTTTTTTGGGTCCATAAGGCGAGGACAAAGCATGCTGCTGAGGGGCCTAAATGCTTGTGAGATGCCGTTTGTCCAAGATAAACACTCTAAAATAGTATGGATTATAATGAATAAAATGGAGTTTTCTGAACCCATGATTTTTTCCCTTGGAGTTAAAGGGACATTATAAGAAAATATGTTGGATAATTTCTTCATCATTCAAGTTCATGGGGAACCTAGAGGGCCTTGAGAAACCTTTCCTTTTGAGGTTATTTGCTGTTAGAACTTTTCCTTTTAATAGAGTCCAAATGAAAATTTTGACCTTTGGCAAAATTTCTGATTTAGAAATTATTTTCCACGATGCCCAATACTGATTATCTTGCTGAGCTTGGATGGTTAACTACCCTGATTTGAACAAGTATTATCCTCTGTTGGGACCCCAAATGAAGGAGTCTTGAACCTCTTGGTTATTTGGTGCAGCTCACTTGAGGCAGATGACTAAGGTATCCCAATGTTTTTTTAGATTGTGTTGCATGTTGGGAGTGATCCAATCAACCCAATTTTTGTTTTCCAAAGAGATATAGAGTGCATAGTGGTCAAAACCTTAGAGCACATCCACTTTTTTAGATCTTGGAGGTCAGAGTGGGAGGCTAGGGGAGGGTTCCCCATTATTCTATCATCCCAAAGGTTGATTCTTTTTCCATTCCCAGGGAACATAGATGTATGCTTTACGATGATAGGAAGGAATTTTTTAACTAGCTTCCAGACTTGAGAACAAGGCCTGATTGGTGTGCTTTCTTCTAGTAAGAGGGTTCGATGCTTATTCATATACTTTGAATCTAGAACTTGTTTCCACCAGCAATCATTTCCCGTGATAAGCCTCCATGCAATTTTTTCCCCAAGGGCCACATTCATAATTCTAGGAAGCCTTATAGATAGTTCTCCCTTTTCATAACGAAGTGTTACTTGATCCCATTTAACCAAACTGACCCTTTTTGTTTTTGTCTTTCCACCTTGCCACAAGAATCCTCTTATTATGATCTCTATTTTCTTGTGAATGCTAGCAGGTGCCAAGATTGCTGCAAATTGGTAAATAGGTAGCGCTGTAAGCATTACTTTGATTAATATCACTCTTCATGCTAAATTAAGCCATTGCATTCCCCAAATTAGATTTTTTTTCCTCATTTTTTCAAATTGGATGTTCCATATTTCTGCCTTCAGATTTTGTTTTGATATAGGTAGTCCTAGATAATGAAAGTGGCTCCAATTTGCTTTTATAGGAATTTATAAAATCTGGGATATTCTTTGTAGAGTGTGTGGGGGCGCGTTACAACCATAGATTCTGCATTTAGCATTGTTTATAAGTCCTCCTGAGACCTCCATGAATTTTTCTAGCACTTTTTAAAACCTTCTGGAAATAATACATGAAGCCCCTCCCATCAATAGTGTGTCATCAACGAATAAGGAATGGTTGATGCTTTTTACACCTTGGGAGATATGGAGGCCTGTCAGTGAGTGATCTATTCTTATTTTCTCCAAAGATCGATTAAATGAATTTTCCATAATTATATATAGAAATAGAGATAGAGGGAATCCTTGCCTCAACCCTCGGGAGCACTGAAAAAATTCACATGGCCTTCCATTTATCAATAAAGCAATCCAGGGTCCCACAATGCAAGATCTAATTAATTCAATAATCTCACTTAAGAATCCAAATTTCTTAAGGACTGCTGATAAGAAGGATAAGTTTACTCAGTCAAATGCATTCTCCATGTCCAATTTTATGAGTATTCCTTTCTCTTTCCTTAACTTAATTGAATGCAAGGTTTCTTGAACTATCAATACATTGTCTAGGATATGTCTATTTGGTACAAAAGCGCCCTAGTTTTCCGATATAAGATCATGAAGGAGAGGCTTTATTCGGTTGGATAGAATCTTTGTAATAATTTTATAAGAGGAGTTACATAATGAAATTGGTCAAATCGACTAAAGGTGGAGGGCCTTGCTTCTTTTGGAATTATAGAAAGGAAGGAGGAATTGGTGAATCCACCCAATTTACTTTTCTTGAAAACATTCCTTATCATTCTTGTTATATCCTTCTTGATTATGTGACAATTTTTCCTGTAAAAGGAAATAAAAAAACCATCAAGACCCAATTCCTTATCTGGATGGAGGCCCCAAACAACACTTGCGATTTCTTCTTCTTCAATTTCTTTAATGAGATTCATATTGTTTTCAATGCTTATTTTGTTGGGAACATGCTGTAAAAATGTCTCATAATCTGTGGTGGCTGCGCTTGCTATAAGGAGATTTTTAAAATGGCTATATGCTTCCTTTTTCAACTATTTTTGTCCTCTGATCTCCCTTTCTTCAACCTAAATGTTGTCAATATGATTTCTAGTTCTTCGTATTTTCATTGAGTTGTGAAAGAGCATTGTATTCTTATTTCCTGCTTTCAACCAGAGGTTGCGAGATTTTAATCTCTAAACTTCTTGCTCTGCTCTATGCTCTTTGTAGTTTTCCAAATAGAGTGATTTTTCCTGGAGTTGTATTTCTTTTGTTTCTTCCTTATTTTCCTTTGCTTCTTGAAGTGTTTCCATTTTTATATGAATTCAACCTTCCTTTTTTGAGCTTTTTTTAATGGTTTTCCTTGGCCCAAATTTTCATTTCCTTCCTCAGTGTTTTTAGTTTGGTCTCCCACACAAAGTAAGGAGAGCCAGTGAAATTTTGGGACCATACTTCTACAATTATTTTTTTAATTTCCTCATTGTTTTTCCATGATGGGCAATATATAAAAGGCATGGGACCCTGATTTCCCATAGTTCCTAGAGGAATAACCACTGGCTTATGGTCAGATCCTAAAGATTGAATAATCCTTGAAACTACTGAATTGTATTTAGATAAGATGTTGTCCTAGACTAGGATGCGATCTAGTCTTTCTTTTATGTCACTGCTGCCAATTATCTTATTTCCCCATGTGTACTTGCCATTGCTGGGGGGGCATGTCAAGAAGATTGAATGATTCCATTATATTTTTCGATGGAGTCCCTAGATGGATGGGCATGAAAAAATCCTCCAAATTTCTCTTCCACATTTAAGACTAAATTGAGATCCCCTCCCACTATTATATTTTTGTTTTGGACATGGTTTAATGTATCTTTGAGAGAGTTCCAACATAATTCTTTCTCCCTGTAATGATTTTGGGCATATATGTTAATCATGCAATATTTCTCTTCATTTGATATGCTTTTTAAGTCTGTTCTAATCCAGCGCTTCTCTTTTTTTTGTTGGAGTAACTCCCATTTTTATTTTCTCCACAGGGCGCAGATGTCTCCCAAGGCCCCTATTGCTTGGAGAGCTGTGCCTTCATAATTTTTTAATTTTTTGATCATGTTCTCGGATTCTTGTGCATTTATTTTGGTCTCTTGTAGAATGAGAATATCTATGATTTTCATTACTAATAAATATTTGATTGCATTTGTTTTTAGTGATGTCCCCATTCCTCAAAATCATTATCTATTCTGGTTGGAGGCAGAGGGACCTTTCCCTCTAGGATGATGGTGAGTTTTATCCTTGTTTCATGATATTTTTTCAAGGAAGAAATACATAGGCTTTTGGGTTCCCATTGCCATCTCTTTTTCTATCGCTTCATCTTTTAACTCTTTATTTGTATTTCTTCTTGGTTTTTTTTTGGCGTTCAAGTGAAAGTAGTGAGTCTTTTGACTGATTCCTTGTTAAGATTCGATTAATAGAGGGAGGGGGGGTGGGGATATGAGGGAGGGATGAAAGGTTCTTCAAGAGGACCAAAAGGGTTGTATTCAGTGAGATTGGAGGAAGGAAGAGGGGGGTTAAAAGGAGAGAGTGAAGAGGAGATGGGGGCAGATTGAGAGGGAACCTGAGGGTGAGATAAGGAGGGAGGGGCTATTTGTTTTCTGATTTTTTATTTTTAACTTGTTCCCATTTTGGGTCTTGAGCTTCTAATTCTTCATTTTATTGTTTTTTCGGGAATCTATTTGCAAAATGACAACATTCATGACATACCTTGCATTTAAACAATATTTTTTCGTAGTCCAACTTCTGTATATGCGTCCAGTTATCAAATTTGATCTTCACTACTTCCGGGAGGCCTTTCCCTAGGTCAAATTCTAAACATATCCTCGCACACACATGCATGTTCTCCTTTAGCTTGCTTATGTCAATATACTTTCCCACTGCGTTCCCTATTGCCTTGATTGATTCATATCCCTAACAATGGAGCGGGAGGTGAGGAAGGCAGACCCAAACAGGGACAATTCTTGGAACATCCAGTTCAGGGTCGAAATCCAATGCCCATCTACTTAGATAGAATCCTCTCATGTCCATGAAGTATGGGCCATTTCTAAATATCATGTCTCTGTCTTCCTTGTTTCAAAATGGAAGGTATAACACCCTCTTCCACAAAATATGATATAAATTTTCCCATTTTTTGAAGAGGACCAGTTCCTTTCAACCCACTTCTGAACATAACGGGGTGAAGGCCAGAGGCTAGTGAAATGGCCAACAAAGCCACGTTCAGAAAGGGAGAGAGCTGATTTGCGTGGGAGAGTATGAAAGAATGATCTTAGGGATCTCTTCTAAGTTCTAAAAAAAATTAGAGACAAATGGTTTGGGTATGGGAGGACCAATGGAGGTTATCAAAGAAGTAAAGGCTTCAACGTTTTCATCAGAGGAAAGATTCAAGGAAGCCGGTGGAGGGTCACCATCTGGAGGAGGGTCCAGAGGGACCATTGAGGTTGCTGATAGGAGGCCAATACAAGTAGGAGAAGAGGGGCATGCACAACAAATGAGTTTTCAAATTCGCCTCAGAGTGGGATCCTTGGAAACTCTATTCAATTAATTGTTGAAGAAGGGAGAAAAAATTAATTTGGTGATCCACTTCACAATATTGATTCACCCCCCCTCTTAGTATTATCAAGCTCTCAACAACTCGTATAAGAGATTACAACATTGATATGTCCAAGAAGTATATTATTCATTAAAAAACAAAGCATATACATATAAAATATCATTTTCTTAGGGAACAAGTGTTTGATCAGATTGTTAGGTTGGAACATATAGTTAGAAATGAAAAAAATTCTAACATATTCACTCAACATCTTGGCATAGATACCTTTGAATATTTAAGGTAGAAGTTGGGAGTGATGTCTCCCTTACCCCTTCAATGAATCCCTTAAAAAGGAGAGAAGGAAATTTTATAATTCTGTTAGGGGTAGTTGTATGCTAGGATGTCGAATAGAAGAAAATAGAGTGAGCTTAGGGGGACCTGCAAGAAGAGAAATGAATGATCAAGAAAAGTATCATATGTTTAGGGGGAATTGATCACACAAGAATATTGATGAAATGAAAAGTTTGCAAACCTTACATGTTTGGTCTCATTTCATTTGGTATAAGTTGCAGAAAAAATTAGTTTCAATAGCCATTGGTATTAGTCCTGTTATATTGACCTAGGGGAGATTTTAGTTTTTGCAATATCCATTTTTGTTTTGGTGTATTGGTACATTGGTACAATGCATAAGACTTGGTATTAGTGTTTAGAGAACATGAAACAATAAATATAGAACATCACTATTGGATATTGGGCCTTGTTACAACTTAATCAATTGGTATCATGCAACATATCCAGTTTGGGGGTATGTTGTGCCGCAAATATGTCCTTATTATTACCACTTTCTAACGTCTATTTCATCCATTTCTACCATTCTTTATAACATTCTTTATCAAAAGTTATCACATAATTCCATTTTATTAGTATTTATTCTCTTATGGATAAATACTACTTTTTATCATTTATTTCTAATAAATTGAAGATTATTATGCATTATTTTTCCAATGATGGTTTATTTGTTATCACATCACTTATGATTTTAGCCTCCAAGGTCTTTTCCAGATTGAAAATTCGAGTTCCAACTCATAATCAAATATTCCAACTCAGAAATTCGCTGGAATAAGAAGTGACCATTTTGCGTTGGACTTTTCGGACAAATGAATATGACTCCTGAAAATCCGAGACATGGGTTTTTTGCAAAACAAACCAATTCAGTTTTTTTTTGAGCAGTTTTCCAAAATTCGGTTTGTATTAAGAGAAACGCAAGGTTCTTCGAAGATGGTTTTCTGAGATTTGTTGTTGTGGCCGTTTTCCAAATTCTTCCAATTTCAATATCAGATTCGACTTGTTCCTCCTGAATGATGATGGGAAGATCTTTCAGATATGATATTTTTTATTGAGATTATGTAATTAATCCAAATTTTAATTGAAATCATTTTGTAAATAAAATTTATTGTAACTTCCATTTTATCTCTATGTATTTAAGCAAAGATCAAAGAGAGGATAAGGGAGAAAAAAGGCAATGAATGAAGGGAAAAAAAAGGAACAACTGAACAATTTTTGGATGAACGAATGAATAATTGTTGAACTTGAGACAAAGCTAAGAGCTTCATTATGATGTAATTATTTCTATCATATATTTTAATGAAGGAAGTTATCTGTTGAGTTTTACGTCTGCTACTTGTAATATGATCTGAGTTTCTTCTCAAGGAAGAACTGAGTCTTGGAAAGTTGGGCCCAATACCTTGGACGAGATGTTGCCTTGAACATCTAAATTACTTTAGTTGCATTCTTGTTTCTCTGAATTTAAATTGTTGTTCCTTAAATTAGATTTCATTTCTTTTAAGTAATTTGTTTCTTGCCGCATTTTCCTTATTGTTATTTCTTGCAATTTATAGATTTCATTTAATTCACTACTCTAGATTAGCATTTGAATTATGTTGAGAGCAGTAGGTTAAATTTCCAATTCAAAAATGCGTGATTTAATTCAATATTGATTCAAGTCGTGTGATTAGTGTAATTATTTTCCTGTCATTTACTTTCTGGTTTTGAGATTTAGTATTTCTTTTCAAGACTTGCATTTTTATTTCTTTCGAATGAGATTCATAGTGTAGAACATAATCATGTAGAACTAGTGTTAGATATTGGTATTTTCTATGCATATACTTTGCTGATTGCCTTTGAAATAAAAATACGTTCCTTGGTTGATAATTAATGAATAAGTGATTAGTTGTTTTTATTAAGAAATTAATTTTTTCCAACATTTTGGCGCCGTTGCCGGGGAAGGCAGTCAAATAACACTACCACACTAATATCTATTTGTAGATACATAATTTGATTCTGGAGAGATTTTTTAAAATTAATTTATTTTTATCTTCTTGCTGTAAAAGAGTTGGGTATTAAAAACTGGAGGTAAGATTCTACGTAACCAATAAGTAAAACACTTGCTCAACAACCCGCTTTTTGGAAAATGCATAGAGTTTAAATAGGATAGGTATTTGTTTTTTTTATGAATGAATAAGTAGGAATCTTAAAGGTAGAAATTTGAAGAAATCTTATCATTTCTATTAAGTGGTGATGTAAGCACCACCCATTCCACTAACCAATTGACAAGAACATTTGAAGGAGGAGCCTTAAAGCCACACATGAAGAACATCTTCTATAATGGTAAGAAATGGAACACACTGCTACTTTTGAATTTCCTATCATAGATCTAGGAGGAGTGACACAAATGCACATAATTCCCCCATCTACTCTACCAAAATTTCATGGTTTGGAAAATGAGGATCCAAATACATTTTTATTTGAGTTTGAAGTACTTTTTAGAGTATGATTGTTATACTAATGATCAAAGGTTGAAAGTGTTTCCTCTTACTCTAAAAGGAGAAACTCTCTAATGGTTCATGAGCCTTGGTGGGAACTGCATTTAAACATGGGAGGACATGAAGAATGTATCCTTGAAGAAGTACCAAAACTATTGCAAGGCAATTAAAGACATTTTCAATATGATACAGGGGGAAGATGAAAGCTTGGAGGACTATTTGGAGCGATTTAAATATAACCTTCAAAAATAAAAGTATTAACATTTGGAAAAAGAGATATTGAAAACACTCCTACTCAAAGGAATCAAAGACAAATTTTTAGAAATCTTAAATTTGAAAGGAAAAGGTGATGTTTTTCAGCTATCATATAATGATGTTTGTGATTTGTGCATAAGGTATTCAAGAGGAATCTCAAGGCTGGTAAGAATTCTAGAGAATTTTCTTCTTTCATTTCCAAATCTACTACAAGAACATGAGATATAAGAGCTGAAATAAATTATTTATTTGGAAATTTGGAAATTGATTTTATTAGCTCTCTAAATTCACAATTGCATGTTTTGTAGGTAAAGAAAAACCACGAAAAAAATCGAAGAAGTGTTTTTCCCTCATTTCCAAAAGGAGAATCCCATGCATAGTATCTCTTTCTTACATAGGATGGAAGCAACATATCAAAGAGATCGAGAAGCTACAAGCTCACAACCATGGAAACCATGGCCTACATGTATGGTTCAAAACACTTCCTCTCCATTTTCTACTTGCATAATCCATTATGGAATACTCTTTTGTTAGGGCAGCCATGCCAATCTCAATATAACCACCACCAATCTTGTCCACAAGTTTGGCATGGTTCATCTTATGATTACATGACTACTCTCCCTCATCTTGTAGCATAAGCACATCATCCATATTCTTTTTCAGCTCTTCCACAACATCTTGCTTGCCTATAAAAATCATATACACAACCCAATCAACTACATCATCAAAATCCTCCATGCCCTACACAATTTCCCACTCAATCCATTCCACACCCTCATATTAATAAACTAGTACAACATGCTTATAGTGCCGAACTGCAAAATTTACCTACCCTTCCCACCAATTCTATCTCACATGCACCATTACAGAAAAATTATATTGAGATTGGGAAGGCTTCAAATCCAAAAATTGTAGAATTCATGGAAGAAATTCATGATATGAAATGCATGGGAATGTTAGGTCCCTATATTACTAGTATAGTCCCTTATTTTTATTATTGTACCCTTGTAACCCCCATATTTTTATTATTGTGCCCTTAAATTATTATTTTTAGGTTGGTTAGGATTACATTGTCGCCCCATGGACTCCTATATATAGAAAGGAGGTTTTGTAACTTGAATCATCCAAGAATTGTTCATTAATGTAATGTATTGGAGGTTGCCCCCTCAAAGTGGCTTATTTCTAAGGCGTTGATATCTCTTTTCTTCTCTTTTTGGAGCTGGTTTCACAACATTTGGTATCAGAGATTTGAGATTCTAGGGTTTCGCTGCTCCAAACAGGTCATCGTGGAATTTTCGCTATAAATTTTTTTCTACGAAGTTTCAGAATCTGAAATTTTGAGAGTGCAAAGCCAAAATCCTGAGGAACATTGTCGCAAAATGTCAGAGCTTGGTTCACAATATTTTCGGAGATATGATCTGTGCAAATTAGGTAATTTTGCAGGCTCCTGAATTTAACCTAAACAGGTCATCGTGGTATTTTCGTAATAATTTTTTTTCCACGAAGGTTCAGAAGATGAAATTTTTAGAGTGCGAAGCTGCAATCCTGAGGAACATCGTTGCAAAATTTTAGATATTGGTTCACAATATTTTCTGAGATTTCAATGGATTTGATCACAGGTTTAACTAAGTCCGAAGGAAAGAGTGTCATCATGGTGGTAGTTGATAGACTTACAAATATGCACACTTTTGTGCATTATCTCATCCACTTAAAGCAAGTACAATTTCTACTACATTTATGGACACAATTCAAAAGCTACATGGAAACCCAAAGGTTATTGTGAGCGACAGAGATCCCATTTTTACTGGAAATTTTTGGATGGAGTTATTTTCTTGTTTGGGTACTCAATTAGCTCATAGCTCATCTTATCATCCTCAATCTAATGGTCAAATTGAGATAGTAAATAAATGTTTGGAAGGATATCTTCGTTGTTTTGTATCTGATAAACAAACACAATGGGTCAAGTGGTTACCTCTCGCTGAATGGTGGTATAACACTTCCTTCCATACCGCAACAAAAATGACCCCATTTATGGCACTTTATGGATATCATCCACCATCGATTACATCATCTTTAAGGGAAAATTCGAAGGTTCAAGCAGTCGAAGATCACATCGAGCATCAGCAAGAAGTTCTCCAACTCTTAAAGGATAACCTGAATTTGGCACAAAATCGAATGAAAAAACAGGCAGATCAACATCATAGCGAGAGAAGTTTTGATGTAGGAGATTGGGTATTTTTACGGCTACAACCATACAAACAAATGTCCCTCAAGCAAGCAAAGAAGGATAATAAATTATCGCCAAAGTACTATGGTCCTTACAAGGTGTTGCAAAAGATTGGTACTATGGCATACAACTTGGAGCTTCCTGCTTCTTCGCGAGTACATCCAGTTTTCCATGTTTCATGCTTAAAGAAGGTTATAGGTGAAAATCTTCCAGTTCAAACAATATTGCCAGAACTTGATGAGGAAGGAAAAATCATATTGGAACCTGAAGCGGTCATGGAAACAAGAACTCGATAGATACGAAATCGATCAATTTCAGAGTATCTCATCAAGTGGAAGAACTTACCCACTGAAGATTCTACATGGGAGGATGATAATTTTATACAGAAGCACCCAGAGCTACTCAAGCGTTGAGGACAAAACTTTTTTGAAGGAGAGGGGCATGTTAGGTCCCTATATTACTAGTATAGTCCCTTATTGTTGTTAGTGTAACCCCCTTATTGTTATTATTGTACCCTTGTAACCCCCATATTGTTATTATTGTGCCCTTAAATTATTATTTTTAGGTTGGCTAGGATTACATTGTGGCCCCATGGACTCCTATATATAGAAAGGAGGTTTTGTAATTTGAATCATCCAAGAATTGTTCATTCATGTAATGTATTGGAGGTTGCCCCCTCGAAGTGGCTTATTTCTAAGGCGTTAATATCTCTTTTCTTCTCTTTTTGGAACTGGTTTCACAACAGGGAAATCAAGAGAGTTAAGGCTGTATTGAAGATTGGTTTCACTCCATCATTTGTGATCAGATTTGGATCAAGGACCTAAGTGATAGCTCAAATTTCAAAGTGTTCGAAAGCGTGTTGAACCTGAGCGACCAGATAGATCTCGTCTTCCTGATTCCAGTGCCGAGAACGGTTCAAAAAATCGACACCATTTGAAAAAACTGCAATTTTTGTCTTTTGGCCAGGTTTGACTGGGTTTTTGGAAATTCAAAAAGGAATATTCCTAGAATATTCCCTAGAATATTCCCTTCAAGCCAGTCAGAGGTTGACAAGTGGAATTATTTGATTAGTTGGATGTTTGTACGTTTGGTTTTTTGTGGCCAATGGGAGGGTGACACGTGGCCAGCCCTGAGGCCACCACATGTACCCTGGACGATGGTGTAAAATTTTATGAGGTCTAGGGGGTTCGACCCCACGACCTTCGGCCTGCGGGAAAATACTTCCACCATTTGCGCTGCATGTTAGATATTAACACCTAAGGATCAATGGTAATATTTAACGTTTATTAATGTTGCGTGCGGGGGTTGGGGACCGCTAGCAGTCCCAACCCACCAGCGGCCCCAACAGTGTGGTCACATGTTACCATTACCACAAATGTTAGCCGACAACAAACTTCGACCATTGTGGTTGTAACCTTGTCACATGTGATCCAGATTTATGCAGGAACGCAACATAATATGGAAATAACCATAAACATAGAGATGCAGCGAAAATAATGCGTCATTTCATTAATATCAAATAACAGAAATATGCTTACAGACATAATAAAATAGCTAGGGTGCTGGTAGCGAATCTCTGAGAAGAGATGTGGTGGCTACATACCTCTGAACTATGTTACAATGAGGCTTGAGGGCCTATTTATTGTTGAGAAACAATGTAGAATCCGAAACGTCCAAAAACCTAACCGCAGGAGATGAGGCGTTAAAACTATGGGCGCCCGTTTGGGTAAATTGGTGGTTCAACTTCCCGGGGGCGTAACTTTGGCATCCGATCTCCGTTTGACGCGCTCAATAGCTCGTTAGAAATATCTATCCGAGGAGTACAATTTTTGAACGAGCAACATCGGTCCATGGACCCATGTTGCTCTCCGTTTTCCCAAAAAACGTCGTTTAGGGCCTCAAAACGGCTCCGGAAGTTCAGGACCCAAAAAACTGCTAAAAATAGTAAGTTTTGTTGCAACTTGAAAATTGAAAGAACTAATGGTGAGGGTTCAAATGGAATAGGTGGGTGGCCACCAATATCCACCTGGATCATTAAGGCCCCAAAACGGCTCCGAGAGTGGAGGACCCGAAAACCTGCTAAAAATAGTAAGTTGTGCTGAATGTGAAGAGCTGCAAGAATTGACAGTACTAGTCCAAATGGAATAGGTGGGTGGCCACTGATATCCACCCGGATCAAAATGGCTATGAAAACATGGTCAGGTGCGACAATTAGTGTTGTCGGTTGAGAAGACTTCGCTCTAAACTCCGGTTTTAACTCCACTATTACCATAGTTCGTCTGCAGTTCCGCTTGGTGGTTAATACAACTGCGGGGCTTTCGGGGTTCGACATGTGGCCACCCCTCCCCTTAACGGTTAAACTTAAATTTTATGGTTAGCTTGGAGGTAGTTTAACTGCGCCTCCATTTTTGAGGGTTTTTGGCCGAATTTAACTGCAGTTCCCCAAATTTAGTGGAGGATTTCTAGGGGTCACTGGACAATATTTGTTTAGACTCTATATTGAGCTATATTCGTCCATTCCGAGAGTGTGAATAGTCAATTTTGACTATATTAGTCATTCTAGACTCATTGGTAAAGGTTACAGATCCATCAGAGGACTTTTGAGCATGTTTTTTCTTCAAATAAGTTCTGAGGGCCACGAGGAGCCAACACTAGAAAGAGGCTTAGCTAGGGTAGCTAGAAGCCTTTCTCAGGAATCCAATAGTCAATTTTGGATGTTTCAGACATTTTTGAAAAAAATGAAATGGTTTTTAGAGTCATTGGGATACTTCTGAAGGTCGAGAACCCACAGGGAAGTTTCGGGCAGCCTAGGGCCAATAATGGATGGAGGCCTAGATTGGGGAGCCAGTGCTCTTTTGGAGAAAATGATCAGTCTATTTTGGATGTCTAATGTATGCTAGAGACATGAGAGAAGGTTTCAGGGAAATTAAAGGATTTATTAAAGGGCCAGTGCCACAGAGAAGCTTAAGTCATCGACAACAGAAATCAAGTCTAAGGGAACCTAGTTCTTTCTTCAGAGTGATGACAACCATGACAGGGGTATGATGGTATTATAAACCCAATGGTAAAACCAAAATAACCATTGGAGTTAAGTATTTACTTGTAAAAGAAAATTTTCATCATAATCCCAAAGAGCCAAGTCAGTTGACAAAGGCTCAAGGAGACGTAGCCCACGATATTCGGGTGAAATTCTATATTAAATTTGCTGTTATGTTTTGATGCCTATTTTCTGCACTTTATGCTTGCTGCACATACTTAATATAAAAAAAAAAAAAATGTTCTTAAAGAACTTAAATAGTTAAAAAAACATACACATGTTTCAAGTATAAATTTCTACACAAGTCATGAATAAGCTAGATCTTTTAGTTGTTTAACTGAGTGGGAGGTGCTTGCACATAAGAATTTCAAGTTATCCACCCATTTTCAGATCAAGTTGTTATCAGAGCACTAGGTTGCTTGTTTGAATTGAAAGGTGTTTAACAGTGCAAATAATTTTACTGTTTGTAAACTGACTGATTTGAGTTTGATAGAGGTGAAGGGAAATCTAATGTTAGCTAAGTCCAGAAGAGGAGAAGAAGGAAGAAGGACTGAAGGAATCTTACTTACCCAAAGGACCTCAAGGAAACCCTTGAAGCACAAGAGGGTTTGTTTGCAAAAGGCTGTTTGAAGAAGAGCTTGAAAGCTTTGTGAATTTTTGTTGAAGTTGCTTAATTAATTTACATAAGGATGACAACTTCATCAAGTGAGGTTTAAAAATCCTCCTTCACAAGATTCTTCGATGAAGACATGAAGAGATATTTCTACATCTTGAAGGATAGGGTGCAAATTCTGTTTGAAGATAGAAAGGAAAGCATTAGACTTCATGAGAAATTGGTTGCTATGAAGCCAGAGAAGGAAGGAATTCTTCAAAGAATGCATGAGATGGAGATGCAACTCCATCATTCCCAAGAGGCCTTAACCAAACACATGCGTGAAGCAGAGGTAAATCACTCAAATTTGTCTTTAAATTCATGTTCAGAAAGATGTGTAGGTTCATTTGGAAATCACACTAGAGGTATAGGGTCCAAGTTAATGTTAAAAATGGGCTATGAAGGAAAGGGTTTAGGAAAACATGCAAAAGGAATGATTGATCCTATTTTGGTTGAAGAAAGGCCTAAGAAGTTTGGTCTAGGCTATGTTCAATCTTATGGCGAAAAATCTACAACCATGAAGGCATTTGAGACAGCTTCAAAAATAACTTTTGTCGCAATTTATAAACCACAAACATGTCAAGTTTGTTTTCAAGTTGATTTCCATTGTTTGAAGCCTATGTTGCAGAAATATGTGTGTAGACATGCAGCTTATGGCGAGCATGAGAGTTCTGACAAATATAAATACATGAACACTGACGTTAGTCTTCAAAATAAAGTTGGAACCTCTACAGGTTCATCTCCTCATGAAGGTAAAAAAGATTGACATGCAAAGCAACATTTGAGGTATAATTATTCCCATAGTCAAGTTGATTATGTTTTTTATAAACATGACAAATATACATGCTTGAATTGAAGAAAGAGTTGCTATGCATGCTGTGGTTTGTGTAACCATGATGTTTCAAAATGCTGGAAGAGGATGAAGGGATACAAGAAACAGTTGAGGCAAAGGCAACTTGCAAAGAAGATGAAAAATACTTGCACACATTGCCAGAAGAAGGGACATGTTGTTGGTCAATGTTGGATATTGAATCCAAATAATCATCCCAAGCACATGAAGCAAGATGATAGAAAGACTGGCGAAAGTGGAACCAAATATTCAATCATTGATGTGAGAACAGATGTTTCACACGAATAAGATTTTCAGCAGCAAAAATCGCCATGGAAGTGGCTTGGTAAGAAGTGGTTTGACTTCTTAATTCAGTAAGACATGCATTCATTTGTATTGCAAATTTCAGTCATGTATGCATATATTTCTGTTGGAAACTTATGTTTGTTTGAGCCACCTTGGATCGATGATCAAGGAAATGATGTTCAGCTACCTTCTATAAATTTCTTGCTAGAAATTTCTGGATGAGAAAGGAAGACAATTCTTGATAGGAGGACAAGAGCATCTAAGGAGGGGAAGTGTTGACTACCTTCGATTTAGGCTCAAAGGCACTAAGCCAAGCAAGGAAAAGTGGAAAAAGGCTGGAAAAGTGAGGGTGCTATACTCTCATCTACTGAACAGAACAGGTAGTCAGTCTTTTGGGGTCCAAAATATTCCCAATGGGGAGGTGTGATCAGATTTGGGTCAAGGGCCTAAGTGATAGATCAAATTCAAAGTGTTCGGCAACGCTATTCAAATGAAGCCAAATACCATACCTTTTTTTTTTTGGGTGGTATAATGGTAATGGAAGTGAAGAAGAAGTCAAAGCCAAAATTAGAACGATGACATCGACCACAACAGAAAAATAGGAACAAATTGCCTATTTTGACATTCAGTTGCAATTCGAAAGATCTACGCTCCAGTTTGTGTCTTTGAATTGGCCAGCAGAGATTTTCAAACAGTTAATGATCTGCGCTCCAGAGATTTTCAAATGATAAAAATAACGTGGCAATCAAAGTCAGAAGTCAAATTGAAAAGCAGATAACTATCCCAGCAAAGAAAATCGAATTGGTTAGTCCATTTTGGGTCTTCAATTGCAGTTCAGAAAATTCAGCTACAGGTTCTACTAATTCATTGGTCATCAACAAACAAATACAGCGCTATTCCTTTTAGAGCAGAGTTTTCCTATTTTCAAGATTTTAGGTGAAACTGCCCCCTTATTCTCATCGATTTGTTTTCCCCATCTCTGAGTTTATTAAGGTATTGTAAAATTATTTGTGAAGAGGGAGAGTTCTGAGAGCTGGTGTAGGAGAGAATAGAGCTTTTATTGTACAGTTTGACAGAGATTTTAATGGAGAAATACAGCTCTGTTTCCTGAGATTCTTGTGGCTTGAAATTTAGCAAGTTTTTTTCCTTTTGTTTCATATGTCATCGTTATGTTCACAGTTCATTAATCTCCATTTCAATATTGAATGTTTCTAAGTGAGAAGGGCAGAATTCAGCTTGCTGCTCTGCCCTGGAGAAGCTTTCATGTTTTGTGTAATTTCTTCTGTTGATAAGGATTCAATTATTGCCCTTGTCAACCTCGCAGCGGTCTTTCACTCCATATAATTCCAATTTGATTGTTAAACTTCATGCTTACCTTGCCTCAGGAGATAATCTGTGTTCTTTATTTAATCTCTGCTCTTGCTGTCTTTGCCTCACACAGCCCAGAAAACCCCGACATTTATTAAAAACCTCTTGCATATCTTTTTACTAGCCTAAAATCAATATCAGTGTTTCATTTAGGTCATCTCAGATCCTATTGGACATCTTTCACTGAGTTTGACCCGGAGAGAGCCCTCTCCTGTCCTCGTAGGGCTAGCTACGAGGCTGAGCTTGGTTTGATGTTGCCTCGAGTTTTTCCTTCTTCAGCTTGTGGCAGATTTGAGCGCTAACATAGTGGCGACCATACTGGGGAAGATGGTTTTCTGTTGATGTGACAGTCGACTTGTAAATTGTCTTGCCCCAGTGCAGGAAATCAAGTTGCAGATCTGATGCTGATGGTGGACAGCAGTTAGACACATATGAAGGCTGAAACATTCACCCGGCGACTCCAGCTCCATCCAGAGATTCCAGTGCTCGCTGATCCACTCATGCAATGGTAGGGTATGTGGCAAACCCTGCACTGTGTGAAGCTGTAAAAGAAGTAAGAAATCAGTTAGCAGATTTTGAAATTAATGAAGATTTTTTCAGTGTCTTTCTTCAATGTTTGAAATCTCCGAAGTTTCCTCTTGAAGCTAAAACTGGTGTCTGTGAGTTAGTTGTTGAAAGAGTTGAGCAGGAGATTCAGTGTTTAAATGATCAGATCCAGTCTTATGATTTCCGAGATCCCAAAAAGTTCTTGGAAACTCTTCCTCCTTCAAAACAAGACACAATATAGCTGCCTACAGATGTTTGCATTGACAGTGTGCAGCCGGAAGTATGTATTGCGCAGTTGGGGCAGCAAAAGGAGTCTGGCTTTTGCGATCCTGTTGCGATGTACATGGAAATGTTTTTCAGTTTGATTGATAGATCAAGCTGTCTTATACATAGCCAGATTCATTATGTGCATGTAGGGCTGCCAGCAATTACATCTGAGTCCTGGCGGAAGCATTCTCAAGCGGCATCATTTTCAGGTTTACTTGAATGGTTGACCTGGCATTTCAGTATTACCTGATCTATTGTTTTTGCAACAGAGTAGGGTAGATTTTGTAAATAAATAAGCAGCTAAAGGGCAGCATTTCGTTCTAGCTTCATTGCAGTTTTAGTTTGAAGTTTGCCAAGTCAATTTTTCAAATCATTTCAGTCAGTTTTCAGTTAATAAGTTAATCACGATTCCATAGCCCAATGGATGGAGGCACTGTCTGCTCTCCCAAAGCTCTGCGGTTCTTGGCACCTCCAAGAAGCGGCAGCTGCCATCCCCATTGGAGCCAATGTTAGACTCCGTCTTGTCTAGTCCTCTGTCAGAGTCAAATGCAGATGGGTAGCTGTCAAAGTCTCAGTTCAATATGCAGGCCAAAATGCCATCAGCTTTCACCCACCGCAATTTAGATGTTTGCAGAGCTTGTTCTTAGAATGTTTCAATAACACTCGCAAGCTAGAGGAAGATTCAGTAGGTGTTTATTTCAGGAATGTCATCAATGTGAAATTGATTCTTCTTCAAAACCCTGTTTTGAAGAAGAAATCATTAAATGTGTTTTTTTAGAATATGTAATGCTGCAAATTCTCCAGCTTTTCAATGGCGGCAGCTTTAACCAGCTCCTATCCCTGCAAAAAAACACAAACAGGAGGAACAGTTCATCAGACAGAAACAAAGGCTCAAATGGTTCTTGTAGCAGCTTCTTTGGATAACAAAGATCAGTTGAGAACTCTGGTGGATGATAGGAGTAAAAATCTTCAGGTTTATGGCAAAAGTGATGGAGACAGTGATATATTATTAGCTCCAAAATTAATTGACGAAGTGAAAGATGGTGGAATTGCAACAACTGTGGACAATGTTGATGAAGGGTAAAAACAAAATTCATGATTGTTTCACAAGTGAGGATGAAGAGTTTCTACTCAAAATCCTAATATTTGAAAGGCCCAAACCTAGTCTATTTGATATTTCCATTTCTAACCATTAAATAGACCCATTTTATAAAAAGGGAATCTATCATGAGCATACCAACATTGGAAAAAACTACATGAAAACTCTCAAAGTAGACAAAAATTTGCTATATCACTTTTGTTATTCTTATTGAGCAATTTAAAGACCTTTCTATCTAGTTACTTTATATATATATGGCCCATGGGCGAGCGCATGCACATGGCCTCATATAATGTGATGATGTATGGAGTTTCAAGTGGCATAGGGTCGAATTGCAGGTTGAAAGGTCGAAAGATCATTTTCAAAACTGAAGACCGATGTTTGGAGGGCGTGTGACCCACTTGAGCGCATGCGACCCACTTGGGCGTTTCAGCCAGTGTAAAATTGAAGGGGTGCGACCCACTTGAGCGCATGCAACCCACTTAAATCAGCACTCAGAAATTTATGTTTTGCGCCCAGTCTTTATTCAAATCGACTCCATCGACTTGCAACGGGATGGCAAACCTTCATGTTCTTCGCCAAGGCGATTGAGCATCTGCGTTTTCAGGATTGCAATGTGTCATTCGAAACAACAGATGAAACGAACCTCTGCAGGAGCTTGGAAGCTCTGATCTCAACTGTGGGATATGGTGATATTACAATGCATTCAGATTGGGACCGTGTCGTTACTTTATTTACCATATTGATAGCTCTGTTAATATTACCTGTACAGATTAATAATATTATGGAACTTGCATCACGAAGGCCATATGGAGGAAAATTTGCAGTGCAAAAGGTGGTTGGTTCAAGATTTGTAATAGTCAGTGGAAATTTATCTTACCGGACTGTACAGGATTTTATTTCAGAGTTCTATCATCCTTCTCATGACAAAGACATGCCTGCTTTTCCACTTCGAGTTGTGATTATGGCCCCATATAAACCCTCGTTTGAAATGAAGACACTCCTAGCAAATTACAAAGGTCGTGTAGATTTTATTGATGGTACTCCTTTAAAAGAATTTGACCTTGAGCATGTTGGTGCTAAGGTGCCTTCAGCTGTATTTTTAATGGCAGATAGACAGGCTGTGAATCCTGATGCAGAGGATGCAGCACAGTTTGTCTGCACATTGACTGTTCACCGACATTGTGGTCCAAAGGTGAGAGTTATTGTAGAAATGTTGAAACCTGAGAACGAGGACAGTGCCATTTTAGATGATGCAGAAAATGTGATTGAAATTATTTGCCTAGAAGCTATCCGTTTCCAGTTGCTCGCCTGCACCTGCCATGTTAAAGGGTTGCCAACATTTTTGACAAATTTGTTCAAGTCTAGTCTGGCTGTCTCTAGTCTTGGATCTGAACGTTGGATGCATCAATATTCCAGGGGGCTTAAGCACGAGGTCTTTCCAGTGATATTACTATCTTGCTTTTACAAAGAAGAATTTCTTTTTGAAGAGGAAGACGATGAGCATGGTGACACACTTTGTGGAGCTTGTGTTGACAATTATGCCTCTAATGAGTTTTGGATCTGTTGTGATATGTGTGAGAAATGGTTCCATGGAAAATGTGTTAAGATTACTCCTGCGAGAGTTGAACACATTAAGCATTATAAATGTCCAACTTGCAACAGCAACAAAAGGCCCCGAGTTTAATGGATGTCCGAGGGGTCTTTAATTCAACTTAACAGGTGGAAAATTGGCAGCGCTATTCAAATGAAGCCAAATACCATACTTCTTTTTTTAGGTGGTATTATGGTAATGGAAGTGAAGAAGAAGTCAAAGCCAAAATTAGAACGATGACATTGACCACAACAAAAAAATAGGAACAAATTGCCTATTTTGACATTCAGTTGCAATTCGAAAGATCTACGCTCCAGTTTGTGTCTTTGAATTGGCCAGCAGAGATTTTCAAATAGTTAATGATCTGCGCTCCAGAGATTTTCAAATGGTAAAAATAACGTGGCAATCAAAGTCAGAAGTCAAATTGAAAAGCAGATAACTATCCCAGCAAGGAAATCGAATTGGTTGGTCTATTTTGGGTCTTCAAGCTGCAGTTCAGAAAGTTCAGCTCCAGATTTTGCATATTCATCAGTCATCAACAGATTCGAGTAGAAGAAGGAGCGCTATTCTATCTTCAGGAAAGCTGATTGGTTTTTTTAGTTTTATTTGTTAATGATAATAAAACAGATTCCATTTTTTGGGTCGATCTCTTTTTCTCTTGGTCCTATTTATGTATTGAAAAATTATTTGTAAAGGGGGAGAGAGAGAGTTCTGAGAACTAGTGTAGGAGAAAAACAGAGCTTTTATTGTACAGTTTGACAGAGATTTTAATGGAGAAATACAGCTCTGTTTCTTGAGATTCTTGTGGCTTGAAATTTAACAAATGTTTTTCCTTTTGTTTCATATGTCATCGTTATGTTCACAATTCATTAATCGCCATTTCAATATTGAATGTTTCTAAGTGAGAAGGGCAGAATTCAGCTTGCTGCTCTGCCCTGGAGAAGCTTTCATGTTTTGTGTAATTTCTTCTGTTTGATAAGGATTCAATTATTGCCCTTGTCAACCTCGCAGCGGTCTTTCACTCCATATGGTTCCAATTTGATTGTTAAACTTCATGCTTACCTTGCCTCAGGAGATAATCTGCGTTTTTTATTTGATCTCTGCTCTTGCTGTCTTTGCCCCACACAGCCCAGAAAACCCCGAAATTTATTAAAAAACCTCTTGCATATCTTTTTACTAGCCTAAAATCAATATCAGTGTTTCATTTAGGTCATCTCAGATCCTATTGGACATCTTTCACTGAGTTTGACCCGGAGAGAGCCCTCTCCTGTCCTCGTAGGGCTAGCTACGAGGCTAAGGTTGGTTTGATGTTGCCTCGAACCTCGCCTTCTTCAGCCTGAGGCAGATTCGAGCGCTAACATAGTGGCGACCATACTGGGGACAGATGGTTTGCTGTTGATGTGACAGTCGACTTGTATATTGTCTTGCCCCAGTGCAGGAAATCAAGTTGCAGATCTGATGCTGATGGTGGACAGCAGTCAGACACATATGAAGGCTGAAACATTCACCCGGCGACTCCAGCTCGATCCAGAGATTCCAGTGCTCGCTGATCCACTCATACAATGGTAGGGTATGTGGCAAAACCTGCACTGTGTGAAGCTGTAAAAGAAGTAAGAAATCAGTTAGCTGATTTTGAAATTAATGAAGAATTTTTCAGTGGCTTGCTTCAATGTTTGAAATCTCCAGAGTTTTCTCTTGAAGCTAAAAATGGTGTCTGTCAGTTAGTTGTCGAAAGAATTGAGAAGGAGATTCAGTGTTTAAATGATCAGATCCAGTCTTATGATTTTCGAGATCCCAGAATGTTCTTGGAAACTCTTCCTCCTTCAAAACAAGAAACAATAGAGTTGCCTGCAGATGTTTGCATTGACAGTGTGCAGCCGGAAGTATGTATTGCGGAGTTGGGGCAGCAAAAGGAGTCTGGCTTTTGCGATCCTGTTGCGATGTACATGGAAATGTTTTTCAGTTTGACTGATAGATCAAGCTGTCTTATACATAGCCAGATTCATTATGTGCATGTAGGGCTGCCAGCAATTACATCTGAGTCCTGTCGGAAGCATTCTCAAGCGGCATCATTTTCAGGTTTACTTGAATGGTTGACCTGGCATTTCAGTATTACCTGATCTATTGTTTTTGCAACAGAGTAGGGTAGATTTTGTAAATAAATAAGCAGCTAAAGGGCAGCATTTCGTTCTAGTTTCATTGCAGTTTTAGTTTGAAGTTTGCCAAGTCAATTTTTCAAATCATTTCAGTCAGTTTTCAGTTAATAAGTTAATCACGATTCCATAGCCCAATGGATGGAGGCACTGTCTGCTCTCCCAAAGCTCTGCGGTTCTTGGCACCTCCAAGAAGCGGCAGCTGCCATCCCCATTGGAGCCAATGTTAGACTCCGTCTTGTCTAGTCCTCTGTCAGAGTCAAATGCAGACGGGTAGCTGTCAAAGTCTCAGTTCAATATGCAGGCCAAAATTCCATCAGCTTTCACCCACCGCAATTTAGATGTTTGCCGAGCTTGTTCTTAGAATGTTTCAATAACACTCGCAGGTTAGAGGAAGATTCAGTAGGTGTTTATTTCAGGAATGTCATCAATGTGAAATTGATTCTTCTTCAAAACCCTGTTTTGAAGAAGAAATCATTAAATGTGTTTTTTTAGAATATGTAATGCTGCAAATTCTCCAGCTTTTCAATGGCGGCAGCTTTAACCAGCTCCTATCCCTGCAAAAAAACACAAACAGGAGGAACAGTTCATCAGACAGAAACAAAGGCTCAAATGGTTCTTGTAGCAGCTTCTTTGGATAACAAAGATCAGTTGAGAACTCTGGTGGATGATAGGAGTAAAAATCTTCAGGTTTATGGCAAAAGTGATGGAGACAGTGATATATTATTAGCTCCAAAATTAATTGACGAAGTGAAAGATGGTGGAATTGCAACAACTGTGGACAATGTTGATGAAGGGTAAAAACAAAATTCATGATTGTTTCACAAGTGAGGATGAAGAGTTTCTACTCAAAATCCTAATATTTGAAAGGCCCAAACCTAGTCCATTTGATATTTCCATTTCTAACCATTAAATAGACCCATTTTATAAAAAGGGAATCTATCATGAGCATACCAACATTGGGAAAAACTACATGAAAACTCTCAAAGTAGACAAAGAGTTGCTATATCACTTTTGTTATTCTTATTGAGAAATTTAAAGACCTTTCTATCTAGTTAATTTTTATATATATGGCCCATGGGCGAGCGCATGCACATGGCCTCATATAATGTGATGATGTATGGAGTTTCAAGTGGCATAGGGTCGAATTGCAGGTTGAAAGGTCGAAAGATCATTTTCAAAACTGAAGACCGGTGTTTGGAGGGCGTGCGACCCACTTGAGCGCATGAGACCCACTTGGGCGTTTCAGCCAGTGTAAAATTGAAGGGGTGCGACCCACTTGAGCGCATGCGACCCACTTAAATCAGCACTCAGAAATTTATGTTTTGCGCCCAGTCTTGATTCAAATCGACTCCATCGACTTGCAACGGGATGGAAAACCTTCATGTTCTTCGCCAAGGCGATTGAGCATCTGCGTTTTCAGGATTGCAATGTGTCATTCGAAACAACAGATGAAACGAACCTCTGCAGGAGCTTGGAAGCTCTGATCTCAACTGTGGGCTATGGTGATATTACAATGCATTCAGATTGGGACCGTGCCATTACTTTATTTACCATATTGATAGCTCTGTTAATATTACCTGTAGAGATTAATAATATTATGGAACTTGCATCACGAAGGCCATATGGAGGAAAATTTGCAGTGCAAAAGGTGGTTGGTTCAAGATTTGTAATAGTCAGTGGAAATTTATCTTACCGGACTGTACAGGATTTTCTTTCAGAGTTCTATCATCCTTCTCATGAAAAAGACATGCCTGCTTTTCCACTTCGAGTTGTGATTATGGCCCCATATAAACCCTCGTTTGAAATGAAGACACTCCTAGCAAATTACAAAGGTCATGTAGATTTTATTGATGGTACTCCTTTAAAAGAATTTGACCTTGAGCATGTTGGTGCTAAGGTGCCTTCAGCTGTCTTTTTAATGGCAGATAGACAGGCTGTGAATCCTGATGCAGAGGATGCGGCACAGTTTGTCCGCACATTGACTGTTCACCGACATTGTGGTCCAAAGGTGAGAGTTATTGTAGAAATGTTGAAACCTGAGAACGAGGACAGTGCCATTTTAGATGATGCAGAAAATGTGATTGAAATTATTTTCCTAGAAGCTATCCATTTCCAGTTGCTCGCCTGCACCTACCATGTTAAAGGGTTGCCAACATTTTTGACAAATTTGTTCAAGTCTAGTCTGGCTGTCTCTAGTCTTGGATCTGAACGTTGGATGCAGCAATATTCCAGCGGGCTTCAGCACGAGGTCTTTCCAGTGATATTACTATCTTGCTTTTACAAAGAATAATTTCTTTTTGAAGAGGAAGACGATGAGCATGGTGACACACTTTGTGGAGCTTGTGTTGACAATTATGCCTCTAATGAGTTTTGGATCTGTTGTGATATGTGTGAGAAATGGTTCCATGGAAAATGTGTTAAGATTACTCCTGCGAGAGTTGAACACATTAAGCATTATAAATGTCCAACTTGCAGCAGCAACAAAAGGCCCCGAGTTTAATGGATGTCCGAGGGGTCTTTAATTCAACTTAACAGGTGGAAAATTGGCAGTGCTATTCAAATGAAGCCAAATACCATACTTCTTTTTTTAGGTGGTATAATGGTAATGGAAGTGAAGAAGAAGTCAAAGCCAAAATTAGAACGATGACATTGACCACAACAAAAAAATAGGAACAAATTTCCTATTTTGACATTCAGTTGCAATTCGAAAGATCTACGCTCCAGTTTGTGTCTTTGAATTGGCCAGCAGAGATTTTCAAATAGTTAATGATCTCCGCTCCAGAGATTTTCAAATGGTAAAAATAACGTGGCAATCAAAGTCAGAAGTCAAATTGAAAAGCAGATAACTATCCCAGCAAGGAAATCGAATTGGTTGGTCTATTTTGGGTCTTAATTTCATGATTCGAAGAAAAAAATCTTCGAAAGTTAGTTTTATTTGTTAATGATAATAGTTCTATTTTACAGATTAGATCTCTTTTTCTCTTGGTCCTATTTATGTATTGAAAAATTATGGGTAAGGGGGAGTGGAGAGAGCTGAGAGCTAGTGTAGGAGAAAAATAGAGCTTTTATTGTACAGTTTGACAGAGATTTTAATGGAGAAATACAGCTCTGTTTCCTGAGATTCTTGTGGCTTGAAATTTAGAAAATGTTTTTCCTTTTGTTTCATATGTCATCGTTATGTTCATAATTCATTAATCGCCATTTCAATATTGAATGTTTCTAAGTGAGAAGGGCAGAATTCAGCTTTCTGCTCTGCCCTGGAGAAGCTTTCATGCTTTGTGTAATTTCTTTTGTTTGATAAGGATTCAATTATTTCCCTTGTCAACCTCGCAGCGGTCTTTCACCCCATATAATTCCAATTTGATTGTTAAACTTCATGCTTACCTTGCCTCAGGAGATAATCTGCGTTTTTCATTTAATCTCTGCTCTTGCTGTCTTTGCCCCACACAGCCCAGAAAACCCCAAAATTTATTTAAAAACCCTTTTCATATCAATTTACTAGCCTAAAATCAATATCAGTGTTTCATTTAGGTCATCTCAGATCCTATTGGATATCTTTCACTGAGTTTGACCCGGAGAGAGCCCTCTCCTGTCCTCGTAGGGCTAGCTACGAGGTTGAGCTTGGTTTGATGTTGCCTCGAGTTTTGCCTTCCTCAGCCTGAGGCAGATTCGAGCGCTAACAGGAGGCATGATTTTTATGAGTTGGTATGGCTTCATTATTGCTGATATGACCTACCATATGGATCTTCTTCTCTTATTCCTCTTTTCCATAACAAACCATACCTTAGTTGAAAGAGGAAATTAGGGTTTGGGGTAGGGGATTTAGGACTGCCTTGTAGAGGGAGGGGAATGAAGGGGTTAAGGATTTTCTAAATTCCTGGGGAAATTTTTGGGGATAGGGATAGATGTTAGGAAGTATGGGAAAGTGTAATTTCAAGGATTGAGTGAGAAGAAGGGGTCCAAAATGGAAAAACACAAGCCTAGTCTTAAAAAGTGTCAAATTGTGGCAATAGACTAGGTTTTGTAGAAAAATGATGAATTTGAGGGATAGGAGTGATGGGAAATGTTTATGAAGGTATATTAAGGATAGGAGGAGGTGTAAGAGCATCAATATACAAGCCTTGTTGATTTTTAACCATGGAGGTCATGAAACGAAGAAAAAAATCCCTTAAAAGCCCTAGATGGACAATGTGGGAATTAGGCAAAAACAAATAGAGGGCTGATGCCAAAGGTGACACAACAAAGAAACAATGAGTGACATGAGCCCATGATGGGTCTTCTAGGATGGGTGAGGTGAGAATTTACATTATTGGATGATGAAATAGTGAAAACTTTATCTTAAGGATAATGAAGGTAGTGAGATTTGTAGAACTCACAATGTTCATGAACTTTGTTTCTAGAAACATAGAACCGATAATTAGTCATCCTAAGATAGTGAAAATTATGAATGACTAACAGTGGCTCCACTTGGGGAGGGAAAATCCTTTTCTGGAGGTGTCCAAAACTTTCATATCTCTGGCTTGATGGAGACCAATGCCTCATCCATTGGACATATTTCTACCTCTTTTCTCTTGTCGATGCTTGCTGTGAAGTTATGATCTTAATAGATTTGAAAAACATGATAAAATCATCTTCATCTCTACCTACCCAGTCTATTTGCCTAACATTTTTTGTTCCTTGGGTGCATTTGGACTAGCCAACCCTTGACATTTTTTCTTTTGAAAGCAAAACAAACTATCTACTTCTATCTTATTTCCTCCAAGATTTCATATTAGGCTAATGAACTCTCTTATTCTCTACCTAGTGTAATCATTTTTCAAGATTAAGCTATTTGACAAAATTTATTCTCTATTCTACTGACATGAAATTCAAAACATGATCAAACGAGGATTAGGAAACCTGATTTTCCATGGGCTGTGGCAATCAGACAAGCTACACAGACACATTATTTTTGTATAATGAAAAACTAGAAAACATGAGGGCTATGATTCAGAATTTGTTAGGCATCCCTATCTTTTCTCTTTGGTTCAGGTTTGAGCATGGAGAACCAATATATTTTCTTCCTAATCTATTCCTACTGACAAGTCAAGTTTATATGCTTTGATAAGTTCTCTTTTACTAACCTATCAACAATAAATTGAAAACATGTTCAACCATGATTAGCCTAGATGACTGAACAAGACGTTTTTGGAACAAGTAGTGGCATTTAGGCTTGCACACTTTTAGTAGTACTCTTTTCTGGGTATGGGGCTATACCTCTTTTTTCAAATCTGCCCTATTTTTTCATCTTTTCTCTGTTTTTGTATTTTCAAAAAAATCTATAACTAAAATATGCTCAAAGGCTGAGCTTATTTACATGCCTATCTACCCTAATCTAATTTACACATGATATATACATTCATTTGGTGAAATATATTTTCCAATACAACCAATCAAGCAGATGATTGCATGAGGGATCTTGGTTCAACTCTTTGAGTGTGCTGACAAAATTAAAAGGCCACTTCCACTTTGTCTTCCTCTGAACAGTAGCACCCCAAATTTTCTTTAAGCTTTGCCACAAAATGTTCCTGGCATGTTTTACTCCCGCTTTAAAGGCCTCTAAGGAAATAGCAAAGGGGTATTCGAATAATAACTATTCTAGAGGATTTGATAAATAGACCTCATTTAGGATTACTCCCTCCTTTACTTGACTAACCTTGGGATCCTTTTGAGAAATAATCTCTTCTCCCTCTTTATGATTATCTAATTTGGCAGCTTCAGAATGCAATGTTATGCGGTCTTCAAGAAATCCTCGTATGCCCTAATTGAGTGAGCTAATTGTTAGTATGAATCTTTTGTCGTAAAAGATCACTTTAGCTACACATAACAAATAGCCCTAACATCAATTATGGCTGCAAAACATCTTTAAATCTGCAATTAGATGATCCAAATAATGTTGCACAAATCCATATCTAAGCATAAAAGACATTAAGCAGATAAAGTAAAATATGGCTCCATGCATCCAATAGACAAAACAAGAACAATGTATTTGAAAGAATTTTTGTATTATATTAAAAGGGGGCACCTGAGAGGAAAGCTAGAAAGGTGTTTTCTGGTTCTCCTCAATGGGATGGGTTCTTGAAAGTCCTCAGCATTTCAGATCTAAAATTCCTCTCTCTTATTGTGGTAGAAAACCCAAACAAACATAGAAATCAATGGGAGCTCACAAGGCAAAAATGGAAAATGGTGACCAAGAGTAGATCCAAAGTTATCTAATGCAATGGAGGTGACTAATGAATGGGGAAAACCCTTCTATTTATAACAAAATATTAGGGTTATCTAGAACTTAGTGAATGAATAAAATATTATTAATCAAATTCTAGAACCACCCTTTAGGAATATTTTATTATATTTGTTGGAGGGAAAAGGTCTTTTGACTTGGGTCAATTCTTTTATTTATAAACAAGAAATAAATAAATGATTTATTTATTATTTCAGGGATATGGTGGGAATATAATTAAATAAATAATGATTTATTTAATTATTTAAAAATGATTTAGTCAAATTTAACTAGGAATATTATTTAAATAATGATTTAAATAACTTATTCCTAGGAAATAATCAAATAAATAATGATTTATTTAATTAATTTCCTTATTTTGGGTTAAATATGACCAGGAAATATGAACAGATGTTATTTCACATGGTGAAAGCAATTTTACTTAGGGTAAAATTGGTCTTACATGGTGTACTTGGGTTCATCTAATGATAATAGGTTAGATGACCAAAAAATGGGTGTAATAGATTGCCCCCCAACGTACGAGTGTTAGGAGCAAATCGTATGACCGAAGTAAGTTGTAAGAACTCAATCACTAGACATCAAGAGGGAAGTGAAAGAGGGAAATGTAAGGTAGTCTAATTTGCTAAAGGACTAGACCCTAAGGAGACGAGACTTATAGGTGCAACAAGTCTCTAGTTTATGAAGTGGTACATGTGCTAAAGGCGGCGGGGGAGGCATACCTATGCTCGCCGAGACAAAGTACAAAGAATAGGAAGTCCAGTAAACAAGGTACTGAATGATGAAGAATATGCTGGCATAAATAGGAGCCAGAAAAATAAAATGATGAATCCCACATACATGCGCTACCTGGAATAATCATTAGGACTTATACAATAATATTTTAGTACATGAGATACAGATACACCCAAATGCCCCCTACACATGGGGAAGGGCTCGCGAAATCTGACTGATACATGCAAATCGAAGAGGCGCTGTAGGTGGCTGAGGCCAATATCATCAAATGGGAAGAGCTGCATCCAAGGCTGAAATGAAGAAGTCATCCGGGCAAGTGGGGGGCTACCTGCAGGGCCACCCCCTCATGAGGGTTGAGACATCTCACA